>BPLQ01002541.1:0-1231039 GCA_021605075.1 Caerostris darwini | reverse complement strand
CAGAAACTATATAGAAGTGGGATATAGGATGGGAGTAATTTTGAATAGAACATAAAATTATCACGCAATCAAATTTAACAATTTATACAAAAAAAACCTTACAAAAGTTGTAAATAGATTTTTCTAAATCAAAGAAATTTAAAAAAAATTTATCTTATGTTACAAAAATTTAATATAAACATATGATTTTCCTGAAATGAATAGACTTTAAAATGAAGACAACGTATAGTATTTTGTTTGGTCATATCTACTATTTTTTAACGCAATAATTAGGTGATAAGGTTAAAAATGTGAATCATTTCATATTTTCCGTTAGAAACATTTGGAATAAAATATAATTAAAATGCAAGTTGTATAAATTATAAATTTTAGAATTAAATTTATTTAAAATATTAAATAATAAATAATTGTCATACTTTACATGCTTAAATTGTAATTTACAAAGATTGTAATATAAATTGAATGAACTTTGAGTGTGTTTCTCTCCTAAATTCTTTTTTGTCGTTCTTTTATAGACTGAAAAATAAATGATAACCGTCATTTAATTCGCTTTGCTTTTTCATTGCCTTATATTTTGACAAAGCTTGAGGGAAAACTATAATTTAATTTTAAATTTCAATATACTCATATTTTAAATTCTCGATCTGAATTATGAACAAATTGTCTTAGGGTTAAATAATTTAAACAATGTTTAGGTTTGCTTTTAAATTTATTACTTTTACTTACTAACACTAATTTTCGTTTTGTTTGTACCTGTTTCAATGCTCAACGAGGATTCTGCTACTCTAAAATCACTTTAATTTGTATTGAAACTTCCCATACCTGACACTTGGAGGCTAAAACTATTGGGAGGCCTTTCTGGCCTATGAATTTATATTTCCCCTACCAAAAATAAGGTAAAATCCTTTTTTTAAATTTCGATGGTTGGTTTTATTTTATTTAGCAACAACATTATTTTTATTCGATGACAGCCTTCTGTTTTAGGCTACGATCAAGGCCATTTGTTTAAAAAAATCTGTAAATGAAAAAAGAAGACTTTTTGGCAACACATTTCAACAAAACTTGTTTAAATAAAATATACCATTAAATTAAATTTCATTTAAACTAAGTTAAAATAAAATAGTTAATAATAATCGTCTGCAGAGACTTACATTAATTTAGAATTGATTCATTTTGTTTATTTAATTAAAAATTGGCATACATTTATCTGTCATGTTTTCGAAAAACAGTTCACTTTTCAATTTTAATTGAAAAGAAAAATAACTGAACTTGGTTTTCAACAGAATTGTTATAGCATAGTATTCAGATTATGGTGATTCAATCGAATGGGAATCAAATATGAAGTCATAAAACTGGATGAAAAAGTTAATCCTTCTTAAGGCTGATAAATATGTAAGTCTTCTCTAGAGAAACTAAATTGCTATTTACAATCTCTCGGTCCAAAGAGGTCTTGGCGTAATTTTAAAATAAATTTGCAAAAACTTTATGAAACTAACTTCTGCAACTAGCTGATCTCATGTTAATAATAGAGAGTTTTTGCATACCGTATTTTTATAATACGGTATTTTTTTCTCCCTAGAGCGCATGCTCATAGGAAATTGCCCATGCGTATCTGTAATAATCTTTCCTATGAGCATGCGCGCTAGGCAGGAAAAAATACTATATTATAAAAATACGATATGCAAAAACTCTCTAATATTAAAAAAATTATTTTTTGACTCGTTCATTGATATTGTATGCCTTCTCATTCAACCTCCCTCCCCACTGAAAACAAGCTACTATTCTACAGAAGTCCTATTATCACACGTGCCTACCCGATTTGAGGTTCAGCTGGAAAATGAAGAAATAAATATTTGAAAATAAAATTCTTCGCGTGATCCTCACGATGGATCCTCAGAAATGATGACATCTGCCACTCTCTAACTCATTCCAAAGTTAGGATACGTTTTCTTAAAACTTCCACCAGTTCTTTAACAATCTTAGCATTATTTCTAATTTCGAAATTCAAAACTTGTCCAATCATGATATCACCCTTCCCTCTAACTCTAGACGCAATCGCGTTAAGTTATATACTTTATCATAATTTTTTTGTTAACCTTCCTTTTCCATTGTATGAAATATTAAAATATTTTTGAACATCATCAATAGCTGTTCTATCTGTCCATCTATTTATCAAGAATGACCGAATCGTATGGACAAGGCTGTAGAAGAGCTCTTCTGACGGCTAAATTTAAAAAAGGGAATATTTAAAATTTGATTTTTAAAGGGAATATTTTTATAAAATATTTCCGTATGATCTTTTTTGTTATAACACAAATTCTTTAAAAAAAAAAACCTGTGTCTTGTGAAAAAAAAATTCGTATAGAGCCATAAAATTTCTGCTGGAGAATTACACAGTCAAACTTGAAAATAAGTAAGTTCAAATAAGTAAGTATTCGTCCAATATTCACATAACAAAAGAAAAAATACTAGGTTCATAAATAAAAACTGGCAGAAATGATTACTATAGTATGTTTAGCACAAGCTTAGGCTTAACCATCATTTTGTATCATATATAAAATTTATATTGTTAAAACAGCTTGGCGTAGCTTTTTGATCATTAAGTGAAAAATAAATAAATTAAATTAAATTAAATAAATAAATAATGGTGGTGCGATCCTGTTCCGTACATTCGAATAGTCTACTATGTAATTGTTTTTATTCTAAAGCGGACTAAAGAAAAGCAGAAACTTTTTGGCGACATCAACACAATGCCAAAAACTTGAAAATTCGCAGTTTTTTTTACGTGTTAGGCGACAGGCAGCAAGATTGCTTCAAAACAATTTAAAGTTTTTTTTTAATCTAATTATTGTGTGAGGTTGCTTGATACATTATAAACGAAACAAAAAAAAGATAATCGCAATAAGTGTTTATAAAGACATAATGCGTGTGAAAACAGTTCATAATCATTTTGTTTTTTATCGTTGTTTCTCTGTTGTAACCTTGATTTTTCTGAGCACGAGATGCATTTGGCGACAATTGAAAAACTAACTTGCACAATATAGCGTGCGGAATCTTATAGCTTACTTTAGCTATAGAAAATTAGAAAATAACAAATCTTTCCTCGTGTTAAAATATCATTGAATTTCGCACTCACAGAAGTGTTCTTCTATAACAAAATATTACATACAAATAAACAACAGGAAATCTATTAAATAAATTAAAACATAAGGTATGATTTAGGGAAGAAAAATAAATCCTAGCATCTGCTAATAATATGACTTTTTTCACTTTCATATACTTTATCTCACGTCATTTCATTCAGACAATTTCACTTTCACTTTCATGAAATATTTGCTCCTATATTAAGTGTAATGGGGGAGTGTGTTGTTTTCCAAAAACAATCACAAATCCAAAAGAATATGATGTTTCATGCAAAAAAAATTTATAATGAATTGGAACACCTGCTATTAAGAATGTGTATTGTATAAATAAAGCTGCGCAGTATTTCCAAGGTCAACGATGTAGTACTTTAAGGATAGGAAAAATTTCTATCTGAATACGATTAATTAATAAAGATTCACTTAAACAAAACATTCATGTCATATATAAAGTTAAAGTAAGATTTTTTTTTTTTTTTTTTAGCGTAGAATGATTATTACATGTTTATATATGAATAAAAATTATTTGACTACAATAATTTAATTCTACTTAATTCCTGTAATTGAAAAAAAGGTTGTTGTTTTTTTTTTTTGAATTTCTGTTTTTAATATCTTTACATTAAATGTTTATAAAAAAATATTTCTTCGTTTGTTGATGTCATTTAAAAATAACCGTGAGATTAATAAACCCTCTACCATTAGAACATTCGAATTTATTTTCGAATATTCTACGAAATTTTACAGAATATGAATTGTGAATATTTTACATAAAGATGTTAAATGTCTTCAGTGTTGAAAGAAATATAAATATCTCTCAAAAACGATGTAATCACAACATTCATGTCATACACAAAATTAATGTAAAAAAAAAATTATCGATGAATGATTTTTACATGTTTATATACGATTAACGATTAGTTGGCTGCAATGTTTTAATACTTTTTATTCATAAAAATTCTTTTTATTTTATTTTTTTCTAGAATTACAGTTTTTAACATGTTTATATTTGTTGATTTTATTATTATTTTTTCAAAAAATTCTCCTTATATGATGATGTCATGTCGTTAAAAAATAACCTTGCTATTAATAAACGCTTACGTTTATATCTTTCAAGATTTTTTTTTTTTTTTTTTTTTTTTTTTTTTTTTTTTAATATTCTTCAAAATTTTATGGGATACGAATTGTAAATATTTTACATAAAGTTGTAAAATGTCTTTAGCGCTGAGACAAATGTAAATATCTCACGAATACGAATTCACTTCATTTTTATTTCATTACTTTTAGCTGTTTAGTCAAAAAATATATAACTTATTCAAATTTATGTTTAATGTTAGGAAGTTTTACTATCCTTTTGCATATTTATTTTTAGTATATATATATATATATATATATTTGGCACTCTGTGCCATAGATTTTAAGTTCGAGTCCCGGATGTGCCATGGATGTTTGTAGTGGTTTGGAATCCCCTTTAAACCGTAGGTCCCGGTCTAATATGACTACTACTACACCACATCACTGTGCCTAAAGCAATAGTTGCCTTCGAGGGTGATACAATTATAGCGGTCATACAATTTTTCGATACCATTTTTATAGTACGATTTGTCTTTAGCCTCAAAATAGGCTTCAGTTTCGGCGATTATCTCTTCATCGGCGCAAAATTTCTGCCCAGTGAGCATCCTCTTGAGGTCTGAGAACAGGAAAAAGTCGCTGGGGGTCAGATCTGGAGAATATGGTGGATGCGGAAGCAATTCGAAGCCCAATTCATGCAATTTTGCCATCGGTTTCATTGATTTGTGGCACGGTGCATTGTCTTGATGAAACAGCACTTTCTTCTTCTTCAAATGAGGCCGTTTTTCCGCGATTTCGTCTTTCAAACGCTCCAATAACGATACGTAATAGTCGCTGTTTATGGTTTTTTCCCTTTTTAAGATAGTCAATGAATATTATGCCATGCGTATCCCAAAATATTGATGCCATAACCTTGCCTGCCGACTTTTGCGTCTTTCCACGCTTTGGAGTCGGTTCATCACGTGCAGTCCACTCGGCTGACTGTCGATTGGACTCCGGTGTGAAATGATGGAACCATGTTTCATCCATTATTACATATTGACGCAAAAATTCGGGTTTATTACGATTGAATAGCTCCAAATACTGCTTCGAATCATCAGTTCGTTGTTGTTTTTTGTCGATTGTGAGCTCGCGCGGTACCCACTTTGAACAGAGCTTTCGCATATCCAAATATTCATTCACGATATGTCCAACACGTTCCTTTGATATCTTTAGGGTCTCAGCTATCTCAATCAACTTCACTTTACGGTTATCAGAAATTATTTTGGGGCCTTTTTTGATGTTTTCGTCGGTGACAGCCTCTTTGGGGCGTCCACTGCGTGCATTGTCCTCGGTGTTCATTTCACGTCTCGTTTAAATTTAGCAAACCACTTCTCTACGGTTGATTTTCCTGCTGCAAAGTGCGAATAATATTTATCAAGCCAACCCTGGCTTCAATAGTATTTTTTTTTTTTTCGCCAAAAAGCAATGCTTTATTAACACACGAAATTCCTTTTTATCCATTTTTTCAAACTAACAAAAGTTGCTTCACTGAAAATGCTATAACTCACATACTAATAGTGCAACAGCTGTCAAATTTATACACATGTCTTTTGAAGGTTAGGGCTAACTAAAAATCATATGGATTTAATACTAGTAGCGCCATCTCTGTGCCAGCCTACGAACTGTTCATCCCACTTGATCACCACCACGTATCAATCTCTACGTATTACTAAACATTGTAGTATTTTGGACAATCAGTACTTAATAGCATATTTTGCAATGGGTCAATCAGGGATAGGATATCAGGATATTTTGTAACAGGTCAACCAGTGGTAGGATATCAGGATATTTTACATCATTCAATTTCGATCAATCAGTGCTTTCGATCAGTCAGTATAGTCAATCAGTACTGACTCGTGGCTCAGTGGCAGCGTGCTTAGGGAGGGGGTTCAATCCCCTGGCGGGTTTGTTACAAACACTGTTTCAAAAAAAGAGGAGGCTCGATGGCGTTTGTGATGTTCAACATCTTGCCTCGTGAGTCGGACTAACTGGTGGGATTTTCCGAGTTTTCTCCCATACGATACGCAAATGCAGGGTAGTTCCCCTTAAAAGTCCGCCAGGAAGGTACTGCCTTCCTTCTTCAGTGACACGGAGCAGAAGTCTGACTTCTACCTATGGGTGTTCCATCACAACAAAAGCTGCCCTCCCCATTTCTCTTCTTCCATGAGGGATATGACAACAACAACAACAGTACTTAATAGACAATTTTGCAACCAGTCAATTTCGGTCAATCAGTACTTAATAGGATATTTTGTAACGAGTCAGTTTCGGTCAATAAGTATTTAATAGGATATTTTGCAGTATCAGCAACAGCTTTTAAATGTCTGAGCATAGAATCCACAATACAAATGCAAAATATTTTATTACGTATATAACTTTTGCATCAATATTTCTCCTTTCTTCGATGGCCGTTGGTACCGAAGGCTTCAGGTTCGAATCCTGGAGGTGGCATGGATATTTGTTGGTGGTTGGAATCCACATTAAACTGTAGGTCCCGATCTATTTAGCCTAAAGTGTGCACAAAATGACCGTAGAGCGACAAACCAAACCAACCCTGAACCTCTCTTTGATCATTACTGTTTTGAATTTGGTTTTATTTTTTTAAAGCCGCATCTAATCTCCAGTTCTCTCCAAATATGTTCTAATGGGTTCAAATCTAGCCATTGAGGTAGTGTTTTCAGAATTTGAGGACATTTATAGAGACATCAGAGGCTAATGTTGAAAACCGTATTCTTTGGATTGTTATCTTAATAAAAAAATAAACTGCTTCCAATACCAAAATTTTGGACTAATATTTTTAAATATTTAAATAAATGCATCCAGTCACATTAATGTGACCTCCTGTCAAAAGCTGGAATAACCACCTTTGGCAGAGCGGACCGCTGCGAGACGTGCAGGAAGAGAGTCAATTAGGTTGGTTTCTGAAGGTGTTCACTGGGATGTTGAGCCATGCCGACTCCAGTGCCGTGGCCAGCTGCGCTACGCTATTACGCGGTTGAGAATCCATGGCGTGAACAACCCGATCGAGGGGTGGACATGGTCTGCAAGGACAGATGCGTACTTGTGCTGATCCATCGTGCCTTCATCCATCTTCCACAATGATGAGTGCACCCAGTGAATGCCTGGAAAACATTCCCCAAACCATAATGCTCCGTCCTCCAGTTTGGATCCTTCCGGCAATTGTTTCAAGGTGTTTGCTTTCAGACGTTTCACGCCGTATACGCCAACGTCCATCTGTCCGATGGAGCATAAAACGTGATTCATCGGAAAAAAACCCCTGTCGCCACTCTGCGGACGTCCAGTTTCGGTACTGGCGTGCAAATTCCAGCCTTCGTCGCCGATGAACAGCAGTCAGCATAGGTGTATTACCAGGCGTCTGCTGCGGAGGCCCATGCGCAGCAACGTTCGCTGAACCGTTGTTGAGGATACATTCTTGGTAGCCCCTTGGTTCATCTGGGCGGTCAGTTGCTCAACAGTTGCACGTCTATTCGCCCGAACGCATCTCCGTAGTCCTCGTTCGCCTCTGTCATCTATAGCCCGTGGTGCACCACATGTGCCACGCAGCTGATTTTGGATAGTGCCATTTTGCCATGCACGGTATACTTTTACTACGGCGGCACGCGAACAGTTCACAAAATTAGTCGTTTCCGAAATGCTTCCACCCTTGGCCCGACAGCCAACAATCATGCCCTTTTGGACGTCGGATAAATCGCTATGTTTGTGCATTACGCCAACGATTGAAATCCTTTCCGATGCCCTAGGATATCCTTTATATACACACCACTGCAATGTGCTGCCACCTGCCTTTTGTGATGGGTTATTTCACGTTGACGTCGAAAGTAGGTGACGGTCACATTAATGTGACTGAACTGTATAAATATGTATTAAATATATTTATATCATTCTGTATTTAATAAATTTTTGCTATGACGCTCTACGGTCATATGAGAACGGGACCTACGGTTTAAAGTGAATTCCGAACCGCCACAAGCAAGGGCTGCACTTCTGTTACTCATTTAGCACTACACAGAGACACGTGTAGCTTTGAAGATTTGCTACGGAAGCGAGTAACACTAACCCCACAACACTCTACTATCCTATTAGATTGGGATCTACGGTTTAAAGTGGATTCCGAACCACTACAAACATCCCTCCACCGGCGGAAATCGAACACGATACCTGTGGTATCGTGAGGCAGGGCACTAGCCACTCGGCCATCAGGAGCCTTAATAGATACTTAAGTATATATAATAATACTTACAAATAATAATATATAATAATATAATATATATAATAATACTTACGAAATTAAAAGTGGAAATCCCCGCTGGAAAACCAGGGATTTCCAGAAAGCGGATAAGTCCCTTGTTTCACGGACTCTCCATGCACCACTATTATCTTCTTTTTGCTTAGATACTTTTAGTTAATTAGTTGATTGTGGCAATAGTGGTAAAACCGGCAATTTTCCTTCAATACGCCTTTAAATTCTCTGGCATTCGGTGCCACAGGTTCCTGGTTCGGGTCCCGAAGGTGTCATGGATGCTTGTCGCGGTTCGAAATCCATTTTAAACCGTAGGTCCTGATCTAATATGACTGTAGAGGTTTGGCGTAGGGCTGACAACCCTACCCCGTAAAAAGAAAGCATCTCCTGTCTCGAAATCTGCCTGCCAGCAGGCAGACGGCTTTGGCCCACCATGGGGCTGTTGCGCCATTGAAGAAGAAGAAGAAGACCATCTTTAAATTAGAAGTTCCTAGTATCAAAAAAAAAGAAATAATAATAATAATACGTATTTTAGGTAGTCATCATCATCAGTGGCGCAACTGCCCCATGGGTCAAGGCCATCTGCCTGCTGGCAGATTTTGAGACTGGAGATGTTTAGTTTTACGGAGTAGGGTTGTCAGCTCTACGACCAAAGCTCTACAGCCACATTAGACCAGGGCCTGTGGCTTAAAGTGAATTCCGAACCACTATAAGATTCCATGGCACCACCGGGACTCGAACCCTAAACCTGCGGTACCAAGCGACAGAGCGCTAGTCACTCCTGCATCAGGTCCCATTTTAGGTAGTACTTTATTAAAAAGAAAATAAAATGATGATACTTTGTATTGAGGGTCTCCCATTCGAAAAATTTGGTAGATGGTATAGTTAAACCATGCTGCTGGTATCATAATTTAGAATTCCTTAGAAGCAATACTGGTAAGATTCGCATTCTCGTCTCCGAAATAAATGGAAGGACTTTCAGACTTACAGATTTATCTTCCTCATCACGCCGAAACTTCAAGAAGTTTTGATTCAATTAGTGATTAAATCGGAGTGAAAATTTAAAACCCAGTTTCCTTATATCAGAATTCAAAACTATTAAACACCTGGCCACTCAAATTCTTAAATTTCGAAATAAGCATTACATTTTTGTACTGTACCTTAGAAATCATCATTAAAGATGACGTCTAAAAATTATTATTCCTATACGAAAAAGATTTTTACTAAATGATAATTTAAAATGACAAGTTGATTTTGCTTCTATATTACACGACAATTTTTATTCAAAAATATTCCACTTAAAAAGTGATCCATATGTGACAAATAGAAAAACAAATAATTTTTTTTAACTAATTTTTTAATTCTCGTAACCATGGCAACGAAATCACAATCGGCAAATATTTTTTTTCGTTTTCATTCTTTTTTGTAGATAAAAGATTTTTCCGCTTTAAAACACGGAACAAAAAAATCCATTCGTTACGAAATAAACGTAGATTCTGTAACTATCCAATCAAATTCTCAAGCATTGTTTTGTTCAGTTTTTGTTTTATTTGTGTTTGGGAATAACATGGTAAAGCATCACAGAAAAAATATCATAATCTATAAATTATTTATCATATTATTCTGGTTTGCCGGTCGCTTAAAATAATGTATTTCAGAATTATTTTTTCGTTGTTTTTTATATGTTTGCTTCACTGCAGTTTAGGAGCCAAGTAAGTAGATTTTAATTAATTTATCTTTGAAAAATCATTGAATTATTAAATAATTTTTCTTTATTTTTCAGTAACAAAAAATTTCGGGGTTTGAATTTTTTGTCAAAAATTAAAACATTAATTAATTATTATTATGAAAAACATTGATTGAATGCAATTAATAATTATTTGTTTTGCATACATATTATACAAAAAATTTATTTTATTTTTTATTATTTATAATAATATAATTATATTATTATTATTATTTATTTATTTATTTCAAATAAATTTATTTATTTGTTCAAATAAATTATGTTATTTGTTTCAAATAAATATCCTACAAAAAATTGTTTTATTTTTTATTATTTATAATAATATAATTATTTATTATTATTATTATTATTCATTTATTTATTATTATTTTATTATTTTTGTTTTATTTTATATATTTATAATAATAAAATTATTTTAAAATAAATTGTATATATGTATAATTTTCAGAGTAATTTAAAAAACAAATATCCTTTTTTTGTTAAAAATTAAAACAATAATTAATTATTATTATAAAAAACATTGATTAAATGCAACTAATTATTAGTTTTGCAGAAATATTCGATAAAAAATGTTTTATTTTTATTTTTATAATTATAATAATATTATTATGTATAATGATTATGATAATATATTTAAAATAATATAATTATTTTAACTTATATATTTATAATAATACAATTATTTTTAAATAATAATAAAATAAATAAATTGCATATGTGTATTTTCATAGTAATTTAAAAAGCAAATATCAATTTTTTATCAAAAATTAAAACATTAATTAATTATTATTAAGAAAAGCATTGATTGAATGCAACTAATAATTATTTGTTACTCATAAATAATATTCTACAAAAAAATTTATTTTATTTTTTATAACTATAATAATATTATTATTTATAATAATTATAATATTATATTTAAAATTATATAATTATTTTAATATATTTTCAATAATAGTATTATTTTAACATAATTATAATAATAAATAAATTGAATATATGTATATTTTTCATAGTAATTTGAAATGTAAATATCAATTTTTTGTCAAAAGCTAAAACATTAATTATTTATTATTCTGAAAAACATTGATTGGAGGCAACTAATAATTATTTCTTTTTATGCATAAATATTTAATAAAAAATGTGTTTTATTTTTTATAACTTATTATAAATTTGTAACTTATTTAAAATTTATAATTTATTTATAATAATTATAATAATATATTTTTAATGATATAATTATTTTAAAATAATTATAATAATAAATAAATTGAATATGTGTATAATTTTCATAGTAATTTAAAAAGCAAATATCACTTTTTTAACAAAAATTAAAACATTAATTAATTATTATTAAGAAAAACATTCATTGAATGCAATTAATAATTATTTGTTTCACATAACTGTTCTATAAAAAATTTGTTTTATTTTTATAACTATAATAATATTATTATTTATAATAATATAATTATTTTAAAATAATTTTAAAAATAAATAAATTTAATATACTATATGTATAATTTTCATAGTATTTTAAAAAGCAAATTTTAATTTTTGGTCAAAAATTAAAGCATTAATTAATTATTATTATGAAAAGCATTGATTGAATGCAACTAATAATTATTTGTTTTGCATAAATATTCTGTAAAAAATGTGTTTTAATTTTATAACTATAATATTATATTTATAATATAATTATTTCAAAATAATTATAATAATAAATAAATTGAATATATGTATATTTTTCATATTAATTTAAAAAGCAAATATCAAATTTTTGTCAAAAATTAATATGAAAATTATTCATTGAATGCAACTAATAATTATTTGTTTCGCATAAATATTCGATAAAAATTGTGTTTTATTTTTATAACTATAATAATATTGATATTTATAATAATTATAATATTATGTTTATAATAATATAATTTTTTTAAATAATAATAATAATAAATAAATAAATTGGATATGTGTATAATTTTCATAGTAATTTAAAAAGCAAATATCAAATCTATATTTAATAATACACTTCTTGTATTGAGTTTGTATAGATGCTAAATTTTTGTGTTATACAATCGTATTAACATTTTCTAATTTTTATTTTTCATCCAAAGTTTGAAAATTAAAATAAGATGATTACTTTAAATCTATCATTTTCAACCTTTTTCTGGTAGCTTTTTCTTATAGGTATTTAGAATGCAATTTAAAATATTGCAAAATAAAATTAAATTAAAATTGAGGAAACTTGTATAATTGAAAGATTTAGTTGTTAAAAAAAAAGTTATTATATATAAAAATAATACTTATAATATTTTTGTATAATTTATTTAATAATAAAAATTTAAGTAAAAAAATTAAATATCTTTATTTTCCTTAAATAAATGAAATTAAATCATTTATTTTCCATCTTTTTAATTTTCAAAAATTATTCTAGATTTTTTTACATTTCGAAAAAATATTTTCATCTAAGTGTAAATTATGTTTGAATAAATGTAAAGTTTTTTTAAAGAATGATTTTTACATACATAATTATTATTTAACAAATATTCTCAATGAATTTTACTTGAAAGTCAACAAACATACTAGAGTAATAATTACATTGTACAAAAAAAAATAATAATAATAGTTTTATTTACAATTTATTATTTTTCTATCAAAATGTCTTTATATCAATAACAACATTCTATAAATGATTAGTTGTTAAAAAAAAAAACTATTCTATATAAAAGTAATGCTCATAACATTTTTGTATAATTTATTTAATAATAATAATTTAAATAAGCAAAAAATGAAATATCTTTATTCTCCTTAAATAAATGAAATAATTTATTTTCTTTAAAAATTCTTTTAGAATTTTTTACATTACGAAAAATATTTTCAACTAGGTGTTAAGTTATTTGAATAAATATAAAAAACAATGAATTAATTTTAAAATTTAAAAATAAATGTTTTTACATAAATAATAATTAATGAAACAAATGTTGCGCATGAACTTTATTTGCAACTCAACAAACATGTTGGAGTAATAATTGCATTAGACACACACACACAAAAAAAATCGTTTGATTTATAATTTAGTATTTTTATATCCATAACAACATTCTACAAACGATTTGTTATTAAAAGCTGTTCTATATAAAAGTGATGCTTAGAATATTTTTGTATAATTTATTTAATAATAATAATTTAAGTAAAAGAAATTAAATTTCTTTATTCATTATTTATTATAATTATTATTTAACAAATATTTTGAATGAATTTTATTTACAACTCAACAAACGAGTTGGAGTATTAATTGTATTGCATACAAAAAAAAATCGTTTGATTTATAATCAGGTATTTTTTTATCAATATATCTTCGTATCAACAATAACAACAT
This sequence comes from Caerostris darwini, assembly GCA_021605075.1. Lineage (NCBI taxonomy): Eukaryota > Metazoa > Arthropoda > Arachnida > Araneae > Araneidae > Caerostris > Caerostris darwini. The sequence goes on along the minus strand of BPLQ01002541.1, from coordinate 1,217,402 downwards.
TCTACATATAATGTTGTTGGTTTTTTTAAAGAAATTTTACATATGTAATATAATTTTTAAATTATAAATAATTTATAGGATTATTTAATTGACAATTATTATAAAAATTCTTGTGGTTGATGATTTTTTTAATTTCTGTGTTTAGTTACAAATTATTACTCATTTTAATTAACACATTAACTTTTAAAAAATAATAATAATTTTCGTTTCATGATTTGTACTAATTTGATTATATTGACAAAAAAAAAGGATTTTTTTAAAAATCATTCTGACCAATATGGGTACATATTTCAGAGGGCATGCATTTATTTAATGCATTTTTCCTTATGGATGTTTCATCATTTTTACTTGAAGTATTTTGATAGCTTACTAATGGAGATAGAAAAGCAGAATAGTCTTTCTGTACGATTTATTAAAAAATATTAACATAAGAAAGAATATTACATTTATATTCATCATCATCATTAATGGCGCAACAAGCCGTCTGCCTACTGGCAGATTTCGAGTCAGGAGATGCTGTCTTTTTTACGGTCTAGGGACGTCAGCCCTACATCCAAAGCTCTATAGTCATGTTAGACCTGGACCTACGGTTTAAAGTGGATTCCGAATCACTACAAACATCCATGGCAGCGTGGGGACTCGAACACAAACCATGTGACAAAGAGCGCTATACCACTAGTCACTCTGTCATCAGGTCCCACATTTATATTAGAACAATTAATTTTATTTAATTTTAAATTTGTTTTATTGCAGAAATACTTAAAGGTTAAAAGTATTACAAACAGACAGTATTTAAAAATGTAAAAATACTAATAGCCAAACCTAAAAATTAATATTTACTTCTAAAACTTCAAAAACCATAGGTTTTTAAAAACTTCATCAGAAATATTTAATGCACCCTAACCTTAAAAAAGTTGTTTATTTTTTTTTTCATTATCATCAAATACACCTTGAGATGTTTTCGATTTCCTTCAAAGCTAACCGCAGCATTTGAATAGTATTTGTTTCGACATAATATTTGAGAAATAGTTTGTTTGTTTTTTTACACTTAAGACGCTTATCAATAAAAAAACGGTTTTCAACGGGTGCTATGTTGATAAGATATAAACGTAATGACGTAACGTTCACGTAATAAGATGTGATAAGACCTCTTAAAAGATAAATTTTATCTTTCTATTGAAATATAATGATAATCTAAAACGGTAAGAAATATGTTTTGTTAAAAACAACGAATGAAAACAATAACATTGCAGACAATTTTTAGTCTATATGAGTATATTATTAATAATAGTTCAAAATGACTTTATTTTTATTTCTGTAATACCTGCAACGATTTGGTTTTAATTTAAAACTTGCGAATTCTGGCAATGCTTCTCCGTTGTTAAATCTGAGTGCATATATGAATTAAATAAATGCAATTGGAATTCTATATTAAATGACATGAATTGAATTATGTGGGACAATTCATTTTTTTTTTTTTTTTGTGTTATTCTTCATATTTTTATGAAAGGGTGGCGATTACCAATTATGAAATCTTCATTCAGTAATCATCTTCCCAAATATTCATTGCCATCTAATGGAGTTCAAAAATCAAAATTTACTAAATTCTTTTTTATTATTAAAAATCAAATGTTTTCATGATGACTTCTAATTAGGGAGTGCTATACCGGGATACCGAATACCGGTATTTTGAGCCATTTGTGCAATTTTGTAATACCGGTATTCATAAGTTTAAATACCGTTTTTTCGATATTTACTAAAAATTTAGAATTCTTATCTGTGAAATTCTTATTTTTATCTGTGAATTCTTATCTGAAAACTAGAAATTCTCATCTGTGAAAACAAGGTTGTAGTTGTGAAGAAAGTGTGTAATATTTCGATATTTTTTAAATTGACGAGTATGTTATTCGCATTGTATTTGCATATCATACGTTAGAGTTCAAACTATTTTTCAGGTTTATTATATATATACTCATAAATAATACCCCATAATAATGAATAAGAATAACTTTAAAGAACATAAAAAAATCAGTTGATAATACTTCGGTTTGGTTTCATTGTTTATATGATGAAAAAAATGTGATGTCCCAATGTAAAAAAATGTTCAAGAGTTTTTAAAGTGAACGGAGGAAGTACAAGCAGACTCCATACACATTTAAAAACGAAACATGATACAAATTTGTTAAAGAGGAAATAATCTAATTGCGATGACGATACAAACTTAAGCATAGTTTCTAAGCCCAAGCTATAAGGAATTTTAGATTATTTTGAAAAAAAATATATATATAATTTGGATGAAATTATAAGTAAAATGACAGCATTAGATAGTTTGCCATTTCGAGTGTTTTTTGTGAAAATTACATTCTCTGATTAAACTGGTAAATAAAGCAAGAAAACAACTGTGTTTTCTTTCTTTTTGTAAAATTTCTGATACCGATATTAAAACCGGTATCCCGGCATTAAGATCTAAAAAATACCGAATACCGGTATTGAACTTTTGGTCCGATATTGCAATCCCTACTTCTAATGACTTCATTCCATTATTTGGCAAACATCGGAAGAATTACTACGCAGCTGAGATATGCTACTTCAATTTCTGTAGATTAGTACAAGGCATCTGAAAGACAATTATTTCATATAACCCCCTCATCATTTTATGTGTTAAATCTTTAAAGTATTTGTTGAATTTGGTATGTATAAAACTTCCATAACTCTTCAAATGTTTGTCAACACATGGTATGACATTAAAAAATTATCGTAATTGTATTGTATCGGAAATCGATAAAAACTTACAGGCAACCAAAGCTCTTACATCAAAATTTATTTTTCTGTAGAAGTATTGGTTAATAATTTTTTATCTCATCTAGTTTTTATTTATCTGGCGCTTGGTGTCACGGGTTTCAGGTTTGAGTCACTGGTGGTGCTATGGATGTTTGTAGTGGCTCGGGTTCCACTTTAAGTCTTAGGTCCCATCTAATATGACTGTAGAGAGTTGGGCTTAGGGTAAACATCCCTACCCCGTAAAAAGAAAAAAAAGCTCATGTCTCAAAATCTGCCTTGTCCCACGAAGGGGCTGTTGCACCAATGAAGAAAAGAAGACCTTTTTATTTAATTATTTTTATTTTTTACATAATTTTGTTAAGTATATTGTATTGTATTTTTCAATGCACATTTACATTGATGGACTTTTCAGAAAGTTAATCATTTTATTTCAAGTGAGAATGCATTTCAGAGAAAAGAAAACCAGAAATAGAATAGAAAACGGAAGAGTTTTAATTAGAATAGAAACCCGTAGGATAGAAAAGTGATAATTTCAGTAAAGAGTTAAGATATTTTCTGAAATGTTCATTATAATAAGAAAAGTAATAATCACTCACGTATAGTTCTTAAAACTACCTATGATTTCAATTTTTATTCTATTTAAAAACCCCCGTTAATCTTACTTCAAAAAAAAACCTTCTTTCTAAGAAAATTCTTTTCTTATTCATTTTTTCTGTTATATCATGTTCAGTTAATAATATCAAGTTTTTTGCATATCACTTCAGTCACAGTACAGAATTTCATATATGGTTACAATAACATTACGAAATATAATGTTTCTATTCGGATACATTTATTTAACTAAAAATCATCGGCATGAGATCAGAGATTAGATTAGATCATCAGCGCGAGGAGTTGCAATTATTTCAAAGCAGTAGATGCGGAAAAGCGTTTTAAATTTCTAAAATAAATGATGGGATTTTATTTGTTTTACAGAATTTTAAAAAAGCCATTACCTAAATTCTTTATAAAAGAATTTATGTTATCGCTTCTTTTAACTGTTAACAACTTAACTTTTAACAGTTAAAAAAAAAAATTTCATTCAAATGCGTTAATATAATTTTAAAAAATACGCTTATTACTAGTATAAGCATATATAAAATATACGCTCATACTAAATAAGCGTATATTTTAGATTCGCTTAATTATTATTAAGTGTATATAAAATTATTATTAAGTTTTTTTAATTATTATTATCTATAAGCGTATATTAAATAGAGTTACTATGAGCGTATCCAAAATACGCTTTTAGATACGCTTCTGCAAGAATTGCACCGATAATTTTTAGTTTTTTTTTCTTTGTTTATTTATATGCCGTGGGTTATACTTATTAGCGCTCTGTACCACAAGTTTCGGATTCGAGTCCTCGTAGTGCCATGGATGTTTTTAGTGGTTCGGAATCCACTTAAACCCTAGGTCTCGATCTAACATGACTACTACTACTACACCACACCACATCACTGTGCCTAGAGCTGAGTTGCCCCTTTACAGCTTGGGAATGATGTGGGTGAGAAGTCTGATTGGGCCCTGTGACGCTCTACAGTCATATGAGACTGGGACATATGACTTAAAGTGGATTCTGTACCACTACAAACATCCATGGCACCGCCGAGAGAAGAACCGAAATCTATGGTACCGAGAGCTAGCCATCAGGCCCCAACATGACTGTAAAACGTTTTGTGTAGGACTGACACACACACACCCCTTAAAAAGAAAATATCCACTTTAAATCCACTTTAAAAAAATCCATCTTAAACAGTAGGTCCCGGTCTAATATGACTATAGAGCGTTAGGTGTAGGGCTGACAACCCTACCCCGTAAAAAGAAAACATCTTCTGTCTCGAAATCTGCCAGTAGGCAGATGGTTTTGGCCCACCATGAGGCTGCTGGGCCAATGAAGAAGAATGTTTTTACTTACATATCGCCCGTATAATCCATTGATAGTTAATGAAAGAGGAGCATTGCCTTCCGTGAGACGTAATTGCCCAGCATTTCCATGTGGTATGGGAGAAAAACAGAAAAATTCCCAACAGCCAGCCTGATTATCAATATTCTCTCTTCATTCAGAGACTCTTATATTCATTGTCAAAATGATTATCTATTATTCTCGTTTCTGAAAGTAGTGACTGCAACAAAGCCATAAATGAATTCAAACCTCAGTCCTCCTGCACTTTAGCTGAACACATCATCAATGGGCAGAGAGCATTCAACAGATTTGCTGAGGGGACCCAAAATCCTCTCAAAATATATGAAACAGGTTCTTTCTTTTAAATAAAAAAATGCAATAAACGATGTTAAAGTAATGTTGCAATAAATGATTGGAATTCCAGCAGATTATCGTCCTTAGATAACCTCTAGTTACGATTTTTTTTTTTGTACTCGTATTAAATTTTAATTAAAATGATTTAAATAAAAATAATATGTTAAGTTATATAAATAAAGAATTAAAATGTAAGAATTTGATAGTAACAAAGTAATATTTCAGATAATCATATAATTAGTAATTAGTGACATTTTTTAAAATTTAGGATTTAAAATTAAATTAGCGATATAAATTTATGACCTTCTGTTATTTCATTATTTTAATAATGCATCCATATTTTTTAATTATTTTTCTCATAACAAATTCTAATAATATTTTGTTACAGTACTTTATAAATAGATTTGCCATTTCGCAATGACAATGTAATTATTTTATTTTTTATTATTTCCAAATCGGGGTCTGATGGCCGAGTGACTAGCGCTCTGGCGCTCGATACCACAGGTTTCGGGTTCGAATCCCGGCGGTGCCATGGGTGTTTGTAGTGGTTCGGAATCCACTTTAAGCCGTAGGTCCCGGTCTAATAGGATCGTAGAGCGTTGCGGGGGCATTGCTACTCCGCGTCCGTGGCTTATCATCAAGTTACACGCGCCCCCTGAGTAATGCAAAGTGAGTAACATCTGTGCAGCGCTTGCATTAAGGCATCCAAGACCAAGCTGTCAAGTGTTTGCCAGCTGCATTAGAAAGAAAGAAAGAAAAAAAATTATTTCCAAATCTTCTTATTAAAGCTTATAATTTGTTCTTATAAAGTTCGAAATTTTTATTCAATAATTTATTATACTCACTTTTTAATTTATTTGTATTTTTATTTAATTTTTTTATTTATTATTTATTTACTTTGATATTTTAATTTCAATCTACGTATTTATTTATTTACTATTCGCATCATATATTTTTTTTTCATATTCCCGATTTATTGATTTTACTTATTTTTGTATGACAACATTTAAATTGATTTTTTTCTTCTAATAATTTTAGATATCGAGGTGGCATCAAATAAGTAAACCTAATTAAAATATATACTTTTATAACTTTTTTTTTTTTAAACCTTTCTTTCTTTTTTTTCTTTTTTTTCACAGAAAGTGAGAAAAACTTAGTTTGTAACCATGCTTCGTCCTGCTAACTGGCATTCAGGAGAAATGGATGAAAATCTGTAGGTCAGTTGGCCTACAGACTCTCACCCGAGGGGAAGTACAGCCAATCATACGTTTCTGTTGAAAAACGTTTAATTTACTGTCTCTCCTCACTAGAGGAAATATACTTAGCACAACACTGCATATTAGTTGGCTTACAGACTCTCACTGGGAGAGGGAGTATATTTCGCTCATCCTGCGCGTATCCGAGTTTTGCATTTTCGTCTTAGAAGGGGAATCCTTCCATGAATCTAAAGCTATTATTGAAAAAATACTTATTAGTTAATGTGGTCAGCTATTACTTATTAGTTAATGTGTAAGCATTTTTGAAACCCAACATGTCTGTCACCGAATATTCCTGTTCTCCTGCTACGTAAAGCTTGTTAAATCCTTAAGCCGGAAATATTCTATATTAGATTTTAGGAAAAAGACTTATGAAATGAGCTGGAATGAACTGGAGCTCATGGCAAACCATGGATGTTTGTAGTGGTTCGGAATCCACTTTAAAAAGTAGGTCCCGGTCGAATAGGATCGTAGAGCGTTGCGGGAGCATTGTGACTCCGCGTCCGTGGCTTATCTTCAAGTGACACGCGCCCCGTGGGTAATGCAAAGTGAGTACGTCTGTGCAGCGCTTGCCTTAAGGCATCCAAGACCAAGCTGTCTAAAGTGTTTGCCAGCTGCATTAGAAAGAAAAATATTTTAATTATAAACTAATTGATAAATTTTATAGCCAATAAACAACGCTAAATTTTTAATGGATACTGCACATCAAACATTTACTGGGAGATTTTTCAATAAAAATAGAATTTATGAAACATTCTATAGAAAGAATGTTTTATCTCTTTCGAAAATTTTAATTTTTATTGCAAACGATAACCATTTAAACAAGTTGAGTTCATTAAGGCTCATTTTTGGTGAATATCAGTCCTAAATCATAATAAAATCTAGCATTTTTTTCATGGTATGGCAAACAATATTTTAATTATACGAACAGTAATTAAATAGAAACACATATCTTTTTCAAAGCTAAAAACTTTTAGTTAAACCTTTTTGAAAAATAATGTAATTTATTTTAATATTTTATCGGAATGTATTCATTAATTTGAAAGGAAATCAATGGCATCCATTTTAGATATATTTCATAATTGCAGGCAATTAACATTATACTGATAATACTTAATAAACGAATTTAGAGGGATTTATTATTTACTCTTCAATAATTGTTAATGCTAGACGATTATATAAGTTGTCTTGTTGGCCATTGAATTTTCTTGTCCCTGAAGGGTAAGATTGCAATGCACGCTATAAATAGATTGAATCCTGATTTATCCGGAATACTAGCTGCGCGCTCTATCACAGAGTCAGACAATTTATAAATTTGCATGTGAAATTTACATATGAATGTGCATAACACACACATTTATATAGGACAAAAACTATATAGAAAACAAGCACACACAAAATAATCTAAACAATTTTCAGAAAAAATATAAAAATAAATTTTTTCAAAAAATATAATAAATATTTTTTTAATTAGGAAATATAGTTAAATACATAAAAAATTTAATCAAAAAGATTAAAAAAATCAAATAAATTAAATCATTCCCTTATTAACTTTCAGAACTCGAGCATGTAACATCAACATTATCTCGTTTGCCCCAAAAATTATAATGTTTGGCCATAATTTTTTTTTTAATTTGTAAATGCTTCCCTAATTAACATTTTGTTGAATATCTCGAAAACTTTTCACGATAATTTCAAAAAAATTATATTTTAGTAGTTGACAACACTAGAAGGTCAACCGCATAAAATTTTTAGTACGTTATAATCCATTTTTTTTTTTTTCAGTATTTCAATATGTAACATTTAATATTTTTTTAAAGAAATATTACAAAAAAAATTAATTAAAATTATGATTTAAATCTTGGAAAAAGTTTCTTTCGACTGGCTCAAAAATTAAAATATATTTATATTAATTAGAACTCGTTCATTAAGCGGAAGTTTCATCTTACATGGGGAAAGTCAATTTTTTAATCCGTTTGTCTCTGAAACTTTCGATCTGATGTCTACAAAATAATTATCGTACACTATGATGATATCATTAACGGGGCCTGATGGCCGAGTGACTAACGCTCTGGCACCACAGGTTTTGAGTTCGAGTCTTAGCGGTACCATGGGTGTTTGTAGTAGTTCTGAATCCACTTTAAACTGTAGGTCTCGGTCTAATATGAGTGTAGAGCGGTGCGCGTAGGGGCTGACAACCCTACCCCATAAAAAGACAACATCTGTCTCGAAATTTGCCTCAAGGTCTTGGGCCACCATGAGGCTGTTATGCCAATGATGATATTATTAAAATTCTCAAATTAAATAATAGAAAATTTTCGTTCTAGACTTTTGCTGTGGTTGATTAACAAAATTAATTAACCATGGTAATTAGTTTTGTTAATCAACCGCATCGCATCATAAGTTAGTTCCTTTGAGCCATTTCCAACGATATCGCATGTGAAGATCTATTGATAATTACGAAAATTATTAATGGTGCCCCATTTCTTTTGGCCGACTTTATCTGCGTTTGTTAAAGCGCTTTTTTTTTTTTTTTTTTTTTTTTTTTTTTTTTTTTTCCCCATACTGAAATCATTAAGCTACAAATATCTTTTTTTCTGGGTCAATTCCAAATTTTTACTGTCATATTCGAGTTCTGTAGCTCAAAATTAATTATAAATGGCTATTTTAATCTCAGCGGAAAGAAATTTCATCGATTTTCTGTGTAGTGTATTTTATAAATAAATTAGGCTGTGAAATGTTTAACGAAATCAAATTTTCACTTAAAATAAAATTTCTTTACAAATTATTCTATGTTTTCACACCTCTAATTCTCTAATTAATTTGGGCTTTTCAGACTGCAATCAGATGGTCAACATTTGAGGCTCAAGAAATCAGCTGTCCAATCCAGTGACACTCCAGAAACATTATTTCAAACACAGGATCAGACTTCAGAGGTAAATACCACTTATAGGTATAATTTTCAATTGTATCAGCTATATAGCCTCTCAACACACAAAAGCAAAAGCAAACATTTAAATAAATTTGTATTAATTTTATTTTATTTACTACTGTGCCCCAAAAGTGAGACCAATTATTTTTTTTTTTCAAAACTCTATTTATTCTTCTAAATTTATCTCATCGCCTTCAAAGTAATCCCCTCCGGATACCATGCACTTATGCAACTTTTTTTCCAATCCTCAATGCATGCTAAAAAGGCATCGGCAGGGATGGCCTTCAGAGCGCGCGGCGATTCACGTTGAATCTCTTCAATCGATTCAAAACGGTGTCCCCGGAGTGTTCTTTTGAGTTTAGGGAATAGACAGAAGTCGCACGGTGTGAATACGGTGGAACGATACGGACGATTGTGGAACGATATGTGTTTCATTTTTAACGAAAAAGTCACGAAGAATCAACACAGTGTGAGCTAGCGCATTCAGTGTTTTTTGGTACCAATCAAGATTTGACGCGTTTGAGGCCCAAATTGGAATTGACCGATCCTTTTCAAATTCCAACCTCATCAGCAGGGTCTCTAATTGTAAATCTACGGTTTGCGAGCACCAAAATCTTTAGTTTTTTGGACGTGAGCTTCGTCGGTTGAGGTTGATGGTCTCAAATTGAGGTTGATGGTCGACCAGAGGGCTCTTCGTCTTCAACGCGTTCTCTGCCTTCTTTGAACTGTTTATACCACTTCTTTCCTATAGAGGAATACTCACCGAATGCCTACTGCAACATTCTATACGTTTCTGCAAACAAAATTTAATGCAAGCTCTCTGCTGGATTAATTCAGACATTTCAAAAATCTCCGGAATCAGTCTTAGCGTCTCACAAAGCCAAGTGTAACTCAAGCTTTAATGAATATTTTGACGTCAAATTTCACACAGATGTCAAGGATAGTGCCAGCAACATAAAATGAATCTCTTCAATCGATTCAACGATTCATCGAAAGAAAAAAATTGAAATTCTGTAAGCCCCGGGAATTTTAAATTGAAAATTTGGTCTTACTTTTTGGACACAGTAGTATTTCATAGCCACAAATATTCCGAAAGAAACGGAAAAAGAAAAATGGCTTTCACAATGATTGCTCACACTTGTACATGCTTATTAATTTTGTGTAAATAGAGTTTTTACTGCAATGTGTTTTCCAAATAACACAATTACTTTTATTATACCATTTATAGTGTATTTATTATTAACAAAATGATTCTTCAAGCAATCAGAATCAGACAGTTTAAGGATTCAAGTTAAATATCAGAATCTCACAAATTGCAAAATAGAATAAAATATAATTACTTCTAACCAGCAATAATTTAAAAAAGAAAGATTCTGATTATAACAATATTGATTTTTGATAGTTCATAAATTATTGTCCCCTATCAATGTTACTTTCTTCAAATATTATCCCGGCGGTGCTATGGATGTTTGTAGTGGTTCGGAATCCACTTTAAACAGTAGGTCCCAGTCAAACATGATCGTAGAGCGTTATGGGAGTACTGTTACTCCTCGTCCGTAGCTTATCTTCAAGCTACACGCACCTCCTGTATAGTGAAGTGAGCAACGTTGTTGCAGCGCTTGCCTGAAGGCATCAAAGATAATTGTCTAAGTGTTTGCCAACTGCAATAGTACAATATATACATATATATATATATAACTGCAGAATTAATTTATTAATTAACATTGTTAATTCTCATTTTTAATTTTCACTTTTTCCCTATTTAGACTGTTAGTGCTTTTGAAGATCCACAAGCAGAAGATGAATGCAATGCATCTGTACCAGAAAAGGAAGCATGGTATCCTACGTATCACTTGGCCCCGCCTCAGGGATGGATGAACGATCCTAATGGGCTAATAGAATTCGAAGACTATTTCCACGCCTTTTTCCAGTACAACCCATCCGCACCCTTTTGGGGCGACATACACTGGGGCCACGCACGATCCAAGAATCTTATCCAATGGGAACACCTTCCCGTAGCCCTTGCACCATCCATCCCTGAAGACAGAGATGGCGTCTTTTCTGGATCAGCAGTGAACGATAATGGTGTTCTTACCGCAATTTATACAGGAAATAATTTCCTGGAAAATGATCAGCTACGCCAAGTGACATGTTTGGCCACTAGTAACGACACCATTAATTTCACAAAGCTTGGCGAAGTACTGGAACCCCCTAACGGCGTACAGAACTTCCGTGACCCAAAAGCCTGGTGGGGTGACGACAGGTGGTATGTAGTGATGGGTACTCAAGATGGTGCAGTTGGTGAAGCCCATCTCTACGAATCCGAAGATCTCCACCACTGGGACTTCGTCGAAGTCCTTGCCACTGGTGCAGGAGGGTTGGGATACATGTGGGAATGCCCAGATTTCTTCCCTCTTGATGATAAATATTTGCTTGTGTTATCCCCCCAAGGAATAGAACCTGAAGGCTACAAATACAGAAATATATACCAAAGCGGTTATTTTGTTGGTACATGGGAACATGGAAGTGCGTACCATATTGAGAAGAACTTCACAGAAATAGACAACGGGCACGACTTCTATGCACCACAGACCTTTCTGACGTCTGACCAACGCAGGATTGTAATAGGTTGGATGAGCATGTGGGAGTCACCGTTTCCGGAAAAGGCACAGGGGTGGTCCGGAATGCTGTCTTTGCCACGTGAGCTTGTCTTGGCTAAGGATGGAAACGTTCTGATAGAACCAGTACGGGAAATCGAAGCTTTTAGAGGCCCTGAGAACCATTTGAATAAAACAGTTTTGGAAAAATCATCTCATATATTAAGTAGAAACGTGAAAGCCATGGAAATTCTCATGTCCTGGGATCTCAGCTCGAGCAATGCTGAGAAATATGGTCTTCGACTGGGTGATGAAAATTGCTCAGATGGTGGATTGTACATCTATATTGACACTCAAGCACAAACGTTGACTCTAGACCGACGTTACGCACGATATTCAGTGAGTGGTTATCGAAGTATTCCACTATTGCAAGAAGACCAAATATCTTTGCGTGTTTTTCTAGATCATTCATCGGTTGAAGTTTTTGTGGATGGTGGACGCAACTGCATGAGCAGTCGCATATATCCTGCAGATGACCAGAGACAATTATCGATATTCGCAGACAATGGAATAGGTGTTCTCGAGAAATGCTCTTGGTGGCCTATCGTAGTGAAAGAAGTCAAGTAACACACCTGTCTTCAGGCACAATTTCATAATGAAGGCTGTTTTAATATTTTCAATGTTGAATTTTACCTCTAAAAGAATAAATATTTTTTTTAAAAATTGTATGAAGATAATGTATATTGGACACAGAATATTAGTTTCTAAAGCTGCTTCCAGAAGTAAGAAATAAATGTTTTTATTTTTAACTTAAATCTAAATTGTAATCTAACTTATTACTTCTTCAATTCTTAAATTTCCATAGTTTATCTTTTTAAATATTGTATGCATTGTCCATATTAACTTATTATTCCATAGTAAACAAACCACTCAGAACCGGGAGCTCCAGATTGTGACCGTTCAATTCCTCATCAGAAGCCAAAATGAGCACCAGCGGAAAAATAAGCCCGCCCACTGGAGGCGGAGCGACGACACCATTGGCTCACAACTGCTCCGAAACTCCCTCACGTTCAGCAAATCCTTTCAATCCCTCACTGACCAACCGCGGGAAACGAGATTCGGATTCCTAATTCTACCCGAGAAACTTTAACTTAAATTTAATTTTACTTTTTCTAACTTGAAATTTTAACTTCAATAGCGTAAATTTTCCGTTCTTTAATGATATAATTCTATACATGTGGTTTACCTGATTATGAGGAGGTTTTTGGGGTATATTTACCCTATAGGTACGTCCGTTTCCGAATTAAGAGCGAAAAGGCTGACTGGCAACTGACATACCGATTACGGAGTGCCAGTGGGGATATACCCCTTAACCTCCTCATCTTAATTCATAGATAAATTTAAAATTTTAGTTGGCTGCTTAAGGTTAGTATAACAATATATATATAAAAAAAAATTAAAGTCAATTCCTTCTTTTTTTTTCTCACTATATTGCAGGAAGTCCTTTATAAATAATTTTCATTCATTTTTTTAACTTTATCTGACGCCATCTATTGGTAGATACATGCAACTTAAATCTAAAAAAAAAAATAATTAATTAAATTTAATTACTTAATTAATATTTGAAAAAACTGTATTAACATCCAGTGTCATCCACTACAAGTTCAAAAAAATGTATTTGAACTTGAGTGGATGAATAAAAAGTGTTTTATGAGCGATTGAAAATTTTAACAAGATATATGTAGGGAGAGTGTGAGCTAATCGAAGGAATTTAAAAATAGAAGATAAAGTTTCAAAAAAATTAAAATATGCTACTCTAAAAATTTTTTAAAAATACTAAAAATAAATAAAAGTAAAATACAAAATAAAAGAAACTAAGTTTAAATTTGCCACGATTAGAGACCAGTCGTTGATGCCACAAAACTATTGAAGATATAAATATGGCTGACCGACGCAAAAAAATCGGTTATCTTCAAGTGTGGATGGTGAATAAAAAGTTGCTCTAACTTCTGTCGGTTTTGTGTACCGCTTCAAAGGATTTACAATACACCAAACGATGGCCGATTGCTTGCACGTAGTGAGGTTGGACTTGTTTTTCCAAGATCAAAGTACAATGTGTGGCCACAGCTGAACGCTTCTAAGTCTGACCAGTTTTAATCAATACCTTTATCAGAAACTTCATCAATTATTTCGCTAGAGCATAAGCTCATTTAATCTATGCATGAGTTTTCTAAATAATGGGAAAAACTTATCACATACTTTGCCTTGATAAACACCGAAAATATAAAAAGAATCACAGCAAAATTTCATACAATAGATCCTTGTAAGCTTATACAAGAAATTTGTAAAATTAAAAAAAAAATTGTTCAGGAACTTATAAATCAATATTTACGTAAAAATAAGAAAGCAATACATTTGTAAAATTTGTTTTTAAAAGACAAAAAATAGAAACTTTCATAAGTGTCGCCTTGTTTTCAGCACATATTTTAACACAGCAATCTAGTACAACAAATATACTGTGTCCAATACTATAAATCAAGCTAAACTAAATAAGGTTTGGTTTGTCGCTCTACAGTCATCTTGTGCACAGGAGGGCTAAACAGACCGGGACCTACAGTTTAAAGTGGATTCTGAACCACTACAAACATTCATTTCACAGTTGAGAGCACTAACCACTCAGACCCCTAAACTAAATAAAGAAAATTGTGATATTTTTTTATGAAATTAAATCCAATTTAGAATATTAATTATTACTGTATATTATTTAAAATAATTATTTCCATTATTTGTTGATTAGTGGATATTTGATGTTAAAAGAATATGGATGATTTACATATGTGAAATTAATTAGAATGCGAGTTGGATTTATTGTATCATTTAAAAAATTTTAATATATCTTTACTATATAATATGTCCTCATTATATCAACATGTTGGAAGAGAAAGATATAAAGTCATAAAAAAAAGAATAATAATTTTGACTACTATTCCAACATTATTTTCAATTCAAATATCTTTAAAAAAAAAAAAAAAAAAAAAATTGAATTTATTTACTGTTACCAATCTTTCCAAAAAAGTAATTTTTTTATTAATATTTTTTAGCTATCAGATACTCTATTATTTAACTATCCCTCCTCTTGTAAAAGCTAAATTTAATAGCCAGTTTTAACTTTTTCCCTTCATTCTTTGTATCTTCCAACTAGCATGTTCGCATATCCCCATTATCTTGGCCCAGTTTCTTCTCTATCCGTTTCAATAACAAGAAAATTTACAATTCTTTTCATCATCATGATCATAACTGGCTCGACAGCCCGTTGTGGGCCTTGGCCTTCTTTAAAAGATCCAGCCAGGCTGTTCTCTTGGACATGGACTCCAGTTTTTGATCTTAATAACATTAAAATCAGATTCTCTTTTCCCATCTCTTTTTCGGTCTCCCCTTCGGTCGCTGTCCAAAAGGGGTTGCATTGAAAACTTTCAAAGCAGCTCTATCACTTTCCATTCTCATGAGATGACCAGCCCATCTCATTCTGTTCAGTTTAACAAATTTTAGAATGTCAATATCTCTAAAAAGTTTGTAAAGTTCAAAATTGTATCTTCTTCGTACAATTCTATTGCTTATGTTAATAATTAATTAATATTACATTAGAAATGATAACCTTTATGATATTTTTAATACTTATAATTTAAGATTTGTGCACTCATATAATGCCTGTAATAACACAGAGTGATCAAAAAGCCACTACTTGTTCTGTATAATATTTGATTATTTTTTATATTAAAAAAAAAAAAAAAAAACATACAATTTATAACATTTGAGTGAGAATTTATAAGTGAACACAGGCAAATAGGCAATGTTTACAGAATATAAGAAATCTTGAACACTATATTCCTAGTTGATACAGAAACTTATGGGGAAGGGAAGAAACATGGCAAGAATTAAAATGTGACAATAAGATGAACACAGTAAAAAACAGTAAAAAAAAATTTTTTTAATTTGTTAAATGTTCACAGACATTTTTGTTTTTTTTTATAAAAACCTTAGGAATTTCAATTGCATTTTTCGATTATATCTGAAATTTTTGATAATGTTCACAAAACCTGCTCTATGAGTGTTTGATAATGAATCGACTGTATCATGAACATTTAAACTACATATAATTTTTTTCCAACAAACAATTTCATTTTTATTTGCCTTTTAAGAAAACTATCAATATTTACATCAAACATGAGAACACATATAAAAATTCAATACACAAAAACAACGCAAATGCTTTGGTTTTACATCTATAATACAAAATACATAAATTGAAATCTTATGCATAGCTGCATTATTTCATGTTTCATTCATTTAACAATTGTATCAAAACGAAAACTGGTCAACTCTCAATTACAAATAAAATTGCATCGTATATTTAAATAAGAAATTTTGCCCATACATAGAGGAAAAAAGCCATGTTACAAAAAAGAAATTCAATTTGTAAGTATTAAAAATTTTAATACCCATATATAAAACTGCATTCAAAGTCGAATTGTAGTGATATAATTATTAGAATATCTACAATTCATTTTTAATGAATAAAAGAATAAGAATTATATATTTTGGTACTAATACAAGACAGTAAATTTTCATTAACAATTTAAAATTGGTCTAAACTTTTAAATGGCCTTAATTTCTCCTTTGATACTATAAAAAACAGAAAATGGAAATGAATTCAGAAATGGAAATGAATCCAGTTTAATATTCATCCAACCTATTAAATCAATAACAGAGCTGTTAAAATTCTGTTCTTGGCCCATAAGTTAAAATTAAAATCATTTAGAATTAAATAGAAATCAAATTCAAGCACATTAATGAAAATAAGTTCATTAGCAGGTAACTTAGATATGTAACCATAAAAGCTAGAAATATGTTAAAAATGCAGGGTTTTATCAAAACACTTGTATACAAGAAGCAAAATAAATTACTACAATCGGCTCATTTGCTACTTACAAATTCATAACTATTTGATTTATGAATGTAGCTGTGTTAAACACATAAGCAAAATGCCCAGAAACCATTCTCGCATCTCTGCATTACATAATGCTAACATTTTTATACTGAAAAAGTACAATGAGTATTATACATAAATAAAGGAAAAGTATTAAATACCATACCATAAAAGTGCATACTAAAGTGGCAAATATTTATCACATTTCATGAGCAATGTTTTATTTGCTAAAACAGTTTTCACACAAAAACAACTTTAACTCGAACAATTATCAGAAGTGTTAATCCAAGAGATATAAAATCAAACTTTTTAAACATAACAAACAAAAGAAACTCAATTATGCATTACCAAAATGTTTTCTTCATTGCCGCAACAGCCCCATGGTGGGCCAAGGCCATCTGCCTACTAAGAGATATTTTCTTTTAATTGGTAGGGGTTGTCAACCCAATATTCTATATTCTAGACTGGGACTTATGATTTAAAGTAGATACCGAACCATTACAAACATCCATAGCACCGCCGGGACACGAACCCGAAATCTGTAGCTCCAAGTGCTAGTTACTAAGTCATCAGGCCTCACCAAAATGTTTCAGTAATGCAATTTTAAAATCAATGTTTTAGTAAAGCTGCTTTCAAACATTTCAGAGTATAATTATGCTTGAAAATAAAGCTATATAAGTCGAATTATGCCATTACATGTATTTACACAATTTCATATATTTTAAATATAAATAGTGCATTTGTTAACAAAATAGTTAAATATATTATATACAATTAAAACATAAAACAGAATTGAATACTCTTATCTGTATACCATTATCCTGTCATTAAATTTAATAAATCGTCCATTTTGTCTAATATGTATAACCTAATAAAAGTCCTTATAAATTTTAATATTGTTTAAGACATTTATTTAGTATATCTGTATATATAAGAATAAAGAATATCAACATTACAGTTTTAAATATAAAAAGTTCAGCCTAGTTTATATAGTTATTTTGAACTAATCACTATAATTTCTAACCTATAATCCACAGACAATTTACACCGGTTCATTCATTATCTTTAACATGCCTTGTGTGTCAAAAAGAAATTTCATTTTTGTATCTGTAAATGAAATCTTAAAATTTTTTTTTCAGTCTTCTATAGCATTTTGTCAATGACAAAATATTTAAAAAAAAAAAAAAAATTAAACATTAAAGATCATAGAAATCAGACAGAAATACACATGAAAAAATATTTACTCCAACATATTCCATGGAATGTAATCAAAAGGATTTCATTAGAGAATGCAAAAATAAATTTTTAAGATATATTCATATGTATATATCCTTTTTCGCATTAAATTTTTATTTACTAAGCAGTTAATTAAGAAAAATGTCCATTAACAATTAATTTTAAAAGCACAGAAGCCAATTGATTATGATTCTTTTAAATGATTAATCCATAGATTCTAGGCAAGGAATTATAATAGCTAAACTATTTTAAAGGCATAGAATTTTACACAAAGCCATGTGTAAGTATGTCATATAAACAAATAAAAATCATTTTAATGAAAAATTACTAGACACAATTTGATTAATTCAATCTCTAGTAGTCAAATTCTAGCATCTTCACATATTAAGCTAGATATAAAAAATATTTTGAAGACTTTAAATTAATAAAAGGAATTCAATAAGTGATTGACTTTACAGTCAAAAATGACTTATTCAGTTCTATACAAAAACACGAGTACATACATTTATGTAACATCTTAAATTAATAAAATAATGCACAAACTATTTACAAAATCATATATATCATACATTATCCATTGATGCCATCGCTCTTAAAATTTTTAATCCATTCACAGATTTGTTCAATATTGGATGACATATCATCTGGAGTATTGCTTTGTAGTGCATGAACTATCTCTTTTTTGTAAGATTCCAGAGCTTCATCAAGTAGAGTGCGGAATATTTCACACTGGACATTTTCCTCCACTTTTTTATCACTGTAACCCCTGGAGGAAAAATCATACATTAATGAACAAACAAGAAACTAACAAATAAGAAAATTTGGTACTTACGTATTAACGGTACCCCGGCGACAGTTGCGCCAATAAAGAGCACACGCGCCAACCGGTTTTGAATAGCGACGTTAGATTGGCGACACTTAAAAACCGCCAAGTCTGTCGCCAAGGTACCGTTAATACGTAAGTACCGAAAAATTTTAATAATAAATACAAAAATATAAGTTTTTCTATTTCATTATTAGTTTAAATGTGACAAAGTTCTTAAAGACATTTTTAACATCGCAAGTAAGAATAAAAAGTATACAGGGTGATATTTTTTTCCTAATAATGTCTTGAAATTTTTAAAAATTCATTTAAAACCCAACTAAGATATGAATGTGTAGTTTTTATTACACAATATTAAAATTTATTGATAATGAACCCGACAACCTGCAATAAACTGGTATAATGAACAGTGATGAGCTTATTTTGATGACAAACTATTTAAAATAACAGTATTTTTTATTTTTTTTATTTTGAAGAAAGGAAAGATTTCATAATAAATATGGTCTTAAAATATGTTTATAACCATCAACAAAAGTTGAAATTAAGAGAAATAGGTTCCAATTGAAAGTTCAGCACACACACACAAACAGGCCAAATTACAAAATAGAGACAGTTGGGATTTGGAAACTCTTTGTTGTTGCAACTGAAATGATAAGTTGCCAAATGTAGTAACCTTGGTTTCTTGTACTATTTGCAATTCGCTTCACTTACAATAGCACCCTGTTATTTGGCGGACTTTGGCAAGAAGAATTTTTGACGCCAAATTCCAAAGGCCCCTGTTCTGTGATTTTATCAAAAAACAATTTGATCAAATGGAAATATTATACATTAGGTGGCAACTTTTTAGCCTAAAACTTAATACAAGATGCAATACAATTGTTAGTATTTTTCTTAAAAAGGAGGCAAATTTTAATATTTACTACTTGAAAGTAATTTTTTACTGTACAAATTATAAATCACAAAATTAAAAAAAAATATCATTACTAAAATATTATAATTAATATACATGACAATGCAGTGGAAGATCGAAGCACTTGCTTATTATTAACAATGAATAATGTAATTAGGAAAATTTAAAGAACTTCCTTTTGATTTCTTAAATCATAAGAATTTATCTCTCAAAAGAAAGTATGTGTTGGGGAAAAAAAAAAAACTTAGCATTTTAAGTAGTATTTACAGAATTTTGCTAACTTCCCAACATCTATTTTCCCAAAAAACTTTATAAGGTCACATTTAATAGGTAAAAATCAACTTGGTTTATATTTTAAAATTAGCAAGAAATAAATATAAAGATATTAATCAAAATATCAATTCTTTACCTTTTTTTTAAACGATCATAAAGAATGGTATTGTCGGTTGTAAGCACAAATACAATGTCAAACCAATCTTCAGGAAAAAAATCACAACCATGATAATCAACAATCTTGCCACCTTCCCCGATTTTCTCTTCAAGTTCTTCAATAATCTACATATATACAAAAAAAAATTTCTAAATAATTGTAATTTATTTATAAATTGTTTACTTTCAAAATACACAAATAACGTTATTACTCTTAATGTACATGATTTTTCTTTATAACAGTTTTAAATATACTAATACAAACACTATATACATAATATTATAATTGCCAATATCTAAATTTGTATGCATTTTATATCTAATAATTATACTATTCCTGAATATTTAACCTTTAAAAAAATATAGCAAACAAAAATTAGAATAAAAAAATACCAGAAGAAAGAATCAATTATTAACACATACAGAGTGGCCATGGTAAAATTTATAATCACTGCTATCTGTAGCAAAATGTAACAACTGGAATGACACAAAATTTGAGAAGACTAATCAAGATAAGGGAAGGAAAATCTGATGCTTAACAATATTTAAAGGTCTATAATGAACATGCCAATGAATAGCAGTGTCAAAACATATTTTAAGCTTAACTTTTTATCAAGATATTTTACAAATTGTCCTTTTAAAGTAATTGTGCATATTAGTGCAAGAGACTGGTAATGCTGAAACCATAGGGCATTTCAAATAGCATCTGAAAAATTAGTAAGCATGTCTGGTAATACCTCTTTCAAAAAGATATACGTCAAGCCATTGAAAAGTTGTGGTACAATACATGCTCTTATATTAACAATACCACACATGCACACAATACATGCTCTTATATTAACAATACCACACATGCACACAATACATGCTCTTATATTAACAATACCACACATGCACACAATACATGCTCTTATTTTAACAATACCACACATGCACACAATACATGCTCTTATTTTAACAATACCACGCCTGTAGGTTTGAAATGGCCTAAATATGAGAATTGTATAAATTAAAAACTTCATTGCACATGAAGGTAGTCTAATCTGTGAAAAGTACATTTGTAAAGAAACTCAGAGCCATCATACACTGCTGCAAGAACCATCAATTCTGACCCACATTGCCATATGAAAAAAAAAACTTCTCCATGTGTATTTTACCTTCCCTTAATGGTCAACTCTCAAACTTGAAGACTCTGCATTTTAATATCATACATTAATAAAGTGAAGACAAAAGTATCTGTACAATTTTGATTACCTTATCCTCATCTAAAACATGGCATTCATACTGATCATCATAACCTAGATAATAATTGTAGGTCTTTGCAATTTCTCCAATATTTAGCCATTCCATTGAACACGCTTCACTTATCTCTGAGCAGAGTGTTGATTTACCAGTACCTGGGGTACCTGAGAAAATAAAGAAAAAATTATTAGCATAATAAATATGGAAATACTTGTTAGCTACATAAAATAAATAAAAAAGGTACTTACGTATTAACGGTACCTTGGCGGTTTTTAAGTGTCGCCAATCTTTATTATTTGGAATAAAAATATTTTGAAAGCGTTTTGATTTTAAATTAAGTGTTTCATATATATTTTATTATTTGGAACAAAAATTTTAAGTGTAGATTGGCGCCAAATCTGTAGCTGCGTTTGGCGCGTGTGCTCTTTATTGGCGCAACTGTCGCCAAGGTACCGTTAATACGTAAGTATAAAAAAATAATTAAGATAAATGTTCCATCATCTTTCACAAAGAGAAAAAAAACAGCATTCTATTGCAATAGAATTCTCTCATTTTACAATAAAAACAGATACAATCATTATTGACAAAATACAAATTTGTACTGACAAATTCTTCACTTTCTTAAAAAATGTTTCATACTTTTTCAACTAAATGAACTAAAAGTATTGTTTATAAGTTAGTTTACATTTGAAGTTCATGGGATTTTTTTTTTTTTGGGGGCAATTAAGAGGTTTATTATTTATTATTATTATTAAAAAACATTTCTAGTTGCCAATATTGAAGTACAATGACCATAATTTTACAGTAATCTCTTGTTATACCACAAAAAGAAACGGTGTGATATATAGCAGATTAGTTAATTATAACCATTATCTAGTTTCTAATGCTATTTCAATTTTCAACAATAATAAATTGCGAGTGTGGGGGTTTGAAAGCAAAATGTATAATTTTATCGCCAGAATTACAAACTAAGAACTAAATTATTTACTGTTCATTAATATTTACTTATATTAACAATGAGAACCTATTGTCCTGCTTTTAGCGAGTTATTTTTTACAGAATAATGCGCGCCAGATATCTGAACACTTCAGGAGAAAGAATTCACGGAATATTTATAGATGAACTACCTTATGGAAGAAAGTTATGTATACTGTATGAAAAATAATCAATTTATAAGATAATTTTCAACAATAATTTATTATGTTTTTAACCAATTTAACTTTTAGATTTTTAAAAAATATATATATACACATTCAATTTTGTCTACCACGTGGCTGTACTTACAATATTTTTATCATTAAAAAAGAAACAAATATATTTTAAGTGTATAATTTTAATAAAAACTTTCGCTTTTTTTACCTGTAACTAGGATATTTGGTATTAGTCTGCCCATTTTTATTTAATTTTCTTGCCTGGAATAAATTTCAAAAGCCGCTGGAATTTGAAACGCATCCACTCTTAATATGTACTAATATTGCCACGGCGAACGAAAATCTTCATTTTATTGCATCAGATAAAGTCATGTGAGAATTTGTTTTTTTTATTGATAGTTATTAATTAATAAAAGATATTTTATGCTTATCAAATTGTATTAATACAAAAATCATCAAATGGTGGTTTGAGAAATGTCACGGTAATATTTTCATCTTTAATTTAAAGTAATATTAATTTCATTAGTAGGCATCTTATAGGGTCTCTAGGAAAACAACTGAGTCTTTCCTTCAACTAGTATTTCTAAATTTTTTCACATTATTTGATTATTAAATTTGTTTTCGGACAATTGTTCACTGATTAAAATTAAATAATTATTCTATCCGATCTTAATTCTATCATATTTAATTTTTTCAAACCTGTCAATATTTTTTTTTTAAATAGAAATTTATAATGTAAGAAATATAAATATTGATCATCTGCAGTTTATTGATACCTTCATATTATTTAGCATCTCGGTTATTATCGCCGATGTCCTTCAGCTATATAAAAGAGAAGGGCTTATTATCAACTTATGGCTATAGAATTTCATATATGAAATAAGTTCTAAAATTATTTATGCTTGAAATGGACTTATAAGTTTAATTACTGAATCAAATAGATGACAGTACAAATTTGTGAAAAAAATGAAATAAGGGGATGATTGAATATAGATAATTCTGAAATCTTTTTTCTGTCGAGTTTTACTTACAAAGGTTGATAACTTTGTAACTGTGATTGCATGCTCCCTTGTTGACGTCATTTTCGTTACTGTTATTATTGCTCATTAGCGACAGAAAAAACAGCTGATCAGCTTTTGAATGCAGTATTCTCAGGCAAAGTTATTAAAATGACTAAAAATTCTTATCGTAATCTCAATAAATCATTATACGAATTATATATTTGCATAAAAAATCCTTTAAAATTTTTGATTTCAAGTGAAGAATAAACAGAATATATTGAATTTTGTTTACCTGCAATTAAATCTGTTACACTACAATGGATAAATCGGATGTTTTACTAACTAGGCATATATGACCAGGTGAAATATAAACATTTAAAATTAAAAAGCATATAGCAGAACATGGCTGCCATAAATTACAATGAAGAATTTTTTAAAGCTACTGAATTCCGTAAAATTGTAGAGCTCTTACCCAAAGTTTCACATTTCGTCAGGAAAGGATACATAGAGACTGAAGGTGCTGAACTATTTAATTTTGTTCATGATATAGAAACCACTAAATTTTTAGTACAAAATGGAGTTGATGTCAATGCTAAAATTGATGAAGCCGGTACGACCCCATTGTGGCATGCTCTATCCCGTCCACATAAACTTGAGTTGATTAAATTACTTTTGGAAAATGGTGCATCTTCAAGAACAAGATGTAAACTGGACATGAGCTGCCCTCTTAATAGAGGAACACAGAGAATTCACTGTGGTGTTGAAGTTATTCAACTTCTGTTAGAATATGGTGCAGATGTTAATTCTACTAACAGAGATTGCAATTTACCTCTACATAATGCTATGCATAATGGTAATATTCCAGTTGCTAAGTTTTTGCTGGAATCTGGCTCTCTTGTTAATTTTAGGAACAAAAATGGGGATACTCCATTAAGTGTTGCTCTCCAACATCCCAAATGTACTTTGGAATGGGTAAAGTTATTGTTGAAGTTTAAAGCAAAAGTGAACACTATTAACTTCAAAGGCAATACGCCTTTGCATAAGGCTGCAGTTATATTGCCCTATTATGAGCATGATATTATCATGGAATTGATAAAACATGGTGCTCGTCTTGATGTCAGGAATAATGCAGGTGATCTACCAATGGATTTGGCATTCTTCAAGTGTCGAGATAAAACTTTTACCATTGGTAGAATATTAATCAAATATACACTTCTACATGATTGTAACATTGTTTATCGCAGTATATCAAATCGTCATCGAGGGCCAGGTTTCGATAATTTGGCATCGTATTATAATGACTGCAGCTTAGAGCTTTACGAAATGAGGAAAGATAGGATCAGTGATGATCTTTCTCTCTTTAATTTTATTACATCTAAGTCAGACAGTACATGTGTTAGCACTAAATTATATAAAATATTAAAGTTGGATAAGTATCCTATATATTATGATATTATTAGAGAAAAAGCAAAGAGGGCAAATGTTTTGGATAAATTAATGCAAGAGAGGATATATACTGTTGTATTACGTGATAACTGTCATTGGATGATTTTTTTGGATTCGCTTTCTGTATTCTGTATAGCCAGATATTTGGACTACATTGATATAAAGAATCTTGCAATTACATATCACAGTATTTCTAAACCAAATGAACCATTTTGGGAAAACAAGAAAAGACAAAAACTTGATTCAGATTCAATAAAAACTGTTCACCCTTCTATACCAAGATATAATAGTTAACAACATTTTTAAGTTGATATGAAGGTCATGCTTAATAGATTGATATTTCCTATGCATGTTTGTAGTATTTTTTGATCCAATTTTCCATCTCGTTATTTTTACTTGCATGCTTTATTTTTCAATTTTTATCAAATGGATTATTCAATTTATGTCAAATGAACTTTTATAATTAATTCTTACTTGAATGATGCATAACAGCTATAAAATACATTCTTATTTGACTTTAGTTTAGAAAAATTGACAAATAAGTGTAATTGCATTACTTGTGAAAGATGTTAATTTTTTGGCATTTAGTCATCTTTTATTTGACCAATTAATAAGTGCTATTTAATGAAATTTGATGCTGTACTATTTATGGACAGTAAGTTTTTTTTTTTTTTTTTTTTTTTTGCACATAATATGATAAAAACAACACAATTATTGATGTGTAATTTTATTAGATTCACTACAAAATAGACAAAAATTAGTTTCTTTTCTATGAATATCTTGTCAATGTAATATATTGGGTATTACTGACTATATTAATATTTAAATCTGATAAATTCAGTCTTTGCACTTCTTTAAAATGTTTCACTAAAATGCCTCTTTTGATTCAATATTGTAAACTTCAGTGTTACAATTTAATTATTTATTCTCAATTATCATTTTTTTGTATTAAAAGTTTTATTAGAATACATTTGAAATCTTTGGAAATTTTATCAAATGAAAAAATATACTTGTATATCTCAAGTAAAGTTGAGATAAGTTTGAAAAAAAAAAATTTTTTTTTTTCTCATTATATGAAATTAAAAAAAAAAAAAAAATCTAAATGTTAGTGTAAATTTGTTTGATAGAGAATTTTCATATCACACAAAATATATAAAAGTATTATTTTAATCATTTTAAAGTATTATTAGTGATATTAAATAGTATTCTATTTGAAGCAGTATATACTTCTGTATTAAGATGTCTATTCAGTATATAGTAAGTTCATGTATAAAATATAGTATATAGTTCTATGTCATGTTTAATATCATCTGAAAAATAGAGTTGTGCATTAGAAATTTATATATTATTGTATAGAAAGTAATGCATGCTCATGCTCCAAGTGAAAAAATAATCTTTATTAATAATTTAAATAGTAATTAGCTATAAACTTGATATTTCAATAATTTATTTTTCTTCTATCTTCAGAATTGCACAATTGTATTTGAAATCAATATAAATTGGCAAATTTTAAATATATACTTTTTTCTTTCACCAAATTTTTAAAGAGAGCCTTTTTTTCCCCTCTTTTTCTACAAGTATAAATAAAAAGAACATTTTTCTAAGACAGATTCTTAAATTGTGAGTTGTAAATAGTTTAAAATATGGAGTAATTTTTCTAGTACTGTTTGTTAAACTACCCAAAATAAAAAAATTCAAGTTTTATTTATTAACAATGAAGTAAACTGAGTATAATAGAAGATATGTAAAAACTTTGTTGATTGCTAAGTAATAAACACATTTTCTCTCAGATAATAATGCACAATTGCAGCTGAAGGCACTTATAAATTGTTCTTTGATCAAATTTTTAAAAATTGCCTATTAAAATTTTGAATAATATTATTAAAGAACTGAGAATCCTATTTCATAGTGAATTCTGTGAAATCATATTTACAGGGATTTTACCAATGGAAGTTGTTTCTATCACATAAAAATTTTATTCAAAATAAATGTTTCTCATTGACAAGTTTCCAATATAAAATTTGATTTAATCTGTATTATACATGTCATTTAATGTGACTAAGAAAAGGCACATGTATTACATCTAATGTGTGACTTAATGTATGTAGCTGAGTTACTTTTTATTTTATTTAATAATTTTTTTTTTCATTTAAAAATATTCTGTGAAAAAAGTCCATCACCTACATTCACTTGCAAAAATTAACCATACCTAGTCCTAGATGGACTAGTTTTGAAAGGTTTAACGTAAAAAATAATTTTCATTAAATAGATCAGATCTGAAATACTTCTTTTACTTTAAAAATCTTAAGTTCAATGTAGCTGGAAAATGATGTTGTCTCATGTAAAGTAACATTTAGCTTTTTGCATAACAATGTACAGCTTTGCACAAAATAATATATACCCAACAAGCAAATTATTAGGAAAATTCAATGGTGCTTAAACATATACTGGAGACATTTGCGACAACAAAAATATTAATAATTTTTTTATAATGAATAACATTTGATTATTATAAAAAAATAAGGATATAAAATTCAAGATAATAACTATTTAGATAAATAAGGTGAAATAGAATTCAATACAAGTTTCTCAGAATAGTCTTTTTTTTTTTCTTGAACATTTTTTAATAGCAAAAAGATTGTCTACTTAAAAAAGGGTAAAGTAACATAATTAACTATTCAATAATTTTCTCAGCATCCATGATGATCCAATTACAATCTTACATATGTATGCTCCTTTGCAGATTAATATTTAAAGCTGAAGAAATCAAGTTAAAATAGTTACTGTCTGGAAATTTTGTCAAAATAATTGAAAATGCATGATATTTTTAGTTACTTCTTATAAATATAGAAAATTAAATAGTCTGAAACAATTCTAATTTGTCAATTCAAGTATTATTACTTGTAAACCACATGTAATCTCAAAAGTCTCATGTATTATTAAATACATATTCCTAATAATTTGCACACTCAGTATGTAGTTTTGACTAAGTAGTGTGTAGTTATGTTTAATCTCTCGGAAAGTTTTTCAATATTTATCTAGTTCTTAATAATTATAGTTTGTGTATTATCTTATCATAGTACCATCACAAATTTAAATATAACTTGTGTGTGTATATATATATATATATATATATCACTGTATCATATTTGACAAATGACATCTTATTTTTTCTTCTGTTCTTTAACATTTTTATCTAACAATCTGTTATGATAATAAAGTAATTAAGCCACAGGCTACTTATTTTTTTATTCCAAAATGTGATACTTATCTTTCTTAAAATATGCATAGCTATCAATCTCTATAGAATTCGATTTTCATTCTGGATTACAGATATGGCAATCTGTAATCCAAAATGAAAATCAAACTGATCCTCTAATTCACACCGAAATTATATATGGAGAAAACTATGAGATCCACATAGTGAATTATGTTTTAAAGGACAATTTACAGTGAAAGAACTTTAAAATACTACATTCACCAGTATTAAATACAAAGGATGTGAATAATATATATTTTATTCTTATTCTGTTTAGCTTTATCTGAATTTTGTTGAAACTAAACTTGATAAAGGCAGTATATTTATTTTTGTGTAATTATTCTGTAAAGTAATTTATTCAAACTATCATGGGTATTAATTATATAAAATAAATATTTATGGCTTGTTCATAATTATTCAAACAAATTTTAGGTTTGAAACTTTCAATTTTAACATTTTAAATATGATTCCAATTATTAATAATGTTTGTTTCTTATTTATTATTTTTGTTAAATTTATAAATATAATTAATTTACAAAAAGTTTTGTGGCTAAATTATTTAGCTAAGAAAATGAATTCATGAAAAGAAAACCAAACTGAAAAAACAAACACTTTTTTTATCTAGTCATAATTAATGATATAGTTAGCCTTGTTTAGAGTATCTTTGTTTATATTTATGAGTACTATGTTCTGTGAAAACTAGTACTTTATTTACTTTAAGGTTTCATACTGTTTGTTATTGTTTATGTTTAAGAATTTATTTTTTTATTTCAATAAAGATATGATATTGAAATATGTGTTGATATTTATTTAAAAAATATACACAAATTATTCTGTGCAAAAATTTTTTACAATATTTTAATTTATTGGCATAACACATTTGTTATTTGTTAATCAACAGCATTAATAAAAATTGGACAGTGGTTATTTTTTATTATTCTTTCTATATCTTTGTCACCTATTCATTGCTAATTGAATGTTACTGATGAAGAAGCTAAAATAAAAAGAAATGCAAAAATAATGCTAACTTTTTAAAAGTAGCATAAGTTTTGTAAACTATTTATTTAAATAGCAATTCAAGAGAGATTCTGTTTCAAAATTCTCGAGAATTTGGCACAACCCATTTGGAAATCTAATTTTTCTCAAATAAGTATGCAACATATAAGTATACAGTGTTACAAAAATTAGATACAAAAATAAAAAGCAAATATAAAAAGATGTATGGATCAGAGAGGCAATTTACAGATTAATATTCATTGTTACACAATACTTTCAAAATAATCAAAATCTTAACAGAGGACAGAGATAATTATATGGAAATGACTGGTCTTGTTGTTTACACAATACAAAATTTTGATCAACAAAAAACACAAAAATAATTAATATTGCAAGCACATTTTGGTGCATGATGTTATTTTGGTAGAAAATAGCATTGATAAAAACAAAGTTGCATATAGGTTACTCATTTCTACCAATAATCACTCAATGTAAAATACTGTTTACAAAGAAACACATTTAGAATGGTGATTTTTTTATTTTAACAGCCAATGGGCAACTGTCAAAAGGATGCAGTGGTTAGAACATGGCATCTGACCACAGTAAAACATAACACTGGTTGTTGCATTGCTGTATGCAGCTATTGAGTAGCTATCTACCAATTGGAATTTATCTCTTTTTGCCAGTAGCACAATATTTTTTTGTGGTTTTACATGCCTTACATTACCTGACATTATGTTGCATATAAATTGTCAACTGTAATTGTATTAATGATGATAAGAACTGCTTATTTGTGAAATGCTTTTCTATGCACTTACATTGTTTCATAGGTAAAATGTTGAAGAATCTCTAGCTTTGAAATGATTTTGTCCAGATTTCAGCAAGCTTTTTTTCCCACTTTTTTGAGGTATTTATTGAAGATTTTTGTTAGATATTTACACTTAAAGAAAAATTAATCAGAGCTTCTTATGTATTTTATTTGCGATAGAAAAATTTGAAAATATTTAGTTTGAATATAAATGTACTTTGGAGGTTAAAATGAGTGGTGGAAATGAGGAACACATGAGATTGTTGCTTAAGTGCTTTTTTACAAGTAAAATTTTTTTAAATCGAAATTCAAGATGGAATACAACATTGGCCTTGTTGGTATTGAAACTTAAGCTTAATTCATCAAGCTCCAATTTGAAGTTATATTTGGATTTTTCTCTATTATCTTTTCCAATTTTGTTTTATATTACTGTTCGGATATGGCATTTTCATCACTATTTTTTTTTTATTCCCAATTTTATTCAAATTAGTATTTTCAATTATATTAATTTAAAATAATGAACTTAAAGTATTTTTTGACACCTGTAATTTCATGATTGTATCAACAATTGTCTTCCTACAATAAAATATGCTTTTATCAGAAATGATATAATTGTAACTATACAATAAGATAAACAGATTTTGTAAGCATGCATATATTTTCAGTCAAATATATATAGATATATACATGCTTGTTGGACAAGGAAAAAACACTCTAGATCTTAGTATGCTTGGATAATAGAAAGTAGTATATATAATATGAACAAATAATTAAGTGTCTTTTATGAATTACCAATATGTAGTATATGAAATATACATATATATAAGTAAAATTTTAAAAACAAAGCTTAAATTCATTGTATTTAAAAATGTGTTTAGAAAACAAATACCAATATATATGAATATCTAGTTAAAGACCTATATTTAAACATCGTATTAACTTTACACAATTTTCTAAAATTATTCAACAATAATTGAGATAAATTTAGAGTTACTTATAATAAAAAATATAAAATGCAAATTTTGTTTACATATATTCATATTTACAAATACGATGATACTAATCACTTTGATATCCAGTATCATGTAAAGCTTCCAAATAAGGCTCTTGCTGTTTCATGACCCTATTGGCAAATTCAATTTTTTCCTGGGCTTCATTCAAATTCATAACTTGCTGAAAAAGTCACAAAAGAAGTATTTTAATTAAGAAACAAAAGATCATTCATTGCTTCTCTAATAATAAAATATCAGGACTATTATTCTAAACATTATTTTCATGAATAACTCAAAGTAGATTCTAAATTTGCATAAACATGCATGTAAATTATTTTGATCAGATTTTTAATTATATATATATAACGAATAAAAAATAAGTACTAAATTTTAGTTTATAAAATGTTTTGGTTTAAGAATATTGTTTACATTTTTTTTAGTCAGTATACTGCCTGAATAATGCTCTTTAGATTTTTTTAAACAAATATTTCTCTAATATTTGCATAAAAATTATATTTCTTATAAATATAAGAAATAATTCTTAATATGCAAGAATAAGATATTTTAAATGATTTCTATAATGCCATATATTAATAAAATAAAACAATAATCATAAGTAAGCTGTTATTATATGGAATAAAGGCACATTAGAAAAATTTAGTTTGGCTGAAATTTAAATGGTTAGATTAGATTTTGAAGTTCCAAGAATAAAATTATTTTTTTATAGCTATATGGGAAAAAAATACATAAAATATTATACATTTTAAAAAAAAACAATATATGCAGCAATTCATTGCAGCTAATAGAGAGTTTTTGCATACCGTACGTTAGTTACCGTAGGACGTCCGTTAGCTTTTTCTCCCTAGCGCGCATGCTCATAGGAAAAACATAATTTCCTATGAGCATGCGCGCTAGGGAGAAAAAGCTAACGGACGTCCTACGGTAACTAACGTACTGTATGCAAAAACTCTCTATTATTTTATTTTTAAGGGTAGTACAATTTCATGGCATCCATTTTTTAAAAAAATAATGCAACATGAAATTTGATAAATTAGCATAATATACAGCAAATGTTAGCAGTGGCAATATATATATATTACACTTCTTTGCACATGAATAAAATTGAAATTTATTAGTACAAGTTGTGTAAATTATGTGCTAGTATTGCAAAAAAATTTCTGCTTATAAAGAGGAACACTGTACAGCTCCATTCCAAGCAATGCATGTCTGGAAACATACTTTCATAGTTGCTCTCAAATATCCTAAACTTTTAACAATAAATTTCAAAAATTATTTTTGAATTTATAAACCAATTTTTTTTTTTTTTTAATTATTGGTGTAGTTTTGGTGCTTGTAAAGCCATATACTTATGTAGCATTGTTTTGAAAATATATACCAAAACAGTGGCCTTAGGATATTGGCAATAGTAATTAGTAGATTATGCCCAATGATAAATGCTATTAATAAAGATTGAACCTTTATATGCATACTACTGAAGATAATTTCAATTTTCCAATAAATGATTTCTTTTTTAATCAGAAAATTGAAAATTTATAAAAGTTACTATCCATAAGAAAAAAAAATTATTAGAATAAGTTATTACTAATTTGGGAAATAAAATTATCATAAAAGAAAACTACACATATCTAAAAATATAAAAACATCCAGTAAAGGATTTTTAATTCAACTACTTGGCGAGTTTCTTTATTGATGTTATGAATTTTATAATATAAAATAAACCTAACTTTGTCCTAGCATTAAGTATTATTATTGTATTAACTGTACTCTAAAATATAATTTGTTCATAAACATTTGTTCTTCTCCTTAGTATAAGTAATAATCCTTAAATGAAGTTACAAATTGTTTTAATAGAATTGAAGTTTTAATATGCGAAGTCATGAATTTCCCTAATCTAAATACAAAAATCAATAAAGTACCTTAATTTCCTGCCTATATACTTCAGATTACACATTAAAAAGACAAAAATTTCACTGAGTGGATTATAAGTTGCTGCATACAATTGTAAAATTTTTATATTAATGTGATTTTTGTAAATAATAACAACTGACAGAATTTTGTATTAAAGAAAAATAAACAATCTTCTAAACAGAAATATAACAGTTGTGGATAATCAATGGAGGTTGAACTTTTACAAAAATAGACAAAATGCAACTTGCATTATACATAAGAGTGTGCTACTAAATAAAGGTCTGAAATGGAGTTATACATAGCAAATTAAAAATGCTTTCAGAAGGTCAAATTAATAATTAATTGCAATATTGATCAAGGATTTCATTTTTCTAGCAACTGTGAAGATTATAAAGCATAAGAAAAAAAATTACTTCATTTGTTTTTTCGATGCTGCAAAAACTGAATATGAAATATTATGATTATAAAAAGCTAGCTTTATGTCAAAAATGACCCCCAAATACTAGTATTCACATACAATGATACTGGTTCATCGAAGATTTATGGTACAATTCTTTTATGTGTGAAAATTAAACATGTTTTAAATTTGATTACCTATCCTTCCTTGGGGCATCTTACAACTTATTTATTTTTGAGTTTTTTGTTTATTTTATTATTTTTTTTTTTATGTAATAGAAAATACTAACTAAGATATCATTAATGTCAACAGGTAGGAAATTAATTCCTTTACCTGCTGCCAATCAACTAAATGACTAACACATTTCAAAATAAAAAATACTTTCATTTTCTAATAGAACAGCTTTTCATCACCACATTTGATTATCACATCCAAAAGCAATGCAGTTATTAGTCAATGGAATTTTATTTAGCTCTATAACAATTGTTAAAGGCAAATAACTGAGATGAAACAAACTGTTTGTAATTTCTTTGGTGTTGCAGCCAAAATATACAATAACAACTGGTAAAATGTTTGGTTATCATTGCTCCTTCAACAGAGTAACAATACAAGATTTAGACACTTTAGCCCTTAATTTCAAAACAGTTGCTGTTTTAATTCTACCTGCACCCATAGTGTTGTGCTGTTTTGCATTTTAGAAACATTTTCTTTAAAAGAGGCCCTATATGGTCGGCACCAGCTATAGATAAATTGCATTTGACTATAAATGGACTAAATTCAAACTCTTCTGACATATTCATCAGTTGAAGAAGTAACCATTTTCAATTGCAACAGATGGGAGCAACAGCAACCAAAAATTGTATCTGATTGTTGTTACATATTGTGAGTACAATACCAAAAAATCACATACGGATTGCTATCTCTATAGCCAATTCTGGCAAATAACGCTGTCATCTCCCACACTAGCGCTAAATAAATAATTATCATTTTACTTTTATTCACCATATTCAATTGAGGCTTAGTGGAGTTAGTATAAGTAATTATATCTACTCTTCCGCCATGTGCTATATTAATGTCAATATCTCAATCCATAAAAAAAGCAAAAGAAGTACCTTTTCTAGACTTAATTATGTAAGAGAACTCCTTTGCATAACATTCTTTAAACTGAGTAGGGCAATTTTTTGATTTAGCACTCATTGTTAAACATAAAATTATGATCAAAGAATAGTAATTGATTTGAAACAAAAATTCACACTAAAGAAAGAACAAGTCTTGGGAAGGCGTTTGTTTTGATTTCGGGGCGGAAAAACAATCAACAATGTTTTTTTTCTACCTCGTATGAGCCATGACTAGGTTCAAAAATTTTCTTTTCTTCTTCTGTAAACAGCTTTGCACCATTTCAAGGATGTGATGCTAAGCTTTGAAATGAGATATTTTCATGCTTGTAGATCGTTTTTTTAATTTTTCATTTGTGATAAGATGTACAAAAATCCCTTTTTCAAGGAAATTTCCTGAGTTTTTGTAAAATTTGACAAATTTATATACCATTAGGGAGTTCAGGAGTCTCCTGAATACATCAAGAAAGTTAGCATATTTGAAATTATGGCAAATGAAAAACAGTTTAAATCAAAACCAATGATTTAATTTTATAAATTAAAAAAAGAATGAAATATTTGTGTTATTTTCAAAATGCAGAAATTTTATCTTTCTTAAAGCTATCATTTTTGGTGCAGTGCTATAATTTATGCATGCTTAACAGAAAATAAGATGGAAATAATTAACAAGGGTTTCAATCAACCTGGAAGTTTATGGCAATATATTTTTACAGATAGTATATTAAGGAAAACCCCCAAAAACAAACTTAATGGAATAATATATCAATGAGAATCATTAAGAATTAATTAATATATTCTCACATTTTCAAATGAAAGGAATTCTAAAGCAACATATACCAAAATTAACCACTGCTGACAAAATTCAAGCCATATATTTTATTTAACCAATGCCTATTTTTAGAACTATAAATTTAATATTAACCATATTTTTCATCATCATTGGCATAACAGCCCATGGTGGGCCAAGGCCGTCTGCCTATTGGCAAATTTCGAAACATGATATGTCTTTTTTTTTTTTCGGGGTAGGGTTGTCAGCCCTATGGCCAACGCTCTACAGTCATGCTAGACTGGAACGTACAGTTTAAAGTGGATTCCGACAACTACAAACATCAATGGCACTGCCAGGACTTGAACCCGAAACCTGTGGTACCGAGCGCCAGAACTCTAGCCACTCGGCCATCCAGGCCCAACCATTTTTTTACAGTATATAATTAAGTCTCATGTCTATAATCGTATAATTCATTAAATTATTGCTAATCATCAAAAGGATTTATCACAAAACATAGAAGATTACAGCAATAGGAAGAAAGATGTACATAAATACATAAAACTTTAAACAAAAAAGACAAACTTTTTACTAAAAAAAATATTCCATTAATGAATTTTAAAATCTAAAATTAATTAAATGCATGAAATAGAAATGTACTTACTTGCAAAGTATAATTAATATTGTTACACACTTCTACTAACTCATTATATTTCTCTTCACGTACAGGCCTAGGAAATGATGTAGTAGGTAATGTTACAGAATGATCTATTTTAGCTTTTTTCTATAAAAAAAAAAAAAAAAAATAGAAATAATAAATGCCTAATAAAGAAAATAATGAAATGTAAAAACAACAATAAAGGTAGGGAACAATATATAAATCTAAGACACTGCATGTGCATGAGTCTAATCTACATTCTGAAAGTTGATTTCAATGAAAATGGGAACTTTTGTTTTTCATATAATATTTAATATACTTTAATTTCACAATCAATAACCTTGATGAATAAATAATGAAATAACATTAATATAAATGAAAAAGATATTGCACTTAATCTTATGATAAACAGCATGAATAAAAATTTTATTTATGCTATTATTATGAATAAAAAATAATTTTTATTCTATCATTTTTTTTTATCCATTGCTTTGAAATTTATAATACTAGCAGATAGCTTTAGCAAAATTATATATATATTTTAAATATAATTTAAAATATATATATAATTTTGCTAAAGCTAGATCATATCTGCTTTTAAATATAATTTAAAATAATATCAATAAAAAGTGCTAAGAAGTCAAGATAAAATAACATCATAAAGATCATATCATCATAAGATAAAATATCATCATCCCTTAACATCATAAAATTCCAACATTCAAGACAATAGAAAATGTTATATAATTTTTATTAATTAAATTTCGATAAAATAGTATTTTAATCCGAAAAAAGCAATATAAAACACCTTTAAAAACATGGAATTAAAAAATTAATAAGAATAATCAAAAATCTACGGGGAAAAAAAGAAAAATCAGTAATCTTTTTTTTTCTTTTGATGTAAGTTATTATTTGATAAAAAATTCATAACATTAAATAAAAAAAAATTAATCTGATTGGCAACCAAACATGATTTAAATACACCAATTTATTTCTTAAAAATGTGTCAAAGTATCTTATATCAGGAAAATACCACTCCCAGTTTCTCTTGGGAATTTTTAAGTAATTATAAATATAAGAAAGATAATTAAAGTACACAATGTTTACAATTTGCAAATGTAAGAATCAAGTTAAATAACTTACCAAATTTTGACGTTCATGCTTCAATTGCATGCTGTAAACTTTAGAACATTGATTTGAAATGGTTTTTCTCTTACGAGATGTAGTTTCTAATGTCTTGCTAAGTTTTGATAACAATGCATCCGTTGTTTCTTGCTTCTGTTCTTCCTTTTCTTCTTTAGAGAGAGTTTCCTTATTGGCAACCCACGGCAAACCTTTTACTGTTACATTTTCTTCAATGAAGTTTTTGAAAACCTAAAATAAAAGAAATTGTTGTTTAATAATAGCACATAAATTTTAATATTCTTGTATACCAAAAATATTTTTATTATAAGAACAAATTGTTCAACATCTCAAAAAATTTCTAGGCATAGAGGCCATTTTTAGAGTACACTTAATTAAAAAAAAAGCTAAAAAAAAAAGCAAAATGCATAGATAATAATGCAAATTAGAAAAATAAACATTTATAAAAAAATTCATTATTACTAAAATAACAATTTAATTTTTAAAAGAACAATGTAGCTAAATATTAAAACAGAACCCCTTATTGCATGATGTCAAAACAAACAATAGTAATTTAGATTGGATGAACTTAACGAACTTTTTTTCAATTCCTTAAAATTAGAAGTTAAAATTCTGATTTAAAAATTGGGTACTTACATATTAACGCCCCGCAGCGGAAGTTGCGCTAATGCGCCAAAATAGAGACTGTTTTGAATCTATGTTAAACTCTATATCGACCCATTTTCCATCAAAATCCAATTGACTACTTTGTTTTTAAATAAAGTGTTTTGATATTAAATAACGTGTTTTATATATTTTATGAGTTGTCACAAAAATTTTAAGTGTAGACTAGTGCCACTTAAAAATCGCCAAATCTGTAGCTGCGGTGGTGTTAATACGTAAGTACCATAAATTGTAATAAACATATAGCAAAAACATTGGCATGTATGATAGATCATAGTGCCCTATGTCCATGAGAAATATGAAGTAAGATGGTAAACGTGCAGCTTTCCTGATTTTACTTGACATTTTTTTCTCTAATTGATTTTGATCTGCAGGGGCCTGATGATTAGCACTCTCGTATCGGTACCTCAGGTATCGGGTTCGAATCCCAGCTGTGCTTAAGATGTTTGTAGTGGTTTGGAATCCACTTTAAACTGTAGGTCCTGGTCTAAATAGGATCGTAAGGCATTATGGCGGTAGCATTACTCACATCCGTAGCATATCTTCAAGCTGCACATGCCCCCTGGGTAGTGCTAAATGAGTAACAAGCAATGCATCCCTTACTTATGGTATAAAGATTAACGGCCTGTATTGCCAGCTGCATTAGAACAATATTTTGATCTGCTCTAAATTCGATTTTACAATCACCCGATCTTAAACTTTGGTAAAAAAAATTTCAGAAAACCTTCAAATAACCTGCCTGTTTTAAATCTTCCTAACTACAATCAAAATTCTAGATTTGCCAAAAAACAGCCCTACTCTATATTTTATCAAGACTTCAGTTCTTTCCCAGTTACAAAATGCCTTCATATAGATCCCAATTAAATAATAGATTTTAGAGACCAATCAGAGCATTTGTTTAAGCTCCTCCTGCTGTTGTTTACCATTCAAGTCGTTTTCAGCCTGCCTCCACGAGTATATATTTTTCACCTTGTTTGTTTATAAACAAACTCTGCCCTCTTTCCCATCCTTTTCTCTTTTTAAACAACCAGTAGTTAGCATAGTTAAAGTTTATAATCTCATAATTATTTTTTAATATAAATATTTAATTAATAAGTTTATTTAAATTCTTAATCCTAACTCTCTCTTCTAAACATTTTACAGAGCCTGTGCTTATTTATAAATTATTTTGGTAAATATTAATAATTATGCATTAACTTATAAATTATGATACGGAAAGATTCTGACCCTAGGTACTCCCAAATAAACACCAGCCTTTACTTTACTCAATCTGATTCTTCAACATTGAATAGTAGACCCATATGTAAAGAATCAGTCAGTCAAATGGGGGTGGCATCATTTGTTTGGAGTGAAATTCCTATGAATTTTTAAACTTTTTTTTTTATGGAGATCTAAAACATTCAAAGACTTTCTTTTCTGAAATCACATCTGGTATAATCAGAAGTTATTAAATCCTGGAAAAAATAACATGATGTTATTAGTTACAGAGAAAACCCTGACTAGATTTTGATACCTTTTTTAAAGAGAGAGAGGTGCCTGAACTCTTCAATACATAATATATTTGTTGCTTAGGTATATGTTATTTTTATATGCTTTTGTGAAGTGCATTGAATTTAGTACTTTTAAAATCAAATTTATATGGCATTTCTTCTTTTCCAATTATTTATTATTATGGTATATTTACTCTTCAAAAAAAAAGAAGGTACTTACGTATTAACGCCACCGCAGCAGAAGTTGTGCTAATACGCCAATAAAGAGCTGCCAATGCGCCAAAATAGAGACTGCTTTGACTCTATAATGTTATATATATATATGTTAAACTCTATATCGGCCCATTTTCCACCAAAATCGGACTGACTTTGTTTTTAAATAAAGTGTTTTGATTTTAAATAAAGTGTTTTATATATTTTACGATTTGTCACAAAAATTTTAAGTGTAGATTGGCGGCACTTAAAAACCGCAAAATCTGTAACTGCGGTCGCGTTAATATGTAAGTACCTTTTTTTTTAAAATTGTAATTCAGTCACTTAACCTTTTTTTAATGTTCATTTCAAAATTAATTTTCATTATTTTCTCTCTTTCATGGCAATCATCATTAAAAAATCGATCATTATAGTTAAAATGAAATAGACTGGAATAATACTTTAACACAAAAAAGAGAAAGAGCACACTTTTTTTAAACCAAAAATTCTGGAAAGTAACTGATCATTGTTAACTTAGACAAATAAAATGACTTAAATCAATAAATGCATTAACTTAGATGAGTAGTAAAATTAGTAAAATCCAATATATACCTGTGTAGTGAAACTAATATTTTAAGTATTGCATAAAAGTCAGTCTTCGCGTTTTATTAATTTTCTTTATATCTCATTAATTTTTTTAATAATTACTATTTGATGCAACATATTTAGCAATGAAAATATTAATGTAAGTTTAAATAGTTAGGATAGGAGTTTAAATTAAATAACAAAATAGCTTTAATAATTTTTCATTTAATCACAATAAATCTAATGCAAATCATACCTCTGAAAAACATGATACAAATTGTGTTTTACTTTCTTTTAAATGAGATTCAGATAATTCTGTCACATGATCCACAGCAATTTTGAAAATGTTATCCAAATAGCATGAGTTGATACATTCAATTCTGTCATCATCTACAGATGCTCTGTTATCCGCCAAATCCAATGTATTATTCGTTTTGGTGGCATTACAATTGTCACCACTTTTCGTGTCTTCCATATTATATTAAAGCATTGGATTAGACAGGAAAAAATTTGCAATATGCAAAAGAAATTGATAAAACATTGAAAACAAATCCTTGAAACAGAAACTAAGTTCGTTTTAAAAACAAATAGAACCGCGCAATAATTGTTGCCATATAATAAAACAAAAATTATTTGTAATAATAGCTAACGTTAATAATATTGCTCTGTAAGTTGTCCAGAATACATGCATGAAAAAAGTTCAAGAATAATTTATAATTTAGATCGTAATTAGATTTAGTTTTTTTACACCTACCTCACATTAATTATTTACTAATGAAGTTTTATTTATAACTAAAAAAAATAAATAATAATATTAACAATATTTTGTGATTGCTTAAATTTGAAAGAAAAAACAGTTATACTCTAATTAAAAATTTGATTGATGATTTCAAAATAATTTTACAAAAAAATGGTCCTGTACTATATATGACACTTATCATGCTGAAAACCAAGTTACCGTCCAGACACAATCTGTAACGAATATAACTCCCACCATTCCCAAGAGGATCATCTTCTGAACAAAATATTATGACGAAAACCCTCTCATCAAGGCACAAACTATATTTACGCAATTGAATGGAAAATACAAGTATCCTTTCTCTACTTCTAAATGGAATCGAAGCCTCAAACCACCATAATTCCTGCTCACTTATAGCTTTTTAGATATTTTACTTTAACGCATATTTACTGATCATAAATTTCTTGTTACGTTTCCATCACCGATGATTTACATTTTTCTTACTTTCTTCTTTTTTTTTCTCTCAAATCATACGATTACTATCATCTATTTTTCATGACTTTTCTTTCCTACTGCCTTCACATACCACTGAGTAGATGAACGCTTCGCGTTCAGGCACTCGACATCTTTATTCAACAATGATGACAAAATATTATGTGTATTAAAGGAATGCGTAAACATTTTCAAATTCTTTGGAGAAGTTGAAAAGGTTTACAATCGATTATTGCAATGCAAGAACCCACTTGAAAAACTACAATTCTTCACTGGTCTCTATGACCAGCGAGGGAACTAGATTTTTCTAGCTTCATCCATCTTGTAAAGGCCAGTTGTCTCCCATTTCTTGTCGATGGAGCCTCCCATCACAAACACTTTTGATGATTTTGAATTCTGTTTTTTTTTTTTAATTCACTTAATGGGCCTCAAGTCCATGATATTTTCTTTCCTTTCATCCAAAGATAAATGGGTTAGGGCTGACCTCTTCGCTGCCAAGGTACCTCGATAACCTCACCAAATTGACCTCAGCCAATTGGCTGTTACTTTTCGATAATATAAATTATTCACCAAAACTCGAATTAGATTTATATGAATTAGAAGAAAAACAGTTCTGTTATATCCATTGTTTACTTTAGACTATTTTACGTGGATCTTTGTAAAATAGAACAGTATTCAAATTGGTTCAAGTATTACTATTTTAAATACAGGGCGATTATAATTAAAGTCCCACTTTCAAAATGCTGTAAAAAAAGAACCACTTGTCACAATGAGTTCAAATTTGAATTGAAGGTACTTGAAGAAGGGGAAACGGCAAGATACCAGAAAAGTTTCACACTGTATTAATAGATGGCACTGTAAGCGGCATAAAGAAAGTGAATTCGGCTGCCAGTGATATTTTGAATCGAAATTACAAATTATTTAGCATGAGTGGCACATTAAACCAACTGTAGTATTCAATGTGCTTGATTGTTTCGGTTTTTTAGACGGAAAAAATGACTTCCGAGTCATTCAACTGATGTGACACTGTGAGTGGAAAGCCCATCATCCACTAGGGCAAGGTCATACCAAATTGGATGGAAAAAATCGATGGAACTTTTTTGATGCCATACCGTTTCCCTCCTCTTCAAGTATCTTCAGTTCAAATTTGAACTCATTGTGACGAGTGGAACTTTTTTTTTGTTACAACATTTTGAAAGTAGGACTTTAATTATAATCACCCTGCTTTATAATCAACAACTTTTATTGTTTTATGTTTCATTGATTGCGTTTCATTAATGAAAATGAAATGACTTTTTCCCTTTTATATCCTTCTTTAATTATACTTATGCTTTAAAGCACATACATCAAATGTTTTCAATTAGCGGAAGGCAACCGAAATAAGAGAATTGAGAAGGGTTTGTAGAACGTTGGAAATACTATTAATGTCATAAAAGAAAATATTTAAATTTTTTGCTTTTTTCAAATATTTATTAATACTTTGGTAAATACGTAAATTAATTATTTTTTGAAAATGCAATACAAGTGAATTTGTGTGTGCATTGTAGCTTTATGTTTTATTTTATAGCACCATCTGTATTTAATAAAAATGAACACAATAAGGAATTTATTTAAAGCCTAATCTTTTGCTCACTCAGGATTCCGATTGACTGTAGCTCAATGACGTGAGATTTTAATATGATGTAGAAATCCACCTTCATTAAGTCAAACAGTTATCGTTGTCATGTTTAATAGGTAGTTCTTCCCAAATTTTGGCTGCCTGATCGCCAACTGGCTAGCGCTCTGGCCTTTGGTACCACAGGCTCCAGGTTCGAATCCTGATAAATCCGAATGTGCACAAGTTGACTGTTGAGCGACAAACCAAACTCAAATTTGGTCAATTTCCCATTGAAAGAATTTCTTGAAAATACTCCCATGCAATATTTGCATAACAAATTGTGGCGCACTACAATTTCTTGTCTAAAATCAGCAATAACAGTGGCCTGATATCCAATTGACTAGCTCTCTGGTACCATAGGCTTCAGATTCGAATCGTGGCGGTTACATGGATGTTTGGGAGTGGTTTAGAATCCACGTTAAACTAAAATGTGCACAAACTGACATTCGAACAACAAACCAAATCGACAGTAACATTCGAGGTTACGGGAAAATATAAAAAATAAAATTAAAAAAACGATCTCATATAATAAGCAGTGGTGTGTAATCCATAGGTTATGTGCAACTGAAGACTTGTTCTCTTTGTATTATCATGTATCAGTCAAGTTTCCCCATATACCCCTTCGATTCCCCCGCTCAAGTTTTCATCTATTGCTTCGCATCCCCATATACCCCTTCGATTCCCCCCTCAAGTTTTCATCTTTATATTTATAGTAGATTTATTAACATTTTTCAACTTTTAAAAGCGTTTTTGAATTTTAATAATATAATAAACTAACATAATGAACACAATATACTTTTTTTTTCCTTGGAAGAAAACTGGGCATGAGAAATACGTACAAAAACAGGAGTGTTTATTGCACATGTTTCAAAAGATAAAATAAGTAAAAGAGAAATAAGTATC
Source organism: Caerostris darwini (assembly GCA_021605075.1). NCBI lineage: Eukaryota > Metazoa > Arthropoda > Arachnida > Araneae > Araneidae > Caerostris > Caerostris darwini. The sequence goes on along the minus strand of BPLQ01002541.1, from coordinate 1,173,528 downwards.
AATTTCATGCGAAAATAATTTATAATAATCTTAACATATTGAAAATTAAAAAAAAAAAAAACTTTAATTCAAAATAGAACAATTTTTGTTTTCATTTTGCCAATATGTGATTTGTATAATTGTTATTACTGAGGAAAAAAAAAAAAAAAAAAAAAACTTGATCACTATATGGGAATTATTAGTTTTAAGAATCCAGAAGGGACTGATATGAAGGGCTTCCATAGGTGTCGGGTTCGAGTCCCGGCGGTGCCATGGATGTTTGTAGTGGTTCGAAATCCACTTTAAACTGTATGTCCCAATCTAATATGACTATAGAGTGTTGGGCTGACAACCCTACCCCGTAAAGAAAAAAGAAAACATCTCCAGTCTTGAAATCCGCCAGTTGGCAAACGGTTTTGGCCCACCATGGGACTGCTGCGCCAATTAAGATGAGATTATATGCATATATATAGTTCGAACCACATTTTTAATACTAGGAAATGCTAACTTATACTTATAAATTCGAATATTTCATGTGCATCCAAATATTTATGTTAAGCATTAATATTGAAAGGATTTTGTATTTTTGCTCATTTTTAACAGAATGCATTTTTTCAAAAAAAAGAATCTAATTTATAATTAAACCTGTATAAGTTGTAAAGGGATTTCTAACCCTTTAGAGTGCATATATATATATATATATGCACTCTTAAATCTTCAGAGACAGGGAAGGAGGATTTGGAATGCAAAAAGAATTTATCTTGCAAATAATGTAATTTAAAATGGAAGCTATCAATTTATTTTGAAAGGTTTAGAAATCCCTTTAAAACTTAACGATTAAAACTTATACAGGTTTAGTTATAAATTAGATTCTTTTTTTTCAAAAATGCATTCTATTAAAAATGAGAAAAAATGCAAAATCCTTTCAATACTAATGTTTAACGTAAATATTTGGATGCACATGAAATATTCGAATTTATGAGTATTTTATCACACTTTTACAAAATATATTTATTTTATAATGGCCAAAGTAGTGAAAACCAATGTATTAAAAAAAATACATTATTTGTACATTCATATATTTAAAAATTAACTGTTGAAATTATGAGAAAAAATTAACTCTGATTTTAAAATAATATTCTTGCAAATATATGAAAGATTTTGCCTGTTTTAATTTGAATATTTAATATAAACAAAAGGAAAATTACGAGAAAAATGAATTAATCCCAATTTGACAATAAATATTTTATCCTATTGTTAACTACAGTTGAGATTTTGTATTGTCAACAAGTAAGATATATTACATTTGAATTAATTGATTATGTAATAAGGGCTCTATAATACAGCATGTCAATTAGTGAACATCAATATAATTTGAAGGGCAACCAAAGATAAAATCACTCTAAATAACAATTTTAAAAAATGTTCATATTTAATGTGTTTATCATATTCTGAATCTGCATAGACAATGAAAATATCTGACAAAGCATTCTGTCGTTCCAGTAGCAAGTCATAACATTCTTAAAAATGGTTTCGCAAGATACTCTACGACAAGAAAAAATACACACGGGCATTACTCTTTAAATAAGTATCCGACAATGAGTTGTTTTCCAGATTTGGATTGCTTCTTCAAAAAGTCATTACAAATTATTTAATTCTATGCCAATATAAAATTGATAACTCTGATGAACAACGTACTAAAATTTGAGCAGCATTATGCCATGACTTGGTGGTCAAGATCAACGAACTCCCAAAAATCTACATTAAAAAAATCCAAACTTGAATAGCTTCATTGATGTCAGATTATATAAAGTGTCAAATTATAGCGCGTTTTGAGTTTGTGTTGATTTAAATTTAAATTAGATGTTATAGAAATCTACAACACAGAAATTTGAAACTTAAACATTAATATAATGTACATGTGTTAACCGATGTTCCTACTAAAACTAATCTAGTTTACTAGATTTGAACTTTTAGAATATTTACGTGAAAAGATGAAATTTTCAATGAAACTTATGATGATACGTAAAATAATTTTTAAATTCCATTTTCAAATCTAAGAAAATTTAGTTAAGAAAGGTTTTATCAAAATAAAATTTAACATGTTAACTGAATGTGGAAATAAACCCAAATACAAAATATTTGACTTTTGTATTTAATTTTTACAACTAACATTCATCCAATTTATAAAACATTATTTTATCATTTTACTGATTACATAGTTTATAACTGTAAAATTTTAAATAACAAGAGACATTTTTATTTAAGTTTTATTCAAAATTAAAAATTGCCTATTTATTTATATTTAAGTTTCATAGTTTTAAAACAATTTATGAAACATGCAAAATAGGCACATACCTTTGTGACTTACTGTATATAATTCATTTGTATACCAATTTGGTTTCAAATATTTTTCTCTCAAATATTTGAAATAAACTATTTAAAATAAACTAAAAAAGAAAAAAAAATGAATTGCATAGGAAATTTGAATAAGGAACTCAAGTTATTAATTTTGTTTAACAAGAGTGAACATAAATTAAATCCTGTATTTGTTCCTTTTAGAGAGTTAATGCATTATACTCAAAAAATAGTGTCATTATATTTATTATTATGGAACATACGTAAAGTATTTAAATTAAAAATGTATCAGACTGAATTGTTCTTCTTAAAATAGGCATCTAACTAGAAAGAAAACAGTTCAAATAATTTATACTCTATCACATAGTTGCATATTTTATTTACATCATATATAAGAATTAATTAACAGAAAGAAAAGGAATAAAATAGAAAAACAAGTTTCATTAGAATATTCATAAAACACTAAACAAACAAGATGGTTAAATACAAACGGCTTTTAAAAGAGCTTTAGCTCTGTAAAAACCATTATATAGTTGCAAGACTAGCATTCTACATAATACCACTAAGACATCAACAAATACCATAAAATCACAGAAAAGAATTTGGTTGAAATTGTTGTTTAAATAAACTTTCTCCATTTTAATGGCAGAAACATATTTTGCTTAAAGTTTAAAAAATATTCAGAGTGAAATGTTAATATTTTCACACCAAAAAATAAAATAAAAGAATTGTTATTTTTTACCAAAATTTATGTTATTCATTGTTTCATACTGATTAAATTATTTTTTCAAATAATTCAGATCATATATATTTTTTATCAGTTTATAAGAATCATCTTATTATAATTATTGATAAAAAGAATCTTGCTATAGATAACACTTATCACAATGGTATGAGATCAGTTTGACAAGCCATTTCCGAATGTAATGCTTTTAAATAAGTAGTATCATATTCCCCGTCATTAAGGAAAACATCAAGGATATATTCAGTGCAAGAAACAATGAAACGTATGAAAGGCCTGATATCGCCTTCATTAGCTATTTGCAGCATCTCGAAATAAACAGATCTATCTTTTTTCCATATAATAACAGGAGGATATCCAGCTCTCATAAGTACGAGATTCATAAGCAGTCGTGCTGTTCGCCCATTCCCATCCATAAAAGGATGGATATGAATAAACTTATAATGAGCCAGAGCAGCTTTCTTTACTGGATGCAAATGTGTCATATTCTCCATTTTGAACCAATCTACAAATTGTTCCATAAGGAATTCCACTTCTGAAGCAGGAGGTGGTACATATTCGCCAACAAAGACTTGGCTTTCACGAAGACTTCCAGCTGATATTGGATCTACATGGCCAAGGACTCGTTTATGAATTTGTAGAATATCAAAGAGACTTAAAGGTCTTGAATGGTTCACATAAGTTTGATTCATAAACCTCAATGCTGAATCAAGTCCCAAAATTTCATTGTGTTCTCTGATGCTTTTACCAGGAATCACTAATTTAGTTTCTACAACTTTCCTTGTTTCTGCAAGGGACATTGTATTTCCTTCAATAGCTACAGTATGATGTATGTGGAGAAAATATACCTCCTTCTTTATGTGTTTCATGAAGGATTCATTGTGATTTCGATTTATTAAATCATTTCTTTTTTTATCAATTTTAACAAACTCTTGTTCGTCCATTAATTCCACAATAGACATTGTTCTGTTACGATTGATCAGAGCCTTACTGTGATTGGGACACAACGTTAAAGTTTTTACATATAAATGGTCAGCAGTAATTAAATCATTCGCATGTTCTTCTAAAAATTCAGCATAACTGTTGATAACATCTGGTTGTAAAGGTTGCAATGACAACGCATGTTCAAATAATTTCTTAGCCTTTTCTAATTTCGAAGAATTTTTAAATTTTATAGCCAACTGCAATACTTTTAATGCTTCCTCTTCTGTTCCATGATTTTTGTATTTTAAATTAGGAATTGCTATCCGTTCATCTAAATAAACAGGTTCTTCTGCTTCATTTGAATCGGGTAGAAAATTAGGAATTGCAGTCAAATCGTTGTATTTTTGAGTGCGACTAACTGCTGTATTAGTTGGGCTGTCACTTTTTGGAGAACACTTTTTTGTGACAGAAGTATTAACAGAAACTTCAGAAGTTTCATTCTGTTCTGGCATAGAAATAGACATTGTTATAATAATGAGTAATAATATGAATGCTATAGAAAACACAAAAGTAGAAATAGATGTATATTTCACTTCATTAATAAGGAAGTTTAAAAATGTCATTAAAGATATTTAAATACATTCAGAGCTCCAATAGAATATGTTTGCTATTTTTTTTTTTTTTTTTTTTTTATTAAATTGATATATTTCTTAAATAAAATATATGACTGAATGTCATGCCCATTAACAATCACAATAACTCCTTAAAGAAAATAATGTTCTTAAAATAAATAATTTGATAAACATTTTTTTAAGCAAATATTTATAAAATCCAATTTCAATAAAGTTTTTAAATGAAATAAGACTGTGCTGATGTTTCTAGAAAAAATATAATGTACAATAAAATAAAGAACAGAAAAATTTACATACAATCTGACTTACTATAATAAATAATTCTAAAAATGTATACAAGTGTCTTTTAAATTGTTATTATTTTTAAAAAAATCAACTCTTTTAATACACCATTAGTTATTAGAAAATATAGTTATATCGAAATATCAAACGAACAGAAAAATAGTTATTATAGAAAATAGCACATTTTAATGTCTAATTTCAATTTTTAAAATGTATTTTACATAATTAACTTATAATTATGTAAATGAAAAATAATTGCAAATACTTGGATATTTCCAAGAAATATTTTATGAATTTAAAGACACTATTTAAATTTTTATATTCAGTACAATTATCCTACAATCAATTAAATCTTCCTTATTTCAGTAAAATATAAATAATAATAATTATTAGCAATAAAATTGATATTAAGATACACAAGATTTAGTTTTCAATAAATAAAACTTAATAAAGGTTACCAACAATTACTATTTAATTATTGAATATTAAAATCCCATAAATTCTTCTAAAAATGCAGGAAACATATTAGGCTCTGATATAAAAGGTACAAAAACTTTCGAATGAAGACACTGCTTTAAAGTTTCTAATAAATTGGAACAAGAACAATATGCCAAATAACCATCTATTGCCATTTGTTGCGCAAGTTCAGTTTGGTGATTGTCCATTAAATTTTCATTTAAAACAGCAATGAGTGGTTTATTTTCAATTAAAGATTCAAGAATTGTGCCAGCTCCTGCATGCCCTATAATAAATGAAGCTTCTTTGATATTTTGAGATATGCTGTCTTTATATCGAAACCATTCAATTTCAATGATATCACTTTTTGGGGGAATTACAGTACCTCGACCAATTTGTAGAATCACTTTCTTAAATCCTTTTCTAGCAAGAGTTTTGATAACTTCAAGTGATGTAACTGTTTGGATAAGTTCATCAAAAGACGTAGAGCCCACAGTTATGAAAAGTGACATAGTTAAACAAACAAAAGGAAAAACATATCTGAAAGAAAATAAATCATCCTTATTACTTTATAAATATAACTGAGATAAAAGTGTAATAAAACAAATAAGTTCCATGAATTTCTTTTACTTAATTATAATCAAAATTGACATTTAGTTTGATATTTTTTCCCAAAAAGTATTTATATCATAATTTTAATGTAATACTATCCCCAATTTACTGCTACAAATTAAGCAATTTTTTTTTTTTGTATCTATAATTTAGTTAATATAATTAATATATTTTAAGATCTAGAAAGAGATCTTTCTACCAGACCTTATCATCAATGTTTTACAGAAAGTTATTAGATGTTTAAAATGTGCATTGCCCCTATTAAATATAAAGGTTTTATCTTTACCACATTTTTAAAAAAAAGAACAAAATGTTTATATTTTTAAAATATAATGTAAATTAAATGAAAAAAATGTATATGAAAAATTAATAAAATATACATTTTATTAACTAGGTTTTCATTGGTTAAAAATGTTTGGTACAAAATTGAAACTGACTTTTAAATGAAAATGTCATGCAACTCTTCACAAATCCAGGGTGTTCAGTCAATACCACAATACTCAGATTACATAAAAGTTGTCAATAGAAACATAACTTTAATGAATAACTTTCAAGAAAAGTGTTAGTTGTGAAGTTATTAAGTGAATAGTTCCTCAAAATCCATATTTTTCACGAACTAAATCCATATTTTTCACGAACTACTATAAAAGAATTAATTTGAAACAGATATTAAAAACACTTCCACTTTTGTATTCCCTTTCGTTATGCATTAAAAGCAGGAAAGCATCCAATTTAATTCAGGTTTTCTAATAAATTAAATAATCAAATAACTAATTAAATAATTCAAATTAAATAATAAATTCAGTTACATTTAAAGAAGAATTAAAAACAAAAGTGAAAAAATATCAACTCACAAGTAATAGAACTTGAGCTAAATAAAGAAATTCACTAATTTTTCAACTAACAAAAGTAATTTAAATTTTTGAAAATTATATAAATAACTATTACTTTACCACATTTAAGTGAAATTCTGAAACTAAATCCGGCTTCATTCACGCTGACACAACAACTATTTCATCATCACTTCCATAAGCAAATGTGGTATGACCACATTAAACTGTGTTACTGAAAATAATAGTTCTTTTTTCAACAATAGATGTCACTACTTATCACAAAATTTCTCCAGAAACGTGATAGACATTTGGCTACGAGTTCGACAATTTTCGATTTCCATTATCTTCAGCAAATTAAAATTTTACACATGAGCCTGTTTTGTTATTCGTAAAATTATAAGTTATTCTGGGAATTGTTTAGGACAAACATTTCATATTTTAAATCTCAAATAAACTTCCGCAGGAAATCAGACAACAGGGCCACTGATACTAATAAATTTTATTTTTATATTGTGAATATTTAAATAGCGATAGAGAAAATTTTTTGAATGCAATTTTGCCTTTAGTTAAAAGACGGAATTTAGTTCGGTGTATTTCTTGTTGACATGATTACACTGCTACATTCATCTCTATACCTATTATGGAAGTTAGCTCAAGTTTCTTGCTTTCATATACTAAATTATTTAACACATTTTTTTTTTATATTTCAATGACTTTATTAAAAAAATAAATAGATATAATAAATATCTTAATGTAACTTATATTTAAAAAAGAAAAACTATTGATGCGTAAGACAATTCGCCATTAAATTATTTGAACATAGTTTCTCCTATAATTCTAAATTGCAATTAAACTAAATTTATAAATAGTAATTAAATTTATGACAAATTCTTTGCATATAAATTAACTTTATGAATATATTATTATAAATATTTATATATTATCAAAAGTGGAGCACTTGAGAACCAGAAGACGATCAGGTACCTGGGGCTTGTGAAATCCGTTGGATTTTGTTGTTGAATATTGCTTGATTTTACCTTCAAAATTAAAAATTTACAATTAAAATTAACAGATGAGTGTGCTTACTTCAAATAGCAGTGGCATCAAAATTTGTATTAGATTGCAAGCTTTCCGAGTAATGTTGAATCAGTGATAAACTTCATCAGGCTAATTCTTATATTCATCAGGCCAGTATTCTTTACTAACACTTTTGTGTTAGTAAAGAAAGCCTTTAATTAATTAGAAATGTGGGAACACGCTTTATCTCTTGATGAAGCGTCACTATAGACTGAGTTTTACTTCTATTTTTAGCAACGGTTGTAAACATCGAGCAAAACAGCCAAAAAATCGTATTTATTGTATACTGTCTAGATATTTATTGGGAGAAACATTTAAAAAAGATCCTAAAAGAAAATGATAATGAAGTTACATCAAACTGTTGCATTTGATAGAGTGTTTACTATGAGTATAGATGAAATAAAGAAATGCCTCATATACAACAATTGTATTCAGAGAAAAATGTACTTTGCATATTTTATTCCCTCTTAGTTTGAAACTCAGTTCATGGAGTAAGTATATGATAGAATATGTGTTATTAATAGATATTCATAGAATAAATCTACTAATTTCTTAATTCATTCTAACAGGATATTACAGTTGGGCTCTTAATACTGGACACTTAGCCTAATGAAGTTTATCACTGATATCGCATGTAGTAAAATCAGTATCCCTGAAAGGTACAATACAAACTTTGGTGTAAATAAGTATTCGAAATAAGTAAATAAGCACACCCAAAAGCGATATCTGTAAATTCTAATTGTAAATTTTCAATTTAGAATAGTCAGTTAAGTAAAATTTAAACCAGTGATTTAATTACAAAAATGTTGAAATATTTTTTTTTTTTTTTTTTAAATAATGTTTCTTTCAGAATAGTAAAATATCGAGAAATTTCACATTGAAATGTGGAAAAAGAAATTGTTGCAAAAAGAGAATGTGGAAAAAGAAATTGTTGCTAGAGGGGGAAAAAAAAAATTGAGGATAACGGAAACTCTTACACTGAGTGAGATAGAGAATAATTTTTTTCCTCTGTTCCAAAATTAATTTGTAAGAGTCATTATTCCGATGGTCATTGTAATAGCTCTATTAAAAAATGTCATAATTATGTATAATACAAAATAAATTATGTATTTTAATTAAAATTATGTAGTAGAGTAAAATTATGCCTTTTACATTTCAAAAATGTATTTTACCAATCTATTTTACCACAAACGACATCACAACAAAAATGTATATCAAAATGTATTTTATTTTTAAAAATTAAAAAAAAAGAATTTATTTGAATTAAGTTTTTGCACATTTGAATAAACACGTTTCTTATTTAACTTTGTCTGCTCATAAATATTGCCTGTTATGAGATCCATCATTTCCAGTTAGTTCGGGGGAAAAAAAATCGTTAATCCCTTTCTCAATGAGAGAAAAAAAAAATACCCGAGATATTTATTTTGTTTGGTTACATTAAAAATGTGGGATATTTATTAGACTATTAGTCATTAGTATCATCTGACAGGGTGATCTGAAGTATTTTACGCGTTTGGAAAATTACAGTGACACACATTAAATATACTTTGCTTCTTCATATTGAGAAGAACGTTTTTGTATATCTTGTTGTTGTTGCCATATCCCCTGAAGTAGAAGAAAATTAAACATCGTGGTGCCTCGTATAATATTGGCTATGTTGATTGCCAGCTCGAAGTATAATTCCTCTTCCGTGGGATGATCCAGACAATGTACGGTGGCTGCAACAGCTGGGCAATCAAAGACAGGATGAGGAGTAAACTCGACATTAGGGCAATTGTCACATTGTTTGGTATTTTTTAACGCCATCAGCAAAAATATTTATATTTTTGTGGGGCTTCGTCCTTAATCTTGTGAGGGAAATAGCTGTTTTTCTGTCGACATTCAGTTCTGTAATTTGGTATTTAGTTTTGATCTCAGAAGGAATCATAAGTTTAGATTTTGCCGAGGCATTTGCATCTGGTAGGAAGGAATGACAGTCTGATTCAGACTTCTAGCATTCTTCACCAAAGAATCTGCAATTTCATTCAATTCTAAATAAATACATAATAATAATTATATATATATATATATAATTATTATTATTATGTGTTTTTTCCTTCAAGTTATTGTGCATGTGAATTGTCAAAACATGTGTTTTATTCTATTTTCAATGTGTTTTTATTCATTTTCTGTTTATAACATGAATTGAATCAAGTTAATGGCAGTAAATGGGGAGAAAGTCGACAGGAAAGGTTTCGTTCAAACCTTTTAAATCATTAGAAAGGTTTAAAAAGTTCCATCTCTTATTCTATATGATCAAATTAATTTCGCTTCTGAGAAGTGTGAGTAGTGTAGCATTTTTCCTACAGGAAGAGTTGTGACATTTCTTTCCCAAGAGAGAGGAATGTGTATTCTTAAGTATATAATAACAACTATCCCCCAAATTTGACAGTAGATAAACAGTGTTGTGGATAGTTATTTTACATCCAGTCAGAATTTTGTACTAATGAGAACAGCCTGTAACTCAATTCTGATAGCAGATATTTAGTGTTACGTATAATGAGACCTCGTGAAATTAGCGATTGTCTGTGCAACTTTCACAGGTCGAAGTAATTACAGATGGAATATGAACTACACCATAAGTTGTTCCAGCGTGATTGGTGATAGACCATTGGCTAAGAAAGTGTCTACTCCAATGAGAAGTGAAGAAAACTGCCCCCCTCCTCTTGACGGATTTTCTTAAAGGGAGGGTTTGGCAGAAGGAGGACGAGAATTCTGCGATGTGTCGACAAAGAGTGTTGTTTTTCTTTTTTTTTCTCTGAAGTGACAGAACAGGACGTTAGTCTGCGCATGTTTTCAAAGTGTGCCAGTGAGCCCCTTGGGATTACATGTATCATGCCGTGTGATAATTAAGATCTGCCCCAGACCAGGCAATTAAATTTGGCGTAGACTCGGGACCTCTGAAAATCCCCGACCTTTAAGTGAACTGCACTTGTGAATCAAATTATCTTTAATTTTCATTTTTTATGTAAATAGAGTTTTCTATATATATTTAGTGTTCGTAAATAAAAATTAAAGTGCTCCCATGAACCTGAAAGTGTCCCTCTTTTTGAAGACGATATCGATCTAATATAGGCCGAGACGTTACAGTAATCTCGGCGGGCCGGATTGATTTTACCTGACAAATATGTAATGCTTTACAATTCATAGAAATAGGGTGATGTAATAACTAACTTTTATTTTAACATTTTGCAATAGAGTACCAATAATTCACGTTAAGCAATAGTTATCAACTCGGATTGCTGATAACTAAAAAGTATGCATCCAAAAATATATTAAAATAAAATTTAAGAAAAAAAATCCAGTATTTAAATGAAATTATGTTTTAAATATCATTAAATAAAAATGATTTAATGAAAGAAATGTCTCTTGGATTAGTATCATCACAATCACATTTATAAAACAATAGTCCTACGATATGTTGGTCGATTATTTTTCTTTCTAAAATAAGGGGGAACTAGAGTACTTTATTAAGTCGTTCGTTATGCAGTCTTCTTTTTCTTTTCTTTTTTCTTCTTCTTTTTCTGCAGGCCTCATATAATGACTGTAATGAAAAGAAATGTTACAAATTTTTATGTTTGGTTTGTCGCTCTACGGTCATCTTGTGCACACCAGGGCTAAACAGACCGGGACCTACAGTTTAAAGGGGATTCCGAACCACTCAGAAACATCCATACCACTGCCAGGATTCGAACCTAGAGTCTGCGGTATCAAAGGCCAGAGCGCTAGCCAATTGGCCACCAGGCCGCTGCAAATTTTGATGAGCAATATAGTAATTAAAATGCGTGTTGTAATCTTATTAACAGTTCCTCCATATTCTTTAACACACACACACAAATATTCACTTGTTTCGAAACAATATAAATGATTATTCTGGAGTCAGCTGGCTGAGTGACTGGCGCTCGGTAACAAAGGTTTCGGGTTCGATTCCCGGCGGTGCCATGGATGCTTGTAGTGGTTCGGAATCCACTTTAAACCTTAGGTTCCGGTGGTTATGACTGGTGAGCGTAGGGTCAGCAACCCTATCCCGTGAAAAGGAAACTCATGTCACGAAATCTGCCAGTAGGCAGACGGCCTTGGCCCACCATATGGCTGTTGTGCCAATGAAGAAGAAGAAAAATGATTATTCTAAAATAGATGTAACTATAATAATAAATAAGAATTTTAGCTAGATTAATTGGGTCTGAAAGGCCGAGTGTCTAGCGCTGTGGCGCAGGGTGCCACAAGTTTCGGGTTTGAGTCCCGGTGGTGCCATGGATGTTTATTGTGGTTCGAAATCCCCTTTAAATCGTAGGTCCCGGTCTAATATGATTATTGGGAGTAGGACTGACAAACCTATCCCGTAAAAAGGAAAATATTTCTTGTCTCGAAATCTGACAGTAGGCAGACGGTCTTGACCCACGATACGGCTGTTGTTCCAATGAAGAAGAAGAGAAATGATTATTCTAAAATAGACGTAACTATAATAATAAATAAGATTCTTAGTTAGATTAGTTTAACCTGAATGGCCGAGTGTCTAGCGCTCTGGCGCTCGGTGCCATGGATGTTTGTTGTGGTTTCGGGAATCCACTTTTGAGTCATAGGTCAAGGTCTCATATGACAGTAAGAGCATCACGGAGCCAAGTCAAACTTCTCACCGACATCATTCCCAAACTGTTCCCGGTCTGTTTAGCCCTCGTGTGCACAAGATGGCCGTAGAGTGACAAATCAAATCAAACTGCCAAACACAGCCAGAGATAACGTGAGTTCCCTTTCGCTTTCAAACGGAGACCCTCGGACAGAAAGCCACTCGTCCTTCGTGTGCTCTCGCTTGGACGGGCCTTAAGGCTCGTTCCCACCGAGGCGACAGACATGAAGATTCAAGAGGCAAGCGAGAAAATTTTTTCGACCCCTTCACAGCGAAACGTCAGAAATAGCATTACGCCCGGTGAAGTTCCGCTTCGAGTTGAAAGTGGGTCAACTCGGAGCGGTGCATTTCAAACCGGTTTCAGGCGAACGTGGAGAGGCTAGTGATTGGTGAAATTTTTTCGCTTACATCTTCTCGTCTCAGTGGGCACGAGCCTTTAAGAGGTATTCAATAAAGCTGCGTCCAGACATAGGTTTGGTTTGTCACTCTACGGGTTTTTTTTTTTTTTTTTTTTTTTGCACATTTTGAGTTAATTAGACCGGAACCTATAGTTTAACGTGGATTCCGAACCGCTAACAAACATCCTTGCCACCCCAGCATACGAACCTGAAGCTTGCGGTACCAAAGACTAGAGCGCTAGCCAATTGGCCACTCTAGACTTATGAGCAAATGGTGAGCGTTTGTCCGTTCCTAGAGTTGTAATTGGACTTCGAAAAACAAGTAAAATCTCAGGCCATGTCATTTAATAAATTGTAAATCCTTTGATGCTGCCTACAAAACTGACTCTAAGGTGGAGCGGTATTTTGTTTATCCCGATTACAAAATATGTTACGAACTTTGATTGAACTTTGAACTTAAAAACATACTTTGAACACGGTTACTTTGAGTTCCTTCTAGATTATGGTGTATCGGTTTTCTATTCATACTATAGCATTCATTTCTGGAAGAGGTTATAACGCTTTTAACGAAGTTCATAGTTGTCATATACACTCAAGAGCCAAAACATTATGACCACCCCTACATTTTGCAATGAACTCGCCTGGATGATGTGGAAGGCACATGATCAGGTGGAAGTGGTATTTAACTGCTGCTGGAGAGTCTGAAGAATCATTCTTTCACTTACTTCTGTGTGTGATGGGAAAGGCTGCGGATCTAAGCGACTTTGATAGAGGGCAGATTGTAATGGCTCGAAGGCTCGGAACAAGTATTTCCGAAAGTGCACGACTCGTGGGTTGTTCGCGATCTACAGTTGTTAGTACTTATGCAAAGTGGATGAATGACGGTGAAACCAGCAGAAAACGACATGGTGTTGGACGTCCATGCGCTATCAAAGAAAAAGGTCGTCGGAGACTGTCTCGCATGGTGAAGCAAAACCGGAGTCAGACAGTGGCTCAGCTGACAGCCCAATGCCCAATGACAGCCCAATGCAGGGACAAGTAGAATAGTATCGGAGCACACTGTTCAGCGGACACTGTTGAATATGGGGCTACGCAGCAAACGTCCCACTCATGTGTCTTTGCTGACCAAGCGTCATCGCCAACTGCGCCTGCGCTGGGCCCAGGAACATCGTAACTGGTCCATGGATCAGTGGGAGAGAGTTGCCTGGTCAGATGAATCACGGTTTGTCATTCATCACGGCGATGGCCGTGCCAGGATACGCCGTCTTCCAGGCAAACAGTTGCTCCCTCAATGTACAGTATGTCGTACACACGCCGGTGGTGGCGGTATTATGCTTTGGGGGACGTTCTCATGGGCGTCTCTGTGACCCGTGGTTGTGGTAGAGCAGACCATGAATGCTACAGGGTATCTGAACATCATTGCGGACCAGTTGCACCCTTACATGGCCTCTGTTTTTCCAGCTGGAAATGGAATGTTCCAACAGGACAACGCCCCTTGTCACAAGGCTAAAATTGTGTTGGAGTGGTTCCGGGAACATGATGCTGAATTCCAGTTAATGTCCTGGCCGCCTAACTCACCTGATCTAAATCCGATAGAACACATTTGGGATGTCCTGGGACGGCAGTTCAGAGTTCAAAGACCACCAATTCGCAATATCTCGGATTTGCGTGACCGTTGCTTAAACATCTGGTACAATCTGTCTCCGGCCATCTACCAAGGACTTGTGGCATCCATGCCAAGGCGGGTTGAAGCTGTGTTGCGCGCCAAAGGTGGGCCAACTCGTTATTGACAGGTGGTCATAATGTTTTGGCTCTTGAGTGTATTTCGGCTAACCATTATTTAATTGCTATAATTAACGGAGCACCAATTAACAATTCCACCCCCTGCCAACCTCTTGATAACGAGATTTTCAGATATCTCGTTGTGATATTATAGCACAGAATTCAATTGCTTATATATCATTCCATTAGTTTAGAATATGTCCCAATTGACTGTGTGCATTCTTACAGCATTGGACAATTCAAACAGTTTTTAAACTATTATATTAGTGTGTGGTAATTCCATGAAAAATTCGGAATTCTATGAATCTTACTATTTTCCAAATCCATGATAGGGTAATTAAAAACTGGAGGATAGATCAAGGTGTTTGACAATACTTTTTAAATATGATAACTTAAAAGTAATGTCAAACCTCGACTTTTAAATTATTGTAATTTAAAAAGTAATTTTAGATATTAAGTCAATTATGTTTATCTAATACTTATATTCTTTCATAATATATTTCAAATTAAAACTTTAATTTATTTATAATTATTATTTTCTTTTTTGCTGAAGTAAACATAGACTTAACATTGCGAGTTTTAGGGACAACCCCTATTGTTTCTTATACCACTTGGTAGACAGCAACATCTAGACCAAGTCCATGAACCCTTGTGGTCTCGTGGAAGGAGGAAAAGGGGGGAGGGTGTAACTTCTGTTATGATGCGCCAGTAGGTAGAAGTCTGACTTGGCTCAGTGACGCTGTCTTTTTACGGAGTAGGGTCGTCAGCTCTACGCCCCACGCTCTACAGTCATACGAGACCGCGACCTACGGTTTAAAGTAGATTTCGAACCACTACAAACATCTATGACACCGCCAGGAATCCAACCCGAAACTTGTGGCATAAAGCTCCAGAGTGCTAGTCACTCGGCCATTAGGTCCCTTAGTCCCCTTCATAATACTTTGCCTTCTAGCAAATTTTCTTGAAATATAATCATTGGTGTTTAGATCATCTTTCTATAGTGTTACAATGTTGCTGTTCCTGTGGAGAAACTGGAAAACCATTCCATTACGCAACTGCTTGTTCTCTTACAGAGTCATAGCATTTAAAATCCTTTCTAAGCCTTTTGACATTCAATGGCCCAGAAATGTAATTTACAACCCATTTACCAGATGGACAATCATCAAATTAATGAACTTTTTAGGAGAAAATGGACATTCAATCGTCCTAAGAAACCATTAACTCTGAAATACAAATTAAATTCTCTGTAACCATTCTATGATCCTCTATGTCATAGAATGAATGCCATCATATAATATCCCGTATCCCATGTCATACTTCCTTTTGAATTTCACAGGTTTATCACAATTAATTATTCCTTTTGCATTATATACTTCCCATTTCACTTATGCTTTTGTTAGTATTTATTGATTTCATTATTGCTGGTACGTTCATTCTTCTTCTACAATGGCGCAACAACCCCATGGTGGGACAAGGTCGTCTGCCTACTAGCAGATTTCGAGACATGAGATGTTTTCTTTATACGGGGTAGCGTTGTCTGCCCTACACCCAACGCTCTGCAGTCATTTTAGACCGGAACCTATGGTTTAAAGTGGATTTCAAACCACTACGAACATCCAGAGTACCGCCGTGATTCTGCCCCGAAACTTGTGGAGAGCGTACCAGAACGCTAGTCATTCGGCCACATAATCTTAAATTTGAAAGATATCACTTACCTGATAAAGAGACTGTGACTTTTCATGTGGAGAAAAAAAATGGTCTCTCTTATTATATCACAGATCTCAATAACAAATATAACTGAATATCAAGAGAAGATTTCATTATGTTACCCAATGCAGTAAATAAAGATAAAAAAATTCAGTTTTGAAATTACAAAACATTTTTCTCCCAAATTCCTTCCAGAACTTTTATGGATATTAAAAAAAGAATAAAAAATTATCGGTTTACAAGTAATTTAACTTCCAAGCTTTCTGTAAACGTTATAATGAAACATTGATGTAATAGATATTTTAATATATTTTTTGTTACTGCTGAATACAAACAAGAGGGCCATCAAGATACATAACACAATATTCAACAATTGATAAAACTCAAGGTCAAATCCACTAATTTTTTTCAAAAAAATTTTATAACGTAGTCGAATGTAGCATACAAAATCTGAATTCTTGACTTTGTTTTCCCACATCTTTTCAAACACCATCTAGAATTTTTATGGACATTAATAAAAACGCTATCAGTTTTCAACTTAATTTAACTTTTCAATCTTCGTAAACCTCTATCACAAAAACTGAAGTAATAGGTACTTTATATATACATATATACATTGTTACTGCTTAAATACAAAAACGATAGCCATTCATGCTACATGGCACAATATTCCACTGATAAAACTTAAAATCAAGGCCACTAATTTTTCGAACATTTTATTAATGTATTCGAATGTAGCATACGAAAATCTTCTGATTTTCCCCCTAAATTTTTTAAAATTCTCTCCCTAGTTGCTATTGGCATAAAAGCCTGTTATCAGTTTACAGCGTAGCTTAGTACTGTCACGAAATGATGAAGCAATAAGTATTTTAGTACATATTTTATTTTCGCTGCTATCGCTTGCACCAATCGGATTCCAGCGGTGTTGGGAACGATAAAATAGTGCATAAAAATTCTCGTCGTCGAACTTGGAACGTCGTTATTCGATGGTGTAGCGAAACGGAACCACCTGCGGTTTCCAAAGAGGGGGAGGGGGAGGGAAATCTCAAAACATAACTTAAACAAAGTGTAAGTGTAACCGTTTCAGATGATCTATTATCTCTATTTGCGCATAAAGAAATGGTAATGGTTACATATGTGTATTTCAATTTCAGTGGTTTTTCTATGCTAATAAAATAAAGAAATCGTACATATACATTCACTTTATGCCGGTTTCTAGAAAAATAAAAAAATGTTATCAGTAAATAGAGATAATAGACCATTAAAAAGGTTGCATTTACATATTGATTCAGTAATTGTTATTTTTCCCGCCTTTGCGTTTAAAGTAAGGGATACTCATTTTTTTGTAATGATTATGGAAGTATTAGGTACACGTATTAACATTACGATTATTATGCTATTATTATAATGGTACGATTACTGCACGTATTATAGTTGAAATGTGTCTAAATAAAAACTAATAAAATAAGAAATGTGTTTATAATATAACTGTCTGTACTATTTGCACGGCAGGACTATTTTTACTATTGGGCGCAGATAGAGACTGGACCCGCTTCGGAGAGTCCAGCTAATTTAGTCAACTAATCAACTAATTTAGAGAGAGAGAGAGAGTGTGTCTGTAACATTATGTTGTTTCAAATTTTAAAAAACTGAATGCCCAATTTATGAGATACACTAGCTTTCTTGTGTGTAATCCTCAGTGAGGGATAAAAATTGGTAATCCACTCATGGATGGATTGGTTTGTTTTGCCGCTATACTGTCATTTTGCACACACTTTAGACTAATTAGACCGGGACCTACAGTTTAACGTGGATTCCGAATCAATAACAGGTATTCATGCTACCGCAGAGATTCGAACCTGAAGCCTGTGGTATCAAAGGCCAGAGCGCTAGCCAATTGGCCATCAGGTCGTCACTCATGGATAGAAGGAAAGGGGCAGTTTCTGTTGTGATGGAGAACCCGTAGACAGAAGTCTGACTTGGCTTTGTGTGGCTGAAAAAGGAGGACTGTCTTCAGGAAGGACTTTTAGGGGGAACTACCTCATTTGCGTATCGTTTGGGAGAAATCTCCCACCAGGTAGTCCGATTCACGAAGCAAGATGCTGAACATCCCAAACGCCATCGTGGCTCCTCGTTTTTCTTTTTTAATCAAAGTCGCCAGCGGATTGTACCTCAGCCCTTATGCTCACCAGCTGCGTAAGTTGCCACTGAGCCACGAGTCTTGCATGAGATAGACTTGATTCCTATGACAGCAGGAGCACTTTCGTCATTAATCTGCACATTTATTGAAAATTTATATATCAGACTGTTGATTGAACCTGTTGTGGTGTCAACTTTATAATTATTCCAGGCGGCATTTTCCAACAGGATAACACTCACTCCCATATCACTACTGTCAACCAACGTGCTCAATAGAGTGCCTCATACACTCAAGAGCCAAAACATTATGATCACCTGTCAATAACGAGTTGACCCACCTTTGGCGGCGCAACACAGCTTCAACCCGCCTTGGCATGGATTAATACCACCACTTAATACCAGTTAAATACCACTTCCACCTGATCACGTGCCTTCCACGTCATCCAGGCGAATTCATTGCAAAATGTAGGGGTGGCCATAATGTTTTGGCTCTTGAGTGTATAGTGGGAGTATGTTCTCCCATCGAGTACGTATTGGACATTATTAGACGACAAATGCAGCGACATCCACAATCAGCAGGGACTGTTATTAATTTGATTCATTTGCAGTAGTCAACAGTCACCACATAATGACAGTTCTTGTACAGCTCAATGCATGCACATTTCAATGCTGTCATTCCAAAATCATGAAGACAACAGCGATTATTAATGCATCACCATTTCACATTTGAAACAGCTGTTCTCGTGCATACCCTGTGACTTTTAATCATTAATCAAATAAATACTCATAGACTTCAGGTTCGAATCTTGGCTGTGGAATGGACGTTTGTGAGTGGTTCGGAATCCACGTTAAACTGTAGGTCCCGGTCTACTTAGCACAAAGTGTGCATAAAATGACCGTAGAGCGACAACTCAAACCAAACCAAATTAGCAATATAAAAAATATATAAAAAAAATTGTAAAGTCAATTCTTACTTTTTTCACTATATTGCAGAAAGACCTTTATAAATAATTTTCATTCATTTCTTTAAGTTTATCTGGCGCCATCTATAGGTAGATAGATGCAACTTAAATCTAAAAAAAACTAAAATTAATTAATTAAATTTAATTAGTGAATTAATATTTGAAAAAACTGTAGTAACATCCAGTGTCATCCACTACAAGTTTAAAAGAAAATGTATTTGAACATGAGTGGATGAATAAAAAGTATTTTATGAACGATTGAAAATTTGAACAAGATATATATAGGGAGAGTGTGAGCTAATAAAAGGAATTGAAATAAATACGTTACTAGAGAAATACTTTACCCTGTGTCTTTAACATGAAATCGTGAAGACTGCAATGATTATTATTTGTATCGTCATGTCACATTTGAAACGGCTATTCTCGTGCATACTTTAACCTTTGAAATCGGGAAGACTCCAACGACTATTAATGTATCGTCAAATTATTCTCGTGTATACTGTAACCTCTGAAATCGTGAAGACTACAGCGATTAGTAATGTATCGTCATTTGAAATTTGATATATCTAATCTCGTGCATATTTTACCCTGTGACTTTCAAACATCAATCAAATAAATGTTACCTACAGTTTGGATGGTTTGCCTACATTTCCTTTGTCTAACCTAATTTCTTCCTTAGCGTTGCAATTTCCTTTTCCACCTGTGTATCTGAATAGAAAATCAAGAGCTTTGATAATTCTCCGTAAAAACTGTTTAAACTGGTTAAAAACTTGTTTTTCAATACAATTAAAGGTTTTGACTTGACTTGACTTTGAGATTTATGCTCGAAAGATTTTGATACAAGGTGTTCTAAAACTGACAACCCGAAATTGAGAAAATTGAAAATACACGCTAATTTCACTTAAAATTTCGATTGCGATTAAGGCAAGTTAAAAAGCTTTTTGTCTGAAGCAAAATTGAAATAAATTTTTCCTAAGTAGACCGAAATGTGCGATCGGCGTTCTGGCACCACAAGTTTTGGGTTCGAGTCCCGGCGGTGCCATGGGTGTTTGTAGTGATTCGGAATCCCCTTTAAACCGTAGTCCGGGTCAATGAAGAAGGAGAAGACCGAAATTTAGATGATTAACCAGTACGGAATCTTACGCTTTTATGGAAATCTTGTTGAAACATTTAAAGGAACCGTTACATAGGTTCTTGTACAAGATAACGATTTCGAGAGACTTAAGAAACGCAGGGGCTGTTCATCTGTTCTGACAAAACAGTTGAAGTCAGGAATAAGATGTTTCAGTCATCCGCAAAGAGTGTGAGAAAGCTGACATCGCAATTAAATGTATATAAGCAAGTCATCATCATCATAACTGGCACGACAGCCCGTTGTGGACCTTGGCCTTCTTTAAAAGATCTAGCCAGGGTGTTCTACTCTTGGCCGTGGACCTCCAGCTTTTCGTCTTAATAACATTAAAATCAGAGTCTAAACAGTCGACCCATCTCTTTTTCGGTCTTCCCCTTGGTCGCTGTCCAAAGGGGGTTACACTGAAAACCCTCGAAGCAGCTCTATCACTTTCCATTCTCATGAGATGACCGGCCCATCTCATTCTATTCAGTTTATTAAATTTTAGAATGCCAATATCTCTAATAAAGTTTGTAAAGTTCAAAGTTGTATCGTCTTCGCCAATTTCCATTGTCATTGATACCACCAAAAATAGTTCGTAGCACTTTTCTTTCAAAGATTGCCAACATTTTCTCTTCTCTTGCTGTTAGTGACCCTGTTTCAGATGCATATATTAACACTGGTCTTATGAGAGTTTTGCACAGTAAAATTTTAGTTCTTTTTTTAATCAGATGGGATCTTAATTGGCTCCTAAGACCAAATAGGCAGCGATTGGCAGCAATAATTCTCTTTCGGATCTCGGGGTTGATATCATTTTGGTATTCAATCTCAGATCCCAGGTAAGTAAACTTTTTAACACTTTGAAACACTTTGACTTTGTTATTCGAAATCCTTCCACTCACGCAGAAAACTGAAAACCAATTGGATAAACTTGGATTACTCATGCAGGTTCTCGCGACAGCCCCTGCTTCAAATCCTCAATAAATGTTTTGACACGCTTGTTAATCACGAAAATACTGCAATCCAGGAGATTGACTTTTACGTTCCCAATAATGATTTAAAACGACCGCGCAAAATTTCAGTTTAATATCTATTTTTATTTGTTTATGATTGTCAGCTAAAATTTGTATTATATTTATAAATATTTTTTTTTCTCTAATGCAGCTGGCAAACTTTTAGACATGGACGTCATGGATGCCTTAAGGCAAGCGCTGCACAGACGTTACTCACTTAGCACTACCCAGGAGGTGCGTGCAGCTTGAAGATAAGCCACGGACGCGGAGTAACAATACCCCCCGCAACGCTCTACGATCATGTTAGACCGGATCTACGGTTTAAAGCGGTTTCTGAGCCACTACAAACATCCATGGCACCGCCGGGACTTGTACCCGAAACCTGTCGCATTCGGCCATCATTCCCCGCCTTACATGTTAATAGGCTAATAGTTTCAGGCCCATATTTATAAATATATTCTGGGCAATTTTCATTGTTTCAACTGTATTTGCCCTGTCATAACGGAGATGGAGCCCCTAGGAGCTAAATAGTTCCAAAAGAATGCATTTATTTACCAATCATAAGATAAAGTTTGTCCGTTTCGTGTCTCGGTGGTAACGTGCGCCGCTGGTGAACATTAGAGCGGTAGTTCCAATCCGCTGGCGGCTTTGTTGCAGACACTGTTTCAAAAACACGAGGAGTCTCGTATAGCGTTTGGGATGTGATAATACAAAATTTAATGAAACAAAATGAAAATAGTGCAGCCAAGGTCATTTGAAGCATTTGCAGCACTGAGAATAGGGAGAAAGAATACTTTGACCCCTTTATCAGGTAAATGATATTTTTCAAATTTAAACATAATTTTTTTTGGAAATTTAATTTAATGTGTAACAATGCTAAATAACTTTTAACATGATAGTATTTACAAAGGGCCAGAATGGCCGAATGTCTGGCGCTCGGTACCACAGGTTTCGGGTTCGAGTCCCAGCGGTGCCATGGATGTTTGTAGTGGTTCGGAATCCACTTTAAGCCGTAGGTCCCGGTCTCATGTGATTGTTGAGCGCTGGGCGTAGAGCTGACAACCCTACCCCGTAAAAAGAAAAACGTCTCGAAATCTACCAGTAGGTAGACGGCCTTGACCCACACTGGGCTGTTGCGCCAAAGGTGATGAATATTTACAAAAAATATTTTTAAAAATGATTTTTAATAACATAAACTCTATACGATGAAGCAGTTGTCAATCATTCATACCGAGCTATGTGCTAACAAGGATGATTCCATCAAATCTCGATAATGTGAAAAGTAAAAACTGTTCACGTTTCTTTACCTTAAATCAATAGTTATCAATAATCTCGTGGCTCAGTGGCAACGCGTGCCGCTGGTGAGCATTAGGGCAAAAGTTTAACCCGTTGGCGGCATTGTTGTAGGCACTGTTTCAAAAAACGAAGAAACTCAATGGCGTTTGTGATGTTCGGCATCTTGCCTCGTCAATCGGATTACCGGGTGGGAGTTTTCCAGGTTTTCTCTCAAACGATACGCAAATGCGTGGTAGCTCCTCCTAAAATGTTCTTCCGGAAGGCACTTCCCTCCCTCCTTCAACGACTCGGAGCCAAGTCAGGCTTTAGCCTACGGGTGCTCCATCACAACAGAAGCGGCACCCTCCCCTTTTCTCCTTCCCTGAGTAGATTACCCCACTACAGGAAACTGAGGATTAGACACAACAAGAACAATAAAGCTTACGTTTGTACATTGAATCCAATAACATTTTAATCCAAATTACATTATTTCCTTTTTTTTTTTTTTTTTTTTTTTTCTTTTCTTTCCAAAGCAGTGACCTTTCTCTGGAAGTAGTATTAATTTTATAAATAGAATAAGAATATTTTCATGATTTCCCTGGATAATTTTTTTATTCACCGTTCTAGAAATCATTTTATTAATTATCTTTTAAAACCTTCGTATCGGCACACCTACGAATCTCTCAATGCATTAGTGCTACTACACACCATTTGAAAATCGCCGTACTAGATATTGATATAAAGAACAGGTTTAAAATAGGATACAAAATGGGTTATTCTAGCTAACCATTTCGATAATAAGAATGTGGTTGGCAACCTGTCTATATTAAATTTTTACTAATTTTATTTGAAGCATAATAAAAAAAATCAGGGCCTGAATGGCTATCGCTCTGGCGCTCGGTACCACAGGTTTCGAGTTCGAGTGCCGCCGGTGCCATGGATGTTTGAAGTGGTTCGGAATCCACTTTAAACCGTAGATCCCGATCTAATAGGATCGTAGAGCGTTGCGAGGACATTGTCACTCCGCGTCCGTGGCTTATCTTGAAGTTACACCCCCCTGGGTAATGCAAAGTGAGTAACGTCTGTGCAGCGCTTGCTTTAAGGCATCAAAGACAACTGTCTAAGTGTTCGCCAGCTGCATTAGAAAAAAATAATAATAATAAAAAATCATAAGATAGTTAATTCTCCTTTAATTTAGTAAAAACTATGACTTTTTTAATAAAAGAAATTGTTTACGAAGATTAGATATTTTGACTTCACAGCAGAAGCTGCCCTCCTTCCCTCCAACCATGAGTAGATTATACATGGGATGACCGTCCCACACTGCAGGACACTGAGGCTTAGACACAACAACAAGCTTCTGTTTTTTAAAATGATTTCCAAAAAGTGTAATTTTTTAAAATTGAAATATAATTTTTTAACGATTTAATGCGCGCATCATCATCATCATCATTGGCGCAACAGCCCCATGGTGGGTCAAGGTCGTCTACCTACTGGCAGATTTCGAAACATGAGATGTCTCCTTTTTTACGGGGTAGAGTTGTCAGCCCTACGCTCTATAGTCATGTTAGACTGGGACCTACATTTTAAAGTGGATTCCTAACCACTACAGACATCCATTGGGCCCCCGGGACTCGAACCCGAAACCTGTAGTACCGAGCGCTAGAGCGCTAGCCACTCAGACATTCAGGCTCCTTAACGTTCATACAGCAGATAAAAAAATGGGAAAGTCTGAAGATTTTTGCTGCATTTGGATGTCTTAGACACTGCATTTTGGATGTCTTAAATATACAAACGCATGAATCTTTAATTTCATGACATAAAGAGAAAAGACCAAATTCATTATAATCAAGTTTTCAATTTGGTTAAACTGAATCAAGTTTGTATGTAAGTGCATACCAGATAAAATTACTAGATGTTTGTTTGATAATTGATTTGTTTGCTTTCTAATTCAAATTAATTCTACATCAGTAAAGATTGAATAAATAAAATAAAAATAAATAAATAGAAAAAAAAAAAAAAAAAAAAAAAAAAGAATAAATTTAAAAAAAAAAAAAAAAAAAAAGATTGATTTTGCTTTAAGAAAAGTTAATTAGTTTAAACCACATGCAGAAACAAAACAAACAAAGAAAAATTACGTAAAGCTTCCGAAGGAATTAGGACTTTGTGTAAACATTTAAGTAAGATGGATCTTGACAAAAGTTGACCTGACAAACATTTCACTTTCTACTGTTCCTCAAACAACTGTGTTATTAATAATGCAAAAGGCACATTACATTATAAATTTT
This sequence comes from Caerostris darwini, assembly GCA_021605075.1. NCBI lineage: Eukaryota > Metazoa > Arthropoda > Arachnida > Araneae > Araneidae > Caerostris > Caerostris darwini. The sequence continues at coordinate 1,148,292 of BPLQ01002541.1, read as the reverse complement.
ATTATTATTCAGAAATATACATAAATAAGGGGTAATTATTTAAAATAAAATAACTTCCGTTTTGAAAGAAAGATTTAATCACATCTTTTCTAACTAAAGATTGTTTTTGTTTTCCATTCATCTAATTACATAAAATTAAATAAAAACTTTAAATCCATATATATATATTTTTTATAAATAATAAATGGCGATTGTAATTAGATAAATGTGCAAATATTTTGAGATTGAATTATTTCCACTGACATGTTGGGTTTTGAAGGTTTCGTTATTATTAATATTATTATTTTGATGATTACGTGCACAATTTGTAAAAACAGAAAGAGGGAGAAAAAATCCACTTAAAAAAATAATTTGCAAATATTTTATATTAATATTTATAATTGCAGATAAATTTGCAAATCTTTTGCGATTGAATTATTTCCACTAATATATTAGGTTTTGAAGGTTTCATTATTAATATTATTATTTTGATGATTATGTGCATAATTTATAAAAACAAAAAGAAAGGATGAAAAAAATCCATCTAATTTGGTTGCACAAATATATGGATCAGAAAAAATCTGTAAAATTTGCGGATTAATTTAAATTTTAATTCATTATTTAATATTAAAAATAATCTCCAAACGTACATGATTATGTGTTTTTAGATGGATCATCTGATTGAAAACGTTTCTTTTAATGCTGGCCACTTTAAACTGTTGCCATTTTAAAGCAATAGAAATGCCCAAACGATAGCAACGCAGACTAAACAACGAATAAATTATTCCTTCTCAATAATTTATTCTAGAAAAATCGTGCAGACGATAGTTTGCGAGAGAGTAAATGATTCGCTGTTAAACAAAACTCGATGACATATAAACAAGACAGATGGCAGCTGATTTTCATTATTATTGTTTTTTTTAAGTTAGTGGAAGTACTTATTAATTAAATAAATATTAAGAATTAATAAAATAAATATTTTTAAATAATTGAAAAAAAGAATATCAATATGGATATTAAGCTAAAGAACAAAAGAAGGTACGAAATTCTGCTTAAATATTAAAGATGATATCATTCTATTTATTATAAAGTGGGATTCTCATATGAATGTTCGTGTTTGCTTAGAATGTTCACTAATTAAATTATGAAAATTATGCAACATGTATTAAATTATCGCCGAAGTTGTTATTTTTTTTATTTATTGATTTTTTATTGTTATTCTTATTTAGTTGAGTTTCTAGCAATACATTTTATTACTATTATATTTTTTATAAGCAGAAAAAAAATTCTTTATCTATGGGTTGCTGTATTTAAGATACTTTATTTTATTTAGAATATTCACAAATTAAATTATCAAAATTATGCAACATGCATTGATTGCCGTCAATGTTGCTTTTTTTATATTGATTTGTTACTGTTATACTTCTCAGTTGAGTTTTTCATTGAAGTAAAAAACATAAATTTTATTACTATTATATTTTTTATAAGCAGAAAAAATTCTACATCTATGGGTTGTTATATATCAGATTCTTCTTATTATTCAATGGCGGCCCGATGGCCAATTGGCTAGCACTCTGGCCTTTGGTACCACAGGCTTCAAATTCGAATCCTGGCAGTGGCATGGATGTTTGTGAGTGGTTCGAAATCCACTTTAAACTGTAGGTTCCGATCTCATTAGCCTAAAGTGTGCACAAAATGACTTTAGAGCGACGAACCAAATCAAAACTTCTTCAATGGCTCGACGGTCCCATGGTGGCCAAGGCCTTTTGCTTACTGGCAGATTTCGAGACATGAGACGTTGTTTTCTTTTTACGGGATTGGGGTGTCAGCCCTATGCCCAACGACCTACAGTCCTACGCTTTAAAGGAGATTCTGAACCACTAGAAACATCCGTGGCATTTTCGAGACTAGAATCCGAGAACTGTAGCATCAAGCGCCAGATCGCTGTGTGAGATACTTTATTTTATTTATTCAAGGTTGAATTTAATATGCGTAAATTCAAAATAGAAATCTGTTTGTTCTTATTAGTCATATAATAACTTAAAATGACATTGGTTGAACTCGTATATGACATTGATTGTTGAGTTTGGTTGATGCAAGTTATATAGATAATTCATGCACTTTAATCCCTTAACTTGCGTCCCATTGTAACATATGCCAGTCCAATATGGGGATCCGCTTGCAAATCTAGAATCAAAGTTATTCAAACTCTTGAAAATAAAGTATTACGCATGGCAGTTGATGCACCGTGGTTTGTCAGAAATAAAGATATTCTCGCTGCTCTGGAAATTCCTTCAATTAAAAATTTTATTCACAAGCTCGCAACTAATTTTTATAATAATATTCCTAATAATCCTAATACTCTGCTCAAACGCCTTCCTGATTATGACATTACTCTTCCCATCAATAATAAAAGCCCGCGTACTTCATTGAATATTCTAACTAAATAATATTTTTATCAGCTCTCTCTATTTGTAATTTTATTTATCCTATATTTGTATTTAAATTCCAATTATTATTTTTTTTCTTTTCTTTTTTATATACTGAGCAAACCATATTTCTCTTACAATATCCTCCTCAATGCAATCATCCAGATAGAAGTGCATGGCAGCTAACGCTGCCAATATACATACTCGTTAAAGACAAATTGTTTAATCCCTTATTATAACTGTTTGATGTCTTCAACTTAGGGCCATGCCCTATCACCATAACTGAAACATATAATTCTATTTAATTACAAATTTAAATCAATAATCGTCGCTCTGATTCTTCCATTAATATAGATTAACTATTCTTAGATAGGTTTATCTATGACATTATATATTTATTATAAATATTTATTATTAAGTTGATGCTGTATTTTCTATTGGACTATTAATTGTATTTTTTGTGGAATACATTCAAAAAGGCATTTAAATATTTTTTCATTGTTATGATTCCTTTAAACGTTATCATTTATAAACTTGGGTGAATATAATAGATGACCAAACTCGTTATCAAATACAGTTGTTTTTGCTTATAATTTAATTCATACTAAAATTGAACCAAAATTATTATAAGAAGTTAGTAAAGTTATACGTATTGGAAAAAAATTTAAATTATTTATTGTAATTTTTATGAATAATAATTATTATTATTGTATTTTTATATTAATTGTATTTTTGTGGAATACATTCAAAAAGGCATTTAAATATTTTTTCATTGTTATGATTCCTTTAAACGTTATCATTTATAAACTTGGGTGAATATAATAGATGACCAAACTCGTTATCAAATACAGTTGTTTTTGCTTATAATTTAATTCATACTAAAATTGAACCAAAATTATTATAAGAAGTTAGTAAAGTTATACGTATTGGAAAAAAATTTAAATTATTTATTGTAATTTTTATGAATAATAATTATTATTATTGTATTTTTATATTAATTGTATTTTTTGTGGAATACATTCAAAAAGGCATTTAAATATTTTTTCATTGTTATGATTCCTTTAAACGTTATCATTTATAAACTTGGGTGAATATAATAGATGACCAAACTCGTTATCAAATACAGTTGTTTTTGCTTATAATTTAATTCATACTAAAATTGAACCAAAATTATTATAAGAAGTTAGTAAAGTTATACGTATTGGAAAAAATTAAAATTATTTATTGTATTTTTTATGAATACATACAGAAGGGCATTTAAATATTTTATTATTATTATTATGTTTACTTTAAACATGATGAGGTTGAAATTTGGGTGAATATTATGGAGTCCTAACTCGTTGCTAAATACAGTTGCTTTTGCTTACATTTATTTCACACTAAAATTTAGCAAATATTATTGCAAAGAGTTTGTAAAGTTACATGCATTGGAAATTTTTTTAAAAATTATTTATTGTGTTTTTGAGAAATACATTCAAAAGGCATTTAAATATTTATCATTATTATGTTTACTTTAAACATGATCAGATAGAAACAATAGGTGAATATTATAAATAACCAAACACATTAGCAAATACAGTTGTTTTTGCTTACATTTACTTCATAATAAAATTTAAATCAATAATATTACAAGGAGTTAGTAAAGTTACATGTATAAGAAAAAATTAAAATTATTTTTTTTGTATTTTTGGAGAATGCATTCAAAAGGTCATTTAAAAATTATTATTATGTTTACTTTAAAAGTGATCAGGTAGAAACTTTTGTTAATATCATAGATGACAAAAATAGTTGTTAAATGCAGTTGTTTTTGCTTATATTTAGTTCATACTAAAGTTTAGCCAATATTATTATGTAACTGTATTTGGTTAGTTATTATTTACTTATATTGGAATTACATGTATTGTAAGGAGTTAGTAAATTTACATGTATTGGAAAAAGTTAAAATTATTTATTGGATTGCTTGAGGAATTCTTTCAAAAGGGCATTTAAATATTTTTTTATTATTATGTTTACTTCAAACGTGATCAGGTAGAAACAATAGGTGAATGTTATAAATAACCAAACACATTAGCAAATACAGTTGTTTTTGCTTATATTTATTTCATACTAAAATTTAACCAATATTATTTTAAGATTTGGTTTGGTTCATCGCTCTACGGTCATCTTGTTGTACATTTTAGGCTAAACAGACCGGGGCATACAGTTTAAAGTGGATTGCGAACCACTACAAACATCCATATATTATTATTTTTTTTAAGAAGTTAGTAAAACTATATGTATTGGAAAAAAATAAAATTATTTATTGTATTTTTGAGGAATACATTCAAAAGGGCAGTTAAGTATTTTTGATTATTATTATGCTCACTTTAAAAGTGATCAGATAGAAACTTGTGAGAATATTATAAATGACAACTCGTTACCAAATACAATTGTTTTTGGTAACGAGTTTTACATGGTTTAACATGATTTTACATTTACTTCATACTAAAATTTATCCAATATTATTTCCAGAAGTTAATAAAATTACATGTATTGGAAAAAATTAACATTATTTATTGTATTTTTGAGGAATACATTCAAAATGGCATTTAAATATTTTTTATTCATATTTTTACTTTAAACTTGTTCAGGTTGCAACTTGGGTGAATATTTTAGATGACCAAATAAAGTTGTTTTTGCTTACATTTACTTCGTACTAAAATTTATCCAATATTATTATAATGAGCTGCTAAAGTTGCAAATATTGGAAAAACAATTTAAATACGATTAACTCCATATAACCATGTTCGTGTTAAAATGAAATAAAGAAATTGTACATGAAATGGGAAAACAAATTATTTATTGTATTTAAGTTCCGAACACTAAAAAAATGAATATAGTATGCTGAAAATATGAAAATATTAATACGAACCTCTCTCAGGCGAAGAGCGAATATATTGTTAGTAATATTATAAATATGCGTGCATTTTTTACGTTTTTTCCAAATCATTTGCATTATAATATCTGCGAATGTTAACTATCATTCTATAAATATTGATAACAAAAACTCAACTTGTTAAATGCTGTGTTATAGTGAATTTTTCTCAATTCTCCAATCGTATTAGAGTGAAAAAGTGTTACAGGACTACATTACTATAAAGAAAAAAAAATTTTTTTTTCAGTTATCCAATCATGTTATAGTGAGACAATTTAATTGAAATCTGCTTATATTGACTTACCCATAATTTATTAAATGATGTGCTATGAGGTAAATTTACCCTTTTTCTTTAATTATTTTAGGGAAAATCCCTGTTATTGGAATGCTAAGTGTGAAAGGAATTTTTCCCAATAGGAGATTGTCTGTAATTCATTAGATGATAAGGTAAATTTACCCTATTTTTTAAATTATTTTAGGGAAAATCCCTGGTATTGGAATGCTAAGTGTGAAAGGAATTTTTCCCAATAGGAGATTGTCTGTAATTCATTAGATGATAAGGTAAATTTACCCTATTTTTTAAATTATTTTAGGGAAAATCCCTGTTATTGGAATGCTAAGTGTGAAAGGAATTTTTCCCAATAGGAGATTGTCTGTAATTCATTAGATGATAAGGTAAATTTACCCTATTTTTTAAATTATTTTAGGGAAAATCCCTGTTATTGGAATGCTAAGTGTGAAAGGAATTTTTCCCAATAGGAGATTGTCTGTAATTCATTAGATGATAAGGTAAATTTACCCTATTTTTAAATTATTTTAGGGAAAATCCCTGGTATTGGAATGCTAAGTGTGAAAGGAATTTTTCCCAACAGGAGATTGTCTGTAATTCATTAGATGATGTGTTATAAGGTAAATTTACCCTATTTTTTAAATTATTTTAGGGAAAATCCCTGTTATTGGAATGCTAAGTGTGAAAGGAATTTTTCCCAACAGGAGATTGTCTGTAATTCATTAGATGATGTGTTATAAGGTAAATTTACCCTATTTTTTAAATTATTTTAGGGAAAATCCCTGGTATTGGAATGCTAAGTGTGAAAGGAATTTTTCCCAACAGGAGATTGTCTGTAATTCATTAGATGATGTGTTATAAGGTAAATTTACCCTATTTTTTAAATTATTTTAGGGAAAATCCCTGTTATTGGAATGCTAAGTGTGAAAGGAATTTTTCCCAACAGGAGATTGTCTGTAATTCATTAGATGATGTGTTATAAGGTAAATTTACCCTATTTTTTAATTATTTTTAGGGAAAATCCCTGTTATTGGAATGCTAAGTGTGAAAGGAATTTTTCCCAACAGGAGATTGTCTGTAATTCATTAGATGATGTGTTATAAGGTAAATTTACCCTATTTTTTAAATTATTTTAGGGAAAATCCCTGGTATTGGAATGCTAAGTGTGAAAGGAATTTTTCCCAATAGGAGATTGTCTGTAATTCATTAGATGATAAGGTAAATTTACCCTATTTTTTAAATTATTTTAGGGAAAATCCCTGGTATTGGAATGCTAAGTGTGAAAGGAATTTTTCCCAACAGGAGATTGTCTGTAATTCATTAGATGATGTGTTATAAGGTAAATTTACCCTATTTTTTAAATTATTTTAGGGAAAATCCATGTTATTCCATTAAAATCCATGTCAAGGGTGAAATGAATTTTTCCTGTTAGGAGATTGTCTGTAACTCATTAGATGATGTGTTATAAAGAAATGTCCTCAAATTCTTTAATCGTTATAGAACAAAACATTGTTTCAAACAATATCATGTTTTGAGGGAATCTTAGCAAATAGGGGATTGATGTTATGTTATAAAAAAAAATATTTTTCTAATTCTTCATTTAAGTTGCAGCAAAACGGTGTTGCCATGATTATTAAAAGAATTTTCGAATCATGTTTGAGTGAGACCGTTTAATTGAAATCCGTTTATTACGGACTTGCCCATAGCTAATAAGATGCTGCGTTATAAGGAAATGTTCCCAAATTCTTCACTCGTTTTAGAACAAGACGCTGTTGTATGAATGTTATGTTTTGAGGGAATCTTCACAAATAGAGGACTGATGTTATGTTATAAAAAAAATTTCCTAATTCTGCACTTGTGTTACGGCAAATCGGTGTTGCCGTGTTATAAAGGAAATTTCGTTCAATTTTCGAATCATGTTTGAGTGAGACCGTTTAATTGAAATCCGTTTATTACGGATTTGCCCATAGTTTATTATAAGAAATGTTCCCCAATTCTTTAATCATTTTAGAGCAAAACAGTTATTCATACAATGTCCTGTTTAGAGGGAATTTTCGAAAATAGGGAATTGATGTTATGCTATAAAAAAAAAAAAAAATCTTTTCACAATTCTTTACTTGTGTTAAAGCAAAACGGTGCTGCCGTGTTATAAAGGAATTTTCGCTCAATTTCCAAATCATGTTTGAGTGAGATCGTTTAATTGAAATTCGTTTATTACGGACTTGCTCGAAACTTATTAGATGATGTGTTATAAGGAAATGTTTTCAAATTCTTTAATCGTTTTAGAACCAAATATTGTTTCAAACAATGCCATGTTTTGAGGGAATCTTAGCAAATAGGGAATTGATGTTATGTTATACAAAAAAAAAAAAAAAAAACTTTTCCCAGTTCTTCACTTGTGCTACAGCAAAACGGTGTTGTCATGTTATAAAGGAATTTTCGCTCAATTCCCGAATCATTCGAATTCCCATTTAATTGAAATCCTTTTATTACAGATTTGTCTATAGCTTATTACATGTTGTGTTATAAAGAAATGTTCTCAAATTTTTTAATCGTTTTAGAACAAAATACTGCTGTGTGAAATGTCATGTTTTGAGTGAATCTTCACAAATAGGGGATTGATGCTATGTTATAAAAAAAAAAATCTTTTCCCAATTCTTCATTTGCGTTATATAAAACGGTATTGCCGTGTTATAAAGGAATTTACGATAAATTTCCGAATCATGTTTGAGTGAGACCATTTAATCGAAATCTACTAATTACAGACTTGCTCATAACTTATTATTAGATGATGTGTAAATTTACTTATTATTAGATGTGTAAAGGTAAATTTACCCCATTATTTTAATTACCCGATTTTAGAGAAAATCCATATTGGTGGAACTTCACGTGTAAAAGGAATATTTCCCATTAGGGGATTGTATGTAACTTATTAAATGCTGTGCTATAAGGAAATGTTCCCAAATTCTTTATTTGTTTTAGAACAAAACGTTGCTGTGTGAAATGTCATGTTTTGAGGAAATCTCCGCAAATAGGCAATTGATGTTATTCTATAAATACAAATCTTTTCTCAATTTTTCACTTGTGTTACAGAAAAACTGTGCTGCCATGTTAAAAGGAATTTCCACTCAATTTCTGAATCATGTTTGAGCGAAACTGTGGTATGGAATTATAGAAGGTTTGTCTGTAATTTCAAATAACCAGAGAGAGAAAATAATTTTAATATTTCAGAACTATTCACTGCATTCACAGAAACACAGAGCCTCCGTTTTATAAAAAAAATAATCTTTTCCCAATTCTTCATTCGCATTACAGCAAAACGGTGTTGCCGTGTTATAAAGGAATATTCGCTCAATTTCAGAATCATGTTTGGTTTGGTTTGTCACTCTACGGTCATCTTGTGCGCACGAGGGCTAAACAGACCGGGACCTACAGTTTAAAGTGGATTCCGAACCACAAACAAACGTCCATGCGACCGCCATGGAATCATGTTTGAGCGAAACCGAGCGATGGAATTACAGCCGTTTGTCTGTAATTTTAAATAACCAGATGGAAAATAATTTTGATACTTTAGAACTATGCACTACATATACAAAAATACACAGCCGTATCCATCGGTTATATAAAAAAAAAATCTTTTCCCATTTCTTCATTTGCGTTGCCGTTTTATAATGTTCTGAATCATGTTTGAGCGAAACCGTAGGAAGGAATTATAGTGGGTTTGTCTGTAATTTCAAATAACCATAGAGCGAAAATAATTTCAATATTTCAGAAAATCACTCACTGCATTCACAGAAACACAGCCGGATCCGTATTAATCCTGCTCAATGCGGAATGCCGCTAACACCCAACCCACGAATCCCTGATCCTCTTCGGAACATCAAACGACATAAATTAAAAAGTTCGACGCGGGGGGTCCTCCACCTCAATCGATACAGCCCCATTAAGGCGCGGGGGGCGGGGAGGGTCTGTCCCCAAAAAAACAGAAGTCCCCTTGCCTCAACCCTGCCGGTACTGGAATGCCGTGAACCGAAACCGAACCAAACCAGAGAGGGTGGACCATGGAATGCCGACCTGTTGCGCAGACGATTTCGACGCACGCGCCACTTGGGTGGTCTTCCAGAGTCAGGGTGGTCCACGCGGGACAGTAGTGAGTAAATGTTTTCCTGTACACACCGCCCGTGGGGCCCGGAGTTGATGCGTCCGTTGCAATTTGTAGGTTGGAATCGTCTGCACAAAAGGAACGCGGTCAGGGGTTGCTTCGAAATGGACTGCGTTCTGTATGTAGTAAGTAGGTGTGTGGTTTTGGTAAACGACTCATGTAGCTGGAATAATGTATTTTATGGAGCCCAGTGAAAGGTCATTTTATGGTCCCTTGACTCACAATACCCCAACCCCCTTAGGATACAAATAGATTTGATTTTGATGCACAAAGACGTGAACTACTTTACCTTATCTTCTATCTACTAATTCAGTGTAACTTACTTCTGTATTATATGTATGTAAACTTAAATTTATTTCCTAATTGTATCGAATTTAAACTTAACTTTAAATTCTTTTATTTTGTATTTTATTTTTATTTATTGTTAGTATTTTAATTTTTTTTTTTTTTTTCGAGTACCACATTAATTGAAATTTTGAAACTTCATCTTTTATTTATTTTTTACTAACATTAAAGCAGCCAACTATAATTATAATCATATTTGTGAATTAAGATGAGGAGTTTTAAGGGGCATTCCCCCCTGTTGGTACTTCGTTATCGGTACGCCAGTTGCCAATCGAAATGGACTGCTTTCTGTAGTAAGTAGGTGCGTGGTTTTGGTAAATGACTTATGTAGCTAGAATAATGTATCTACCAGCGCAATGAAGGGTCATTTTATGGTCCCTTGACTTACAATACCCCAACCCCCTTAGGATACAAATAGATTTGATTTTGATGCAAAAGAACTTGAACTACTTTGCTTTATCTGCTATCTACTAATTCAGTGTAAATTTACTTCTGTATTATATATATGTGTGTGTAAACGTACATGCATGGATTTATTTTGAAATTAAAATTGAATCATTAATTGTTAAATTTATTTTTAATAATTAATTATTTATTTTCCTTTCTGATTTTAGTTTAATTAATTTTTTTGAAAACTATTGTATTAGAAATGCATTATTTAAAAAAAAAAATGCAAATGAATACGAATGAAAAATGAAAATTATTTTTTGTTGTTCTGTCTTTATTATTTTATCTTAAAGTTTTTATATTTTATGTTTATAGAAAATTATTATATAAAACAAAAATTTGGTTGAAAAATGAATGAAATAAAAATAAACAACAAAAATGAAATGAATGAATGAAATAAACAACAAAAATGAAATAAAAAAATGAAATGAATGAATGAAATAAACAACAAAAATGAATTTTTGTTGTTTAATCTTTACTATATTATCTTAAACTTTTTATATTTTATGTTCATAGAAAGTTATTATATAAAACAAAAATTTGGTTTTTACTGAAAAAAAAAAAAAAAAAAAAAAAATCATTACCCCACATTTTAATTTGAACGATAATTTTGGAAATAAAAAAAAAATCATCATTCCACGTTTGTTTGTCGATTACTCCACATTTTAATTTTGAAAATAAAAAAAAAGTCATTACTCCACATTTGTTTGCCGATTACTCCACATTTTAATTTTGAAAGATAATTTTAAAAATAAAAAAAAAATTAAAAAAAAAACAATTTGTTACAATATTAGAGAAGACAACTTCTATCGCAACGTATCATTTTTTAATATAGCTTGCTTAAAATGTTTGTAAATTATTTCGAAATTTTTATAATTAATTAATTATTTTGATAACTGATTTTAGGTAAATTATTTTTGAAAATTATTATATTATAAATATTTTATTAAAAAAAATGCAAATGAATGCGTGTAAAATATGCAAATGAATTTTTGGCTTATTATTACTTATTGCTATTTTATCTTAAACTACTGATGTTTATAGAAAATTATTGTTTAAAGCCAAAATTTGGTTTTTACTGAAAAAAAAAAAATGATTACTGCAGATTTGTTTGTATATTACTCCACATTTTAATTTGAATGATAATTTTAATGTTTAACTTTAAATTATTAATTAATAATTTGATTAAATTAATATTAATTATTAATTATTATTAATTTATAATTTTTAAAAATAAAAAATTGTTACAATATTAGAAACGACAACTTCTTTGTCAACTAATAATTTTTAATATAGCTTGCTGAAAATTTTTGTAAATTATTTCGAAATTTTTAATAACATAATTAATTTTTTTTTCTGATGTATATGGAAAGTTTTTATTTAAAACAAAAATGTGGTTTTTACTGAAAAAAAAAAAAAAAAAAAAAAAAAAAAAAAAAAAAAATCATTACTCCACATTTTAATTTGAAAGATAATTAAAAAAAAAAAAAAAAAAACACCGATATTTATAGAAAATTATTATTTAAAACAAAAATTTGGTTTTTGCTGGAAAAAAAATCATTACTCCACATTTTAATTTGAACGATAATTTAATTTTATCTTAAACTACCGATGTTTATAAAAAGTTATTATTTAAAACAAAAATTTCTTTTTTAATGAAAAAAAAAATGATTACTCCACATTTGTTTGTAGATTATTCCACATTTTAATTCGAAAGATAATTTAAAAAAAAAAAAAAAAATTGTTGCAATATTAGAAATGGCAACTTCTATGCCAGCGAATCATTTTTAATATAGCTTGCTGAGAATGTTTGTAAATTATTTCGAAATTTTTATAATTAATTAATTATTTTCATTTCTGACTTTAGTTAAATTATTGTTATTATTTTTTTTAAAAATTAATATATTAGAAATATTTAATTTTAAGAAAAAAAAATGCAAATGGAATTTTTTTTTTAACTTTACTTATTTTTACTATTTTATCTTAGACTACTGACGTTTATAAAAATTTATTATTTAAAACAAAAATTTGATTTTTTACTGAAAAAAAAAAGTCTTTATTCCACATGTGTTTATAAAAATGATACTACTACAAATGATACTACTGATTACTCCACATTTTGATTTGAAAGATAATTTTAAAAATAAAAAAAAAATTGTTACAATATTAGAAATGATAACTTCTATATCAACGAATAATTTTTAATATAGCTTGCTGAAAATGTTTGTAAATTATTTCAAAATTTTTGTAATTGTTTTTAAGTCAGTGAACTTCAAACTTCTTACCTTTGTGTTCCATTTAGTAAAGACGAATTTTGTCAAGCCCTGTCAAACATTTTCATTCTTACATATAACTAGGTTTGATTGTTGATTTCAATTTATTTTATATCAGCAATATACGAACAGCAGTATTTTTCAGTTCAAAATTAAAGTATATAGGATATTATTAGTACTAGATTATTCAAAGCAATTAAAAGATATTATAAATTTTCTATGAAACAACGATGAAATCTAGATTTAAAAAAAAATGTAAAAAGAAAGATAAACATATTAATTTTCCACATTTTAAGTTTGAATAAGCACATTTTGCCTTTGACGTGGAAAATCAAACAACACAATTTTCTTGCAACAAACAACGCAGTTGGGGGATGGCCATATTGCTAGGCAGTTCAACAGCTGAAAATTCCGATATATTCCGAAAATTTCGAGATTTTGCGAGAAATTTCATTCCCTCGTTAAGATTCTGGAAGATATGATGCATCAAACATGATCAATGTTGCTGTCTATTGAACGCACATCTGCATTAAAAGTGATTTTCATTGAAGAAATTTAAAAAAAAAAAAATAATAATAATAATAATTTTAATTTAAAAAATTTTTTTTTAATTTTTATTTATTTATTTTTAATTATTTATTCTTTTTTATATTTTTTATTTCATTTGTTATTTTATTTGATATTTATTTATTATTTTATGTTTATTTTTTGATTATTTACTATTATTAGTTTATTTATATTTATTTTATTTATTATTTTATTAATATTTATTTTATTTATTATTTTTTATTTATTTATTATTCATTTTTATTTTTATTTATTTATTATTTTATTTCTGTTCATTTATTTATTGGTATTTAATTTATTTTGTTATGCACTTGTGAGCTTTTTTTTTTTTCACACAAGAAAAAAAATATATATGATTTTTTTTTTTTTTAACATAGTTGGTTAATTTTCCTTTCATAGTTATTTTTTCTGGTTAATCTATTCAACAATTAAATCTCATTATCTATCTAAAACCTCAATATTCCTAAATTATTTTGAGTAGTGCACTTGCACTTTCTAATTACAATCAAAAATAATTAATTTTTAATACTTATAAATTAAAAAATTGTTAAATGTAGTGTACCTTAACAATTGCAGACCGATATTATTCATTTTAAAGTTTATCAGGTGGTCATTAAAATGTTTTTCTTTACTAGTTTTTGCTGATTAATCAATTTTTGAGGTGATTTTATTTTGATTCGAAATTCGAGTCTTGATTTCGAGTATGATTTAATTTTCATATAATTTACTTCGTTTACTTCGATATTTCAGTTTAAGATCTGAATGGCCGAGTGCTTAGCGCTCTGGCGCTAGGTGCCACAGGTTTTTCTAATTCGAGTCCCATTGGTGCCATAGATGTTTGAAGCGGTTCGGAATCCAGTTTAAACCCTAGGTCCCGATCTAATATGAGCGTTGTGACCTTAGTGTTACTCGCCTCCGTAGCATATCTTCAAGCTACACGTGCCCCCTGAGTAGTACTAAATGAGTAACAGTGGTATAGGCCTTGCTTATGGCATAAACATTAACTGTTTCTGTATTGCCAGCTGTATTAAAAAATAAATAAATAAATAAAAAATTACAATTTGTTAAATTTTTGTGACTTTCACAAATTATATATGGCACTCAGATTTCAAAAAAGGTAAGATACATTCTGCCTCAAAAAATACCAAGTTAATATGATAAGGTTCCACCGAATACTAAAATCCCAATTCGCCAATCAATCGAAACCTGATCTCAGGCTTTTTGGTTGGGCGAAGTGACATTTTAATGTTGGGTGAAAACTTTTATCTTTACCATAATAAAAAAATATTGGGAATGATTTCATAAAACTCAATATTTCAGTACATATATAGCTTTCCTTAGAGAACTTATAACAGAACTAACAATGAATGTCTGTCAATTTCCTTTTTTATTTAATAAGTATTAAATTTTTTTTTCGTTAAATTCATTCAGAAATAGTGGCAATTTTTCTTTTATTGTATCAATATTAAAAGTATCATGGAGTGAGAATTTTAACCATAGAAATTATAAAGTCATATGGTGCCATAGTGGATGAAAGCGTAGTTTTCTAAGTCATATAATTCAATGTCAATAAATTCCTCCAGAAATAGTGGCAATTTTTCTTTTATTGCATCAATACAAAAAGTATGATGGAATGAGAATTTTAACCATAGAAATTAGAAAAAAATCATACTGCACCATAGTGGCTGAAGTCTGAGTCATATTTGTTGAACCTTTTCCAAGTACTCACAGACAACAATAGGACTATGATCAGCAGATGCATTGTTGTGGTAGAAAAATTCGTGATTTATTTCACCGTAATTCGTGGCATTTTCTGTGAATTGCTGTGCGCAAAAGCAGAAAAACCCTGAAATGTTCTTCTGGCTAGATGGCATAAAATCATTCTACATCCCCACAATCTACATCCTACAATCCCCACCTACCAATCTATTAAAGTAAGGACCATTTTAGCCCTGCCTTCTTTTAACCAGTTAAACATTTTGAATTCTGATGAGCAACAATTGATTACATTGTTTTTGTAGGATTGTATAACAATTAATTTTTGGAAATCGCCAAGGCTAACATTTTTTCTTAATTTTTTATTTGAAATTGTTTTAAGTAAATTAAAAATGGACTGTTACTAGAAGTCAACAAAATCTGCAATAATTTTTGAAAAATTTTACAAGCGGCATCTTGTTCATACATATTATTAACTGAAATATTACAGGTCGTTTCTAATTGCACAATTAAAATTATGCTAGTTTTTTTTTATCCTCTAATTTTTTGCTGGGAGAATGTTTGATAGTTTTGAAAGTTTTATAATAATGAAATATATTCGATTAATGACAACTTCTAAATAAAATTTGAAATGTAACATAAATATAATATATATAATAAAATTTGAATAATACATAAATATAAATTATATAAATTTCCTTTTAAAATTTTTTAAAAATGTATTAAAATAACATTTTTTTAGAGGTTTCTTCGTCATTCTACCATATTTATAAAAAGACGATATAAAAATAAATTTAAAGTTGTCTGTTAACTTACTAAGTTTTATAATGTTGACTTGGCGGTGTTTTTACATTTGGTGCCAAGCTACATCCCACCGACGAGCATTAGTTTTTATATGTTTCTTTGTCAGCTATATGAAGTTAGAAGTTATATATATAAATATGTCTATGAAATAATTTGTTTAACAGACAAAAATATTAGCAGCCACTTAGTTATTCTATTTCTGTTTGAAAAATTATCGTAGCTATAGGAAAATATCTGAACTTTGGCTGGCTTTTTTTCTGATCTATTATCTATAATTTATTTCTTGAATTTGAGTTTTTGCCATTAAATGTACTTTAAAATAGTTCTTCTGATCTATTTATTTTTTCTTAAGCATATCTAAGCACAAACTTAGAGTAATTTGTCATTTATCAATAAAAAATTATGCTATCAATTATGGATATTAATATTTAAGTATTAAATTATGTTTTTATACTTTTATGAAAATTCATTGAAATTCATTAGTATATGCATAGTAATTCATTTTTTCACTATTCATAAAAAGAGCATGTTAAATTAAGAACTTTTCCTTCCAATTTCTGTAATATCTGCTTTAATGCGATACAATAATTTATAATAATATATTATAGGGTAAAATCGCAGACCAGGAAATTTGGCGTCAAAAATTATTTTCGCCAAAGCCCGCCAAGTAACACTTTGCAACTGTAATAAGTAACACTTTAGTAACACACCAAGTAACACTTTGCAAACAATACAAGAAACCCGGGATAATACATTTGGCGGCTTATGACTCAGTTGACGCCGAAAACCCCCACCAAATTCCAATGGCCCTTATTTTGCGATTTATAGTTGTAATAATATATTATAATATAAGTCTATAGTTGTAATAATATATTATATATTATAGTCATGGCTGAATAATAATTGGCGATATATTTGCTAGCCAACATTTTCCTTTCTCTGTAGTACTTATAAAAAGTCCATTTGTAAAGAAAAATATGACATTGCTATGAGTGAAGACAGACAAAATAACGCCAAGTTTGTCAGAGGGCCATATACAATTAAATGTTGAATTCTAAAAGTCATATTGATATGATATCTTTTTGGTAACCAATTTTAGGCTGCAAGGCTTTGCCGCTCCAGCAAGAGCTATTATATTCCCCAGCATTGAGAAATACATCCAAGGTACATTCAGTGCAATGAGCAATGAAACGAACAAAAGGTCTGACATCACCTTCATTAGCCATTTGCAGCGTATTATAATAAACAGACCTATCTTGTTTCCGTATGATCACTGGAGGATAGCCAGCTCTCATTAATATCAGATTCATGAGCAGTCTGGCTGTTCTTCCATTGCCATCCATAAAAGGATGGATATGGGCAAGTTTGTAATGTGCCAAAGCAGCTCTTTTCACCGGATGGAAATGCAACATACTCTTTGACTGGAACCAGACCACGAACTCTTCCATCAGGTATTCTACTTCTGAAGCTGGTGGCGGTACATATTCACCAACGAAGACTTGGTTTCTTCGAAATGTTCCAGCTGACAATGGATCCACATGGCCAAGAACTCTTTTATGTATCTGCAAAATGTCGAAGACATTTAATGATTCTGCCTGATCCACAAAAGTCTTGCTCATGTACCTCAACGCCGATTCAAGACCCAAAATCTCATTGTGTTCCATGATGCTTTTACCAGGAATGGCTGTCTTAGTTTCGACAACTGATCTGGTTTCAGCAAGGGACATAGTATTGCCTTCTATGGCTAAAGTGTGGTGTATGTGGAGAAAGTACACCTCCTTTTTTATCCTTTTCATCATGGATTGGTTGTGATTCGCAGTTAGCAAACTGGTTCTTTTGGAGTCGATTCTTTCCAGTTCTGTTTGGTCTATCATTTCCACCAAAGGCCTTGTCCTGTTTCGGTTGACCAAAGCCCTGCTGTGGTTGGGGCACAGTAGTAGAGCTTTGACGTACAAATGGTCAGCTGTGATGAGATCGTTTTCGCTTTCTTCCAGAAATTCGGCGTAGTTATTAAGAACTTCTGGATGCAAAGGTTGCAAGGTCAAAGCATGTTCCAGTAGTTTTCTGGCCTTTTCGTATTTCAGAGAGTCTTTCATTTTCAAAGCCATTTGCACGGCTGTTAGTGCTTCGTGTTCTGAACCTCGAGTTTTATATTTGGTCTTTGGAAAAACTTTGGAGAACTCGTCTAAGTATGAAGTATCTTCAGAAAATAATTCTATTTCATTAGTATCTGGGAGAAAATTGGGAATCATTGTTAAATGATTGTATTTCAGAGGGCAAGCAATGGTTGAATCTATTGAAATATTTATTTCAGGACATTCTTTGATAACAGCAGCATTAGGTGAAACTGTAGAATTTACATTATGATCAGGAATAGATATGTACACTATTGTTACTACTATAAAAAGTATTACAAATGCAATTGTAAATACAAAAGTTGAAGCGTAGATATATTTATCAGTAAAGAAGATAGACTGTAAAAACGTCATTGGAAATATTCAAGGCCGATTATCCAAGTACAGCAAAAAAGTTGTTATAATTATGAATTTTATTTTTAAACGAATTGCTATTCGAATATCACATTATTTAACTGCACTTACTCGTAAAAAAATCCTTCATTCACATTGTTGACATCGACAAATGTTTTTAAAAATATATTCAAAAATCATCGACATTTCAAATAAACAAAGTCTTTCTCATTTTTGCTGTTGTAATTTGAGAATTTGTTTTTGATATGCTGCAGACGATAATGTGCATTTATTTACATTGATGGAACAATTTAGTTAAAAATTTCTTTTTATTTAAGTGGCTCAAACGCTAGTGCATTTTATTATTATTATTATTGTTATTTTTACTTTTAAAAGTTTTTTTAATCTTTACGGTTTTTTTTACTCAGACACACACAGATATGTATGTATGTATATATATATATATATATGCAAAAACATTGAAATGCTATATTATATATATTTATATATTTTCAATATTTTGTAAACAGTATTAATAAATTCCAACTTTTAAACTTAGCACAGATAAAACTTTATTCTTACATTTAAAATTCAAAATATAACATATTAAGGCAGTTAAATAAACATTACAAAATGTTCCATTATTATAATGTTTATTGAATGAATCGATAAATTCATCGTAATCGTTGAGTGATCTATTGGTTGGAGCGCCACCTACCTTTTATCTGGATGATTGCCTAGATTTGAAGCAAGAAAAAAGAACCCCGCAGTGGCAACATCTCATTAAGAGGAGGAGGAAAGCAAACATATTCGCTTCTTACTGCTTGATGACGTCATACGATTAAGACATCATCTAAGGAAGTAGACATTTTGTGGGGGTTGACTATCTATTTAAAACTGAATCTCTCATTTCTGTTAGTATATAATTTTTTTGTTGTTAAATATTTTTTGTTATATATAGGAAAAAATGCTTCCTTCGCCATATAATTCTGAATATTTATTTTTTTATTTTTTACTTTAATAATTTTTCACTTTCTTTTGTTTACCTATTCATTAAATAAAACTATACTCTTTAAGAATAAACTATTTGCTTACAGAAATTTACAATCAAAAAAGAATTATCAAAAATTTAAATGATTGAAAAATTTGGTATAAAGACTTAGGTATGTATAATTTGTGAAAGTAAATAGTGTTATATGAACATAACACTCCATTTGCATGTTGGCGTGTGGCGTTAAAACACGGCTTAAAAATGTAATTTAAGCCACATCCTTGGCATGATTCCATAAGTCGCCAAATTTGTTTGTTAACCAATAGGAGGAGCGTAGTTAATTTTTTGTTTTTTTGTTTACCCGATATTCTTTTCTCGCTAGAGCGGAAAAGTTGTGGAATAATTCAGAAACATTAGTATAATATTTCAGATTAATCAATAAATATTTTTCGAATCCACTTTGTGTTCTAAATATGTGAAATTTGCTGAAAATTATGTACAATAAGCGGTATTAAAGATGTGAATAGTTGCAGTTATAAAAATGTTCATTCGATTAATCTTATAACCGATAGCCGTGCTAAGATAATTTGGGATTCAAAGAAATGCTTCGAATTTTATATCCAATTAAGTTTACAATAATATATAAATGATTCTAATAATAAGATTTATATTTGTAACTATTGAAAGTATAGCATTCATTTCCTTTCAGTAAAGATAAACTTAATAAAAACATTTATATTGCAGATGTTATCTGAAGCGAATTTAGGAAGTATTTGAAAAAGGATCACGCGTTTTTTTTTTTTTTTTTTGCCATTTCTTTATCACCATACATTATTTTTCTAATTTTTTTCAATCATACATCTAAATAATATTACATTCATTATTACATTATTACATTTAATATTACATGTATTATTAAATTACATTTAAATAATAATATAACTATATATTAAAGGTTATACGCTTTTCATTTATTTATTTATTATTTTTTATAAAGAGTTTCTTATTAATTTTTAAAATTTATTTTATATATTTTTTTCTTTTTATTTATTTAGTTATTTTTTCTTTATACATTCTAACAAAAAATTAATAAATAAATTATAATATAATATATAATGAAATAAAAAAATAAAACAGTGAATACATAATGAATATAATTTAGCTTTTTTCCCACGCCTAATTAGTATTATAAAATTATTCGTATGTTTTCAATAGATGATGCTTTTGGGGCGTGAGTGGC
Source organism: Caerostris darwini (assembly GCA_021605075.1). Classification (NCBI taxonomy): domain Eukaryota; kingdom Metazoa; phylum Arthropoda; class Arachnida; order Araneae; family Araneidae; genus Caerostris; species Caerostris darwini. The sequence continues at coordinate 1,127,668 of BPLQ01002541.1, read as the reverse complement.
CGAGTGGCTAGCTCTCTGGCGCTCGGTATTACAGGTTTTGGGTTCGTGTCCCGGTGGTGCCATGGATATTTGTAGTGGTTCGGTCTAATATGATCTTAGAGCGTTGTGGGGGTAGTGTTACTCGCGTCCGTAGCCTAACTTCAGGCTTCACGTTCCCCCTGGATAGTGCTAAATGAGTAACAGTGGTACACCCCTTGTTTACGGCATGAAGATTAACTGTCTCTGTATTGCCAGCTGCATTAGAACAACAACAACATATGATGCTTTTAATCTTTGAGAAGATTTTCTATAAAAAAAAGTGTTATGAATTATTTTAGAATCTATATTAGTACGTAACGAGTTAAAAAATATAATTAACATTGTTTTAATGATATCTGAATTTCATTCTTCAGAAAAGGTGTACGTGACAGTTTGTCATTTAATAGTTCTTTAATTCTGTAAGTGAAAATTAAGGAGCTATTGTTCCATCTGCTCCTGTTACTCCCAAACAATTTGTATTCAAAAATTTAGAGTCTTAAAACATTAACATGATCATTTGTAGACATGCGGGTGCTTGTTTGTTATCAAGTTATACATTAGCACTTTCTGTGAAATTCAGAAACAGATGATTTTGTACATTCATTTAGTTGAATGTAGGTGCAGTTTTACCAGTTTTGATGAACATGTGAACACAATTAGTACAGTACAATTAGTAATTACAATTAGTGTTTTTTTTTTATTTATTGAAGACATTTAAAATTTTGCACTTACGACTTTTATATATTCTTTCAATTTTTTAAATGATATAATGGGCATCCAGAATAGTCTGGGTAAGAATAAAAGTGATGCTCAATTTCATATTTTTATGTATATCTCGTTAAGAAAAATTAATTATTTATTTTCTTATTTCTATTCAAACAAATTATATATAATACATTTATCGGGGATATTTATTGAAGGCAAAAAATTACAAATTATATTAAAATACTTTTAATTATTGTCCATTTTAAGACTTAAAGAATGTATTTATTGATTATTCTAAAATTATGCACTGTTTATTGTGTGTTTTTCGAACTTTTACACCTTAGCGAGAAGGGAGAAAAATATATAAATAAATAAACACAAAAAACGGAAAATTTACGTAATTTTTGGCAAATTTTGCATATTTAAAGCCCTACAGGGAACTGGGAATATTTATTGATGACTCTTGAAAAATTTTGCAGTTATGACTTTTATTTATTCTTTTAATTTTTTCGAGCTAACGGGAGAAAAACAGCTGAAATTAAAAAAAAAAAAAATTGCTGAAAAATCTAAAGTTCACATATTTTTCAGCTAGTTTAGCATATTTAGAACACAAAGTGGATATTTATTGATTAATCTGAAATTTTGTACGTATGCTTCTAAATCATTTCCGAACTTTCCCTTGTTAGCAGTAAAAACAATATAATAATAAATAAAATAAAATAAAATAAATAAATAAATAAGCTCCGCCCTAGTAAACGAATTTCTTTCAATAACGGAACATGCATAACATGAAAGTATAAGATTTGGTTTATTAACACAGTTACATCGCCCAAGGTGTGGGTTAAACTGCATTCTTAATAATTTTTTTGCGCCAACTGGCTTCATTTTTTAATGTATTATGTTTATAAATATTTATAAATAAATATATATATTATATTTTTACACAGTTTCACCATGAAAATAGTTCAAAATTTGTTAACAATTATTTATTTAATTAATTTCACATTTCTGATGAGTTGCATGACTGAGATTACATTTCTGATCAAGTAATAAATTTCTTTAGATCTAAAAACTTATCAGTAAATAAAGAAGTGGCTCTCTGTTTTTACGTCTAGAAATTATTGTAGCTTCGTTAGCCTACCACAAACTTTAGAGTCAACAAAAAATTAAAAAAGAAACATATTGGTATTAGATTACTTTCAGGGGTTTTGTTTAATAACAGCAAGATATAATTAATTTGAAACAAATTTCTTTCTTTCTTTTCTTTATGCTTTCATCCACTTTTTTTTATCAAAAAAAAGCAAAAAAAAGCAAAAAAAACCATATTGTTAATACAATATGATTTATTATTCGATCGATTAGAATAATTTCAGTTTATCTGTAGTTTAAGTATTATATTAATGTATTATAGCTAAACATCACTATACATATTTTTAATGCACATTACTTTTAGGGATTTTGTTCCAATAATAGCAAGATATCATTAATTTGAAACAAATTCCTTTCTTTCTTTTTTTTTTTCCATTTCTTTTTTCATTTTTTTCTTTCATTTTTTTTTAAAGCAAAAACACCATATTGGTATTACAATAGTTCGGTTTCGATCGATTAAAATAATTTTAATTTATCTATAATTTAAATATCATATTAATGTATTATGTCTAAAAATTATCTCGCATTATTTTAATAAAGATTACTTTTAGGGATTTTATTTAATAATAGCAAGACATAATTAGTTTGAAACAAATTTCTTTCTTTATCACTTCCTACCCCTCCCATCATTTCTCTTTTCTCTTCATTTTTTTCTTTCATTTTTTTTCATTTTTTTTTTTTTTAATCAAAAAAGCAAAATATCGTGTTGGTATTACAATAGTCCGGTTTCGATCGATTAAAATAATTTCCGTTTATCTGTAGTTTAAATTTTAAAACTAATGTATTTTACCTAAACATCACATGTTTTTAATAAACATTACTTTTAGGGATTTTGTTTAAAAAATAATGAGATATAATTAATTTGACACAAATTTCTATTGTTCTTTTCTTTCTTTCTTTTTCAATTCTCTTTTCTCTCCTTCAGTTTTTTTATTTTTCTTTTTTTATCAAAAAAGCAAAATATAAATATATATATATTGGTATTACAACAGTTTAATTTCGATAGATTAAAATAATTTCTGTTTATCTATAGTTTATATTATATTAATGCATTATACATAACATCACACCTATTTTTAATAAACATTACTTTTAGAGAAGATATAATTAATTTGAAACAAATTCCTGTCTTTCTTTTCTTTCTCTCTCTCTCTCTTCATCATTTTTTTTCTTTCTTTTTTTCAATGAAATATTTTTTCCCCTTCTAAATTACTACATAGCTGTAAGCATAAACGTAATAAAAAGAAAGAAAGGAAAAAAAATGGGAGGCAATGACACAAGTCAGGAACCAACAAATCAAAAAAGACAAAAAAAGAAAAGAAAAGAAAAGTGTAGGCTTATATACAAATGTTATTTCTAAACCTAACTGCATTAGATACGCATCGCATACATAAAACATGACTAACTGAAGAAAACATTCATTTTCCTTTCTTTTTTTTCTTTTCTTTTTTTCTGTGTTTCCTTTAGCAAAAACAATTAATATTTCTAATTGTTGCTTATGAGCGTTAACAGAAACAGAAGATTTAAATAGTTTTCTTTCATACATCCAAGAGCAGATGTCAAAATAAATAAATAAATAATAAAATAAAAAAATAAATAAATGTATACAACAGATGTTTTAGCAACGATATTTTATTCCTATCTGATGTTCCTTTTTTCTTCTCTTGGTAATCAAACATTAGGGCTAATATACCGTAACGGATTACCCTCAGTTTTTTATTTAATGTTATTATTAAATAAATGCTATAACTCTTTGGTTATTCAACGTTTTTTTTTTCTATGTTTTTCTCCAGTAGCTCTTTGTTTTATTTTGACATTTAATAAATTGCAGGATATATATATATATATATATATTACCTTTTGTTTTTTCGTTAGTTTGGTCTTTGGTAAGATATTAATGTCATAAATTCTGTATCATTATAATATGATGAAATAATTTTTAATTAAAATGTTTCGAATTACTTTTGCTAGAGTATTTACTTTAATTTTTTTTTTTTCTCTCTCTTTCGGATAGAAGATAGGGTTGGAGTTTTAGGATCATTTGTGAAAATGGAATAAACCATACAATACTATAAACAAAGTATATATCTTCTTCATTGGGCAGTCTGATGCTCAAGTGGCTAGCGCTCTGACATTCGGTACCATAGGTTTCAGGTTCGAGTTCCGGCGGTGCCATGGATGTTGTAGCTGTTCGGAATCCACTTCGGTCCGGTCTCATATGACAGTAAGAGCGTCACGGAACTCAAAAGTGCTACTCAGCTCTAGGGACAATGATGTGGTGTGGTGTAGTAGTTCAGAATCTACGTTAAACTGTAAGTCCCGGTCTAATTAGCCCAAAGTGTGCACAAAAAGATCTACATCCACAGCACCGCCGGGATTCGAAGCCGAAACCTGTGGCACGAGCGCCAAAGCGTTAGTCGTTCTGTCATCAGGCCCTCACAGTATATATACTTCATTTAAATCACCATAATAAATTAAATAAATATTTTTTACAGTTCCATTTTAAATTATTATATTATTTAAGTGAATCAGAAGCCAAGGAACTTTACGAACCGTTTTTACTATATTATTAATTTATAATGTTTTTCAGTGGTAAATTAGTTAAAAAAAAAAAATGCATCATTTTCATTGTTTTGTTAACAGTATATACAAAGCATTAAATTCCCGACTAGTGGTTCAGTGGCAACGTGCGCTGCTGGTGAGCGTTAGGGGGAAGGCTCAATCCGCTAGCAGCTCTGTTGTAGACACTGTTTCAAATAAATAAATAGTTTACAAAAACTAAAAAACACGCTTTTGGAGTTAATCAAACTAAAAAGTAAAAAAAAATAATTGTTAACATAAGAATAAAATGACTGACGAGAAAATGAATGTCACTGTTCTAAAAGCGTGGGGTGCTCGATATCAATCGTTATAATTTTTCACTAGTTTCATTCCGAAATGCAGAGTTAGTTTAAAAGATGTCATACAAAGCACCCCACGCTTTTAGAACAGTGACATTCATTTTCTCGTCAGTCATTTTATTCTTATGTTAACAATTATTTTTTTTTTACTTTTTAGTTTGATTAACTCCAAAAGCGTGTTTTTTAGTTTTTGTAAACTATTTATTTATTTTTTACTTTTTAGTTTGATTAACTCTAAAAGCATGTTTTTTTAGTGTTTTTAAACTATAATATTTAAATGAGGTCCCGGTACGGAGGAGTGGAACTATAGTTCTTACAATAATGTAATTGTGAGTAAAACAAAGGCTAAATGCGAATAGTACGTTGTGCCACTGTCCCCCAAACACACACCAGGTTTGAATGTCTTTACTGAATACTTTCATTCTACATAGGTTAAATTGATCTTCATAAGTTAAAATAAAATCTCTAATCCTGGCGATCCTAATCATGATGAGATAATGAACTTATCAAACTATTTTAGTGTCGTCGGTCTTTGATAAGTCTACAGCGGTAAATTAAATCTGATCCTTTTTAAGTAGGGCAAAATCGAGCCCAAAGAGTCAGTTACAAACATAGAAACATACAAGCGGACTACCCGGTGGGAGTTTTCCGAGGTTTCTTCCATATGATACATAAATACGGGGTAGTTCCCACTAAATAGTCCTGTCAGAAGGCACTGTCCTTCTTCTTCAGCATCATGGAGCCAAGTCAGACTTCCACCTACCGGTGTTCCATCACAACAGAAGTCCCTCCCCCCTTCTTCCATGACAACACACGGGTTTCTGGATTTGATCTAGATGTTGCTTCTACGAAGTAGGATAAAAATAATAATAAATAATAATAATAATAATAAAAACAAATTATTGTATCGTTTTCGTCCCTCAGACAGATCATCTAACTTTTTAAAAATCGTTTTCATTTTCCTGAGATTTTATAGAGATTTTATTTATTTTGGTTTTACTAATAAAAACAGTAGTAATACTTCATTTTCAACCAAAGTGTTCATTTTTAATAAATATATAGTTTTGTGAAAAGAAATATAGTATATATCTTTTAATTTATTTAGAACTGATATTTTCCCGAAAATACATTCAATAATAGTGAAATGTCTTAAAAAAATAGATATTTATTTTTTCAAATATTTTTTTTAAAAAAATAAAAATTTGTTAATAAAATTCGTAAATTATATTTATATTCAAAATTATAATGCAATTATATGTAAGTAATGATATATATTTTAGATATAAATATTAGTATGAATAGATTCGTTTCTTTTTTCTGTATTTTTCCGAGAATTTATTCAACAGCAGTTAAATCTCATAAAAATGAAATATTTATTTTATCATATATTTAAATAAAAGAAATATTTGTTAATAGAATTCGTAATTTATATTTATATTCAAAATTTTAATGTAAGTAAATGTACATATAAATGGAAGTACGAATAGATTCGTGCTTTTTTCTATTATTTTTCTGGGAATTTATTGAACAGCAGTTAAATTTCATAAAAATAGAAAATTTATTTTATCAAATATTTAAAAAAATGAAATATTTATTAACAGAATTCGTAAGTTATATTTATGTTCAAAATTTTGATGTAATTATACATAAATAATGACATCTATTTTACATATAAATTTAAGTACGAACAGATTCAGTACGAACAGTTTTTCGGTATATTTTTCCTGGAATTTATTCAACAGCAGTTAAATCTCATAAAAATAGAATATTTATTTTATCAAATATTTAAAGAAAAATAAATATCTGTTCATGGAATTCGTAAATTATATTTATATTCAAAATTTTGATGTCATTATATATATAAATAATGACATCTCTTCTATATATAAATATAAGTGCGGACAGATTTGTCCTTTTTCGGTATATTTTTCCTGGAATTTATTCAACAGCAGTTAAATCTAATAAATAGAACATCTATTCCATCAAATATTTAAAAAAATTCTTCATTAATGTAATTTGTAAATGATATTAATATTCAAAATTTTGGAATATTTATGAAAACATATGTTAGTAACGATATAAGTACATTTTAACTTATAAATATTAATGTAAATGAATTTCGTGCTTTTTTCGCTATATGTTTGCAGGAATTCATTCAATGACAATAGAATTCCTTGACAATAGAATATGTTTTTTGCAATATTAATAAAATCAACACTACTTGATAAAATTGTGAAGCTCAGAGATTAAAATTTAATAGATAACATGAAAATGTTATAAATATTAGTATCCCTAAAAAAATTTTGAATTAAAATAAAAGAAATTTTTCTCAGTTATTTTTACATGTTTTTAAAAATTACTCCATTGTTTTAATTAAAATTGGGCATTATAATGAATATTAAACCATTTTTAACCTTAGAACTTACATCAGGAATTATTTTTTATTTAACTATTTATTTTTATTAACGAGACGGGTTTTTATTTTTATTTATTCATTTATTATTTTAAAATAAAGGACACACTTATATAATGATAAATGTATTTATTTTTGGAAAAATCATGAATAATATATTAAATTATTCAAACATAACATATCTAGAAACAAATAAATGTTTATCAAATATAAAATTTTTGAAATATGTATTACAATTTTTTCCCCTAAATAATGAAATGTTTTAATCTTTTAAAAAAGAATTTTTATTTAAATAAAACATTAAATAGCTATAATGATTTTTTTTCTTGTGATTTCAAGTTTATTAAACGACAATTTTTTTTCAAAGATGTGCAATAGTTTTTATAGAAAATTTGTTTCACGTAGGAATTTTATTATAAGAAAATTTCTACTAGAGTAAATAGAAATTGTTGTTTGATAATGAAAATGAAATAAAAATAAGTTTCGATAAAAGATTTGGAAATAAATAAATAAATTCTATTTCAAATTTTTTCCAAATCCAAATTATTTTCATGAACACAAAAGTAAAAATAAAAAAAAAGTTATGACAATGTTTGCTAACTCGAGAATTTATTTTCCTAGTATTTAGAAAAATAAATAAATAAATAAAATAATCTTTTTCTTAAATTGAATTTTTCCATTACCTGTATATTACGCAATAATTATCTGCCCTTCATTAAATAAAGAAGATTCTATAAATATAAAAAAGCTAATATAAAAAAAAAGATAATAAAAAAATTTATGTAAATGTTTACTAACTCGAGGATTTATTTTTCAAGTATTTAGGAAAAAAAAAAAAAAATATTTCCATAAACTGAATTTTTCTATAATTAGCATATTAGGAAATAATCGTTAGCCCTTCATTAAATAAAAACACAAGTCTAATAATAACAATTTATATAAATATAAAAAAGGTAATATAAAAAATTATGAAAATATTTACAAATCAAGAATTTATTTTCCAAGTATTTAAAAAAATGGAAAAGAGGAAAAAAATATTTCCATAAACTAAATCTTTCTATAACCAGTAAATTATGCAATAATCGTCTGCCCTTCATTAAATAAGAAACACAAGTCTAAAAAAATAAATAAATATAAAAAAGATAATCTAAAAAAAAAATCATAAAATTGTTTGCTTATTCGAAAATTTATTTTCCAAATATTTAGGAAAAAAAATCATTCCATAAACTAAATCTTTCTATAACCAGCATAGTACGTAATAATGATCTGCCCTTCATTAAATAAAAAACACAAGTCTAATAATAAAAAAAATATATAAATATAAAAAAGATAATATAAAAAAAATTATGAAAATGTTTACTAATTCGAGAATTTATTTTCTAAGTATTTAAAAAAGAAAAAAAAAAAAAAATTTTTTTCAAATCTTTCCGTAAACTGAATTTTTCTATAGCCAGCATAGTACGCAATAATCATCTGCCCTTCATTAAATAAAAAACACGAGTCTAATAATAATAAGAAAATAGTATGAATATAAAAAAGTAGTATAAAAAATTATGAAAATGTTTGCTATATAGATATATAAAAGATAATAAAAAAAATTATGAGAATATCTGCTAACTTGAGAATTTATTTTCCAAGTATTTAAAAAAAGAAAAGAAAAAAAAAAAAAATATTTCCATATACTGAATTTTTTATAACCAGTAAATTAGCAATAATAATCTGCCCTTCTTTAAATAAAAAACACAAGTATAATAATATTAATAATAATAATAATAATAAATATAAAAAAGATATTATAAAAAAAATTATGAAAACATTTATTAACTCGATAATTTATATTCCAAGTATTCATAAAAAGCAGAAAGACAAAAATAAATAAAAGCATGTTTCCATAAATTGAATCTTTTCCATAACCAGTACATTACGCAATAATCGTCTGCCCTTCATTAAATAAAAAAAAGCACACCAAGTTCTAAAGTCAACTTCCCCTTACCTCCTTCAGGTAGAAAAGAACAAATGCTTTTATCGGTATCTTCTGTCAAGACCCGGTAAGATTGAAACGTTGCCGTCGCTTCTCCGCCGGTGGTCCCCCTCGGGCGCAGACGATCTTCTGACCTTCCTCTAATGGCCCTGCCCCCTTACCTCCACCCCGGAAGGACCCTTCCCTGTAGGTAGGGCCCACCCTACTCCCCTCTCAAGTAACACAAGTGGAGTTAATTATCGGCCTCCGATTCTTCTCGTGCTAATACCAATATCGTTTGCGACCACCCTTCCTCCCCCCATCTTTTAACCCTTTGATGACTAAATAGAATAATGAAGAGAAATCCCTTCTGGATTGCATGCATGCATTTTTTATTTTATTTATTGGAACTGTCATGGGTTAGTAACATACATACAAAAGGCAGAGGGGGGATTAATTTCTTCTTGAAGTACAAAGATGCCATTTTTTTTTTTTTGTTTGTTATTGTTATTTTAATCCACCGGATGTTGCTTATGCGGTCGCAGTTAAGGAGTTATCAATGCAGAATTATTGTAATTTGTGGTTGCAGGTGGTTTTCTATATACTTTGGAATCAGAAGCTGATGATTTTCAATTTAAGGTGGAAATTTCTGTTCTCTGTGAGTAGATAATTTCTCAGTTTTTTTAGTTTTTTTTTTTAGTTTTTTATTTATTTAATTGTTTTTTTTATTATTATTTTACTACACGGTTGCAGTTTAGAATATGTTGTGAGGAACCTAACGTTTTCGATGATGAACTTAACCATGATCATGTACAATTAGATTTTGAGGTTTTGAGGTTGATGTCAATATCTCTTGTAAAAATCCTTCAAATGCTATCTCATTGTGTTTTAACCATTTGATGATTAAATATTATATAAAAAAAAACCCTTCTACGGTTAATTTTTTGTTGTTGTTCGCCAGAATTAAAATACTTTGGTTGGATACTTAAAAAAACATATATATAATAATAATATATATATATATATATACTTTTTATTTAATTATTTATTTGTTTTCAATTCCATCTATTAGCTCACACTCTCCCTATATATATCTTGTTCAAATATTCAATCGTTCATAAAATTATTTTTATTCATACGCTCAACTTCAAGTACATTTTTTTTTTTTTTTTGTTTTTTGATCTTATAGTGGATGACACTGGATGTTAATATACTGTTTTTTCAAATATTAATTCAGTTATTAAATTTAATTCATTAATTTCAGTTTCTTTTAGATTTAAGTTGCATATATCTACCAATACATGCCAGATAAACTTAAAAAAATGAATGAAAATTATTTATAAAGGACTTTCTGCAATAGAGTGAAAAAAAGTAGGAATTAACTTTAAAAAATTTTTTTTTTATATATTACTTGCTTATTTTAATATTTTATTTATTGGAACTGTCATGGGTTAGTATACATACAAAGGAGAGAGGGGGATTAATTTCTTCTTTAAGTACAAAGATGCCATTTTTTGTTTTTTTTGTTTATTATTGTTATTTTAATCTACCGGATGTTGTTTATGCGGTCGCAGTTAAGGAGTTATCAATGCAGAATTATTGTAATTTGAAGTTGCAGGTGGTTTTATATATACTTGGAATTTAATGATGATTTTCAATTTAGGGTGGAAATTTCTGTTGATTGTGAATAGATAATTTCTCGTTTTTTTTTTTAATTTTTATTTATTTAAATTTTTTTTGTTTTGTTTAATTTTACTACATGGTTGCAGTTTAGAATATGTTGTGAGGAACCTAACGCTTTCGATGATGAACTTAACCATGATCATGTACGATTAGATTTTGAGGTTTTGTAGTTGATGTCAATATCTCTTGTAAGAATCCTTCAAATGCTATCTCATTCTGTTTTAACCATTTGATGATCAAATATGATAAAAAAAAATAAAAAAAAACCTTCTACGGTTAACTTTTTGTTATTGTTGTTGTACGCCGGAATTAAAATACTTTGGTTAGGTACATAAAAGATATTTATACATAATAATTAAATAAAAGCTATATATATTTAATTATTTATTTGTTTTTTTAATTTTCTTAACTGGTTATAGTTTAGAATATGTTGTTGCGGTTTTTGGTGACGAACTTAAACATAAGTCATGTAAAATTAGATTTTGAAGTTGATGACAATATCTTTTGCAAGAATCCTTCAAACACTATCTCGTGTTTTAAGCATTTGATGATCAAACATGATAAAAAAAAAACTTCTACGGTTAACTTTTTGTTGTAGGTGTTGTTCGTCAGAATTACAATACTTTGGTTAGATACATAAAAGTTATATGTATATATATATATATATATATATATATACTAAATAAATTTATATGGCTAGTATAATATATACTAAATAAATATATATGGCTAGTAGTTCTCGTTAGATCACCGAAGTCCAGCATCATTGGGCGCGGTCAGTACTTGGGTGGGTGACCACTTGGGAACACCGCGTGCCGTTGGCATTCACAAATTTGGGACTTGAATGGCCGAGTGTCTAGCGCTCTGGTGCTCGGTGCCACAGGTTTCGGGTTCGAATCCCGGCGGTGCCATGGATGTTTGTAGTGGTTCGGAATCCACTTTAAGCCGTAGGTCCCGGTCTCCTATGACTGTAAGAGCGTCACGGAGCCAAAGTCAGACTTCTACCTACGGGTGCTCCATCACAACAGAAGCTGCTTCCTTCCCCTTCAATCATGAGTACGTATGGGCTCGTGGGCTTGGCCAGCCAAGTGGGATAAGAAACAACAACAAACATAATTCTTCTGTACACGTGTTTGTCACTGAACTACACCTAAACGGCTTGACCTAATTTGATAAATTTGTTATGTGTGTTTGAGTGGGTCTCTGGATGGTTTAGATTCCCAAGTGGATCGGGTAGGTGGCGTTGCAATCGATATAATTCTTCTGTACGCGTGTTTGTCCCAACTCCTCTTAAACGGCTTGACCGATTTTGATGAAATTTTTTGTGTGTGCTTGACAAAACATGGAGAATGTTTTTATGCTATTCCCTTTGTTGTAAGTCGCCACCAGATAGTGCTGCAGTACATCAAATTCTATACCGTTCAATCAATAGCTATGAAAATTGATAATAATATATTATTCGAGTATGGAAAATATGTTCACGGTATCCATTTTATTGTTACTTGCTATCAGATGGTGCTGCAGCATTTCGTCGTATATACCGTTTCAAACGATACCCTTGAAAATTAGTATGCATGGAGAATATATTCGCGCGATTTGTAATTTTCCACAATGCCTTTTTTTTTTTTTTTTTTTTGGCAGGACAACGTATGCTGGGTTCTGCTGGTATATATATATATATATATATACAGATGACAATTACAGAAATAATTGCAGGTAATTTTGTTTAGGGTGACGTAAAACAATTACGAAAAGGGCTTTTAATTTCTAAGCATTTCAGTTTTATAGCTAAATTCTGTAATTTGTGCTACTAATAAAAAAAAATTTAGTAATATGTGCTACTAGTGATATGCGCCATAAAAACTACACAAGCACGAATAATTGTTTTAAAAAAAATTCTGTTAGTTGCTGTTATCAGCTATAAAAAGAAATTGCTTTAAACTAACCTTCCGGAGAATTTCATAACACTTCTTCTGTCGTTAATTTTTAAGTTAGGCAGCAATTAATTTATTTTTTTTATTTTTTATTAATGTAGGTGATTTTATCATGTTTCGAGGAAGTATATAATTTTTTATCTTTGCAATAAATTATTTTTTTATTTTGTTGTTGCAATAAATTATTTGATTTACCGGGAGTGCTATAATTGCCCCATTTTATTATGCTGTGCGACAATTACGGAAAAAAAAAATGGGCCAACTATAACCGGGAGTTCTCTTTCAGTAAGAATGCAACATTCGTAAAAAGAATGTTGCGGAATTCTACAACTAGACAGATCTAGAATTTTTAAGTTAGAAATATAATTGTTTAATGTTATCCCTTATTTGTTTTTATAGAATTACAAATAAAAAAAATAAAAAATTCGCAGCGACAGTAGAGTCAAACTGTCTGTAAGAAATTTTAAGGGTTACTAATAGATCCGGTAGCAAGTCTGCCAACGTATTTGGAGATTGTTCATAGCATATATAAGTAAAAAAAAAGCCTCATAAATATTAAAATAAATAAATAATCGATAATTTAATTTAATGTTTTTGCGTATGGTTAAAAAAATCAAACTACTACTGTGTCCAAAAAGTAAGACCGATTTTCAATTTAAAATGTCCGGGGCTTATGAAATTTCGATTATTTTTTCATTAGTAGAGTTACGCTTGGCTTTGTGAGACGCTAAAAGTGATTTTGGCAATTTTTGAAATGTCTGAATGAATTGAGCAAAGAACTTTAATTCAAGTTTGTTTTCGGAATGAATATTCGTGTGTGGAAACTATAGAATGTTGCAGAAGGCATTCGGTGAGCATTCCTATATCGGAAAGACATGTTTACAAGTGGTATAAACAGTTCAAAGAAGGCATAGAACGTGTCGAGCCGTCTGGTCGACTATCAACCTCAACCGATTAAGCTCAAAGGTGCTTGCAAACCGTCGATTTACAATTAGAGACCTCGCTGATGATGTTGGAATTTCAAAAGGATCGTTCAACTCAAACGCGTTAAATCTCGATTGGTATCGAAAACACTGAATGCTCCAACTCACACTGCATTGATTTTTCATGACTTTTTCGCCAAAAATGAAAGCCATATCGTTCCACAACCACCGTATTTACACCGTGCGACTTCTGGCTATTCCCTAAATTCAAAAGACCACTCCTGGTACACCATTTTGAATCGATTAAAGAGATTCAACGTGAATCGTCGCGGCCATTGTCGCGGCTTTGAAGGCCATTCCTGCCGATGACTTTTTAGTATGCACTGAGGATTGGAAAAAAGTTGGCATAAGTGCATTATGTCCGAAGGGGTTTTTCTTTGAAGGCGATGAAATAAATTTGAAAGAATAAATAACGAGTTTTTGAAAAAAAAATAAAATAATAATAATTGGTCTTACTTTTTGGGCACAGTAGTAGGCTTTTTGAGTTTCACAAAAGAAAGTAACGCAACAGTTGCTACCAAAAACATTTGCGATGTTTATCCAACTGCATTAGACGTTCGTAAACGCTGAATGTCATTTACTAAGTTCAGATCCAATAATTTTGAATTTTACGATCAGTATCAATCAAGAAGTCCAACAACTTTATACAATGACAAGTTAAGGGTAGAAATTGAAGCAAATCCGTGTCAGACTATTGAAGAATTGTCAAACACTGTTAGCCAACCATCCAAGAACATTTGCAGCAGATTGATAATGTATAGACAGCTAATGTTTAAGTCTCACATAATCTGTACAAAGAAAACAAAGCTAACAGATCCAACTTATTGCTTCAGCGGCACAATACAGAAACGTTTTTGATCGTTTGATCACTGGAGATGAAAAATGGATCCTCTGTGATAATCCAAAATGCAAAAGGCAGTGGCTCTCTCCGAATGATTTGCCGCGAAGTACAGCTAAGTTAACTTTACATCCCAATAAAGAGCTTTGTGTGTTTGGTGGAGCATCCACATGAATCATTTATTTTTAAGTGCTGAAGCCAGGGCCAGATTTTCCTATAGGCTAACTAGGCTTCAATCTAGGGCCTCAAGATCAAGAGGGGCCTACATTCAAATTGTTAGCAAATTTAGAATTACACTATTCTGAAAACAGTAAACACTAAAACACTGAATCGAAAATAAGGAGAAATTCTACACATACGAATAATAAACTAACATATAAGTAATTTACAAACTTAAAAATGGGAAGTGAAAGGGTTTCATAAGTGGAATAGCCTAGTGCCTCTTTTCATCTAAATCCGGCCCTGGCTGAAACCTAGGGGCCTAATGGCCGAGTGACTAGCGCTCTATGCCCTGGTTTCTCTCCGGCGGTATCATTCATGTTTGTAGTGGTTCGGAATCCACTTAAAAAAGTAGGTCCCGGTCTAATATGGCTGTAGAGCGTTGGGCGTAATGAATCAAATTTCTCGAATTTTTTGCGTCGAATTTCTCCGTATTCTTTTCAAATTATGTAGAATTTTTTTTATTACTTTACCATAGAAAAAAAATGATAAGTTATCAATATAGTAATAATGGTTCCTAAAGTTCCTTTACTTCTGATTCAATTAAATAATATAATAATTTAAAATAAAACTCTAAAAAATATTTATTTAATTTATGCATGTGGGAATTTAAATGAAGTATATATACTTTGGGGACCTGATGGCAGTGTGACTAAAGCTCTTTCACTCGGTACCTCAGGTTTCGGGTTCGAGTCCCAGCGGTGCCATGAATGCTTGTAGTGGTCCTTAATCCACTTTCAACCGTAGGTATATTTAATGCAGCTCTGCGTATAAATTGACCTACAGACTCTCACCTGGAGAGGAAGTATGTTTCGCGCGCCCTACACCCCTTTATTTTGAAAGCTTTAGAAACCCCTTTAAAACTAAACGATTAAAATTTATATAGGTTTAATTATATGTTAGATTCTTTTTTCTTATACAATTTAACTTTTCTTTACCAATAGAAAAAAAAATAAATAAAAAAAAAATTCAAAAGTTTTATAAAAGCAGACAAACAAATAAAAAAGACTAAAATATCAAAACACATACATTTAAATTTTTTAAATAATTTATTCTAAAAAAATGAAAGAAACAATTAAATCAGAACTTCTTTATCAATGACTTTTGCAATATCTGAAATATATACACATGTATTCACATAAATATAAGAAATATAACTTATAAAACATTATTATTTATAATAATTCTACAATTATAAAATTAATGGGAAAATGATAAATACAATGAGTGTAGTTTCATAGGAATATGACAAAAGCTGTATTTACAATATTGAAATAAACAGTTTCATGAAATTTTTCATATGTAAAAAACTACAAATTATACGCAATTTCAACACAAAATTTACTTGGTAAATGAATTAAAGCATAACACACACACACACAAAGAATTCACGCCATTCAAAATCATTAAGGCTTCTCTTAACTAATCACACAATTGTCTTTTTTAATTATTAAATTAATTAAAAATAATAAGAGTAGATTTGTCGCTATTTTTTATGAATTAATTCATATACACTTTTATAAATCTAATGAAAACATATCCATTGATGTAAGTTAATTACATGAAAAAATATATATTTATTACATCTTTATATCATTCCTGTGTGAATCATACTTTGAAAACGCGATGCATTTCTATACAATTAATTATTTTATGCATTAATTAAGTAATTAATACATAAATTAAATACTTAATTAAAATTAAGTTTTTTTTTATTTATATTATTATGATAATTTTTCAATCAGCATTTCAATTTTCTTTAAACAAATCAGATGATAGTCATATCAGCATTTTGTGATCTAGATAAGCCAAAGAGTTTCCTTACGAATAAGAAGGAACCATATACGACAACATCAAAGTGAAAATTCACATATGCTCTATGTTATAGAAATGGGTGGTTCGAATAATTCGTATCATTCAAATAAATTTTTAGAAAAATTCGTTTTATTCAAATAAATTTTTTAATGATTCGTATCATTCAAATAAATTTTTAGAAAAATTCCTATCATTCGAATACATTTTTTAAAAAATTCATATTATTTAAGAAATTTTTAGTGAGATTAATAACATTCAAATAAATTTTTTAAAGATACGTATCATACAAAGAAATCTTTAGAAAGATTCGTATCTTTTGGATCAATTTTTAGAAAGATTCATATCATTCAAATAAATATTTAAAAAGATTCATATCATCCAAATCAATTTTTAGAAAGATTCGTATAATTTAAAACAATTCGTTCAATAAATTCATTAAAAAAAAATTGCGTGTATTCTTTTATTTTCCTCTTCATATTAATAAAATACATTCCATTTTTATCTAAACACGTTCAATATTTCATATCATATTTGTTTGCAAAGCGATCATTATGAAATTCAGTAATTTCATACGAATCCTTTTAAACGAATATTCGAACCACATACATATATGAATGAATTATTCGGATTCGCACCATTATTATTTAAAGAGTTATATAGCTTAAACATATTGATTTGCAAAAAGTCATAGGGTGTAAGTGCAAAATTGATTAGTACAATAATTTAATTAGTACATTATTAATTTAATTAGTAGAACAACACAATGAATTTGTTCGATTGCAGCGCAGTCTGATTACATAGCATTGTCAAAATTTAAACAAAAACACAAAACGTATGTTTATAGCACCATATTAAAGAAAGACATATTTAATACATTATAACAACAATAATAAGAAAACAATTAATCATTACATTCATACAAATTCGCCAGATCCTTAATAAATTTATGATTAAATAAGAAACTTAAGAATTTAAATAAAGTTCTTCCAGAAGTTAAATTCAATTAATATAAAGCTTATGAAATGATTCATTAGTTATTATTAATTTATTTTTACTAATTACAGTTCATTTTTTAATTATAATAATTAAGATAGAATTCTTAAAGTTTTTATTGAAAATAAAACGAACAAACAAATAAAAAACAAAATATCAAAACAAAACAAACCGAATTAAAATGCTTAAGAACAAAATATATTCTGCGTCATAATTTTTTTCTGAAAAAAAATTGTTTTCAAGCCACTGTTGCCCAAATAAATTCAACACAACAGCATAATTACACATAATTTTTTAAAATTTGTACATAATTTATAAAATTTATGAACAGAAGAATATTAAAATGGCAAAGTCCAAAATTAAATCAATTTAAAGAGATTAAAAATATTTTAAAGAATATTTTAATATTTAAAAAATATCTTTTTAAATTTTTAAGTATATTTAGAATATTTTAAAAGATTACAAAATTTAAAATTATTTTTTTTATCTTTATTGCTTCCAAAACAATATGTTACAATAAAAAATAAACACCTGTACTTTTCTATTGCAATTTATTTTTGTAATTCGAATAACTAAGTTTATTATAATCTTTATTGATTTTCCCACTAGAACACAAGCAAATGAAAAATTCTAATATATCATGTGATCAATTTGCCTCAAAAGTAAGGTTTTTTTTATCGAATTGTTTGGCAACACTGTGTAAATCTAAAATAAATAGTTCCATGCGTTAATAGCACTTACAACATTAAATTAATCATTATTGTATGCTTACATGTTTATTAAAATAAATTAAAAAAGCAAAATACTTTCCTGATTAAAATGTTTTTAATAAAATAATGACAATAACTATTCAAATATCATTTGGCTTATGAATAGGAACAATAATACAAATTTGAATAATCGTTTGCAATGAAAAACGAAATAAAAAATTAATTTGTATTAATATCAAATTACAGATATTTAAAAATGTCAGAACTAAAAATAACTATACATATTTTCATAAAAATATGTTCTACAAGAATACCAGAATTTAATTCTTATGTCTTATTTACTCTACTTATTTATTTTACTTGTTCTTCTTACTTCTTATATATTTACATACATATGTGTTTATATAATATCAGCATGTAGTGGAGTACCAACTTTCTGACATAAAGAATGTCCCATCAGAAAAGTTGTATTTTTGACTAGTCTAACAGACATTTTTTTACAAACCTTTTTTACTGATACCAGAAATATTTACATTATTTAGATGATATATATATTCACACTAAACACATTTTTCACTAATCATCAGAATCGTGTATCATTTTTCGTATATACACCATAATTATTTACAATTTTTAATTTCTCGTACTATCTACAAATAATTCACACTTTTAAATAGCTTTTTTTTTCCAATTAAGTGTCAAATCATTGTTATTTTTTTTATCTTCATCAACAGATAAAAAGGGAAAAATTAATAAGAAAAGAAAAAAGTTATAAAACTAAACTTAATTATGAGTAGTAGAATAGTTATGAATTCAAATCAACTGAATGGTTAGCGGGCTAGTACAATAATTTTAAACATAAAACAATAGGAAGATAGAATAAATAATTTATTATATTATGTCTATAATTAACTAGTACTCATGAAAGCATGATAATAGTATAATTATTAATACGCAAAACAAATGGAAATTTTAACTTGAAACCTTGAATTTTTTCTGTGTATAAAATGTACATTCTATATTATCCTAAAAGGAATTTTTACAAAATTATTCATATGAATTTTTTTTTCGGCAGAGGTAACTTGAAATTGTCATGTTTTACAACTAAAATGGATAAACCATTTATTATATAACATAGGGCAAAGATATCCATATTTTTTTGATATTGTATCCCTAAAACGAAAATAATTAGAAGTTGTACCTCGTATGTAATATGTGTGTGGGTGAGTAGTCAAAAATCAAATTATTTATTATCTATTTATTTTAAATATGTATTATATATACCATTAACATTAAATTACAAATTTGCATTTTTAATTAGGGGTTAATGTGAATAAAGTGGTTGCATTTGTTTAATATCGGAAATATCTGGTTTGATACCCTCTGCTATTGTAAGCGACATGAGGGCCAATTGGCTAGCGTTCTGGCCTTTGGTGCTTCAGGTTCGAATCCTGGCGTTGGCATGGGTGCTTGTGGTTCGGAATCCACTTTAAACTGTAGGTTCCTGTCTAATCACTCAACAAACGTGTGCACAAAAGGACCCTAGAGCGACAAACCAAACCAAGTCTGTTAATATGGTTAAGATTTGGTTCTAAATTTAATTTATGAGCTTATTTCTTTGGCATATCCCGAGTATCACTTTGTGTACCCCTGCTGTACGTGCAACTCACTGATCTAAAGTACTTAAGACATTTGTAGGCAAAGAATTAATACAATGTTACTGGAGCCTGATGGCCGAGTGGTTAGCGCTCTGGTACTCGGTACCACGGGGTTCCAGTCCCGTCGGTGCCATGTATGTTTTTTGTGGTTCGGAATCCGTTTTATGCCGTAGGTCCAGGTCTCATGTGACCGTAGAGCGCCACAGAACCCAATCAGACTTCTCACCCACATCATTCCCAAACTGTAAAGGAGCAACTCTACCCTGGGCACAGTGATGTGGTGTGGCGTAGTAATACAATATTACTACACCAGACACTAATTTTGTGAAAAAGATACATATAAGATTTAATATGACTGTTTTAAGAAAATTACTTTTTAAATGAAAAATGTTCTAATATAAAATATTCTGGATTCATGGGCCATATTTTTCCTTAATTGTTTTTAATTATGCTGTTTTATCCCCTATTTTGATATGTTGTTTAAAATTTTTACTTCTTCTATTTGAAAAAAATATTATTTTTTTATTTTAGAAATTGTTTTTTAACGAGGTTATTTAGGTAGTGATTATTATATATCTCATCGAAAATATCGAAATTTTTAATAATATTTATGTCGTTAAATTGTTTCTTGCATAGAAATGTGCAATAAAATAACGTATTTCAAATCATTAATTAGAACTTCATTTGTTTTTTTATAGTATACTCGGAACCAAACCACACTATTATTTCGATTTTTGGATTTATTGACAACTAATCAAGTACATTAAAATAATTTGAAATTTAAATTGCAAGATTGGATTTCAGTCAAAAAAGTATTAAAAAATAGATTAAGTTAGATAAAATTACATTTCTCTTGTCAGTAACAAATAAATGCATTAACGAAACATCACAACAGATCTATATAAATAAGTACATTTCATTTCTTTCTTTTTTCGAGAGTTTTTTAGATGTCTTTTAACTCTTATTTGTTGAGTGATTGTAGAGTCCGTGCTCTTTCAGTTGTTGTATTAAGGGGTCATTAAATGAGCTGTTCTTCTTCATCTTGGCTCTTCTGTTCTGGAACCAGATCTTTATCTGCAGTTCGTTCAGGTGTAGTTCTTTGGCGAGTTTCTGCCTTCGGTTCTCGTCCAGGTATTGATTGGCGAGGAATTCTGCCCGAAGTTTCTGTAGTTGGGAATGGGAGAAAGAAGTTCTGGATCGCTTTTCTTCTGCTGTGGTTTGGCCCTTTCTGGATTGGCGACGGCTTCTTGGACCTGCCAGAAAAAGAAAAAAAAATTGTTTACATCAGAATGCCTTTATTTGAAATATACATTGTGAGCTATAAAAGCATGGTTATAATCACTCTTTCTCTCTCTCTCTCTCTCTCTCTGTATCTTTATATACATAATTCTCCTGTGTGTGTTTGTCTCCTGTATAACCATTTGTATGTTTGTCACTGAATTTCTCCTAAACGGTGGTCCAATTTTGATGCAATTTTTTGTGTGTGTTTGAGTGGGTCCCTGAATGGTTTATATTTACAATTAGACCAATAGGTGACGCTGCAATCGATATAATTCCGGCGGTGCCATGGATGTTTGCAGTGATTCGGAATTCGCTTTAAGGCGTAGGTCCCTGTCTCATAGGACCGTAGTGTCACACCCAATCAGATTTTTCACCCGCATCATTCCCAAACTGTATAGGAGGGGCTCTGAAACTCACCTCTAGGCACAGTGATGTGATATAAGGTGATGTGGTGTGGTGTAGTAGTAATGTGTGTTTACGTGGGTCCTTGGATGTTTAGATTCAAAATTAGACCCGGTAGGTGGCGCTGCAATCGATATAATTCTCCTTTACGTATGTTTGTCACTGAACTCCTCCTAAACGTTTTGACGGATGTTGATCAAATTTTTTGTGTGTGTTGAAAAAATATGCAGAATGTTTTTGTGCTATCCCCTTTGTTGTAAGTCGCCACCAGATGGTGCTGCAGTATATCAACTTCTATACAATTCAACCAATCGCTATGAAAATTGGTAATATGTATTCAAGTATGGAAAATAGGTTCGCGCTATACACTTTATTATTGTTACTTGCCACCAGATGGTGCTGCAGCATTTCATCTTATATACCATTCAAACGATATCCATGAAAATTAGTATGCACATTATTGGAACATGGAAAATATATTCGCAATAGGTAACTTTCTACAATGCATATTTTTGTGGCAGGACAACTTATGTATACATATATATATATATATATAGTATCCCTCAGAAAAAAATGAGCGCAATAATTTGACATGCGGTAGAACAAAACAAGCATTGTTGAGGCTTTTATCTCCCATGATACTTCTGCAAGAAACATTTCTCACTTTTAATAAAGAGAAAATAAAATTTTTGATTGCAACACAGTGAAAATATGATCGATCTCTTTTAAAAATTAATAATTTTACATTTGAGTGTGGGGCAAAATGATCTACAAACACAACCTTCAGTCTGGCTCTCAGTGTGAGATTCTTAGAGTTCTGCAGTGGAAAGCAGGTGGTTTGTACCATTATCATGGCCATATAAGCTACGGCATTTCTGTGGTCACGATTATCTCCGCAAGCAACTTCACAGAATTAAACTGGCTCCTGACCCTCTGTCTCCTGAGTGATAACCAGGAAGACATGGTTATGTCTCACTTTGCTTCCTGTTTTGCACTGCCTCCTGTTTCTTTCTAAAAGTGTTATTGGATTGCCAGACTTAATTTGATGGATTAACTGATGTCATTTGTTTCTATCTTGTTCTTTGTATTTGTTTTTTTTTTTTTTATGATATCTGTTGTGCTTTAAACTTGACATTGGAGGAGAAAAAACAAAAACAAATACCTATAATTTATAGTGTTCAACAATTTAAATACCTTGGAACTATTATTATTAATTAACTCGGTCGTATTATTGGGCCATGTCCCAACATGGACTGTAGTGCCGGGGTTTGGTTTGATTCTCTACTGTCATTTTTTACACACTTCGTGCTAATTAGGCTAGTTACTTACAGTTTAACGTAAATTCCGAATTACTAACAAACATCCATGCCACCGCCAGGATACGAATCTGAAGCCTGTGGTACGAAAGGTCAGAACGCTAGTCAATCGGCCCTCAGGCTGGAGAGTTAGATAATTAGTTATATTAAGTATCCTGGAGAAAAAATAAAGACATAAATGTCATTTTTCTACAGGGCTTTTCTTAAAATAAACCACAAAATTTGGTCCAATCACAGTTTTTTTTTTTTTTTTTTTTTTTGTAAGGATACTATTTAAATAAATATTATGAACAGAAGACAAAAAGCCAAGAAAAATTAGCAATGCAATAAATGATTAAAAAGAAATACTTATTAAGCATACTATAAGTCCCGACTAAAAGATATAAAATGAGAAAAATCCTTGAAATCCTAAATATACCTTGACAACAAAAATGCAAGTTCTTAAAATATGGATACGACCCCCCAGTGTCAGTGCGTATCGTATTTAATTAATTACGCCCGACTGAGGGCTAACTATCTGCGATGCTCAAATGGGAGCGATTTTGATACCACCAATGACTCCGCGAATTGTGGGGGGAGGAGAAAAAAGAAGAGGAGAAAAATAATAACCGAAACCGTACAGTCTCGTTTTAGTGTCGTTTGAGGAAGAAAATCCTGAAATACGAGGTCCCCGTCCACAGCAGTTCGCGCCATTCTCAGACAGGTGGATGTATTTCGCTTTTGGACGAATTTTATTTTATTTTTTTGCCTGTTTAGTTTTTCATTTTGACGCTCGGTGGTCCTCCAGCAAGGTTGCTAGAATTGGCGGAGTATCTCATTTATTGGCGAACTTTTGAGGATAGTATTGATTTAATTTTTTCCCATTACTTAAAAGTTTAATTATCTTTTTTAAAAGATATAGAAATTTCTATATCCATAAAAAAAGATAATCTTTTTAAGTATTAATTAATCGTTTCAATGTTTAATTATCTTTTTTTAAAGATGATAGATCTACTAAAAGATCAACTAAAATAAAATAAAACCTTATATTTTAA
Organism: Caerostris darwini; assembly: GCA_021605075.1. Classification (NCBI taxonomy): domain Eukaryota; kingdom Metazoa; phylum Arthropoda; class Arachnida; order Araneae; family Araneidae; genus Caerostris; species Caerostris darwini. The sequence continues at coordinate 1,103,657 of BPLQ01002541.1, read as the reverse complement.
TATCTGAATACTGGGCGAAATTTGTAGGAACATACATTCTAATATTTAGCACATGCGTTCTAGAATATTTTTTATTTGGAATTATTCCGGCTAGTTAGAAAAAAAAAAAAAAAGGACATTCTGAAAGAATTGCCGCTTTGGAACAAAATTCCAAAAAACTATTCCATTAAAACTGTTGATATTTTAAAAAATTATACGTGAATTTAACATTGATATTTAAAAAAAAATGACTAATTAATTTTACAGAATTTATTCTTAAACTGAACTCAATAAAATCCGTCATGTAATAAAATATCTTTAAAATTTTAAAAACCATTTCTTGGTAACAATGACTTCTAAAGATATATTTAAAAAATTTTCTTTCCTTTAAAAACATTTCTTTTAAAATTATTACACTTTTTCCATTTCTTTGCAACAAAGACATGCTTTAAAAACCATATCTTGGCAACAATGATTTTTAAATGCATGTTTTACAAAACATTTCTTGACAACAATCATTTCTAAAGACATATTTTAAAAAACATTTCTTGGCATCAATGATTTTTAAATACATGTTTTACAAACCATTTCTCGACAACAATCATTTCTAAAGACATGTTTTAAAAATCATTTCTAAAGACATGTTTTAAAAATCATTTCTAAAGACATGTTTTAAAAACCATTTCTTGGCAACAATGATTTCGAAAGATATGTTTTAGAAACCACTTCTTGGCAACAATGATTTCGAAAGATATGTTTTAGAAACCATTTCTTGGCAACAATGATTTCGAAAGACATGATTTAAAAACCATTTCTTGGCAACAATGATTTCGAAAAACATGTTTTAAAACCATTTCTTGGCAACAATGATTTCGAAAGACATGTTTTAAAAACCATTTCTTGGAAACAATGATTTCTAAAGACATGATTTAAATAGCCAACATCTTTAATGGATATTATCAAGTGGTCGAAATTTTCATTTTCATTTTCTGATGTGACAAAGTGAAGGGGTTTTGGTTTGTTTTACTAACAGATGTTTAATTTGTTTGAATTCTAAATTTTTGATACACTTTTTTTTTTCTTACATAATGTGCCAAAATTGACAAATGAAAATTATAATTAACAAAAGTATTTTAAGAATGTAAACTACTCTAATATCCTGAAGAGAAATAGAAAACATAGACAAAAACAAACCCTCAGCTTGATACTTTATCTGTACTTTATCTCAGCTTGATATTTACTTTCAAAAACCATTCCTTGGCAACAATGATTTCTAAAGACATGTTTTGTAAACCATTTCTTGACAACAATGACAAACCACCTATATAACACGGAGAAATCTAATACCATTTCCGATAAGAAGAAAAAGGGTTCTTGTCAAGGATGTAGAACGGACATTTTTCAAATGTCAGTGGATTGACGCGATCATTTAGGGGGGAAAAACAAACACGATTGTTTACTTTTCATTCATACCACTGAATCGGTTAAAGTGTAGGTTCTCATTTCTTTTGTTTGTTCGTGTACTTTCCAAATGCTAAGATTCTCCTTTTTGTGGGGGGAAAGGGTAATATTATTCTTTCTCAGAATAATATTTAAAACACTTGAAGTGAAATAGAGTATATAAGAAACATTAAAAATAAAAGCATGATGTAGAAATAAAACATGCGTCTTTTTTCTCGATTCATTAAAAAAAATATAGAATATTTAATAATCTTATTATTAAAAACTTGTCAAAGAGATTGCCGCAATTGCTTATTTTGCATGAAATTGTTATATGAGGGAAAACAGACTGTTATTTTCATTGTCAATCACAGATACTACTAGATTGGATAGGAGAGTCGAGTACCTGTGCACGTAGTGCACATCTGCTCAGAATTCAAATATAATAAAAACAAAGTATCACAGAATTAGCAGGAATTAAAAAATTTAAAGCAAACAGTTAATAGGAGGGAAAGAAGTTAAAATATATATATATATATATATAAAAATAAAAATAAAAAAAAATTATAAAAAAAAAAAAAAAAAGGGGGGCGAGCAAACTAGGAGATGACAATCAAGCAATATCAAAATACATAAATGCCCAATAGAAGCATATAATACGTAAATATACGTGCCTTGGCAGTGTGTACTGCGGAACTTTGTTAAAAAGACAAAAGAACAAAAACATTCCATTTCTGAAAACTTCAAACTCTACCCTGCAGTAACAAACTTTACTTCCGATCTTCAGTCTCAAATGTTGTTCGTATGTTTTCTGTCTCCTTAAAGTTTTATTTTTTATTTTTGTGATTGTATATTTGTATATTTATAATTCATATTTATTTTCATTATACATGTGTTTATATGTCTGTCTGCTATGTATTTACGTATTATATGCTTCTATTGGTCATTTATGTATTTTGATATTGCTAGTTTGTCAGTTTGATATTGCTAGTTTGTTTGCCCTTTTATATATATATATATATATATTTAACTTCTTTCTATCCTATTAACTGTTTGCTTTACATTTTTTAATTCCTGCTAATTCTGTGATACTTTGTTTTTATTATATTTGAATTCTGAGCAGATGTGCACAGGTACTCGACTCTCCTATCCAATCTAGTAGTTCTCATAGACTTTTTCCTACTAAAGATTTCGCCCAAAACATCCCTTTTTTTTGTCTATTTTGCAAAACGTCGGGAACTGCTGAATGCATTTTGTTTCAATGCACAAAATATGTGGAGCCAAGAAACAGGCTACAAAGTGCATTTGGATACAAAGATTTATCTTACTCTTGGATATTTGATATGTTAGAGAACGCACATTATAAGACAACAACGATACTTCAATTTCTACGAATGTCTCGTAAGCTACAAGGTTTCTTTTAAGCTTTCTTTCGTAAGCTACAAGGTTTACCCACGGTTTCTTTTTGGGGATTTCAAAATAAAATAAAATACATAATGTATAGTATTCAAAAGATATAGTAATATATATATATAGTATTCAAGATAAAATAAATGTAAAATATGGCGTCACGATAAAAATAAAAATGAATTGAAAGATTATGTAATTTTTTTAAAAATTTTATTTCCAATTATATATTTTTAACACATATCAAGATACATATATATATTAAGATGTTATTTTATTTTTATATATTTTCGGAAAAGACATTGCTAGTGTGGTTTTCTAAATCTCCTTTTTACCATTATTTTTCAAAGTAATATACAAGCATTCTAAAATATTTTCAAAAATTCGCTAAAAGTCATTGGAAAGTATTTTTATTTTGTTTTATTTATTATTATTTTACTAAACGTAACTTGAGAAGGTTTTAAGCTGACCTATACTATACTTAAAAAACGATAATGATAGTAATTTATCATTAATTTTCTTGTAAAATTGATATTTTCTAGTCTATATGGTTAAGAATCCTCCCAATCCTGACATGTTAGAGATTGATTGCACTAATTTTACAAGAAACCATTTTTTTACCCTCTTTTTCAACATTTCATTACGCCTATAAACAAAACAAAAAATAATAATAAATGAAAATGACTACGCATTCCGCATAACACATTTTACTGGCAGTTACACCTCTTAAACCATCTTGAGATATATAGTGAACCATATCATCACCCCTCATTTCTTTTTTTCTTTCTCTACCCCCTACCCCCTACTCCCCATTCCCCTCTTTTTCTTTTCTTTTTTTCTTTCCAAGTCTAGGCAGAGATAACAGTCCAAAAAAGGGACTTTTTCTAAAAGGAAAAAGAAAAAGTTAAACCCCGTGCTCGTTTATGATCAAAGAAGTAAGAGTTCTTTAAAGATAGGCATTTGGTTGCTCTTTTAAGTGGTTCGTTTTCATTAACGATGAGAGATGCATTTCTGTTGTAGGAAAAAAAAAATTTCCTTTCTAAGTTGATGGACTTGTTTTGGGCCTGTTAATTCAAGATTTCATGCTCCGTGCTTAGAAAATGTATGTTTAATATTTTTTTTAAAAGGGTTGGTTTATTTTTATCTATTTATTATTATTACTACTTTTATTATTTTGGGATAAAATTTCTATTTGTAAAAGATGTAAATTTATTATCTACATCTCCTACAAATGACCAGTTTTACAACAATAATTTTTTTCTAATCTTGAATATATTATTCAAGTTAGAAATTTTAAATAGGATATTTGTTCAACAAATAGAATTGGAAAAGAGGTTTAAAAAGAATTCTCTTTCGATAACTTCGTTTTTCTTAACAGTGAAAACACGCTGTTAATAGTTTTTCTAGACTTTCGATTCGATTTAGGTAATATTGCCAAACAAATCATTTAAATGGACACAAAGTTATTTCATTCTTTTCACAGTTATCATATTTTCAAAGATATTTAAAAGTTCAAAGTTGTTAAGTACACTTAAGGCATTATCACTAGGTAATATTTCGTACCTAAAAATTTTACCAGTTTTAATTAGTAGCATTTATATTTGTAGAAGATATAGATTTGCCATCTCCTACGAAACACCAGTTTTAGAACAATAATTTTTGAGACTTGAATTTATTATTCGAGTTAGAAATTTAAGTAAGACATTCTCGAAAAGTGGTTTAGGAAAAATTCAATAATTCAGTTTTTTTTAATTATTAATCCACAATACATTGGAAACATGCTACTAATAGTGTTTCGGATGTTACTGATAGTTTGCCGATTTGGATTTAGGTAATATTTCCAAAGAAATCGTTTAAAAAGACACAAAGTTATTTCACTCAGCTTAAAACACACCAAAGACATTATCAGTAAATATTTCGTACCTAAAAATATTATTATTGTTTCACGTAGTAGAATTTCTATTTTTAGAAGGTGCAGATTTATCATCTACATCTTCTACGAATCACCAGTTGTAGAGCAATAAATTTCGAATGTTGAATTTATTACTTGAGTTAGAAATTTTAAATAGGATATTTACTCAGCATATATAATTGGAAAAGAGGTTTAAAAAGAATTCTCGTTCAATAACTGAATGTTTTTTTAATTATTATTATTCTTAATCCAATTATACAATTTTTAATATAGGGATACAAGTGGGGCCTGGTGGCCGAATGGCTAGCGCTCTGGCGTTCGGTACCAGAGGTGTCGGGTTCAAATCCCGGCTTTGCCCATGGGTGTTGTAGTGGTTCGGAATCCACCTTAAGCCGTAGGTCCCGGTCCTAATATTATAGGATCGTAGAGCGCTGCGGGGGCATTGTTACTCCGCGTCCGTAGCTTACCATCAAGTTACACGCGCCTCCTGGGTAGTGCAAAGTGAGTAACATCGGTGCAGCCCTTATGGCGAAAGATCACGGTCTATTTGCCAGCTGCATTAGAAGAAAAAAAAATATAGTGATACAATGGAAACATGCTACAAATAGTTTTTCTAAATTTTCGATTTGGATTTAGGTAGTATTTCTAAAGAAATACTTTAAAGGGTCACAAAGTTATTTCCATCAGCTCAAAACACACTAAAGGCATTATCACTGTGCAATATTATTTTTGTCTAAAAATATTGCTATTATTTCACGTAGTAGCATTTCTATTTGTAGAAGATCTAGATTTACCATGCATAACATCTACGAGCTACCAGTTTTTACAGCAATAAGTTTTGATTCTTTAATTTATTATTTGAGTCAGAAATTTTAAACAGGACATTTGCTCAAAAAATATTCAAATATATAATTGGAAAAGTGATTTAAAAAGAATTCTCGTTCGATAAAAAGTAGTTCGATTTAAAGTAGTTTAACATTTTTTCTTCTTAATTCTCAATACTATGGAAACAGGCTACTAATAGTCTTTCTATACTTTCGATTTAGATTTAGGTAATATTTCCAAAGAAATCATTTCAAAGGTAAAAAAGATATTTCACTGAGCTGAAAACACACTAAAGACATTATCGCTGTGCACTATTCTGTATCGAAAAATATTATCATGGTTTTATGTAGTAGCACTAGATGAATAACTAAATAATAATTTTATCTAAATGAAAAGCAAATCTGAAGAAAGATTCTTTTTTTAAAAAACAATAATTAAATAAAAAAAACTAAAGATTTATGTTAAACTGAAATGTTATATTATTGCTTGTCCATATGTAACGCCTTTAATGAACATAACTGAAATTGTTTGGTAATTTAAAAAATTTAATAATTTTTCTTGTTAATTATAAGAATAAATGATATCTGTAGATTTCCAAAATGGAGACATCAATGTCACCATTTTGGTCACCACCGCTTTTATTCGAATTAAAAGAAAAGTGTTACCACTCTAATATTTTTGCTTTATTTACATACTAACAAAGCAGATTATTATTTCAATCTATATCTAAGTCACGTTTGAAGAAGCTCTAGATTTGCACTATTAAAAACATTACACTCAAGAGCCAAAACATTATGACCACCCCTACATTTTGCAATGAACTCGCCTGGATGACGTGGAAGGCACGTGATCAGGTGGAAGTGGTATTTAACTGGTATTAAGTGGTGGTATTAATCCATGCCAAGGCGGGTTGAAACTGTGTTGCACGCCAAAGGTGGCCCAACTCGTTATTGACAGGTGGTCATAATGTTATGGCTCTTGAGTGTAAAGTAGTTTGATATTTCTATTGTTGAATCTGTTTTAAATTGGCTTGGCTAAAAATTTTGTACTACAAAAATTAACTTTGAATTTGATATAATTGGATAAAACTATTCCTTTGCTCCACGACATTTGGTAATAAAGTGTAAAATCGGTCAAATACGTTTCAAATACGGTCAAATACGTTCAAATACGTCAAATACGTCAAATATGCATGTTTGAATCTGTTTTTAAATAGTTATTGTGAAGAAAATTTTGCATTTTTTTAAACAGATTCACTGTTTGTAAAACTTGGAATATAAGAATAGCTTTATTTTGATGGAAATAGTTTTAAATTACAATGTTGGAAAAAATGTTTATAGTTGTCATGGACAAAATAAAGAAATTAAAAAAAATTATGGCCGATGCTTTGCAAAATATTTTATTTTTCAGTCATTATATGAAATTATTAATCCTTTGTAGTAAGAAGAGGAGGATTTCTAAACAATGATGAAAATAAAAATGAATAATATTATTAACAAACTGATTAAAAATTTGAATGATATAATAATTCGTAACAGCAAAAAAAAAAAAAAAAAAAAAAAAAAAAAATTTATAGTTGTTAAAATAAAAACAAAATAACCGATGCGTTGCAAAATATTTAACTTTTCACACTATTTGAAATTATTAATCCTTAAGAGGATTTCTAAACAAAGATGAAAATTAAAAATAAATAATACTAACAACAAACTGATTAAAAATTTGAATATTATAATAATTCGTAATAGTTAAAAATAGTTTATAGTTATCATAGACAAAATAAAGAAGAAAAAAATTATGACCGATGCTTTGCGAAACATTTAATTTTTTTTGTTCGATCATTTAAAATTATTAAGCCTTTGTGATAGGAAGAAGAGGGATTTCCAAACAAATATAAAAAAAATAAAAATAAATAATACTAACAACAAACTGATAAAAAAATTAAATAATATAATAATATAATTTAAATTAAATAATATAATAATATAATTTAAATTAAATAATATAATAATATAATTTAAATTAAATAATATAATTTATTTTTATTCGTAAATAGTAAAAAAATAAAATAATTCAATAAATAAATATTTAAATAATATAATAATTCGTAATAGTAAAAAAAATAAATAATTCAATAAATAAATATTTAAACAATATAATAATTCGTAATAGTAGAAAATAGTTCGTAATAGTCCAAAATAAATAAGAATGAAACAATTGTTTGAGAAAACAAAATTTAAGAATTTTTTTTGTTCTAAATAGGCAAATTTTAATGCTTTTTATATAATTTTAAATTGTTTTGCCTTACGAATTTTGAAAAAGTATGCTTTTCATTTTGTACTTCAACAATAGCAATTACCAAACCGAAGACCAAACGATAAATAACCATTACATCGTCGAACCAAAATAAATAAATAAAAACGAAACAATTGTCTGAGAAATCAAAATTTAAATTGCTTTTGACGAATTTCTTTTTATAAATAATAATTTTATCACTTTTTATATAATTTTAAATTGCTTTTTTAAGCCGTAGGTCCCGGTCTCCATTTTGTAAGAGCGTCACGAATTTTCACAACAGAAGCTGCTTCCTTTCCTTCAAAAAGTATGGGCTTTTCATTTTGTACTTCTACAGCAATTTAAGTTCCAAACTGAAGACCAAACGATAAATAACCATTGTCATCGCTGAATCAAAATAAATAAATAAAAGTATACTTCCGTTTTACATTTCGTGTATTTTAACACTCTACTTACATGCAAAACTACATAAAAATTTTTTTTATGGAAATTGACCAAAACTGTTTTCAAATGAAATTCTGGTTCTTATTCGAAATATTTTTATGATACACAATTTAAAAAAAAAAAAAAATTCAAATTCTTCGCAGATTTTCAGAATAAACTACATCGCACACTGACATGAATTAACAAAAATAATTTCGACAAATCAGAAATTTTATTAAAAAAATTATTCATAATTAATTATAAAAAAAATTTAATTCTGTATTCAGTTAATTTTTCACTTTAAAAATTCTTCTTTCCTCTAAAATACGGTATTTCAAAATTAAAATTATTCTTTTTTAATTTAAGTCATCCGTGACCAAAAACAATGACTTATGAGAAAGAGCAATTTAAATTTTGCCAGTTGAACCATATCAAACTTTCACATTGAAAAAAGAAAAGGAAATCCAACTACAACAAACAAATAATTTTCTCTTATCGAAACTCGATTACTATAATTTATTACCAACACTTCCATCAATACAGCAATTACCAAACCGAATACCAAACGATAAACAATCATTGCCATCGCGAATTAAAAGAAATAAATAAAATAAATAAGAAAGAAACAATTGTTTGAGAAAACAAAATTTAAGAATTTCTTTTATAATAAATTTTATTGCTTTTTCATATAATTTTTCATTGTTTTGCCTTACGAATTTTGAAAAAGTATACTTTTCATTTTGTATTTCGACTACTGCAATTTCAGTTTCAAACCGAAGACCAAACGATAAATAACCATTGCCATCCCCGAACCAAAAGAAATAAATAAAAAAGACATACGTTCGTTTTATATTTCGTGTTTTCTAAAACCTTATATGCATTCAAAACAACATAAAATATATTTGATAGAAATTGAACAAAGCTGCTTGAACTGTTTTCAAATTAAATTATTGTTCTAATTCAAAATAATTTTATGACGCATTATTTAAAAAAAAAAAAAAAAAAAATACCAATTCTTCACAGATTTTCAGAATAAACTGCATCGCACAATGACATAAATCAGGGGTCTCCAAACTACGGCCCGCCAGTGTCATCAATCCGGCCCGCGACAGCGAATAGCTTATTGTTGCTGTAATAAGTTGGATAAAAGAACACAGAATAATAATAACTCGGTTTTATTGACTTGCTAGGTAAAGCTTAATGACAAGCATAATACGCCAAAAATTTAACTTAAGCATAACAACTAACAAGTAATTGAAATGAATCCCACTAACATTATAAACTAGTGAACATCCCGCGGCTACCCTCGGTAGTTATGTTGGGGTAAAGAGTATCGCATATGTATGTATATCGATGTTTGGAATGTATATATCCTGAATCAAACATGATTTTTATCCTGAAAATCCCTCAGGAACGGAAAAGCTAAATGAACGCGAATGAAACCACGGGGTGTCCACTTGCAAAAAAATACTAATGAGATTTATGTAATTATATAGATAATGGCAGAAAAATTAAAACGGTTTTGTCCCTTGATACTTACTGGAGTAAACAGTATAGCCCTCAGGTTGGAAAGTTTGGAGACCCCTGACATAAATTAACAAAAATAATTTCAAAAAATCTAAATTTCTATTTTTTAAATTATTTATAACTAATCATAAAAATTGCAATTCTGTATTCCTTCAAAAAGTTAGAAGAAAGTTAGTGCCCTCGTCAGTTAGTTTTTCTTTTTAAAATTGTTGTTACGAAAAAGAAAAACTAAAACTAACTTCGAGTTCACGTAAGTTGGAGTATTAAAACAATTTAAATTATTTTTCTAATTTAAGTCAACCGTGACCAAAAACAATGACTTATGAGAAAGAGCAATTTAAATTTTGCTAGTCGAACCATATCAGACTTTCACATTGAAAAAAGAAAAGGAAATCCAACTACAACAAACAAATAATTTTCTCTTATCGAAACTCGATTACTATAATTTATTACCAACACTTCCATCAATACAGCAATTACCAAACCGAAGACCAAACGATAAATAATCATTGCCACCGCCGAAACCAAAAGAAGAAGAAGAAAAAAAAGTAGAATGTTTCCAATGAAGCGAGATTGGCGTCGATCTCTCTTGAAGATGACGAGATTAAATTCTTCCAAATTTACAAACAAAAGACCGGAGCGGAGTTGAGCAAACGATTGCCTACCGCACAGGGGGCATAAATTGAAAATGAAGCTCGAGCCCCGCCTTTGTGAGCGATGGCCGGTTTGCAACTTGGGTGGTCTCGCAGAACAGGGGGGAAGGAAAGCGTTTGACCCCTATGTGGCACGCGCTCTCCCGCCAAAGAACTGGAATTCTTTTTTTTATTACAATCTCGCCAAGAGAACAGTAACTTGGCTGGTTTTTTTTTTTTTTTTCTTTTTTCCCCTCCATATTTTCCCTACCATAGTTTTATCTCGACTTACTTTAATAAACATGAAGTTTATTTTTCTGTTTTGTAATTTCTGCATTTGCTAGCAAGAATATTCAGTTCTCCAAATAGTTTATCTGTTTAGGTATATTTAGTTTTTCACTGAATTTATTATTATTATTTTTTTTTTTATTTGATGCATTGTTCAAAAATCAGGGAAAAAAAATTATTGGTTATATTTTAACTAAAAAAATACCAATTTTTTATTCTAAAATATTGTTTTTTAACTTTGAGTATAATCATCGTATCTTGCACTAAAAAAAAATGTTTAAACAAATTAGAAGAAACTTAAAATATATTAAAAAATGAAAAAATAAATAGATAAAAATAATTTAGTTATGAAAAATCAAAGTTCGATTAAGTCCAATGAAAAACCTGTAAGTCAGATTTTGCTTTCCTGATTTGTTATATTTTTATCCGAATCATAGTTAAATAATAATTCTAAACATTTCTTATTTAATAAAACTCTAATTTTTTTTATAGCAAATTAGCCAAGAGTTCTTCTTTCTTTTTTCCCCTCCATATTTTCCCTACCATAGTTTTATCTCGATTTACTTTAATAAACATGAAGTTTATTTTCTCTTTTTGTAATTTCTGCATTTGCTAGCAAGAATATTCCACTTTCCAAAACACTTTATCTGTTTTGATATAATATTTTTTTCCCCACTGAATCTATTATTTATTATTTTTTTTATTTGATTCGTTGTTCAAAAAATAAGGGGGGAAAAAATATTGGTTATATTTTAACTAAGCAAAAATAGTGATTTTTCATATTAAAATTTTGGTTTTCCAACTTTGAGTTTATCGCATTATTTATCATCATATCTTTCACTAAAAAAATAATTAATATGATTAGAAGAAACTTAAAATATATATTAATTAATAAATATTTTAAATGATTAGATTTATAGCTTAAATAAATAAATTATTTTAAATGATTAGATGAAACTTAAATTATATTAACAATGAATAAAATAATTAGATGAAACTTGAAATATATTAAAAATGAATAAAATTATTAGATTAAACTTGAAATATATTAAAAAAATGAATAAAATAAAACTTAAAATATATTAAAAATAATAAATAACTTGAAAAAATTATATTAACAATGAATAAAATAATTAGATGAAACTTGAAATATATTAAAAATGAATGAAATAATTAGATTAAACTTAAAATATATTAAAAAAATGAATAAAATTATTAGAAAACTTGAAATATATTAAAAAAAATGAATAAAATAAAACTTAAAATATATTAAAAATGAATAAATAACTAGATGAAATTAAATTATATTAAAAATGAATAAAATAATTAGTGAAACTTAAATTATATTAAAAATGAATAAAATAATTAGATGAAATTAAATATATTAAAAAATGAATGAAATAATTAGATGAAACTAAATATATTAAAAAATGAATAAAATAATTAGATACAAATAAATTAGTTCGAGATCACAGTTTAAGTCAATCAGTATAAGTCAGATTTTTTCCCTGATTTATTATATTTTTATTTGAACCATAGTTAAATAATAACAATAATAATAATAATTCTAAAAAAAAACTCTAAATTTTTTGATAGCGAATTAACTGTAAAATAAAATTAAAACTTTTTGAAAATTTCATTAATTCAAAAAACGCCTGATATCATTTATTTAGAATTTTTTTTTTAACTATTTAAATGAACGAGATTAGCATTTAGAAGTTCAATATTTTGTGCTAAATCCATTTTTTTTTTTATCTAAACCAAATTCATGCAAAAAATTCTAATTATTCACTTTTTAGTGAAATAAAAACTGTAATTTTAATTATTATAAAAATGCATTCATTGTTATAATTCATAATTAAGGAAGTACAATTTCACTGCTTGCAACTTTTTTCAAAACAATATCAATGTTTTGTAATATTTTACTCTTATAAAAATATGTATAAAATATGTAATATATAAAAATGGCACTCTTCTATGCTATATATATATATAACGGCTCCCATTGTTTAAAAATGCTTCAGTAAAAATCTACAAAATGGTATTTGAAATCAAAAATAATAATAATAATTGCATTCTATTAAAAAATGAGAAAAGTATTAATATTGAAAGGATTTTTAAATTTGGCATAAATATTTGGAAGTTTATGAAGTATTCTAATTTCTAAGTATAAATTCACATTTCCGAGCATTAAAAATTTGGTTCGAACTATATAACTATATATATATATATATATTTATATATATATATATATACACATGAGGCATCAGGCCGATATGTGTATCTATGTTATTTGAACATGATTATTTAAACAAACATACAATATGCAATTTTATAAATATAAATATTCACTATTTGCACTATTTCATAAGATTGAAAATTATGAATATAAGCATGTTATATATTTTTAGAACATAAAAAACGCCTCCTTTTTAAAAAAAAAATTAAGATTAAAAATTATTATTATTCTAAGTCAGTTCCAGCCTAGCTTCCGTAACAACTTAGCGGCCTGATTGGCTAGCGCTCTGGCCTTTGGTGCTTCAGGTTCGAATCTTGGAGATGACATGGATGTTTGTTGGTGGTTCGGAATCTACGTTAAACTGTAGGTCCCGGTCTAATTAGCCCAAAATATACACAAATGTCTGCAGAGAAACAAACTAAATGTAACAACAACTTACTGAACTTTTCTATTATAAATGTTTTCCGGTTGGCTAAATATATCACTTTTTTTTTTTTTTTTTTTTTTTTACACAAAAAGCATTGTATAACATACCTCTTTATAATGTCACAAGAATGCACGTTTGAGATTTATAAAGAACCCTATCTCATGATCTGTGATGTATGGATAATTCAAATCTAAGCTATAACTGAGCGGACATCACGTTCTTCAACTTAAACGTGCAAAATTTGCATTATTAAGTTCCACGGCTTGACGTTTTAACTGCTCCAAATTTATAACTCCAGATTTTTGAGACAAGAAAATTACGTTATTTGATTTACTCATAATTAACATTTTTCTTAGTCTTTGATTTTTTGGAAAGATTTCGGATCTAATATTGCTCCTGTGTTGAACTATTTTTAAACAAATATATTGCATGGTTTGTTTAATAAAATAATAATAATCTAGAATTAAATTTATTAAGACTCGTTCTGGGGTTAATCTATTTAAAGAAGGGGGAAAAAAAAGTACTGGAATTGAATTTCAATACATTGTTTTCGTTGAAGTAAAATAACAAAGTATTCATTATTTTTCTTGGAATACGGTTGAAAAAGTTGATATCAATTTTGATTAAATAAATAAACTTCTCATTAAATATCTATTCTAAATCAGTTTTCTTTCTCTCTCTCTCTCTCTCTCTACACACACACACACACACACACACACACACACACATACATACACACACACACACACACACATTTATATTTTCTTTATATATATATAGGAGAGAGAGAGAGAAAAAGAAAACTTGAAGAGCAGATATTTAATGAGAAGTTTATTTATTTAAATTTTTATATTTAATTATTAATTATTGATATTAATTATTTTATTATTTTAATTTATATATATATTTATTTAAATTATATATATATATAAAAAGTACAAATTATAATTAAATTGGAAACTTAAAAACATAAATTTAAAATTTTTATATTTTCATGAGAAGAAAAATTACTCAATATGCTCATTAAAGTATTGTTTCATCATTTTTAGAAATAATACTTCATCAGCATTATTATATCTTTTTTACTTCAAATTTGTAAAAATTTCATTTATACGTTACTAACTTCTTTTTTTTAAAAAGTATACTCAATTTTATTACACTTGAATTCAAATACAAATGCTTAAAGAAAATCACACATTTTTTTTCATCCAACCAGTTAAAGATTGTTATTGTTATAAAAATAAATATAGTTACAAAGTATATATGTTGTTATAAAATCAAATTATAACAAAATAATAACCTTGTTATAAAAATAAATTATTACAAAACATTGGCATTGTTTAAAAATAAACTGTTACAAATCAACAATGATATTACATCTTACTTGATTAATGTAATATAATAATTTAATACATTATTATAACACATTAAAATTACAGGTTTCACATTTTTAAAATAAAATAATTAGAATCTTTGCATGCGAGTTTGGCTATGCATCAGTTTGATGCGAAGTCATGGATTTCAGTCGTTATATCTGAAAATGCGTCCCAGCCATCTAATGAGTCTTGCTTTTATAATTTTTACAACATCAAGTTCTCTTGAATTTATTGTAAATTTCATGGTTATATTGTATTCTGTAGACATTGTTTTGCCTAACAGCACCAAAAATGTTTTGAAGTATTTCCTTTCGAAAATTTAATAGTCTGTCTTTTTCAGATTTATTAAATAGCCAGAACTCGCTGTCATACAAAACAATTGGTCCGATTAAAGTTTTCTATAAGTTAAGTTTAGTTTTAACATTAATAAGTTTTATTTGAATTGGTTTCTTAGCCTATAAAAACATTTATTTGCCATAAATATCCTATTATTTAATTCAAGTTTTATGTCATTATCATTATTAATGATAGTCCCAAGATATTTAAGATAATAATAAATACATTTTATCTAAAATAAAATGTAAAATTTATAAATATAATATAAAATTTGATCACAAAATCCCATTTAAAATTTCTTAATTAAAAATAAATTGTATTGATTTATTTTTATCATAGCCGTTTTGTACGATTGATTTAGTCTGTTTTAGCAAAATACCATCAATTAAAACATCAAACATAAACCCCACAAAAAACCAAACATAGGCATTGATTGAAATCGACATCAAACATAAACCTCACAAAAAACCAAACATAGACATCAATTAAAATCGACATCAAACATAAATCCCCCAAAAAGCCAAACATAGACATCAGCTAAAATCGACATCAAACATAAATCCCTCAAAAAGCCAAACATAGGCATTGATTGAAATCGACATCAAACATAAACCTCACAAAAAACCAAACATAGACATCAATTAAAATCGACATCAAACATAAATCCCTCAAAAAGGCAAACATAGGCATTGATTGAAATCGACATAAAACATAAACCCCACAAAAAATCAAACATAGACGTCAATTAAAATCGACATCAAACATAAATCCCTCAAAAAGCCAAACATAGACATCAATTAAAATCGACATCAAACATAAACCCCACAAAAAACCAAACATAGACATCAATTAAAATCGACATCAAACATAAATCCCCCAAAAAGCCAAACATAAGCATTGATTGAAATCGACATCAAACATAAACCCCACAAGAAACCAAACATAGACATCAATTAAAATCGACATCAAACATAAATCCCTCAAAAAGCCAAACATAGGCATTGATTGAAATCAAAATGACACATGTAATAATAAACAATAATCCCACAAAAACCAAACATAGGCATCGACATTAGAGACATTTAATACAGACTGATAAAATGTAATGTAATGTTTGGAATGTAATGCAATGTAAAATCCATTACATTATATTCTACACTCAAATAAATAGATAAAATGTAATATAAGGTAGTTTGGATGAAATGTAAAAAAAAAAAAAAAAAAAAAAAAAAAAAAATTGGCCAAATGTAATGTAAAATCCATTACATTACATACCAAACTCAAAATGAAGTATTGCTCATAATGAGTCAATCTGTTAACTACCAATTGAAACATCAAACATACTTAGTAAATCCCACAAAAAAATCAAACTTAGGCATCGATTAAAATCAACCTTAGGCATCGATTAAAATCAACCTTAGACCCATGCAATATAAACTGATAAAATAAAATCCATTACATTACATATAGGGATTGCAATATCGGACCAAAAGTTCAATACCGGTATTCGGTATTTTTTAGATCTTAATACCGGGATACCGGTTTTAATAGCGGTAGTAGAAATTTTAGAAAAAGAAAGAAAACCCGGGTGTGTTTTTTTTTGTTTTATTTGCCAGTTTTATTAGATAATGTAAATATCACAAAAAAATTTGTAACTTATAAATTTTAACAGCACATAAAGAATCACAAAAAAGTAAAGGAACATCTTATTTATTTAAATCACAAAAAAGTTTAAATATCACTATTCAGTCTGTGGTACTATTACAAATTTTTGAAAAAGTTATCTTAAAAAACATAATGCATCAATTGTATTATCATTAAGCCTGGAACTTAATTTTGTGCAAAAATTACCAGCTGCCGAAAACGGTCTTTCAGCATCTCGTCATGGCAAACCATCTAATGCTGTCATTTTACTTATAATTTCATCCAAATTATCTTTTTTTTTCAAAATAATCTAAAATCCCTGATGGCTTGGGCTTAGAAATTTTGCTTAAGTTTGCATCTTCATCGCAATTAGATTCTTTCCTCTTTAACAAATCTGTGTCATGTTTCGTTTTTAAATGTGTATGGAGTCCGCTTGTACTTCCTCCATTCACTTTAATAACTCTTGAACACTTTTTACATTGTGCCACCACATTCTTTTCATTATATAAATAATGAAACCAAACCGAAGTATTATCAACTGATTTTTTATGTTCTTTAAAAAAACGGTATTTAAACTTGTGAATACCGGTATTACAAAATTGTACAAAGGGCTCAAAATATCGGTATTCGGTATCCCGGTATTGCAATCCCTAATTACGTTCCAAACTCGAAATGAAGCATTGCTTCATAATGAGTCAATCAGTTAACCATCAAATGAAACGTCAAACCTAAACCCCTAAAAAACCAAACATAAGCAAAGATTAAAATCGACATCAGACATATGTAATACAGACCAATAAAATGTAATGTAATGTTTGGAATGCAATATAATGTAAAATCCATTACATTACATTCCAAACTAAAAAAATAAACAGATAAAATGTAATGTAAAAAATAAATGGATAAAAATGTAATGTAAAAAATAAATGGATAAAATGTAATGTAAAATCCTATTACATTACATTCCAAACACAAATTGAAGCATTGCTCATAACGAGCCAATCAGTAAACCATCAATTATTAAAACATCAAACATAAGCAAACAAACAAAAAAAAAAAAAACCCCACAAAAAACCAAACATAAGCATCGATTGAAATCGACATTAGACAAATGTAATATAGACTGATAAAATGTGATGTAATATTTGGAATGTAATGTAAAATCCATTACATTACATTCCAAACTCAAAAAATAAACAGATAAAATATAATGTAATGTAAAAAATAAAAGGATAAGATGTAATGGAATGTAATTTGGATAAAATGTAATGCAATGTAAAAAATAAATGTATAAAATGTAATGTTAAAAAAATGAATGGGTAAAATATAATGTAAAATCCATTTCATTACATTCCAAACTCGAAATGAAGCATTGCTCATAATGAGTCAATCAGACAGCTCCCAATTAAAACATCAAACACAAACCCAACAAAAAACCAAACATAGGCATCGATTAAAATCAACATGAGACACATGTAATACAGACAGATAAAACAACATCCACTCCATAAAAGAAACTGATTGTGTATTAGTTTTGCAGTGATAGTGCCTTCATCATCTTCATGTTTCCCACGATAAGAAACAAGGTCAAACCATGTGTATGTCTTCAATCCATGTATAGCTGCAAATTAATTCATAAAGGTTCAATTATACCTGCCCTTTGATGGAGAATGGTCTTTGATGAGGTTTTAATGCCCTGCGCCAACGAAGCGTATCGTAGATTAAGCTTGCCTTATCACAGAAGCCATCCCCAGCCCATCATGGGCCGCACCTACCAGGCCCATGCATCTGGTCAGTCATAATGGCTTGTTTAGGTGTCCCACAGAAGGGTATTGTGTGGATTAGCAATCGAGGGGTTCTCCGGAAACAACTGCAGACTGCAATAAATCAACTACCGAAATTAAAGACCAGGTGTTTTTTCTTGCTGTTGTATAAACAAAGATTTTTTCCAGCTTGTGTTTTAGGTTGAAGCGTGCGTGATGTAGGCGATTGGGGAAGTTGAGATTTAGAAACAATTAATATGGTTATTTGTCAGATGGTTCTCGCCAGGAAGGGGCAATTGTTTTACAAAGTTGAAGGTGCAATTGTTTTATACAAAATTGAAAGTAGAATTGTTTTACAAAGTTGAAATTGTGCGTTGTAATGCATGGAATTGTCTTTTATGATGAAGAGAACTTATTTTGTTGCATAATCTTTTTCATTTTTTATTTTTAAAAAGTTCTTTTGTCTTTATCTTGTCTTTTCAATTTTGTTTTACTTGGTTCGTTATAATGTATGGAATTGTCTTTTATGATGAAGAGAACTTATTTTGTCGCATAATCTTTTTTCATTTCTTTATTTTTAAAAAGTTCTTTTGTCTTTGTCTTAGTAGTGAATGGTGCACAATTTCAACTTTGTTTTACAAAGTTGAAATTGTGCGTTATAATGTATGGAATTGTCTTTTATGAGTGAATCTTGTTTTGCCGTATAATCTTTTTTTTCGTTTCTTTATTTTTAAAAATTTCTTTTGTCTTTGTTTTGGTACTGAATGGTGGCTTTGTAAAGTACAGTAATTTCTCTTTATATCGCACATATAAAGAAAGAGATGAAGAAAATGACTTTTTCCTCTTAAAAAAAATTCACAATAAGTGTGGGGCTAACTGTATTCAAAATTTTTCGAATTGTGTCAGGAATCGTTGAAGATGCAATTGTTTCTCAAAGTTGAAGGTGCAATTGTTTTACAATGTTGAAGGTGAATTTGTTTTACAAAGTTGAAATTGTGCGTTATAATGTGTGGAAATGACTTTTTTGGGGATGAGATCTTATTTTGTCGTATAATCTTTTTTCATTTCTTTATTTTTAAAAAGTTCTTTTGTCTTTGACTTGGTAGTGAATGGTGCACAATTTCAACTTTGAAACGCACAATTTCAAGTTTTGTTTTACAAAGTTGAAATTGTGCGTTTTAATGTGTGGAATTGTCTTTTATGATGAAGAGAACTTATTTTGTCGCATAATATTTTTACAATTCTTTATTTTTAAAAAGTTTTTTTTGTCTCTGTTCTGGTACTGAATGGTGGCTTTAAAATATGTAAAGTACCGTAACTTCTCTTTATATTCCTCATTCAAGGAAATTGTGAAAATAACTTATTCCTCTAAAAAAAATGCACAATATGTGTGGTGCTAACTGTATTCAGAATCATTTTTTTTATAAATATGTTTGTATAACTGTTTATATAATAGTTTTGTTTATTGCTGTCAAGGCGTTTATTGTTCTGAAGGCTTGAAAGTACATCGAAATTGTTTTATAGTTAATTGAAACAGAAATCTAATTCAGAACATTGTTGATGAATTCTAATTTTAATCGATTCTTAAAAGGTTTTTTTGAATAATACTTATAAATATTTTATACCATTTTATTTCAATTTATGTACTTACAGTTCAGAATTTTCATTTTAGCAATGTAGAATTTATAAACAGTTTTCATCCAATCTAATTTAACCATATTATTACTCCACATCATTTGTTCTCAAGGCTTGAAAGTACATCGAAATTGTTTTATAGTTAATTTAAACAGATTACTTACTTCACATCATTCGAATTTAACCGTGCTACTTTTCACCATGCTATCTCAGTGTAATAAAGAGATGGCCAACCCAAATGATCTCGCAGGCCACTTTGGAAATCATCCTAACTCCGCGAGAAGCATATAAAATTATATATTCCCATATTAGATTTAGACCCACTATAGGCATTTTTTTGGCGTGAAAAATTGAAAGGTAATGAGATATTATTATTGTGTTTACTATTATTCTTACATGTAAACATAGATAATATAATAATAATGATGATACTAAACGCACACTGTAAAGAAATATACAACACTAAAAATGAAATATATAACTCTAAACTCATAAATAAAACAGGCAATATCTGTCCTATATCGGCAAGAATATTATTTTAAAATCATAGTTAATTTTTTCTCATAATTTCGACAGCCAATTGTTAAATATAGGGATGCACACATAATGTACTTTTTTAATACATTGGTTTCCATTACTTTGGCCATTATAAAGTAAATATATTTTATAAAAGTGAGATAAATATCACGGACCAGGAAAATGTTCAAGGCGGGTCGCGGGTTGGCCACCCCTGGTGTAGTACTGTAGAACCTCTTTAAGTTGAATCTCGATAAGTCGAAATCCTCCACAACTCGAAAAATTTTTTTGTTCCCTTCTCTTCAAGCCCCAAAACCTCCATTACTCGAAATTTCAACCCTCTATAAGTCGAAATAATTAGTCAATCCTCACAAGCCATTTTGGTACATATTTTCCCTCCGTAAATCGAAAAAAAAAAAAAAAAAAAAAAAAAAAAAAAAAAAAATTGATTTCTGTAGTTTGAACATTAGCAATGTTTGATTTACAACCTTTATAACTCGATCGTTTGAAACTAATTACCTCCATAGCTCGAAGAAAAATAAGTTACCTACTTCAAGGATTAGCCGACAATGCACGTCATTGCTTCCTAGAAAACAATGTACGAGTATACAATAAATAGAATTACCAATTCTATGAAATATTCGTATTATAATTCTTATTCTTATAATTCTTATTATTGTATTGATTTCATTTGAACACTAGCGAAGCAAATCTTTTGTTGTCGATTGCAAAAATATCAGAAGTAGTTTGGTTTTACTGCAATACACATCTATTTTAAGAATAGTATACGAACGTATAGATAGAGAACAATCGAATTGTCTAAAGCAAAAAAAAAAAAAATAATAATAATAATAATAATAATACATAATAATAACTGACTTTTTTAATACATAATATTTTTAATTTTAAGGTTGTTTCGGAATTATTTTGATTTTTTATTGTAGTACATAATATAACTTTTAAATTGCCAATAGACATGTTTATTGCCTCTGTAACTTGAATTTTTATTCATTTTACCTCTCTAACTCAAAATAAGTTAGAGAGAATCTAAACCTCTACAAGTCGAATATTTCCTTACAAAATCCGCGTAAGTCGAATTCTTTAATAAATAAATACTACTGTGTCTAAAAAATAAGACCCATTTTCAATTAAAAATTCCCGAGGCTTATGGAATTTCTTTTTTTTTCTTTTTAGGTTGTTGGCACTGTCCTTGACATGTGTGTGAAATTTCACGTCCAAATATTCATTAGTGTTTCGAGTTACGCTTGGCTTTGTGAGACGCTAAAACTGATTCCGGCGATTTTTTAAATGTCTCCCTTGAAGTTCGACTTTCAGAGGTTCTACTGTAAATATATTTTGTAAAAGTGCGATAAATCTCACGGACCGGAAAACTGTTCAAGGCGGGCCCGATGGTTGGCCACCCCTGGTGTAGTACATGGAAGAAGGGTTTGCAACCGACTGAAACACATGCTCACTGATTCGATTCACCAAACCAACCACCAACTCTGCCGGCGACGATGTGACAATTGCTTTTACCACCACCGACGACGTCCGAACAGATGCGGACCTCCGTCGAAGATCGGGGAGAATGGTAATTATAATGAGGAAAGCAATCCTTCGCTATCTCGCAGCAAATCATGAGGAAAGCAGCCTGCGTGTCGAAGGGAACACGCAAATACTATGCAAGAACATGTGTTTTTTCCTGCTCTCTCAGATACAGGAAGCCACCTTTAATACATGCTTTCTCTACTCTTTCCTTTTCTTTTTTAATAAATAGTACTTCAAATACTTTTTTTGTAAGCATCAATAGTAAGTAGTTGCCACATATGCAGTAAATTTAAATTTCTCATTCAATACATGAGAATGATGATTAAAAACAAGCAAGGTTTAATTTATTTTTTCTTGTTTAAAATACAGTTTGTTTTAATTATTTATCTATGCCCCTGTTTATCGTTGTTGTTGTTTGTTGTTTCTTATCCCACTTGGCTGGCCAAGCCCACGAGCCCATATGGACTCATGATTGAAGGGGAAGGAAGCAGCTTCTGTTGTGATGGAGCACCCGTAGGTAGAAGCCTGACTTTTGCTCCGTGACGCTCTTACAGTCATAGAAGACCGGGACCTACGTCTTAAAGTGGATTCCGAACCACTACAAACATCCATGGCACCGCCGGGATTCGAACCCGAAACCTGTGGCACCGAGCGCCAGAGCGCTAGACACTCGGCCACCATTCAGGTCCCAAATTTGCCAACGGCACGCAGTGTTCCCAGGTGGTCACCCACCCAAGTACTGACCGCGCCCAATGATGCCTAACTTCGGTGATATAACGAGAACCGGTATATTCAGCATGGTACGGCCGTTGGCTATGTTTATCGTTCGTGGCCTGATGGGTAATTGGCTAGCGCTCTGGCCTTTGGTACCACAAGCTTCAGGCTCAGATCCTGGGGATGGCAGAGATGTTTGTTGGTGGTTTGGAATCCATGTTAAAGTCTTGTTCCCGGTCTAATTATCCTAAAGAATGCACAAAATGACCATAGAGCTGCAAACGAAATCAGGATTATCGTTTGACCCATGTGTACTTAAAAAAGGAGAGAATGAACCTCTTGACCCTTCGTGGTCAAGGGGTCCATTAGTTTGGATAAGGGAATAAAAAATCACTATCTTCATTTTTGTTGGTTTCTAACTTTCTTCTAAAATGAAGGTATGCAATATGTTATAAAGCTCTATCGCTCTGCACCACAGGTTTCGGATACGAGTCCCGGCAGTGCCATGGGTGTTTGAGTGGCTCGAAATCCACCTTAAACCATATATCCCGGTCTAATATGACTGTAGTGTTTTGGCCGTAGGGCTGACAACCCTACCCCGTAAAAAGAAAAAACACATGTTTCGAAATCTGGCAATAGGCAGACTGCTTTAACCCACCATGGGGCTGCGGCACCATTGAAGAAGAAGAAATATATACATATATGTGTATATTATATAATGTATGTCTGTCTCTATGTATGTCTGTGTATGTAGTGATTCAGAATCCACTTTAAACAGTAGGTTCCGGTCTAATATGACTATGACTGTAGGGCTGACATCCCTACCTCATAAAAACAAAACATCTCAAGAACAACATCGACACACACACACACATATATATATATATATATATATATATTAGTCTATAAAATCATTAAATAAAGTTTGATAAAAAGCTAGTTTTAAAACATTGTATGGTGTTGTTAAAAATTATCTGAAAAAATATATGTGAAGATCAGATTCTTTTTAACTGTTGAGTGATTTATAGGCGAATTAGAAATTAATATTCATATCGCATTGGAAAGCTGAAAATTGTATTTATCTTTTTATACTATATGTTGAAAGGAATAATTTCTTTCAAGATTAACGAGAAATCGAGCTTTAAATTTTTTAAAGGAATTCCTGATAAAGTTAAAAGATTCAAAAGATAAAGTATAAAGTTAAATTCATATTCATGCTGAATGCATGAATATGAATTTTAGCTTCAAGACCAGATTACAACTCTAACATGCTAATTAAACTTTGAAAGAAAAATTAGTTTTCGTGATAAATTTTTACAGTTTTTAATCTTCAACTAGGTTCATAAATCACGGGGAAATCAGCTCCATGTCCAACTTTTATGATATTAAAATATGAGTGAAAAATATTAAAGCAAAATGAAGAATTATCTATCACCATGTCATGAATTTCAATAAGAATCATAAAAATTCAACATCAATAAAAATTCAATTCGTGTCACATCAGTAGCATCAATTCAAGTCACATCCGTGAAAATCAGGAGCATAACTCTTCTTCTAAATACAATTTGTCCATAATTTATACTAAATCTTTTTTGTTTGAAAATCTTGTACGGTATATTTACAGGTTGTTTTAAAAAAGACTTTATAAGTGCGATTTTCCGAGGTTCACTGAAATACTGTTTTTAATAATACTTAAAATATTATAAAAAACAGTATTACAAGTATTATTAAAAACAGTATTTCAGTAAACTTTGAACAATCGCATTTACTATCGTAAAAAGTCTTTTTAAAAGAACCTATAAATATACCGTAGAAGATTTTGAAAAAAAAAAAAAAAAAAGATTTAAAATTAATTAAAATTAGGGACAAATTGTATTTAAAAGAATTGTGCTCCTTATTAAAATTAATTAAAATTGCAATTTTTAAGTTAAAATATTATGAAAAAAGTATTACAACTTAAAAATTGCAATTTTAATTAAATTTCATTAATTCAGATTTAATTACATTTCTTTTAAATACAATTTGTCCCTAATTTTAATAATTTTTTTTTCATTTTTGAAAACCTTGTACGGTATAGTTACAGGTTCTTTTAAAAAGACTTTTTACGATAGTAAATGCGATTATTCAAAGTTCACTGAAATACTATTAAATAATACCTGTAATACTGTTTTTCTAATATTTTAATTTTATCTTGAAAATTGCAATTTTAATTAAAAAAGAACTCATTATAATTTTTCGTTACTTTGGCTGTGTCTTATACATAAAAAGAAAGGTGAAAAAATTTTTAAATTATACAAAATACACACATTATTGCTTTTATATTAAGCAAATATAACCCCATTGACTAGTTTTGAAAAAAATATATCACATCCATAAAAACTCAATTCATGTCGCATCAGTAGCATCAATTCAAGTCATATCTGTGAAAATCAGGTACATAACACTTCTCTTAAATTCAATTTGTCCATAATTTATACTAAATCTTTTTTGCTTCAAACTCTTGTACGTTATATTTACAGGCTCTTTTAAAAAGTTTTTTTAAATACGATTTTTCAAGGTTCACAGAATTACTATTAAAAAATACTTGTAATACTGTTTTTAATAATACTTGTTTCGTTGCTGTACAGAACTGTTTTTCTAATATTTTAATTTTATCTTGAAAATTGCAATTTTAATTAAAAAAGGACTCATTATATTTGTCCGTAATTCATACGAAATCTTTTTCGTTTTTTTGAAAATCTTGTATGGTATATTTACAGGCTCTTTTAAAAAAGACTTTTTCGATGCGATTCTTCAAGGTTTATTGAAATACTGTTTTTAATGATACTTATAATACTGCTTTTAATACTACTTTTAATATTATTTTTCATAATACCTGCAATAATGGTTTTTTTTTTTTAATTATTATTATTTTAATTTTATCTTAAAAAATTGCAATTTTGGTAATAAAAAAAAAAAAACTCATTACAATTTTTTGTTACTTTAGGCTATGCCTTATATACATAAAAAAAATATACAAAATACTTGCTTTGTTATATTTATACATAAAATATACTTGCTTTTATCTTTCTACAAAATTCTTGCTTTATTATACTTGTATATTAAGTAAGACGTATAACCCCATTGGCTGGTATTGAAAAAAATTCAAAATCAATAAAAATTCAAATTCATGTTATATCAGTAGCATCACTTCAAGTCACATCCATGAAAATCGGGAGCATAATTCTTCTTTTAAATTAAATTTTTCCGTAAATTTCATTGAAGATTAAAAAGAAACCAAGCGTGAAATTTTTTAAAGGAATTCCTGATAAAGTAAAAGAATCTTTTTTGTTTGAAAATCTTGTACGGTATATTTAGAGGCTCTTTTAAAAAAGATTTTTTAAATGCGATTGTTTCAAGGTTCACTGAAATGCTATTAAATAATACTTGTAATACTGTTTCTATACTATTTTAATTTTATGAAAAAAAAGAACTCATGAAACATAAGAAACTCAATTCTTGAAAAAAACCTCATTATAATTTTTTTGTTACTTTTGGCTATGCTTTATACATATAAAGAAAGGTGAAACAAATTTAAAATTGTGCAAAATACGCATAGTCTCCCATTATTATACTTATATATTAAGCAAATATAACCCCATTTGGCTGGTTTTGTAAAAAAGTGATCACTTGAATAAAAATTCAATTCAAGTCACATCCAAGAAAATCAAGAGCATAGCTCTTCTTTTAAATACAATTTGTCCATAATTTATACTAAGTCTGTTTTGTTTGAAAATCTTCTACTGGATATTTATAGGTTCTTTTAAAAAGACTTTTTTATATGCTATTGTTCAAAGTTTAATAATGCTCGTAATACTGTTTTTAATAATAGTTGTAATACTGTTTTTATTTTATTTCAATTTGATCTTTAAAATTGCAATTTTAATTAAAAAAGAACTTATTTAATATTCCGTTACTTTTGGATGTATCTTATACATAAAAAAAAAGGTGAAAAAAATTTAAAATTATACAAAATAATCGCACATTTGCTTTATTATACTTGTATATTAGGTAAATATAATCCTATTGGCTGGTTTTGTAAAAAAATGATCACATCAATAAAAATTCAATTCTTGCCAATTCAGTAGCATCAATTCAAATCACATCCATGAAAATCAGGAGCATAACTCTTCTCTTAAATACAATTTATTCATTATACTAAATCTTTTTTCATTTGAAAATCTTGTACGATATATTTACAGACTCTTTTAAAAAGACTTTTTATATGCGATTTTATAAGGTTCACTGAAATATTGTTTTTAATAATACTTGTAATACTGTTTTTTATAATATTTTAACTTAAAAATTCCAATTTTAATAAGGCGCACAATTACAAATACACCTTATTAATATAAGGTATATTTATAGGCTTTTTTAAAAAGTCTTTTTATATGCGATTGTTCAACGTTCAAGGAAATACTGTTAAATACTACTTGTAATATTGTTTTTAATGATACTTGTAATACTGTTTTTATAATTTTTTAAATTTACCTTAAAAATTACAATTTTAATTAAAAAACAAATTATAATTTATTTACTTTTGGCTATGCTTATATATAAAAATAAAGGAAAAATAATTAAAATTATATAAAATACACACAGTTTTGCTTTATTATACTTGTATTATATATTAAGCAAATATAATACCATTGGCTGGTTTTGAAAAAAGTGATTACATGAATAAAAATTCAATCCATATCCCATCAGTAGCACCAATTCCAGTCACATCCGTGAAAATCAGGAGCATAACTCTTCTCTTAAATACAATTTGTCCATAATTTATACTAAATCTTTTTGGTTTGTTTGAAAATCTTGTACAGTATATTTGCAGGCTCTTAGACTTTTTAAATGCGATTTTTCAAGGTTCACTGAATTACTATTAAATAATACTTGTAATACTGTTTTTATAATATTTTAATTTAATTTTAAAAATTGCAATCTTAATTAAAAAAACTCATTATAATTTTTCGTTACTTTTGGCTATGTTTTTTATATAACAAGAAAGGTGAAATTAATTTAAAATTTCACAAAATAGGCATAGTCCTGTTTTATTATACTTGTATAGTAAGCAAATATACACATAGTCCTGTTTTATTATACTTGTATAGTAAGCAAATATATACATAGTCCTGTTTTATTATACTTGTATAGTAAGCAAATATACACATAGTCCTGTTTTATTATACTTGTATAGTAAGCAAATATACACATAGTCCTGTTTTATTATACTTGTATAGTAAGCAAATATACACATAGTCCTGTTTTATTATACTTGTATAGTAAGCAAATATACACATAATCCTGTTTTATTATCCTTGTATAGTAAGCAAATATACACATAGTCCTGATTTATTATACTTGTATAGTAAGCAAATATACACATAGTCCTGATTTATTATACTTGTATAGTAAGCAAATATAACCCCACTGGCTGGTTTTGAAAAAAGTGATCACATCCATAAAAACTCAATTCATGTCGCATCAGTAGCATCAATTCAAGTCACACCCGTGAAAACAGGAGCATAACTCTTCTCTTAAATGCAATTTGTGCATAATTTATACTAAATCTTTTTTCCGTTTGAAAATCTTGTACGGTCTATTCACAGACCCTTTTAAGAAAGACTTTTTAAATGCTACTGTTCAAAATTCATTGAAATACTATTAAATATTCTTGATCGGCTTAATAATAACAAATCGATTTTAAATTTTCAAATTTTAAAGCATTGTCGCAAAGTTGTTAATCCTTTCTCTCTATTATCATGTGTAAACAGGATGTTTTGGTGTGAGATGTATAACGCTAATAAATAAATCTAAGATTTATAAAATGTGAACAAAGATCTTCGTTTCTATTCAAATCATCATCATTATCAGTTGGAACACAAAACATCTGAAATGATGAAAAATGTGCATGGATCTTTACAAGAATTCCGATGGATATATGCATTTTGAGGAAATTAATGAAAGTGACGCACATTGAAGTCGTCACTTTCAAACAAAACAATACAACTTTATTGTCAAACACACGAGAGGAAAATACAGTTCTCAGATGAATCTCGATTCGTCGAATACCAAGTGTTGTTGTTATGTTGTTACTAATCCCCCCGGTACAAGAATGCCTACACCAGGTCCAGAAGACCCTAACTTTTTTAATTGTTATTAGTTTTAATTTATTCTATAGCTTGTTTTTACTTATGCTAACTTTTAATTATTTTATCTATTTATTTATTTATTATTATTATTTTTTTTCTTTTGGCATCGTCAAAGGACTCTTAATTGTACCTATAGCTTTAGCTTTTTCGGCCTCTTGCTTTAATTGTTCTCAAGCAAGAGATTTTTTTTCTTAAATTCTTTATTTTTCTTTTTTATTACTACTCTTCAATTTAAGCAACTTCATTTTGTGCAAATATTTTAACTACTTTAAGATGTGGAGGTTTTCATGGTTCTTAAAATCACATAGGAACTCCGTAACAGGTACGCCCATTGCCCGTTGCCCGAAGACCCCATCTCAGGCGACGGGGCAATGGCTAAGGGTAATAAGCAGCTTCAGTTTAGCGAGGAACCACGAGAGCGGAAGACTGATTAAATCTCAAGACTCTGTGATCGTATTAGACCAGGACTTACGGTTTAAAGTGGATTTTGAACCACTACAAACATCTGTGGCACCACCGGGACGCGAATCCTAAACCTGTGGTACCAAAGACCAGAGCGCTAGTCAATTGGCCATTCAGGTCCAAATACCAAGTAAATGCTATTATTAAAGCTCAGTAATGAAATTGAAAATGTTGAGGTCGGCACTTTAAAAATAAATACGAGAAAATAAATAAAACTTTATTGTTCAAACACGCGGGAGGAAAATACAATTCTCAGCTGAATCTATATTTGACGAATATGAAGCAAATGCTATTATTAGAACTCAATTTAATAGGGAGTTGATACCTTATTACAATGTTTGTTGACGATTCTAATATTCTAACTGTTAATGTACTTGATAATGATTAACATTACATAAGTAACTGCTAACTATGGCTTCATGTATTGTCTGTGGTTATTGTATTTGTACGGCTATTGAATTTGTTTGATTTTTCTTATAATATACAGACTAGTGTTTGCTTGATGACGAAGATAAGCATTTTAAATTGTATAACAATAAAAAATCTTTTGATTATTATACAATTACAATAGCTTCAATAGACAAGATTTGTGAAAGAGCATATAAGTATATAATGTTTACACAGAATAAATCAAAACTCGTGTGATCTTTTTTTCTCATAATTAACCGTATAAAAATCACAGAATCAAATAGCATTCAGTGGTTAATCACTTCACTTCGTTTCACGTCACTTCATTTTTACTTCATTTCATTTCACTTCATTAGCCATGGGTTGAAGGTAGGAATCAATGTTGTCTTGACCTTGGTAGGAACCAATAGCATTCAGTCATTAATCATATCACTTCGTTTCACGTCACTTCCTTTTTACTTCATTTCATTTCACTTCATTAGCCACGGATTGAAGTGTTCATTTATAAATAGAACTCAGCAAAAAAATTATATGCTATTTAATTTAATTCATTGGGAATATATTTTTTTGGAATTAATTTAATAAATTTACTTTAAAGGAATTAATTACTTTAAAGAAAAGAAGCCGGGACTTAAAGTAGGACGGTTTAAAGTAGATTACAAACCATTACAAACATCCATGGCACCGCCAGGATTCAAACCTGAAGCATGTGAAACCAAAGGCCAGGGCGCTATCCAATTGACCTTCAGGTCGCTAATTAAATTCAGAGTGATTGCATTAGGAATATTTATAAACAAATAAATTAATTGAATACTTTTGCCAACATTATTTAATGATGATGTCTTCTAGCAGTTAATCTGATCACAGTTATTTTCAAAAAGGGCAACTTCCATATGATACCAAGGGCCAGGGTGCTATTGATCGTCAGGCAGCTAATTAAATTCAGAGTGGTTGTATTAGGAATATTTATAGAAAAATAAATTAATTGAACACTATTGCCATCATTATTTGATGATGATGTCTTCTACCAGTTGATCTGGTCACAGTTATTTTCAAAAAACACAACTTCCACGAACAATTTTTTAACGTCTATAATAAAGCGTTACATCTTCTTGACATCTGCTGCCGGAGAACATGTCTCATAATTACCCACAACAAGTCCATTTTATCCCCCTTAATTGACAGTTCTGGCATCCATAATTAGGTTAATTAAACCTGGACCTACTGTTTAACGTGGATTCTGAACCACTAACAAATATGCATCCCACCGCCAAGATTAGAACCTGAAGCTTGTAATACCAAGGGCCAGATAGCCAGCCAGTTGGCTATCAGGCCACCAGTAAACATAGGAATATAAATAGAATCATACTCCCTAGTAATTTTTTGTGTATAATTAGGTTTTTCAACACATTCATTGTACCTTCTTCAATTGTGCTACAGCCCCATGGTGGGCCAAGGCCGTCTGCCTATTACGGAGTAGGGTTGTCAGCCTATGTCCAACACTCTACAATCCGGGACTTACGGTTTAAAGTAGATTACGAACCATTACAGACATCCATAGCAACCCTCCAGGATTCCATCCTGACTCATGTGGTACCAAAGACTAGGGTGCTATACTCAATTGGCGATCAGGCCGCTAATTAAATTCAGAGTGGTTACATTAGGAATATTCATAGACAAATAAATTAATTGAATATTATTGTCATCATTATTTGATGATGATGTCTTCTACCAGTTTTTCTGGACAAAAATGACGATTTCCCCGAAAATTTTTTTAACATCCACAATAAAGCGTTACATCTTCGTGACATCTACTGCCCGAGAACATGTCTCATAATTGTCCATTTTATCACCTTTAATTGACAGTTCTGGCATCCATAATAACTCTCGTGTCCCTAAACTACCTGTGGATAATTTGATCAATAAATACATACGACAATTTTCTGTCACACTAGTATTTAGCTGAGGTCTTTCTACTGAAAAAAGAAATCTTCCACAGAATACACAATTAAGACGACATTTTTTATTTTTCAATACGTGCCTCATAATTCTAAACCCGCTAGATTGTAAGATTGTTCACATATATATATGTGAGTACCTTTTTACCCGTAGCAGAAAACATTACATTTATTGCTTATTGGCGTAGAGGAAAGTTTAAAAAAAAAAAAAAAAAAAAATCTTACAGAACTCAAACGCCGTCGCCTTTATTAGTCATTTGAATTAAGCTAATCTATAAAAAATTCAAACATATTAGCAGATGTTTACGAATTGGTAATATTCTGCAAACCTGATTTAAAAAATTTTGATAGTTTATTATATTCAGATTTGGTTTGGTTAGTCGCTCTATGGTCATTTTGTTCATACTTTAGGTTTATTAAACCGGGACCTACAGTTCAATATAACGTGGATTCGGAACCACTCACAAACATTCATCCCATCACCAGGGTATGATCCTGAAGCATGTGGTACCAATGACCAGGGCGCTGTCCAATTGACCATTAGACCACTAATTAAATTCACAGTTACAGTAGGAATATTTATAGACAAATAAATAAATTGAATACTATTGTCATCATTATTTGATGATGTCTTCTACCAGTTTATCTGATCACAATTATTTTCAAAAAGGACAACTTTCATGTGGTACCAAGGGCCAGGGTGCTACCCAATTGGTAATCAGGCCACTAATTAAATTCAGAGTGGTTATATTAGAAATGTTTATAGACAACCAAATGAATTGAACACTATTGTCATCATTATTTGATGATGATGTCTTCTACTAGTTTATCTAGTTATAGTTATTTTCAAAAAGGACGACTTCCACGAACAATTTTTTAACATCCATAATAAAGCGTTACATCTTCGTGACATCTACTGCCCGAGAACATGTCTCATAATTGTCCATTTTATCACCTTTAATTGACAGTTCTGGCATCCATAATAACTCTCGTGTCCCTAAACTACCTGTGGATAATTTGATCAATAAATACATACGACAATTTTCTGTCACACTAGCATTTAGCTCAGGTCTTTCTACCGAAAAAAGAAATCTTCCACAGAATACACAATTAAGACGACATTTTTTATTTTTCAATACGTGCCTCATAATTCTAAACCCGCTAGATTGTAAGATTGTTCACATATATATATGTGAGTACCTTTTTACCCGTAGCAGAAAACATTACATTTATTGCTTATTGGCGTAGAGGAAAGTTTAAAAAAAAAAAAAAAAAAAAAAAAAATCTTACAGAACTCAAACGCCGTCGCCTTTATTAGTCATTTGAATTAAGCTAATCTATAAAAAATTCAAACATATTAGCAGATGTTTACGAATTGGTAATATTCTGCAAACCTGATTTAAAAAATTTTGATAGTTTATTATATTCAGATTTGGTTTGGTTAGTCGCTCTATGGTCATTTTGTTCATACTTTAGGTTTATTAAACCGGGACCTACAGTTCAATATAACGTGGATTCGGAACCACTCACAAACATTCATCCCATCACCAGGGTATGATCCTGAAGCATGTGGTACCAATGACCAGGGCGCTGTCCAATTGACCATTAGACCACTAATTAAATTCACAGTTACAGTAGGAATATTTATAGACAAATAAATAAATTGAATACTATTGTCATCATTATTTGATGATGTCTTCTACCAGTTTATCTGATCACAATTATTTTCAAAAAGGACAACTTTCATGTGGTACCAAGGGCCAGGGTGCTACCCAATTGGTAATCAGGCCACTAATTAAATTCAGAGTGGTTATATTAGAAATGTTTATAGACAACCAAATGAATTGAACACTATTGTCATCATTATTTGATGATGATGTCTTCTACTAGTTTATCTAGTTATAGTTATTTTCAAAAAGGACGACTTCCACGAACAATTTTTTAACATCCATAATAAAGCGTTACATCTTCGTGACATCTACTGCCCGAGAACATGTCTCATAATTGTCCATTTTATCACCTTTAATTGACAGTTCTGGCATCCATAATAACTCTCGTGTCCCTAAACTACCTGTGGATAATTTGATCAATAAATACATACGACAATTTTCTGTCACACTAGTATTTAGCTGAGGTCTTTCTACTGAAAAAAGAAATCTTCCACAGAATACACAATTAAGACGACATTTTTTATTTTTCAATACGTGCCTCATAATTCTAAACCCGCTAGATTGTAAGATTGTTCACATATATATATGTGAGTACCTTTTTACCCGTAGCAGAAAACATTACATTTATTGCTTATTGGCGTAGAGGAAAGTTTTAAAGAAAAAAAAAACTTGCAGAACTCACACGCCGCTAGGTTCATTAGTATTCTGCCAACGCTTCCATTGAAGAGCTAGAAAAAGAAAAAGAAAGAAAAAAAGAGAAGAGTTGCTTTCATTTTGAAGATTGCGCTTTGGGAATGTTAAAGTCCGTTTGTGTGGTCTCCGTTTAGGAGTTTCACAATCGGACACACTAAATAAAGTTTCTGGTGACAATGTGAAAAGGCAAGAGTAACTGATTGTTGCTGATACGGCGCAGTGCTTCTCACGGTTTGGGAATTTTAATGAAATTAATTTTAAGTGAGAGTTCTATTTCGATAAGAGTAACTCAGCGTGGAATCTGTTCCCGAGTTCTTGTGAAAAGTAAGATAGTAAAAAAATTATTATTTTAAGCAATCTTTTTCTCTTTTAATGAATTAATATATTACAGAAGTTGTGTGGCTTCATTAAATAGTTTGATGTATTTTGTTTTCAAAATGTTATTATGTAGTCTTATATTCTGTTTTAGAATCAGGCACTAAAATTTTAACGACAATATAAAAGCCAAGAATAACTGATTATATTGATAAGAGCAATCTTCTCATCTGGGGCTTGATGGCCGAGTGACTAGCTCTATGGCACTCTGTGTCACAGGTTTCGGATTCGAGTCTCGGCTTTACCATGGATATTTGTAGGGGTTCGGAATCCACCACAAGCCGTAGGTCCCAGTCTAAATGGTCGTAGAGCGTTGCGAGGATAGTGTTACTCGCATCCGTAGCATATCTTCAAGCTAAACGGCCCCCTAGGTAGGTCTAAATGAGCAACAGCGGGCAGCCCTAGGTTATCGCATAAAGATAACTGTCTCTGTACTGCCAGCTGCATTAGAATAACAACAACATCAAAGCTAAGAGTAGCGGATTATATATATAAGAGCAATATTTTCATCTAGGGTAGATTTTGGGTTCGAGTTCTGCCGGTGGCATGGCTGTTTGGTTTGGTTAGGAATCCACTTTAAGCCGTAGGTCCCGGTCTACTATGATTACAGAAAGTTGGGCCGGCAATCCTACTCAGTAAAAAGTCAGCGTCACGGAGCCAAGTCAGACGTATACGTATTCCATCGCAACAGTAGATGCCCTTCCTTCCAAGAGACCACACGGGATGTTGTTCTAACTACACTGTGACACTAAATAACGCATGTTACATTAAGACGATTACGTCTTAGTGTGACATTAACGACAACGTCTTAGTGTCACATTAAGACGACAATGTCTTAATGTGACACTGGTGACAATGCGAAAGGCAAGAGTAACTGATTGTTGCTGATACGGGGCAGTTCTTCTCACGGTTTGGGAATTTTTAATGAAATTAATTTAAGTGAGAGTTCTATATCGATAAGAAAAACTCGGCGCGGAATCTCTTCCCGAATTCTTGTCTTTCGTCTTGAAAAAGTAAGCAGTCAATTATTAAAAGTTGTAAAAATTGCATTACAGACTAGATGGCAAGATGAAGTTTTGTGGCTTCATTATATAATTTGATGTATTTGTTTAGAAAATGTTATGTTCTATTGTTTATTCTATTTTATAATCAGACATATTAAGATTTTAGCGTCAATATAAAAGCCAAGAATAGCTGATTATATTGATAAGAACAATCTTTTTATCTGGGGCCTTATGGCCGAGTGACTAGCTCTCTGGGTTTGTTGCGGTTCGGAATCCACTTTAAACCGTAGGTCCCGGTCTAATATAACTGCACGGCGTAGGGCTGACGACACTACCTCGTAAAAAGTCAGCATCACGGAGACAAGTCAAACTTCTACCTTCTATGCTCCATCACAAAAGTTGTTCCCCTCTCCCACCTTCTAAAAGACCACGTGGGTTCTTGGACATGGTCTAGATGTTGCTGTCTGGATAAGAAACAACAAACAACATCTTTTCATTTTCTTCTTCATTGGCGCAACAGCCCCAGGGTGGGTCAAGGCCATCTGCTTGCTGACAGATTTCGAGGCAGGAGATACTTTCTTTTTACGGGGTAGGGCTGTAAGCTCTGTATAGTCATATTAGACGGAGACCTACGGCTTAAGGTAGATTCAGAACGACGACATACATCCATGATACCTCCCAATTCGAACCTGGGACCAAACGCCAGAGCGCTAGTCTCTCGGCCATCAGGCCCCTAATCTTTTCATGATTGAAAAAAATAATGAAATTTATTTAAACGAGAATCTACAAGAAAAACTTTTCAGACTTCACTGAAAGGTTAATAAAGAAAGTAAAAATTCGTATCATTATTTTTTAAAGTAAATCCTAGTATTATTTTCTGATGGCTCTTGTCCAACAAGAAAAATAAAAACTCAATTATTACTAAAGTAGCAATATTAGGAAGCATTACAGACACTCCAATAAGAAAATATGATGTATATTTTCCGATAAAGAAAATAAGAACCCAAATATTAATTCTAAAAATAAATGCAAACAGTATTTTTCTTGCCCCATGGTTGGCAAAGGCCGTCTGCCTACTGGCAGATTCCGAAATATGAGATGTTTTCTTTTTACAGAATACGCCCAATAGTCATATTAAACCGGGATCTACGGCTTAAAGTGGATTCACTACAAACATCCATGGCACAGCCGAGAATGGAACCAAACCTGTGGCACAAAGTGGCAGCGTGCTAGTCACTTTCTTTTAGTACTTGTTCGATAGTAAATGCAGATATAAAATATGATAAAAATGTTTTATTCAATATTTTTTATGATACAGACTGGCATTATCCGATATCAATAAATAAGCACGTTTTTGTTTCTTGGAATACTTTGTCTTGTTCCTGTAATTCCCGTGATCTGCTTCACAATCACACATATTAGAGAGTTTTTGCATACCGTACGTTAGTTACCGTAGGACGTCCGTTAGCTTTTTCTCCCTAGCGCGCATGCTCAGTTTCCTATGAGCATACGCGCTAGGGAGAAAAAGCTAACGGACGTCCTACGGTAACTAACGTACGGTATGCAAAAACTCTCTATTATCTTTCTGATGACAAAGTGACAGTGGCTTTTGAAAGACCAAGTTGATTATGCTGATAAAGAAAGTCTTCACGGTCTAAAATTTCGAGGGAATTTATTTTATACTATATTATTATTTTATACTCAAAAAGAAATTCAGCTTTTAGTGAAAGAATAAAAAAGTGGAACAAGATCTGGTCATCATCCAACTAGAAAAAGTTTCGGCATTTTATTGTTTTACAATTTCGTCTTAGAGGTGAATGAATTGCTGAAAATTTCCTTTTGCTACTTGCGTGACGTTCTTAACCAGATAAAACAGGTGATGTTTTTAACAAAGTTTTATTAAATTTATCTCAATTTGTATTCCTTAAAAAATAATGAATTCGATTAGCTGGTGTTATTAAAATCAAATAGAGAAATTTTTTAAAAAATTTAATGAAAGCGTAGAACACGAAATATGTTCCAGTCCTTCTCGTATAAGAAAACAAACACTCAAATAATGGCATTTTTTTTATTTTTGTTTTGTTTTATGCAGACAAGTAGGGATACGACGTGTTCCTAGGTTAAGAAAATTTTATATTATTTTTCCTAACTTGGAAAGTCAGTTGTTGTTGTTTCTTATCCCACTTGGCTGGCCAAGCCCACGAGCCCATACGTGCTCATGATTGAAGGGGAAGGAAGCAGCTTCTGTTGTGATGGAGCATCCGTAGGTAGAAGCCTGACTTTTGCTCCGTGACGCTCTTACAGTCATAGGAGACTGGGACCTACAGCTTAAAGTGGATTCCGAACCACTACAAACATCCATGGCACCGCCGGGATTCGAACCCGAAACCTGTGGCACCGAGCGCCAGAGCGCTAGACACTCGGCCATTCAGGTCCCAAATTTGCCAACGGCACGCGGTGTTCCCAGGTGGTCACCCACCCAAGTACTGACCGCGCCCAATGATGCTTGACTTCGGTGATCTAACGAGAACCGGTATATTCAGCATGGTACGGCCGTTGGCGGAAAGTCAGAGAGTAAAAATAAGGTACTTACGTATTAACGGTACCTTGGCGGTTTTTAAGTCTCGCCAATCTAACAGCTACTAAGGTTACCAAACCAATAGAATAGATTGACGCCACTTAAAAACCGCCAAATCTGTAGCTGCGGTTAGCGCGTGTGCCCTTTATCGGCACTACTGTCGCCAAGGTACCGTTAATACGTAAGTACCAAAAATAATAACTAAAAATTGTAATTCAAGACAATAAATTGTTAATATACATATTATAACATAGTTCTTCTTCTTTAATGATGCAAAAGCTCCATGGTGGGCCAACGTCATCTGCCTTGTGGCATATAATTTCTGAACTAAGGAAAATATCCAAAAATTATTATAATATGACATTTTTGCTTATTTTTCACGAGAGATATGCGTAAATTGCGTAATATTTATTACATTTCTTTTTAACTTAACAATTATTGTTAAAGTTAATACTCCTAAATATATCATCATCATGATCATGAATGGCACAACAGCCCCATGGTGAGCTGGGGCCTACCTATTGGCAGATTTCGAAACATGAGATGTTTTCTTTTTACGCAGTAGGATTGTCGGCCCTGCACCCAACACTCTATAGTTAAATTAGACCAGGATGTACGGTTTAAAATTGATTCTGAATCACTACAAACATTCATGGCCTCGCCGGGACTCAAATGCGAAACCCGTGGCACCGTGAGCCAGATGTTAACATTAGGTTTTTAAAAAAAATATTTGTTTAACAACACTTCAATTTTTATAATACTAATTCCTGACATGGAATTTACTATGAGTAATGTTTTTCTCTATTAAGTATGGTTTAATATTAAATTGCTAAAAAATAATTTATAATTTATTGTTTTTCTGAAAAATATATGAAAAAATACTAATAACGAACTCCCCGGCACTATAGTCATGTTGGACTATGGTAGTCTGCCTACTGGCAGATTTCGAAACAGGAGATGCTTTATTTTTACTGAGTAGGGTTGTCAGCCCTACCCCCAATGCTTTATAGTCTTATTAGACCATGGGGCCTGCATGGCCGAGTGTCTGGCGCTCTGCGCCACAGGTTCCGGGCTCGAATCCCAGCGGTACCATGGATGTTTGTAGTTGTCGTAGGTCTCGGTCTCATATGATCGTAGAGCGTCACAGAGCCCAATCAGACTTTTCAACCCACATCATTCCCAAACTGTAAAGGGGCAACTCAGCTCTAGGCACAGTGATGTAGTGTAGTAGTAGTAGTCACCGGGACCTAAGGTTTAAAGTGGAGCCCGAACCACTAAAAGCATCCATGGTACCATCGAGACTCGAACTTGAAACCTATTACACCGAGCGCCAGAGGTATGAAAAAATACACTGAGAGAAAAATCAAATCCTTCCTCCTATCGGATTTTTAATTATTAAAATACTTTACGTAAATATGCAAAACACGCATTGTTATGATGAAAATGTCATTAACACATGCTTAATCCTATCTGAATCCTTTATTTTCATGACAAATCAAAATTTGCAAATAGGAAAAAATCATTGAATACAATAATCCTTCAAACCGGGGTGTGGTTTCCAATATATTCAACGGCAAACTCAGAAGGCGTTACTGCGGTTTCTCCCCGCCCTCTCTTGTTTTGCAAAACATCAATCCTTCACAGTTCGATCAAAACGCATTACTGAATTCACAAGCACAAAAAATATATTCACTGACAAAACCGTCCAATTGGAATGGCTATGCGAAAACAGTGCGTGTGAAAATTTTACCATGCATTGTATTCGCCAAACAATGGTGAGCCTGGGACTTCAGTTCAGTTCAATTAAGGTTCTAACCGGAGATACGCGGGAATAATTCGAAAAATAAAAAAATAAAAAATGGCGTTAATTTATTTCTAGAAGGGAATCGATGTGTTTTGGTAGATGAATAAATAAATCAGGCAGATCATTGACTCTTGTGGACTGTCATAAGCAGCAGGACTTATTTTTTACCACTTATTTTTTGATGAGAGGTGCGGTTCTTTTGATAAGGAACTTTTGTTACGGTGTAACGCTTAATTAAATGATTAGATCATCTTTTTTTTTTTTTTTTTTTTTGTCACTTGAATGAAAGGTTCTTAGATAAAAAGGATATGATTTATAGCCTGGTGCATTCAGATATGGGACATGGTTAAAAATGCTCTTGAACTCTTCAACAAAGCGCTTGCTTTTTTTTTTTATGTTAGGACGCTTGAATGATCAATATGATGTCAACTATAAATTGTCCATTCACTGACAATTAATTGGGTAAAGAAAAATAATAATTTGCATCTAATAAATGGATAATTTCTGCTACTTTTTTTGCGAAAATAATGTCTGCTATTTCGTAATCCACTGGAACATTCGTAAGAAACTACTACTAAAATATTACAATTGATCCAGTCAAGATCAATTTGATTCCAGCTACAAATTGTCAATTCCCTAACTAACTTAGTAACCATTCACTAACTAACTAACTTCATTAATTAATTTCCAGCTACAAACTGTCCCTTCACAATCAAATCGGTAAAGAAAAATATTAATTTGCATCTAATAATTGAACAACTTTTTCTTCCTTTTTGCAAAATAATGTCTCCTATTTCGTGATCGGTGGGAACATTCACAAACAACTGACGACGATAGGACACTTGGAATATCAATTTGATTCCAACTACAAACTGTCCATTCACCAACAATTAAATCGGTAAAGAAAAGTATTAATTTGCATCCAACAACTTAACAACTTTTTTTTGTGAAATGCTTTTCTGTAATACAAGGGAACATTCGTAAAAAAAGTTGGGTTTTTTCAACATTAGGACATCTGAAATATCAAAGTGATTCCAATTACAGACTGTTCATTCACTCACAGTTAAATCGGTAAAGAAAAAAATATTAATTTGCATCTAATAATTGAACAACTACTTTTCCTTCTTCGAAATAATGTCTGCTATTTCGTAATCCATGGGAACATTCGCAAAAAACTTACTTTTTTCGACTTTAGGACACTTGAAAGAACAATTTGATTCCAACTACAAATTGTCCATTCCCTAACAATTAAATCGATAAGAAAAAATATTAGATTGCATCTAATAATTGAACTTTTTTTTATGTTAGGACAATTGGAAGATAATTTTGATTCTAGCTATAAACTGTTCATTCACTAACAATCAAATCGGTAAAGAAAAAAAAATATTAATTTGCATCTAATAATTGAACAACTTCTTTTTGTGAAATAATGTCTCCTATTTCGCAATCCATGCGAAAATTCGCAAAAAACCTGCTTTAATCGACATTGGGAAACTTGAAAGATCAATTTGATTCTAACTATAAACTGTTCATTCACTAACAATCAAATCGGTAAAGAAAAAATATTAATTTGCATCTAATAATCGAACAACTTCTTTTCTTTTTGCGAAATAATGTCTGATATTTCGTAATCCATGGGAACATTCTCACAAAAACGTTTCACAGAATTTGCTGCTAATTTACCCCTTTTTTTTTTCTCACAAAGCTTAATGTTTAAATGAATAAAGCTGGATTCTCACCAAAAACTGAGAATTTAAAGGAGCTAAAAGATAAAATCGATTCTTTCACTGACTTGGTTGATCACTAAAAGTCTTAATTTAAAAATAAAAAAAAAAAAAAAAAAAAAAAAAAAAAAAAACATACATTACATGTATGTTTACATTGTCTTAAATAAAATTTGAGAGACAAACTAGCATAAATAAATTTCGATAAACTTTACAACTTAATAATCTTGGACAGAAGCAGCCAACAGAAATTATATACGTGTCGTTTGCAAAACATTAAAATATACCTTTCTTACTTTTAAATCCATCTAGTTAGTCTTCTTCGCAAATAAACAACTGCCATATATGAAAATTCGCTTTGGATTTATAAAAGAATAAAAATTCGACGAAATTAGAAATAAAATAAATTATATCTTCAAAGGATTAAAATTTTAAATGAAAATTGCAAATTAATTTTTAATTTTTTTAAAACTTTCCATAAAGTCTGGTTGCTTGTAATTTTTGATAAGTTTTTATCAGAAAGAAAATGATAAATTTTTAATTTAATGCTGTTATACTGTATTTAATGTTTTATTTATTTTTTTAATCGACATTCATTAACTTTTAACATTAAGAATTTTTTAAAGGTATTAACAAATTCTAAAATTTTTTTTAATTAAAATCGATTGATTAAAATCGAAATTTTTTAAAGATAAAACAAATTCGTCTAAAAGGATTTAAAACTGTATATGTATGTCAACGGTTCACACTTTCTTACTTTTGTGATCATTTTAAAAAAGAAATGTTATTATTTACCCTACTTTAAATTAAATATTATTTATATAAATTTTATTTTTTAAATATTATTTTTCTGATATTTATGTTCTTCATTTTCTAATAATAACATATGATAATAGATTTTGGGTTGTTTTAAAATGATTCATTTCTTTCTGGTTCTATTATTTGAAAAAGGAAAATCAACACATTTTTTTTTCAAAAAAGTTAAATAAGAAATTTAATCGAATAAAAAATATAATTAGTTAATTTATTTAAATAAAATATTTAAATATCGAATTCAATTAATTGAATTTAATGATTCGTTACATTATAAAGGCTTCGTTCAAAACTTTTTAATAATAATATATGATAATAGATTTTGGTTTCTATAAAAGGATTAATTTCTTTCTGGTTTTATTATTTGAAAAAAGCAAAAAAATTTTTTTTTAAAAAGATTAAATGAAAAATTAATCAAATAAAAATAAAAATAATTAAAGATTTAATTTGAATAAAATATTTAAATATTGAAGTTGATTAATTGAATTTAATGATTCGTTATATTATTATAAAGGCTACCTTCCAAACTTTCTAATAATAATATATGATAATAGATTTTGGTTTCTATAAAGTGATTCATTTCTTACTGGTTCTATTATTTGAAAAAATTAATAAAATAAAAATATAACTGATTAAGAATTTTATTTAAATAAAATATTTAAATATAAAAGTTAATTAATTGAATTTAACGATTATTTATATTATAAAGATTTCGTTCAAAACTTTGGAAATACTTGACTCTGAGTCATGATTTCATTAAAAATCCAAACAGAAGGGTAATTATCATAAAACAAAGAGTGGTTGTGTAAAGTACAATCATTTTGTATTTGTCAATGCGTATTTTAAACAGATAAATTTGTTTTTTAATTTAAATTGATAAGTTGCTCGTATTTATTTATAAATATTATGAACTGTATTTTTACATTGATGTCTGAAAAGAAATGCAGCTGCTAATATGAATGGTAAATGCAGCTGGTAATAACAATGTTCCTGTTAGTTTTTTTAACCTCCGCTTTTTGCTATCAATAAGTGCTTGAATAGAAAAACTTTTTCTCGAAATGTAAAGAAAATTAAGAAGAAATAAAAATAATACATAAATTAAATAAGAAAATATAAATCCACCTTATTTTGCCTTTAAAAATAATAAAGATGTTTCAGTCCGCAATATCAAAACATTAGTCCACGCGTTATCTTTCATTTTTATTTATAATAGAAAAACTTTTTTCGAAAATTTATAAATAGGAGCCTTACAAAAAAAAAAAAAAAAAAAAAAAAAAAAAAAAAATTTAAACCAAAATCTTGCACAAATAAATAAAAATTAAAAAATATAATGAAAATAAATTGAGTATTTGACAATTACGTAAGATGTATCTAAATATTGATTTTGAAAAAATTATTAAATAAAGCACGTGCACGGGTTATTTTATCGATTATTCTAAGAAAACATAATTAAGTAAAATTTTAAAATCCAACACCTTACGCAGAAATCCAGGTACTACAAATTTACAAAGCACCTAACATGCCCCATACAAACTGCCCTTCCCCCTTTCCCTCCTTCCATGAGACCACACAGGTTCTTGGACTTGGTCTAGATGTTGATGTCTACCAAGTCGGACAAATAATAATAATATAAATAATAATAAATAATAAATAAATAAATATGAGTCGTGCAAAAAAAAATAAATAAATAAACCCAAAATCTTGCAAAAATAAATACACATTTTAAAATATAACGAAAATAAATTGAGTATTTGACAATTACGTAAGATATATCTAAATGTTGATTGGTGTAAACGTTGCAAAATAAAGCACGAGGGTTAATTCAATGATTATTAAAAAAAAACATAATTAAGTAAAATTTTAAAATCCAATATCTTACGCAGCAATCTAGAAACTACATGTTTACAAAACATATCATTTTTGTAAACATGTATAGCGCATTACAAACAATGAAAAGCGCTTAAGGTCATTTAATCGTCATAAGAATGCAATTAGACAATAGAGAGTTTTTGCATAACGTATCTCGGACGTCCGTTAGCTTTTCTCTCTAGCGCGCATGCTCATAAGAAATTACGCATGCGTATCCGTCATAAGGTTTCCTATGAGCATGCGCACTATGGTGAAAAAGCTAACGGACGTCCGACATACGGTATGCAAAAACTCTCTAATGAATCACTGAAAAACAAATATAAAGTCATTTCCGTTAAGGCGTTGTGGATACTGCACACAGTTATTTAAGGTCCTTCTTTTCTTTTTTTTCTCTTTCTCTCTTTTTTTTCTCTCTGTTTTCTTCTTGGTCATTAACAAGA
This sequence comes from Caerostris darwini, assembly GCA_021605075.1. NCBI lineage: Eukaryota > Metazoa > Arthropoda > Arachnida > Araneae > Araneidae > Caerostris > Caerostris darwini. The sequence goes on along the minus strand of BPLQ01002541.1, from coordinate 1,058,748 downwards.
AAAACGTTTATGACTGGGAACAGTGACTGCTATTGTCGTTTCCTAGTAGTTCGGAATTTCTTGTTTTTTTTTTTTTTTTTTTCAAGTTCATTTATGCCGTGGGAGGTCTACGTTATAGAAGAATTCTTGGCAAAACCGTATAAAAGAATATTTTTTTTTTTTTTTTTTTAGTTCACTTGGACATTAATGTTGAACAGGTTTCAGGGGAAAAATTCCACTGATGAGCCACTGCCTTTGAATAATTTTTAATAAATCATAAAATGGAATAAGTTTTGAATTATGCAATAAGTTTTGAAATATGCAATAAGTTTTGAATTATGCAATAAGTTTTGCAGAATTATGCAGAAATTTTGCAGAATTTACCAAAGCGATATTGAAAATGTCCTTGAAGCTTTAAATCTTCAGAAATATTAGGGAAACGACATTATAACTAAATGCTACTTTAAAATTTATCCAAAATAATTTAATTAAATTTATTAAATTTATTATTATTATTATTATTATTATTATTGTTAAAGCTCTCTTGGACATTAATGTTGCACAAAATCCACTGATAAACCACTACCATTAAATAATTTTTCATAAATCCTAAAATGCAATAAGTTTTGAATATGCCTAAGTTTGGAATTATACAATAAGTTTTGCAGAATTATTTTACCGAAGCAATATTGGAAATATCCTTTAAAGCCTTAAATCTTCAGAAACATTAATGTTTCAAAGAAAAAATCCACTGATAAACCACTACCATTAAATAATTTTTAATAAATTCTAAAGTGGAATAAGTTTTGAATCTGCATAAGTTTAGAATTATACAATAAGTTTTGCTGAATTAATTTACAGAAGCGATATTGGAAATGTCCTTTAAAGCCTTAAATCTTCAGGAACATTAGGGTAACGACATTATAATCAACTGTTACATCAAAATTAATCAATATAATTTAATTAAATTTATTACATTTTTTTTTTTTTTTGTTGTTGTTAAATCTCTCTTGGACATTAATGTTGTTTCAAAAACCACTACTTAAATTCAACTGCATTGGAATGCAATTTAATATCGTTGCCTTGGCAGTGGTTTATGTTAAAAAGACAAAAGAACAAAAACATTCCATTTCTGAAAACTTCAAACTCTACCCTGAAAAAACTCAAAATGTTGTTGTGATTGTATATTTGTATATTTATAATTCCATTATACATACCATTAAATAGTTTTTGGGCATTTAACTGTTTTTGAATAGATACTAAAATGCAGCCCCCCTTTTTTTTTTTTTTTTTTTTTTTTTTTTTTTTGTATAATATATGTTTTAAATTTTTTTAATTCCTGCTAATTCTGTACATTATATTTGAATTTGGAATTACTGCAATCCAATCTAGTACCATTAAATAGTTTTTAATAGATACTAAAATGCAATAAGTTTTACACATACATAAATTTGGAATTATGCAATAAGTTTTGCAGAATTATTTTATGCGAAGCAATGTTAGAAATGTCCTTTAAAGCCTTAAATTTTCAGGAACATTAAATTAACTGCTACATCAAAATATTTTAATTAAATTTATTAAAATTTTTTTTTTGTTATAGCTCTTTTGTATATTAATGCTATACAGGTTTCCGGGAAAAAAATCTATTGATGAAACACTGTTAATTTTTGATCACTCATTTATGTTAATTAACCAAGAAAATTTGCTTTAAACATCTAAATGGAAGGGAACATATCAGATAAATTTCATTAAAAGTATTATACAAAGCATCTTAATTAGCAATTGTAGTTAAACAATTTATCATGTGGAAAATTGGCAATTGGTCAAATCTGACAGATTAAAAAAGAGGCTTTATAAGGAAGGAAATGCCATTTAGAAGAGATTTTAATTACAACAAAAATAATTTTAATTTTAGACAAATAACATTTTAGATTACACGATAGTAAAAGAAAAACTAAATAAAAAACTACATACTAACTGTTATACTTTTTCTTTTCAAAGCAATTTTGCGCAGAGTTTTTTTGAGTGCCATCCCTAACTTGTAATCGATTACTAAAACTAATAATCTAGTAATCGAATAACCATCCCTAACTAGTTACAGCTGTTAAACCAAATGTTTACCATTCCACGCTATTCGCTATCAGATGATATACTAAAATATATACATATATAGATGATAAATATGTACATATTCTAATTAACATCTATTTACTAATTAGCGTTCTAATGGAAATATTTACCATTCCACGCTATCCGTGGTTAGACTATAGATAAATATGCGCATGTTCTAATTAACATTTACTTTCTATTAATTAGCATTTAATGGAAATGTTTACCATTAAATGCTATCCGTGGTCTGGCTATAGATAAATATCCGCATGTTCTAATTAACATCTACTTAACTAATTAACATTCTAATTGGAATGTTTACCACTCCGCTATCCGTGTTCGAAATATATAAATCAATATGCGCATGTTCTAATTACCATTTACATAACTAATTAACCATCTAATGGAAATGTTTACCATTCCACGCTATCCGCGGTCGTATTATAAATAAATATGCGCATATTCTAATTAACATCTACTCAACTAATTAACGTTCTAATGGAAATGTTTAACATTCTATGTTATCAGTGGTTGGACTATAGATAAATATATCTATGTTCTAATTAACATCTTCTTAACTAATTAGCATTCTAATGGAAATGTTTACCATTCCACGCTATCCGTGGTCAGATTATAGATAAACATGCGCTTATTCTAATTAACTTCTACTTAACTATATAATATGCGCATGTTCTAATTAACATTTTAATGGCAATGCTTACCATTCCACGTTAACTGTGGTCGCACTACAGATAAATATGCACATGCTCTAATTAACATCTATTTAACTAATTAGCATTCTAATGGCAATGTTTACCATTCCACGGTGTCCCTGGTCGAAATATAGATAAATATGCACATGTTATAATTTAATATGCACATGTTATACGTAAATATGCACATTTATTAAAAACAAGATATATATTACATGTTATTAATCTACTTAACTAATTAGCGTTCTAATGGAACTGTTTACCAAATGTTTAACATTCTACACTATTCGTGGTCGGACTATAGATAAATATGCGGATGTTCTAATCAACATCTACTTAACTAATTAGAGTTCTAATGGAGATGTTTACCATTCCACGGTGTTCGTGGTCGAAATAAAGATAAATATCCGCATATTTTAGTTAACATCTACTTAACTAATTAAAGTTCTAATGGAGATGTTTACCATTCCACGGTGTTCGTGGTCGAAATAAAGATAAATATCCGCATATTTTAGTTAACATCTACTTAACTAATTAGCATTCTAATGGAAACTCTTATTCGAATGTTTATATTCAATTTAATTATTTATTTACTTATCTATCTTAACTTCATCAAAGCAATTTGTTCGTTTAGAACTTTGGGGTTATTCTGTTGGAACGTTCTTATCGGAATATCTAGTTATTTTTTAATTAAAGCAAACTAATGATCATTTAGAATTTTCGAACATCATTAGAGTCACTGATAAAAAATGATTGTTTTGAATTTTCAAGTCACGTTACAATTTAAAAGCAACCAAAGCTATATTATTTTAAAAGCAACTAAAATTTATTCCAACAAAGCAAATTATAAAATTATAAAAATGCTTAGTTGGAATTTTTTCATAATGTATCGTCTGATTGGCTAAAAACAATTAAACGAAATTTTAAGTGTTGCCACTCAGAAGAAAAGGTTACTAAATACACGTGATTATAACATCAAAAATAAAAAGTTCTTAAAATTATTTTTAGATGGAAATACATATAATTTTTGCATAAATTAACAATTAAAAATTAAATTATCAACTATTATATTAATTATTAACTTATTGTTTATCATTAAAAATGAATTAATTAACAATTTAAAGCAATTAAAATTTATTCCACCAAAGCAAACGATAAAATTATAAAAATAATGTTTAGTTGGAATTTTTTCATAACGTATCATGTGATTGGCTAAAAACAATTAAACGAAGTTTTAAATGTTGCCACTCAGCAAAATAGAAAAAAAGATTACTAAATGCACTTGATTATAACAAAAAAAAAATGAAAAAGAACTTAAAATTATGATATTAAACATGAAAAAAATATGATATTAAACATGAGTATAGAAATACAATATTACGATACTAAATTTGAAACTAAATACGATAATAAATTTACGATACTAAATACGATATTAAATTTGAGAACGTATCGTGTGATTGGCTAAAAACAATTAAGCGAAATTTTAAATGCTCCCACTCAGTCAAATAAAATAAAAGGTTACTAAATTCACATGGTTATAACATTAAAAAAATAAAAATGATCTTAAAATTATTTTTAGAAGGAAATATATATATTTAATTTTTGCATAAACACAAAATAAGCAAATTCATTTTTTTTTTTTTTTTTAGGTATAATTATTTTCTCTAAAAAATACAATATTAAATGTGAGTATAGAAATACGATATTACGATACTAAATTTGATACTAAATACGATTAAATTTAAGATACTAAATACGATATTTAATTTGAGAACGTATCGTGTGATTGGCTATAAACAATTAAACGGAATTTTAAATGCTGCCACTCAGTCACATAGAAGAAAAGGTTATTAAATTCATGTGATTATAACATAAAAAAAATAAAAAAGATCTCAAAATTATTTTTAGAAGGAAGTATATGTAATTTTTGCATAAACACAAAATAAGCAAATTCAGTTGTTTCAAGTATAATTATTTTTTCTAAAAAATACGATACTAAATTTGAGTATAGAAATACGATATTGCAATTTTAAAATTGATACTAAATACGATAATAAATTTACGATATTGCGATTCTAAATTTGATATTAAATACGATAATAATAAATTTACGATACTAAATACGATATTGCGATTCTAAATTTGAGTATAGAAATACGATATTGCAATTTTAAATTTGATACTAAATACGATAATAAAGTTACGATATTGCGGTTCTAAATTTGATATTAAATACGATAATAATAAATATTACGATACTAAATACGATATTGCGATTCTAAATTTGACATTAAATACGATAATAAATTTACGATATTGCGATTCTAAATTTGATATTAAATACGATAATAAATTTGAGTATAGAAATACGATATTGCAATTTTAAATTTGATACTAAATACGATAATAAAGTTACGATATTGCGGTTCTAAATTTGATATTAAATACGATAATAATAAATTTACGATACTAAATACGATATTGCGATTCTAAATTTGACATTAAATACGATAATAAATTTACGATATTGCGATTCTAAATTTGATATTAAATACGATAATAAATTTGAGTATAGAAATACGATATTGCAATTTTAAATTTGATACTAAATACGATAATAAAGTTACGATATTGCGGTTCTAAATTTGATATTAAATACGATAATAATAAATTTACGATACTAAATACGATATTGCGATTCTAAATTTGACATTAAATACGATAATAAATTTACGATATTGCGATTCTAAATTTGATATTAAATACGATAATAAATTTGAGTATAGAAATACGATATTGCAATTTTAAATTTGATACTAAATACGATAATAAATTTGAGTTACGATATTGCGGTTCTAAATTTGATATTAAATACGATAATAATAAATTTACGATACTAAATACGATATTGCGATTCTAAATTTGACATTAAATACGATAATAAATTTACGATATTGCGATTCTAAATTTGATATTAAATACGATAATAAATTTGAGTATAGAAATACGATATTGCAATTTTAAATTTGATACTAAATACGATAATAAAGTTACGATATTGCGGTTCTAAATTTGATATTAAATACGATAATAATAAATTTACGATACTAAATACGATATTGCGATTCTAAATTTGACATTAAATACGATAATAAATTTACGATATTGCGATTCTAAATTTGATATTAAATACGATAATAAATTTGAGTATAGAAATACGATATTGCAATTTTAAATTTGATACTAAATACGATAATAAAGTTACGATATTGCGGTTCTAAATTTGATATTAAATACGATAATAATAAATTTACGATACTAAATACGATATTGCGATTCTAAATTTGACATTAAATACGATAATAAATTTACGATATTGCGATTCTAAATTTGATATTAAATACGATAATAAATTTGAGTATAGAAATACGATATTGCAATTTTAAATTTGATACTAAATACGATAATAAAGTTACGATATTGCGGTTCTAAATTTGATATTAAATACGATAATAATAAATTTACGATACTAAATACGATATTGCGATTCTAAATTTGAGTATAGAAATACGATATTGCAATTTTAAATTTGATACTAAATACGATAATAAATTTACGATATTGCGATTCTAAATTTGATATTAAATACGATAATAAATTTACGATATTGCGATTCTAAATTTGATATTAAATACGATAATAAATTTGAGATAGAAATACGATATTGCAATTTTAAATTTGATACTAAATACGATAATAAAGTTACGATATTGCGGTTCTAAATTTGATATTAAATACGATAATAATAAATTTACGATACTAAATACGATATTGCGATTCTAAATTTGACATTAAATACGATAATAAATTTACGATATTGCGATTCTAAATTTGATATTAAATACGATAATAAATTTACGACACTAAATACGATATTAAATTTCAATATTTAAGGGTGGTATTCGTTTTTTTCCCCCTTTTTTGATGAAAATAAGTTCGTAGTTGGCATGTGATTGACAGGAGTATGTATAATTACAATTTTATAGTGTATAGAGAAATCTAGTATTCTAATGTGAAAAGAATATTTTTATTAAAGAATTTATAGATTTAAGAATAATTTTCTAATGCCAAGATTTAGCCACCCCTAATCCCAAACACTACATAATTTAAGAATAATTTACAGCAGAATATCGGACAAAAAGCGTTTCTAAAAACAAATTTAAAACACCAGATTTAAAATAGGATAGTATCGACAACGCATTTACCTATAAGTGTTATATTAGGTTATGATTATGAAGTATAGGACACTTAGATATTAAATTACAAAATAAAAACTTTTGTTAATTAAAAGCTGTTGGATTACTAAATAAGATATAATTACCAAAATATTAATAAGTTAAAGGTATTAAAAAAAGCGCCAATCTCGTAGCAATACAGTTCAATTTGTGGGCCACAAGCAGATAGACGTTGTAAAAAGGAAAGCTCATATTGTACATGTTAACTTCCATAAAACATAGAATTTTTTTACTTATTTTTTTTAAAAACCAAATCTTATTATATAAAAATATAAGAAAATTAATAAAAATGAAATATACTTTTTTATTTTCAAAAATATTTCCTATTTCATTATTAAAAACCATTAGGCCATCTAAATACATGACATAAAATTTCTTAACGAAAAAAGCGGCCTGATAGCCAACAGATTAGCGCTCTGGCCGTTGGTGCTTCAGGTTCGAATCCTGGCAGAGGCATTGATGTTGGTGAGTGGTTCGAAATCCACGTTAAACGTAGGTGGCGGTCTAACTAGGCTGAAGTGTGTGAAAAATAACCTTAGAGCGACAACCAAACCAAATTAACAAAGAAAAAGATAAAAAAATTACTATAATACGAAATATTTGCTTATTTTTCAGGAGAGATATAAATTGTGTGACATTTATTACATTTCTTTTCACTTAACAATTATTATAACATTACATTTCTTTTTTACTTTACAATTATTGTTAAAGTTATTACTCTTAAATTCACTCCAAGACAAATTTTTTAAATGTGATCCAGGTAAGTAAAAAATTGGGCATTTTCATTTCTAAAACTTCAATACTCTAGGCGCTCTTCAAGAAAAGACCAAAAATTTTGTGTACGCTAAATAGACCGGGACTTATTGTTTAAAGTGGATTCCGAACCACTACTACTCTACCACTACATCACTGTGCCTACAGCTGAGTTGCCCCTATACAGTTTGGGAATGAGGTGGGTGAGGAGTCTGAATGGGCTCTGTGATGCTCTACGGTCACATGAGACCGGGGCCTAGTACGGTTTAAAGTGGATTCCGAACCACTACAAATACCCATACTACCACCGTGATTCAAACTCGAAACCTGTGTTATCGAGTGCCAGAGAGCTAACTACTCGGCCATCAGGCCTCCTGATTCCGAACCACTACTACTACTACTACACCACACCACATCACATCATTATGCCTAGAGATGAGTTGCTCCTTTACAGTTTGGGAATAATGTGAGTGAGAAGAAGTCTGATTGAGCACTGTGACGCTCTATGGCCACATGAGACCGGGACCAACGCCTTAAAGTGTATTCCAACCACTACAAACAACCACTGCACCGCCGGGATTCGAACCTGAAACCTGTGATACCAAATGCCACTTGGCCACCAGATCCCCAAATGGGATCTCCAAAGGGATTAATCTTTATAGAGACATTAATACCAAGGTATTAAAAATCAAAATGCCATGGTTTTTCTGCATGTTGAACGCATGGAATTCGGCAACTTTCATCAAAAGCTTACGTGATAAATGTTATTCAGGTAACGTAATAGCTCGCAGTAACGCGATCGTTTATTTAGAACGGTTTTAATCTATGCTAAATTATGCAGGTGTCAAGATTTCACGTTTGGTCACCGGCGGTTATGCATACGCTAATGGCCAAAGGAATTTTAATTAAGTTTCAGATCTCAAGGTTATGTAAACTGTCCGAGTTTATTGTTCTACATGGTTTTAATTCTAAATGATCTGACAGCCACTTTTGAAAACATAGTTAGCATGAGAATCACGATATTTGTAATTTCAATAGACAGTACCGCTGAATTATCTTATGCATGATTGCTTTAAAATAGTGGGACAGAGCTGTAAGAAAAGACGTTAAGCTTTCTGTAGACATAATGTTTTGACATTTATGTATTTTTATTATTATTTGAGTTGAATCATTCTAACTGAAAAATAAATTTAAATGTCTTGTTGAAATATTAATTGCGAAATCGAATCAACAATGAAAATAAAGAACAGAGAGTATGTCGGCATTGACCACATTTAATTCCATGCAGTAACAGGAGTTTGCAATTAATGTTAGTTTATATATGCACTATTCTTAATAATAATAATAATAATAATAATAATTTAAGAAATCTGTTTAAATCACAGTTCAGAAACAAAAAAACTAAATTCTTGTCATATAAAACCCTTATTAGACCTATTTTGGTCTATGGCTCTGAAACATGGACTTTGGCATGATCTGATGAGGCCCATTTTGGGTATATTTGAGCGGAAGACTTTAAGGGCTATTCTCACAGGTTGTTAATGAAAGTGATTGTTTGAGAAAACGGTACAACTCATAAATATATAAATGCTATAAAGACCCAGATATTATAAAATTTATTAAGATCAATAGATTAAACAGGGCTGTTCATGTATTTAGAATGAATGATTTAAAATCTGTCGTTTTAGCAAAGCCACAGGGACAAAGAGGAAGAGGACGACCCAGGTTGCGATGGATAGACGCAGTTAAAAGGGATTTTGCTGTACTGAAAATTAGGAATTTGAGGACCCTTGTCACTCAGAGGAATGCAGGGAAATCTTTACAAAGGAAAGCCTTGGCATAATCTGGGTTGTCGCGCTAATGGTGACGATAATGATAATGATATAATAAATAATAATAATAATAATTGTAATCAGCTTGGCTGGTATACAGGTTGCCCGTAAAGTTTAGAATTTAATGTATTAACAACAGCAATCTTAAAAAATAAAAACTATAGAACTATAAAACTATAAAAAAATATATAAAATAAATATATATATATAGCTATAGAAAACTATATAATTTTCTTTTCTTTCACTTTGAAATAAAATTGTTTTTGCTTTCACCAGACAATCTTTCAGAAACATTTGTTACATTATATAATTTATTAATTATATAATTATTAGCACACGAAATAAATTTAAAATAAACAACTAAGAATAGTTCGTGAAAGAAATTAAAAAAATAAAGCAATAAATGAATAAGAAACGTTGAAAGTGGTCAAAGAAACGAAAAAATTTATCAAATAAACCGAAAACAATGCTATCCCCCCCCCCAAAAAAAAATCATAGTTTTATGGATAATGAATATTCCGGAAAATTCGCTTAATTTTATTAGCATTCAGAAGTCACATGAACGCTGACTGTCAACAAATATGTCAGTCCACAATGGTACTTCAACTTCATAATTTTCCCGTTCCTTTCAATAAGTTTTGTCACTGCTCTTTTGATCTTTCTCATTATTATTTAGCGTCATAAAGATTTTGATGTTTTATTCGATTTTTACATTAATAATATATTAATATCAGGATTTTTTTTTTAAAACTGAACTTTAAAATATCCAAAACATTACTAATGTAAGTTTCAATAAGCCATTTCTTAATATAACGAAAGCTAACTAAATAAAATTTTAATTTCTTATTGAAAACATTTGAATAATTTCTTATTGCATTTAACATATGAATAATTTTTAGCATTAGAAACAGGATTGATGTGACCAAAAGAATAAAATGTTGAGCTTACGAACTAGAGGGAAAGAATTCGAAATTATTAGAGAGTTTTTGCATACCGTATTTTGGACGTCCGTTAGCATTTTCTCCCTAACGCGCATGCTCATAGGAAATTGCGCATGCGTATCTGTAATAATGTTTCCTATGAGCATGTGCGCTAGGGAGAAAATGCTAACGGACGTCCAAAATACGGTATGCAAAAACTCTCTATTATTAGTATAATTTTCAGTAAATAATGTCATAATGTAACGAAAACTAACTAAAAAAATTTAATTTCTTATTGTAAAAATAATCAATCATTTTTAATAGTGCCGGTTATCTAAAAGTGTGTTAAGTGTTAAGCTAGTTTGTTTGATTGTTTAATATATATCTCTAGCTTAATAAAAAAAATATTCTTATTATACTTAAAATATGAATAGTTTTAAGTATCACATATTTACAGTTAAATTAGGCCTTACAGTTAAATTAGGAGTTTTAATATTAGGCTCAATATGACCAAAAGAATAGTATGTTGAGTTTTCGAAGTAGACGGAATGGGTTCGAAATTATTATTATTAACCGGCAGTATAAGTACGCTATTGTAAAAGGAGCCAGAGTTTTTAAAAATTCGGAAATTTCTTAAACTTTAAAGATTAATTATTTATAAATTTTGAAGTTTATAATGATCTATATTTACCAAAATCTTTTTATTTTTTATTTTTATTTTTCTTAAAGAGATTAATTTTTTTAAGCATGGTGAGTGTCAAACCTAACAGTTTGAGAACCACTATGCCGCATGTGGAATCAGTAGTCATCATTTCAACTACCTAATGTTGATGCAGCCGCTTATCCACCTTGAAATTTTTTTATAGGTATTTGCTATACATTTTTTAACATATATTATATTAAACGCCATCGCATTATCGAAAATGTACCACAAAAGTAGATTCTTCGACCACAAAATTCTTAGACACACACACACACACACACACACACAAACAACAACAACAACAAAATAATGATAATAAATGTAATAGTATGGAATAGAATAAATAATATAAATGGAATAGTATGCGCAGTATATGCCTCAAACATATCAACCTACACTGAAGTTTTTGGAAATGATTGGAAAATAATACTGGGTTGGCACAAGTGCCATTCTAAAAGAATGCGAACAATTTTTTTTTCTTTCTTCATTCCATTCCTCTTACCCTCTTTTTTTCATTCCATTCCTACTCACACTCACCCTTATTTTTTTCCACCAGACATTCCTTATCTGTCCCAACCTCGCCAATTAAAAACATCACTTTCACGCCTCAAAGTGTGACTCTCTTACTCCAGAAACCAAACGGTCAATTTACTGCTGAACACAGAGCCAACTCAACCGAGGTTTCCAGACCAGTCCATGATACCAGTTGGGTAAATTAATACCCAAAAAAGATCACAAGCGATTCCTCTATGTTCGGTAGCTGATGCATCCCCCCCTGCCATATCCAAATGGGGGAGGACGACGACCACCCAAGGGGCAAGAAAGGGACGATCTGTCTTTTACGCAACGCTGCTTGCAATCTTCCGTGATGTGCCAGTGCCCAATTTTTTTTTTTTTTTTTTTTTTTTTTTTTTTTGTCGTCGTCCTCAACGTAGTAGATCATTTTTATTCTTCTGCCTTTTCTTAACATGGTTGCCGTGGCCGGTTATTCGCAAAAATTGTTATTTTCTATTGTTGTCTTTCATAACCATAAAAGTTGTGTCTACTTTGACAGCGAAGATCCAGTCGCCTCCTATACACCAAGAAAGAGATAAATAAAGTAAAAAAAAATAAATAAATAAATAAATAAATCTATTTTTTGGAGATTTTTATCGATCGTGAAGATGTATGCCAGCTATTGCTATCGCGTAGTGGTTTGTGAAACTTTCAGAATACATAATGGCAGAACTAAAATGAGATACCATCTTAGGATCTGGTCGGTTTTCAGTTGTTTAGTTTGTGAATAATGTCTTAATCAACGTTACAAAACAAGGACACTTTTTGTTACCATATATATAGTTTGACTTACTATGCGTAAAAAGGAAACATCCATTTTTACAAAGGAAATGGATGAATCCATTATTTGTTAGGGGACACATATAGTTTGACTTAGTATGTATCTGACTGTATGTAATCTCTGTACTATGTATCCCCTCACAATAAAACTGTATGTAATTTCTGCACTATTTATCCCCTAACAAATAATCGATTCGTCCATTTCCTTTGTAAAAATTGTTGTCTACCTTTTAAGCACTCTGTTACATACAGTCAGATTCATAGTACAGAGATTACATACAGTCAGATTCATAGTACAGAGATTACATACAGTCAGATACATAGTACAAAAAAAGTACATACAGTTTTCAAAGAAGAAAGTTCAATAGTAAATCATGAAGTTTTTATGTCTTTTGATGAATATTTTTTTATCTAATTCTCCTAATTTTTCTATTTCTAATTTTTTACATCAATTTTTTTTTTTTTTTTTTTTGTCGTCCTCAACGTAGTAGATCATTTTTATTCTTTCTTAAGAGAGTTGTTGCCGTGGCGGCTATTCGCAAAAATTGTTATTTTCTATTGTTGTCTTTCATAGCCATAAAAGTTGTGTCTACTTTGACAGCGAAGCCACAGTGGCCTCCGAAGGAGATAAATAAAGTAAAAAAACAAAAACAAATAATAATAAATAAATAAAAAAATCAGTCTATTTTTTGAGATTCGTAATACATAATGGCAAAACTGAGATGCGATACCATCTCAGGATCTGCAGTTTTTCGTGGTTGGTTTTCTGTTGTTTAGTTTGTGAATAATATCTTAATCAACGTTACAAAACAAACTCTTTTTATTACCATATATAGTTCGACTTATTGTGCGTAAAAAGTAAACATTCTTTTTTACAGAGCAGATGGACGAATCGATTTGTTAGTGTTACAAGTCAGATGCGTAGTACAGAAAGTACATACAGTTTTCAAAGAAGAAAGTTTAATAATAAATCACAAAGATTCACATCATTTAATGAATACTTTTTTTTTTTTTCTGATTCTTTTTTGTAATTTTTTTTTTTTTTTTTTTTTTTTTTTTTTTTTTTTTTTGTCGTCGTCCTCAACGTAGTTGATCATTTTTATTCTTTCTTAACAGAGTTGCTGCCTTGGCGGCTATTCGCAAAATTTTTTATTTTCTATTGTTATCTCTCATAACCATAAAAGTTGTGTCTACTTTGACAGCGAATCCTATCGCCTCCCATAGACCGAAAAGGAGATAAAAAAAAGTTAAAAATTCAGTCTGTTTTGGAGATGTTTATCGATTCCGAAGATGTATGTCAGTTGTTGCTATCGTGTAATAGTTTGTGAAAACCTCCAGAATACATAATGGCAAAAACTAAGACGCGATACCATCTTAGGATCTGCAATTTTATGTGGTCGGTTTTCAGTTGTTTAGTTTGTGAATAATATCTTAATCAACTTTACAAAACAAAGACAGTTTTTGTTACCATATATAGTTAGAACTATTGTACGTAAAAGGTAAACCTCCTTTTTTACAAAGGAAATGGAAGAATCGATTATTTGTTAGTTATACAGTTTTATTGTTGTATATACAGTTTTATTGTTGGGTGATAAATAGTACAGAGATTACATACAGTTTTCAAAGAAGAAAGTTTAATAGTAAATCATAAAGATTTTACAGCATTTGATGAATACTTTTTTTTCTAATTCTCTAATTCTTCTAATTTTTTTTTTTTTTTTTTTTTTTTTTTTTTTTTTTTTTTTGTCGTCCTCAACGCAGTAAATCATTTTTATTCTTTCTTAACAGAGAGTTGCCGTGGCGGTTATTCGCGAAAATTGTTAATTTCTATTGTTGTCGTTCATAACCGTAAAAGTTGTGTCTACTTTGACAGCGAACCCACAGTTACCACCCATAGACCGAAAAGGAGATGAATAATAAAGGAAAAAAAAAAATCAGTCTATTTTTTTTTTTAGATGTTTATCGATTGAAGATGTATGCCAATTGTTGCTATCGTGTAATACCTTCAGAATACATAATGGCAAAATTAAGATGCGATACCATCTAAGGATCTGCAGTATTCGTGGTTTAGTTTGTGAATAATATCTTAATCAACGTTACAAAACAAAGACACTTTTTGTTACCATATATAGTTCGACTTATTGTGCGTAAATGGTAAATATCCTTTTTTACGGAGGAAATGGACGAATCGGTTACTTTTTAGGGGTATTAGTCAGATACATGCAGTTTTGAAAGAAGAAAGTTTAATGCTAAATCATGAATTTTTCTTTTGATATTTTGTAATTTTAAATTTTAATCATAAAAAACTTCTTTTTTCCCTCTAATGCAGCTGGTAAATCTTAGACAGTTGTTTTTTATGCCATAAGCAAGGGATGCACCGAAGTTATTCACTTAAGCACTGTCCGGAGGGTGGGGGGTCCATCCTAAGATAAGCTACGAACGCGGTGTAACAATACGCCTGCAACGCTTCACGATCATGTTAGGCCAGGATCTATGGTTTAAAGTGGATTCCGAACCACTACAAGCATCCATGGTATCACCGGGACTCGAGCCTGAAAACTGTGGTACCGAGCGCCAGAGCGCTAGCCACTCGGCCATCCTCTTGCATTGGTTCAAAAGTTGTTAACAATCAAAATTAACCAATTGTAATTTGTATGTTTGCTGTATTTGACGGCTAGCCAATATGCTTACCACAGCTTGCGTTTATTCACACACTAAAAATTATTTATGCTCGTGTATTGGTTCAAAAATTGTTAACAAAATTACAATTTTAATTCGGATGTTCTCAGTATTTGATGACTAGCCAATAAACTTACAACAGCTTCTGTTTATTCGCATTCTAATTTTTTAATTCCTGATATCGAGTTAATTATTGTGCAACAGAATTTTCAAATTTAACGCAACAAATTGTAAGAAATTTTGAAGTCGATACAGGTATACTCATCATAAGAATCAGATGTTTATTATTATGCGTTTTAATTTTGTAACAGGAAACTAATACGTCTTGAAGTTGTTGTATCATAAGTTGAACAACGTAATCCTAATTTCTTTTTTTATCAATATCAGGAAAATCAACAATCTGCAACTAATTTGATTTAGTTCAATGAATTTGTACATCAATTATAAACAATTATAATATACTCGTATAACAATTATAAATCTTTTCAAAATTGATGATTATGCGTTTATTTGCGCAGTGAATCTTATTTATACTCATGCATTGGTTCAAAAGTTGATAACAATTAAAATTAATCAATTCTAATTCGTATTCGCTACATTTGACGACTAGCCAATAAGCTTAACACAGCTTGCGTTTATTCGCATCCTGTTTTAATTTCTGATATCAGGTTATTTATTGTGTGATAGAATTTTCAAATTTAAAGCAACAAATTGTTAAAAACATTGAAGTCGATACAGAAATACCCATCATAAAAATTAGAAATTATAGCATAGATGCCATTGCACGATTAGAAGCTTTTGAGGTTAGACTTATCTGTCCTAGGTGCATATTGTTATTGACAGACATTGCAATAGAAAACTCTATTACTAATCTTACTTGCCTCTATTACCAATCTAAGATGCCAAAATGAATTGTTTAAGTGCATATAACTGACTAATAACTTATATGCTTTATAACTTATATTGTTATATACTTAACAATGTTAAAAAGAAAATAGCTTATACAGAATAACTTATGTTAAAATTTATGTTAACTAACGAATAACTTATGCTGAAAAGAAAATTTATTTTAAATAATTTATTGATTGATGAAATAAAAGTTCTGCATTGCGAGGAATTCTTGGATTTTTTTTGTTATCCAAAATTAAATACTATACAGCAAAGTTAAATAAGCAGAAAATTGATTACTCATTTTTGAAAGGAAAGTTGATAAGCGTATAAATGTATAATAAATTCAACGAAAATTCAATTATACATCAATTTTAAAAAAATTTATAATTTTTTGCGAATAACAAACTACGAATTCACTCAACTAAATCAAATTAATTGCAGCTTGTTGATTTTCCTGATAATGACAAAAAAAATGTATCATTACATTGTTTAACATGTGTTACAAGAACTTGAAGATGCATTAGTTTCCTGTTACAAAATTAAAATCAAAAGAAAAAGTTTTTATTTTATTAATTTTACAGGATGTAAAACATAGAAAAATGCACATTATACAAATTGACAACTCTGTTATGGTTAGACATGTAAAACAGTAAGTAAAAAAAATCAAAATTAAGGAATTAATGTATGAAATTAGTTGAATCGAGAAAATGTGATTGATATAAAAGGAATTGCATACAGTTTCTCTGCGGTGCAATGTATATTGACAGGCTTATATTTTGATTTGTTTTTCCAATGTCCTTAATCTTCTTCATATTGACCAAAGAACCGGCTAAACTTGTTCACCACTTTGTAAAAGCTTTGTTATCAACGTTATACCCGGTATAGGAAATAACACTATCTAGATTCCAATGATAATTAACTTTTTTTACAGTTGTCAATTCGAATTTGTTAAATGGATGTTTGAAAGAAAGAGGTTTAGTTTTAGTTTTTTAAAAATTTATAAATAGAGAAATAATTTTATCTACTGGGCATTCGTTTTAATTATGTTAACTTTATAAGCTCTGGCGCTCGGTGCCATATATTTCGGGTGCCCGTCCCGGTGGAGTCATGGATGTTTGTATGATTCAGAATCCACTTTAAACCATAGGTCTCGGTCTACTATGACTGTAAGAATGTTGCGCGTACGGTTGACAGACCTATTCCGTAAAAAGAAAACTTCTCCTGTCTCGAAATCTGCCTGTAGGCAGACGATCTTGGCCCACTACGAGGCTGTTGCGCCAATGAAGAAGAACTTAATAAGCAAAAACAATTAAATTTTGCTAGTGGGAGAAAAAAAAATCTAAACTTATTTGTTTTCTTTTTTCTTTTTGAACGTCTTTTTAAATTTCAGCACATTTCAGTGTCAACTGTGTACCAACTCTATTCTCAATACTTTAATACTTTGAGGATAAAAAAGATTTTTTTTTTTTTTACGATTTAGGGTTGTCAGCCCTACGTCCAATGATTTATAGTCATATTAGACCGGGACCTACGGTTTAAAGTGAATTCCGAATTATTACAATCATCCATGGAACTCGAACTTCGCTAACCTACTACTTTCGGGACTTGAACCTAAAACTTGTGGCTCTGAGAGCAAGAGAGCTTGTCACTCAACTGCCAGCCCCCTGGCATATTATTAGTCTAATATAATTTTGTTTACTATGTGTGATACCCCATTCATAGCTCGCAGAAGAACTGAAGTTAGAATTCCACTGACGGCGTTCATTGCAATCATTGCTTTAAGAGACACAGAAATTCGATAGTGCAATTCGGGAGCAAGAGCCTTGTCGAATCGGCAATCAAGTTGCTTATTAAGAGTTACTAATTTTTTTCTTGTATTTTACGCAAATGCGGAGCAGTTATACTTAAAAGTTCCCTGAATTCAATATTGCTCTGATGAGGTTACTTGGAATATATATAGCTGTGAACCCGCAATTCACAAATTAAAAGAAAAAATGTGTTATATTTAACAAATATGTAAAAGTACAATATATATATATATCTCTGGATATATTGTTTGTTGTTGTTGTTTCTTATCCCACTTGGCTGGCCAAGCCCACGAGCCCATATGGACTCATGATTGAAGGGGAAGGAAGCAGCTTCTGTTGTGATGGAGCACCCGTAGGTAGAAGCCTGACTTTTGCTCCGTGACGCTCTTACAGTCATAGGAGACCGGGACCTACGGCTTAAAGTGGATTCCGAACCACTACAAACATCCATGGCACCGCCGGGATTCGAACCCGAAACCTGTGGCACCGAGCGCCAGAGCGCTAGACACTCGGCCATTCAGGTCCCAAATTTGCCAACGGCACACAGTGTTCCCAGGTGGTCACCCACCCAAGTACTGACCGCGCCCAATGATGCTTATTCATTATATATATTCAGCATGGTATATTATGGTATATTCGGTATATTCAGCATGGTACGGCCGTTGGCCTCATCTGGATCTGGATATATTTCATAAAAAAGCAATTTTTTTCAGAAATACGCAGTCCAGTCACATTAATGTGACCACCTGTCAAAAGCCAGAATATACACTCTTGTATATTTTGGTTTTTAAGTGGAGTATGGAATGTGGTATTAAGTGGAATTCTTTATATACACTCCACTGCAATGTGCTGTCACTTTCTTTTTGTGATTGGCTATTTCATGCTGACGTCGAAAGTAGGTGGTGGTCACATTAATGTGACTGGACTGTGTATATCTTTCTAAAGTAAAGAAACACCATGGAGAAAATAGAGAGTTTTTGCATGCCGTATTTTGGACGTCCGTTATTTATGTATCTCTATCACGCATGTTCATAGGAAACATTATTACAGATACGCATGCGCAATTTCCTATGAGCATGCGCGATAGGGAGAAAAAAATAACGAACCTCCAGAATACGGTAGCAAAAACTCTCTAATATCAAAAAGAACGGACAAACAAATAATTAAGCTATAAAGAAACAAATCCGCTATTAAGAAATAAGAAACATGCACTTCAAATCTTCACCAAGAAACTGAACATGAGCTATTTTTCTCCTTTTACCTGCATAAAATTAACTAGTTGCAAATGAAGTATAGAATGTCATCTTAACTAGTACTAGGAGCTTTGGATGGCAATGCCAATTACCCAAGACCGGTCACTTCAAACCCATGAATAGCAATGTATGTTCTTGTCATTGCATTCAATGGATTTTATGAAGCGATAAAAAAAGTCAACAATTCATTTCTGACATATCAAATTAATTTAGAGGCCAGAAACTTTTAGAAGTAAGACATGTTTGTCATATGTTTTAAAAACAAATAAAATATTCATCTGATCAAAAAGCAAACGAGGCAATTTTTTGTTCTTCATTCAATAATATGTTAATTAGAATATTTAATGGATTTATTATAATGTATTTAACGAATAATCTAATTAAAGAATTTATTTCCTCATAAATTCGCCAATTAGCGGATTAGAGAAAAAATGTTCTAAATACTAAGCAATAGCAATATATATTCCTTCCATTATATTATAAGTTTTAAAATACATAGATTTCCTAAAAAAAAAAAAAAAAAAAAAAAAAAATGCAATTTAATTTAAAGCATTGAAATAAAAAAAAAAAAAAATTAAATGAAATACTTTAAATGTTTGTTATGTACACATTTTTTTTTTTACAAAAATGGTATTAAAAATCTTTTATAAAACAGACAAAAATTATAATTTTATAAATATAAGCTATATTTATACTTTTAATAATAAATAAATATTATATATTAATTAATATAACATTTAATTTATATTAAAGTATAGTTTATGTATAATTTTATTAATAATTATATATAATTACAAACTGGTATTTAATACAGATTTTTTTCAAACTATTTTTGTTCTATTTAAAGGGAAAATATAAATTTTTTTGGTAAAATTTCATTCATGAATATTTATTTAAGGAGAAAAAAATCGCGCAGAAAAATAAATAAATATTTAGAGAAAAAAATCGTGCAGAAAAATAAATAAATATTTAGCAATTCAATATCATATTACAATGATTTTAACTTATCTCAATTTCAGTTTTAATTAATGTCTTTAATTTACAAAAAAAATTTCTTAAAAATAAGTCACTAACTGATAATACTAAAATTTACAATTTATAAAGCAACTATTACTGCTATATAACTACCTAACAACCTCAAATACATTAAACACGCTGACTATTAATTATTATATTATATTAATATATCAAATATATTCAATCTTAAATATATTATTCTATTTTATATTAAATTGTTTAAACAGAAAATAAAATATCTGACATTATTATTGAAAACCGTTTTATTTAGATTTTTTTTTTTCACAATATAAATAACACTAGAATTGCTCGCAGGGAAAAAAAACACAGAAACTTAGTTGGATAAAAAAAAAAAAAAAAAAAAAAAAAAAAAAAATACGCAGGTGCAAATTAAAATAAAATATGGAGAGATCTGATCACAATTTTATTATTTTTCAATATTTCGTAGCATTTATAATATTCCAAAATAATTTATAAAGATGCAATATAACTTTAAATAAATTTTTCTTTGTGCTTAACAGGAATTATTTGTCAAGTGCTGCCCAATTTTCATGGGATTCTTTAATTAATGAGAGAAAAACATATAAATATGTAAAATGCCATTAATTTTCTTTTAAATGGGAATTTACCTATTTTTATATGTGCAATTTTAAATTGAATGAAATATTTACTAATTAAATTTAATTAAGATTTTTATTACTCAATTAATTTATTCAATAATTTCAATTAAGACATTCAAACGTACAAAAAAATTCAACTAAAGTTTTATGATTAGAAAACGATAAAATAAAATTTTAAATGAAAAACGTTAAATTCAAAACAGGAAAATTAATTAAAATAAATCAAAATAAAACTTTATTTAAATGAACATATTAAATTCAAAAAAGAAAATTAATAGTAAATGGCACAGATTAATAGCAGGCATCAGTGAATACGCCATAACAAAAATTTATTACTCATTTTATGATACCATTAAAAATTTCAGTTATAAATTTCTCTAGAAACATGTTTCCCTTTAAAATTTAAATAAACTTTGAAGCTTTGGCAATCATTTTCTTTTCCAATTATCGTTTGTTAGAATAAAATTAGGTTTTTATGTTAAATAAACTTTGAAGTTTTGGCAATCATTTTATTTCTGTAAAATTATCGTTTGTTAGAATAAAATTTGATTTTCATCCGCCATTCTTAAACGTTAAAGAATTTATTTTGTCTTTGTAAAGGGAATATTTTTAATTTATAGTTAAAAATTAATTTAAATTCACTGAAATTAAAATATTGAGCAGCCTTAGTACAAATAGAAAACTTCAAGCTATGATATTTTAAATGAAAAGTCTATTAAATAGCCAAGAGGAATTAAGTAATTTAAAAAAGTTGTGTACAATAATGAAAACTTTGAATATTCTAATGGAAGTAAATATATATTTTTTTAATTAGATGATACTATATTTATGTAAATCAATTTTAATTTTTTCTGAGTTATTGCATTAATATTAAAGAAGTAGTTTAAGGGAAAAAATTATGTATGTTTTGTAAAAACGTTATAGAGGAATTATTTTAAAATTCTAAAATTAATGCATGACATTAAAATTAAATCTTAGTATTTTTTATAAAATAATGATTTGAGAAATTGTGTGATTACAATTTATTTTGAATCATTCAAATATTATGCACGAAATTGAAGCTTGACGAATAATTAACGAAATTGAAGCAATATTATGCTTGAAAATTCATTATTAAAAAGAATTGTCTGAAATATAAGAATAAAAATTTAAAAAATTACAAAAGTTGTCAAAAGTTGTCAAAAATATAAAATGGAATTTATGCATTATAAAAATAGTGTTTATTATACGGTTTCATTTAAATATTACAATAATATTCCTAAAATATATTAAATTTGTACAATATAATGAAAAACAATTCATTTATAATAAATTTAAAAACATTAGTTTTTAAATAAAAAAAAATAAAACGCTCAAAATTTGATATTAATTATTTGATACCATTGTTATTCTTGTTGCTTTAAATTAATAAAATTTTAAATAAAACTTAATTTACATTTTTTAATTCCAAGTTTAATATAAGTTTTAGTTTTTGATGGTAAACATAGATTAAATTTCAAAGAAAATAACATCATTAAAAAGTACCTGTTTTGAAAACTAAAAAAATAGCTGCAATGATTTTAAAATGCATCCTCGTTAATTAAATATAAATGATTGAAAAGGACATTCAATTATTTTTATAATATGTTTGACTTAATTGATTTCTCATACATTTTTAATCTGATGTCATATTTATTTTTTTAATATTGTAAATGCTATCAAATATAGAATTGTTCCATTAGAAAAATAAACATTCTAAAATAGCTAAAAAGTAAAATGTACTCCACTTCCAACCAGACACTGAATGTCATGAATTATATTCTTCTTTTAAATATGATAAAAAATATTAATAGATACATCGGAGCTGTTATTGAAGCTACAATAACACATATATTATAATTATAAAAATTAAATCCAACTTGTGTTCAGCTAATTAAATCCAACTTGTATCCAATTAACTAAATCCAATGGTGTTTGATTGAATTTAAAAATCATTATTATTCATGGAAATTATTATTAATAATATTAATAATATTAGTAAAGCATCATGGCTAGAATATGTTGATCCCTTTTTCTGCCTATTCAATTTTTTTTTTTACTTTAATTATATACGTATCATACTTTTAATTAATATTAATTATAATATTGCATATACTATTTTGCTCATGGTTTATTTAAAATAAGCCTGTTCCAATTGATATCTAGTAACAGTTTTAATTTATTTTCTTTTGTTGTTTGCAAATGAATAAAGAATTTTTGGTTTCGCAATTTCCCAAAATGGCAAGTGTATTTGAGTATTTGAGTAAAAGACAATATCAGATTTGGTTCCAGTATTTCCAAAATTTCTGCTGCAAAAACGTTTAAAACTTTATTTTTAAAAAAATTAAGGACCATAGTTTATTAAAAAAGAATTGTTAAGCTGTATAATAGGAAAAAAAAAAACGTCGATTGTTTTGGTGCGTCGCTCTACGGTCATTTTTTGCACACTTTAACGAACCACTTAATAAACATCCATGCCGCAGCCATGATTAGAGCCTCTATTATGTGGTGCCAAAGCTCAGAGCACTGGTCAATTGGCCATCAGGCTGCAAGTATACATTTTAAGATTGACCAAACTCTCATAGACTTTCAAACGATGTATAATATTAGACTCTCATTTTTATCTAAAGACAAAGATGATAAACAATATATAAATATATATATATATATTCTCTATAAGTTCTAGAAATAGTTTAGGAAAATGGCTCTAAACATATTTTTGTAGGATATAGAAATCGATTTAAAGGAAATATAACCAAAATTTACCATTAAATTGAATTCTTGTGTTTTACAGAATCTTTCCAATAACTTTTTGAATCACAGTATCTGTGTTTTAGAAATGTGTTATGGGGTCTGATGGCCGAATGGCTAGCGCTCTGGCATTCGGTACCACAGGTATCGGGTTTCAAATCCTGGCTTTGCCCATGGGTGTTGTAGTGGTTTGGAATCCACTTTAAACCGTAGGTCCCGGTCCCAATAGGAGCGTTGCGGGGGCATTGTTACTCCGCGTCCGTGGCTTGCCATCAAGTTACACGCGCCCCCTGGGTAATGCAAAGTGAGTAACATCGGTGCAGCCTTTATGGCGAAGATCACGGTCTATTTGCCAGCTGCATTAGAAGAAAGAAAAAATAAATAAAAAGAAATGTGTATCAATGTTTTTTTACATTATATACTAAAGTATTCTTTTCAGAAATTAATTATAGAAAGAATAAATAGTATTAACATCAAACTTGCTTTGAAAAATTTCATCGATTCTTTTTAAAATTTTTAAAGTTGCTTTTATGCGATCCAAAATAAATGTTTATTTTAGTAATTTTTTTTTTCTCCACTACTCCCTACTTCTATAGACAGTTTTTCCTAACATTTATTTGTTTATGAGTTAATATTTTATTTAGTCTATTCATTCAACAAATCGTAACGGGTTTCTAGTTTTTACTATATAAGCAAATTTTATCAAAACCGGATAAACTATTATTAAACAAATATTTCATTTACTGGGCATGTGACAAAAGAAGGTTAGCAAAAGTGCTATTAAAAATGTTTATAGATTAGGTTATGCTATGTAATGTAATAGAGATAGTTATAGTATTATTATTTATAGAGTCAGATTTTTACAAGAATAAAATGATTTTTTCTTGTAAAGTCCCGTTTTTGTTTAAATAGAAAAGAAACACACATATTAAAAAAAGTGTATTTTATTTTTAAATGTTATTTTTTTTTTCAGTATATTTTTAAATTTAACAAAGCTTATGTGGCAGCACATGCATTTATAAAAGTTTCCTTGTAAACTGGTATTCCTTTTTATGGCTTTGTTAAGTACAAAGTAAAAAAAAAAAGTATTTTACATTAAAATATTGTAGGAAATACAAAAAGGCAATAACAAAAGCAATACAAAGTTTTTAATAATGAAATTATTAAAATTAATATTTGAATAAAGAAACTAAATATTTTAGAGTTTTTTTTTTTTTTTTTTTTTTTTTTTTTTTTTTAAATTTAAATAGACGGAAAACACACATTAAAAAAAATGTGTTTTATTTTGAAATGATATTGGTTTATTTTTTTATTTTCAATCTATTGTTATATTTAACAAATCTTATGTCGCACATGCATTTATTAAAATTTACATGCAATGTCACAATATATATATATATATATATATGCAGAATGTGTGTGAGCAGAAAAATATTGTTGCGATTTTTGAAATTTTGCCTCTACTTTTCGACTACTCCGTATTTTTAAACTGAAAAAGTCTTTGCGACCATTTTATTTTTTTTTTATATAACTTATATTTTCTTGCAATATATCTGTACAGTTTGTAGTTCTCTTTTAATGCATTCGTAGCACACTTTTCTAACTGTAGTCTAATTAGTATTCCGTCAAAATAAATTTTTGCTGTAATTTATTTCCCTTTTTAGATAATTTAGCTGCAATAGACTGAAAATACTAAAATGAGAGGGGAAAACACTACTATGACTAATTAAACCCATAATTATTAATATTAAACCCAAAATATGTTACGAAATATATTATTAAGAAATGCAAACTATATTACTTGAAATTGTTAATATATGACGCAGGACTTATGTTAAGTAATGTAGCATTCAAATACTCTAACTTTATACTTTGCAATAAGTCATTACTTTCAGAAATGAGTAGACTCAATAGCGACTATGACAGCTTGCATCGACTGTCAGGTTAATGGGAATTTTCTCCAATAAGATACGTAAATGCGATACAGTTACCCCTAAAAGTCTTCTAGGAATATTATCATTTTTCTAAATTATATATTTTTTCCTATAGTGTATTTTTAAATATATTTAATGCAAAAGAATACAACCAAGATGACAAAAAATATATGAATTTACATATTCTACGCAGATTTATTCTACATATTCTATGCAGATCGAATGGATTATTTTTTTAAGTTAACAAAAGTATGGAATTTAAAAAAAAAAAAAAAAAAAAAAATTCTCTTCTCTTAAATTTTCTTTAATGTGAAGATCGAATAAAAATCAGTCGTCACGATTCGAGAGTTAATTTATCTTCTTTTTCTTTTTTTTCCTCCCCTCTTCTTTTACACGTGATTAACAACAAAAGAAAAAAAAGAAACAGGAAGCCCTCCAAAGTAGCGCACTCTACCGCATCCCCCAGGGTGACTCACACTGGAAGAAAACTTTCCCGGGAGTCACATGACCACGACTAATTCGAGGCATGCGTGCAGGTAGACCACCAGCAGGACACGCCCACCCGCGTTGCTAGGCAACCGAACGACTGATGTCTGCATTACGGCCGCCGAAGATAGTAGTGTTATGATTTAAAAGCTGCAGTGCCTAACAGACAGAAAACAAGAAGTCAGGGAACGAAACGCTTGATGAATTTTTTTTGTTTGCTTTATAGGGGCAGGGGAAAAAAAAATAAAAAATATTATTAAATTTATTATTTTTTTTTATTTTCGTTATATTCTTAAATGTAATCTTTCAAAAATAAAAAAATGCACTATAGATAATTTATTCTTCCGTTTAAAAAGTTAACAGATTTACACAGAATCTCGTCTTTTTCGCAGATTTTTTATATGTTCCAAATATAGTGGTTAAATGGTCTACAACATTCGCTTTGGAATAAGTTTCATTTAATGTATGTCACTGAAATAATTTTCTTTGGTATACGACATTTACTTGGAATACGACTCACGTGCGTCAAACACTTCGCAGAGAATTACCACCTCAATAAAGTCATCTGGAATGAGCAATATGAAAAATCCTGAATCTGAGTATGTAAGACAAATATGTGTGAAAAATATCCTTAATCCTAAGTATGTATAAAAGTATCCTGAAAATATGGCGAAAACAATATTCTTTGGACATATTTTTTGTTAACGTCAAATCTGGTTATTCTCAATCAAGACCGAAAGGAGAAAATTAAAATTTGTAAAACTTAATTTATGCATTTATTTCAACTAACTTCTTCTGCATTTATATATTTTAGTGCGAAGCAACGTTTAAATTATTTTATACAATCCTTATAATATATGAATAATAATTAGGAAATTTTTTTCATGAAAACAGATTAATCATTTATCCTTTATTTTTTCTTATGAGAAAAATTCTTTTGGTATATGTTTTGTTTGGTTTAAGTCCAAAAATTTGGAACGGATTAAGAACATATAACTGTCGCCTAGAGCAGTCGGCGTGGCCTGCTTTAGACTTATCATTGACCATAACTACTTACAGAGTCGCCTGTATAGAATAGGCTGCTACAGATATCTGCCCATTTTGCGACTATGGCTAGCACCTCATCATATGCCCTACTGTTCTTAACTGCACCTTTTTTTTTGTTACTGTCAATGCCTTTGGTGATTGTTTTTGTCGTTCTTTATCATATTGGGCTGCTCATCGACTAATGACCGAGAGATATCTTTATGTATAAAAAAACAAAGTTTTATTGAATCATGTAAAATTATAAATCAAGAAAAAGTTTTGTGGTGCATTTTAATTTTTGTGTTTAACTTAAGATGGTAATATAAAATTCAAAGAATTAACTCAGGAATGTATTATTAATACATAAGTACAACACATTTTTTAAAAATTTGAGACTTCGTATTTAATATTATATGAACAGAAGAGGATTTTGCGTAGTATTCCGTATTAAATTACATTAGGAAGAATTAAGTGACTCCCAAAAGATTTTTCAGCAGTAGCTTCTCCACATTTGCTTTCATGTGAGGAAAAACCGGAAAATTCCCTCTAGACAGCCTGTAGCGAGACACAATATCACCATCGAATTCCTTCGTTTGTGGAAAAAAAAATTTTTTTTTTGATATTAAAATATAAATTATTAAAGCATTTCTAAAATCGCAGGACAACAACTTTTCAAATTACTATTGAAAATAGCTTCTGCTTAATCCACGCATATTCCAAGAATTCGAAATTACTACAAACATTATCGATTACACTTGCAAAAGTGACAATCTTAGTATCATTATGTTAATTGTGAGTACAATTGATATTTGGAAAAAAACATTGATGATATTTGAAGAAAAAAAAAATAGATAAAGAATTTAAAAATTATTAAAATGTTTTTTAATTAAAAAAATTAAATTAAAATTTTTTATTTATAAAAATTATTATTTTCCAAGCATTAAAGAATAATAATTGTATCCATAACATTCTCGTGTTAAAAAAATATGGGATTTCTCAAATTTATTTAATTTCAAATCCTGGAAATTTATCTTTCTAAATTTATTTAATTTAACAAATACATTATTTAACATTATTTATTGTTAAATAATAAATAACTTGATTTAAAATTACATAATTTATTACTTAATTGCATTTTTAATTTAAGTTAAGACTTTATGAATAAAATGCATTCTTAAATTATATTCAGAATAAAATTTATTTTTAAAAACATTTGGCAACACTTAATGAATATGATGTCACGACTAAAAAAATTGAGGCGCCTGCGCAGCTATTACTGTCCCGATCCAAAAATATCAACAAAATCCATTAGTTTCCAAAACTCCAATATGAAATATAATTAAGCTTAATGAAGGGTGTTTAAAGAACTGAAAGACAGGGGGGAGTGTTCAATCGTTTGTGGAACCAGATTGTCAATACTTCTAGCTTTGCACAGTTTTATTTAAGGGAAGAAAAGGGTCGACCGCCAGGTGGCGCTGTATTCATAAATCAAACGATAATTTAACAAAAGTGGATTGTGTTCCATTATGTTGTTTATCGATCTTGTGTTTGCTCTGTCGCCTGAGCAACTAGAATGTCAATTAGATGTCAGGAAAGTGCTCGAGCAACTCTGAATTAAGATATTTCAAACCGACGTTTTAGTGACACGAACTGATGTTTTTAGTTTTTATCAGATTTTCGATATCGAATTACAATACCAGGTAGAGTGAAACTAGCTCTACTTTAATGAAGAATGATTTGAATTTGAATACTTTTGATCTTATCTTATCTTTCTTTTAAGCTTAGAATATCTTTTTAATTCCCTTGGGTACTTAGTTCTCATTTCCAGTCAGTTATAATGGCGCCATAAATGAATGATTCATAGATCAACAGTTAATTTCTTTATAATGGGTAAAACCACTTTTTTTCTTATCCCACTTGGTAGACAGCAACATCTAGACCAAGTCCGTGAACCCGTGTGGTTTCATGGAATGAGGGTAGCCTGATGGCCAATTGACCAGCGCTCTGGCTTTTGGTACCACAGGCTTCAGGTTCGAAACCTGGCGGTGGTATGGATGTTTGTGAGTGGTTCAGAATCCACGTTAAACTGTAGTTCTCAGTCTGTTTAGCCTAAAGTGTGCACAAACCGTGGAAGGAGGGAAAGGGGGAGGACAGCATTTGTTGTGATGGAGTACACGTAGGTAAAAGTCTGACTTCTGCTCCGTGTCTCTGAAGAAAGAGGGCAGTACCTTCCGAGAAGACTTTTAAGGGAAATTATCCGCATTTGAGCATCGTATGGAAGAAAACCCGGAAAAATCCCACCAGGTAGTCTGGCAAACGAGGCAAGATGCTGAATATCACAAAAGCCATCGAGTCTGTTCGTTTTTTGAAACATTGCTTACAACAAAGCCGCCAGCGGATGGAACCTCGGCCCTAATGCTCACCAGCGGCGTACGTTGCCACTGAGCCACGAATCGGACCATGGTATATTTTTAAATCAACAATTAAGGATTAGAATCAAGAAGTTATTAGGATTTAGTTCAAATTGTTCTGAAATTTTTTTTACATTGAGACACATTTTTAAAGTGGTGTTACGAAAAACTGTTTTTGTCTTATGAAATTTTTCGTTAAGTAATAAATAAAAAAATGTCTTTGGATTAGCATCAATAGTTTTTGGATAACAACTAACCAAATCCTTGGCACTACAGTCTATAGTGGGCCAATTCATTCCGCCTAGTGGGAGATTTTAGGACAGGAGATGTTTTCTTTTTTACGGGGTAGGGTTGTCAGCCCTGTGCCCAACGCCCTACAGTCATATTAGACCGGGACCTATGGTTAAAAGTGGATTCCGAACCACTACAAACATCCATGGCACCGCCGGGACTCGAACTTGAAACCGAGCACCAGAGCTATTATGTGTACTACAGTTTTATTCAATTTTTAGTAAGTACACATGATGATGTACGCATATTTTTAAAAGGGAATTCATTGCATTTCTATAATAAAAGATACACTTCATACAATTTTGTTTTCATTTGTTTTTGTCCATTCATAGTAGAGATCGGTGGAAATTTTTTTAATTTGAAAGATGGTCGATGATCCTAAATGTTGAAGAACCATTACCCTAATCAACCAAGTGTAACTGAATAGCAATCACAATTATTCACCGAGCGCTATTTCGGATAACATGACAACTTTATAAGCAGGGAGAATGCTAGAGACAAACATCTTGACAATTAACAACAAGTTTCGAGATAATAGCGGCAGGAAATAATGAAAATAACAGAAATAATAAAATAATTAATATAACTGAATTATTATTGTATACAGTGAATATGTTATTGTATATAGTGAATATGTTATTGTATATAGTGAATATGCTATTGTATGTAGTGAAATTGCATGGATGAAAAATGAGTCAAAATCTTCCCAAAAACCACATTAATTAATAATATCTTCTCCAATGGGCCTGAATGGTCGAGTGGCTAGCGCTCTGACGCTCGGTACCACAGGTTTCGGGTTCGAGTCCCGGCGGTGCCATGGATGTTTGTAGTGGTTCGGAATCCCCTTTAAGCCGTAGGTCCCGGTCTCATATAACTGGAAGAGCATCACGGAGCAAAAGTCAGACATCTACCTACGGGTGCTCCATCACAACCGAAGCTGCCCCTTACTCTCCATCCATGAGTAGATCACTCATGGGATGCCCGTCCCGCACTGCAGGACACTGAAGATTAGTCAACAACGACAAGCTTCTCTAATGAGGCATTTCGAAAACCGTCGCTTATATTTCCGTTAATTAATTATCATGACGGTATAATACGTCTTTTCGAGAATAAATAAATAAGAATGAAGAATAAGGAATTTCAAGAATGAGTAAATAAGACTTTTCGTCTTGTTATTCCGTCAGTGATTGAAAAAACAATCTGAAGAAGCTTTTGTAAACACTAATTAACGAATTTTAAAATAAACACTAATTAACGAATTTTAAAATAAACACAAATTAAGGAATTTGAAAATAAACACTAATTAACGAATTTGAAAATAAACACAATCTTTTATCTTTATTAATAGGAAATACAATCCAAAGCCACGATTAGGTTCTGAAAATATAAAGCCACTATTTACTTTGGCAAGCTTTTTGAAAACAAATATTAATGAAGATTTGGATGGACTTTGTTTCCATTTTTAGAAATCTAGATATCCTGATTTTCAATAAAATATTTTAGCTTGTTATACAATATACATTGAGAGAGATAAATTATTTAATATGCATATATTTAACTTATCTCCCATATAGCACAATCGCAGACAATTATGTTTTATTTGACAAAAAATTTCTTGTGATTTTAAACAATTAACAGTAATGCCACTCTAAAAATGTTTGCCATTCTAATGGCGCAGATCAAAATGTTCGGCATTTGAAATCAATATTTTTATATTATATTAATTTAGCACATTTTTATATTATATTGATTTAAAGCATTTTTATATTATATTGATTTAAAGCATTTTATTATATTGATTTAAAGCATTTTTATATTATATTGATTTAAAGCATTTTTATATTATATTGATTTAACGCATTTTTATATTATATTGATTTAAAACATTTTTATATTATATTGATTTAAAGCATTTTTATATTATATTGATTTAAAACATTTTTATATTATTGATTTAAAGCATTTTTATATTATATTGATTTAAAACATTTTTATATTATATTGATTTAAAGCATTTTTATATTATATTGATTTAAAGCATTTTTATATTATATTGATTTAAAACATTTTTATATTATATTGATTTAAAACATTTTTATATTATATTGATTTAAAGCATTTTTATATTATATTGATTTAAAGCATTTTTATATTATATTGATTTAAAGCATTTTTATATTATATTGATTTAACGCATTTTTATATTATATTGATTTAAAACATTTTTATATTATATTGATTTAAAATTGATTTAAAGCATTTTTATATTATATTGATTTAAAGCATTTTTATATTATATTGATTTAAAGCATTTTTATATTATATTGATTTAACTGATTTTTATATTGATTTCATTTTAAATTCTCATAATTTTATTCGTAAGTAAAAGAACGAAATATGAAATTAAAACTCTTCACCATATTTCAATAATTATTATTATATGTTGTTTGGACTAAAGTCATAATATATGTCATGAAGGATTCAAAAGGGCAGATCATTAACAATATGCTAAATATCATCAACAGTTATAATTTTACAGCTTTTATTTAAAAAGTGAATTTGTTATTAAAATGAATTACTTTTATTAACAAGAAACGTGTGTCAAAAAAAATGAAATTGTGCTATGAATTGTTGAAAATTAACTAACTAAATTTGTGTCAGAAAAATGAATTTTTTTTAAACAAAATGTGTTCAAAAATTAATTTTTCTATCCAGTTATTTATTTCTGAAATTTTACATACTAAATGTGAAGTGTTATAAAATGCACTATATGATATTATGTTTTTAATAAAATCGCACTTACTGCATATGCTAATTTCAGCCGAAACGAATGATTTTTTAGTAATTTTAAAAAATCAAATAATTTAGATATTTTTCAATAGATTCCTCTTATATAAGTCATTTAATATATTTTTTTTTTATCCTTAAAAAAATACAACTTTAAGGGATAATTAACTAACTATGCTACAATTAAATTTATGTATATATTAATTTGTATATTTTTATGTATTATAACAATACATCTGTCGGTACTTAATAAATACAAAGCACTGATGAATGCTATAAATAAGGAATAATAATAGCAACATTTTCAAGGCGGCTGGCGATTTAACTAAAAAAATACTTATAAAACTCTTTACAAAGTACGTGGTTGCATATGTCAAAGTTTTTAAAAATTTGTCCTAGCATGTACAGTTGCCAGATGGCCAATTGGCTAGCGCTCTGGCTCTGGTAACACAGGTTTCAGGTTCGAATCCTGGCGATGGCATGGATGTTTGCGAGTAGTTCGGAATCCACATTAAAATGTAGGTCCCGGTCTAATTAGAATAAAGCGTGCACAGAATAACCGTAGAGCGACAAATTAAACCAAACCTAATATGTTCGACTTAACTATAACTAAATGTATGTATATATTAAATTGCATACTTATGTATTATAATAATACATTTGTTAATACATAAATACAAAGCTGAATGCTATAAATAAGGAATGATAATAGCAACATTTGTAGGAAGGCTGGCGACTTAATTAAGAAAATACTTATAAAACTCTTTGCAGAGTGCGTGCTTTTTAAAAATTTCTTCCTAGCATGTCCGACTTAACTATGATATAATTGAATTTCTGTATGCATTAATTTGCATACTTATGTATTACAGTAATACATTTTTCAGTACTTAATAAATACTAAGCACTGATGAATGCTATAAATAAGGAGTACAAAGCACTGATGAATGTCATGAATAAGGAATGATAATGGCAACCTTGGTATGGAGGCTGGCAACTTAAATAAAAAAATATATTTATAAAAGTCTTTGCAGAGTACGTGTTTTTCAAATTTTAAAAATTTATCCTACATATTCGACTTAATTAACTAGGATATAACTAAATTTATGTATATATTAATTTGTATACTTATGTATTATAACTATACATTTGTAAATACTTAATAAATACAAAGCATTGATGAATGCTATGAATAAGGAAAGATAGTAGCAACAGTTGTAGTGAGGTTGGCGACTTATCTAAAAAAATACTTATGAAATTCTGTGCAGAATTCGTATTTGCAAATTTTAAAGGTTTTTAAAAATTTCTCCTAGCATGTTCAATTTAACTAACCATGATATAACTAAATTTATTTCTATATTTATTTGTATACTTCTGTATTATAACAATACATTTGTTAATACTTAATAAATACAAAGCAGTGACGAATGTTATAAATAAGGAATGATAAAAGCAACATTTGTAGATAGGCTGGCGGCTTAACTTAAAAAAATACTTATAAAACTCTTTGGAAAGTACGTGTTTGCAAATTTCAAAGCTTTTCTTCTCCTAGCATGTTCGTTTTAACTATGATACAATTAAATTTATGCATATTTATGTATTATAACAATACATTTGTTAATACTTAATAAATACAAAGCAGTGACGAATGCTATAAATAAAGAATGATAATAGTAACATTTGTAGGGAGGCTGGCGGCTTAACTTAAAAAATACTCACAAAACTTTTTGCATAATAGTTGTTTGTAAATTTCAAAGCTTTTTAAAATTGCTCTTAGCATGTTCGACTTTGTAGATGTGAAAAAGGAAACACTTGAAAACTGTTTAAAATTGAATATCTTTACATGCGTGAAAGATGTTACTTCTCCGTGTTATTCTACGGAGAATAATTCTAATTCTGTTCTCCCTATAATTCTACGGATTATTATTATATCTACTTCTCCGTATGATTATTCTCCTTCTAACCCTATTATTTGACATTTGCGCAGTACCAATGAATAAGCTCAAAAATGTAAAATATTTCTTCGCATCTAACAATCGAGCGATCTTACAATAAAAACAATTTAATTCTATCTGAAATTATATGTTTGGAACGATTTTCAATTATTTTCTATTTCCCTTCCGGCAAAATACAACCCCTTGGCAAATGAGAGGGGGTTCTAAAATGAAAAGAAGTTTTCCATACTACCTTTGGACAGTACTGTCAGTACAGTAGAACCTCGATAAGTCGAAAACTCCACAACTCGAAAAAAAATTTTGTTCCCTTCCCTTCAAGCCCCAAAACCTCCATTACTCGAAATTTCAACCCTCTATAACTCGAAATAAATAGTCAATTCCCATAAGCCATTTTGGTATATTTTTGGCTCCGTAACTCGAAAAAAAAAAAAAAAAAAAAAAAAAAAAAAAAATTGATCCTCTGTATCTCGAACATTAGCAATGTTTGATTTTACAACCTTTACAACTCGATCATTTGAAACTAATTACCTCTATAGCTCGAAGAAAAATAAGTTACTGACTTTAAGGATTTGCCGACAATGCGCGCCATTGTTTCTTAGAAAATAATGCATGAGTATATAGTAAATAGTATAACCAATTCTATGAAATAGCAACTCGGAAGAAAAATAATTTTCTGCTCTTTATAGCTTAGATAATACTATAGATAGAGAACGATCGAATTGTCTAAAGCAAAATAAATAAATAAATAATAATAATAATAATAACTGACTTTTTTAATACATAATGTTTTTAATGTTAAGATTGTTCCGAAATTATTTTGATTTTCTATTGTAGTACACAATATAACTTTTAAGTTGCAAATAAGCATGTTTATTACCTCTGTAACTCGAATTTTTATTTATTTTACTGCTCTAACTCAAAATAAGTCCGAAAGAATCTAAACCTCTACAAGTCGAATATTTCCTCACAAAATCCGCATAAGTCGAAATCCTCCATAAGTCGAAAACTCTATAACTCGAATTATTTGGCGTCTCCCTTGAAGTTCGACTTACAGAGGTTCTACTTTATCAATTACGAGGATGGGTACTTAACAAAAGAAGAGACTTTGACTCAAAATTCCACCTGTGTGTGTTGTAAAATGAAATTCATTTTTCAAAAGCAAAAAGCATTGTAAAAAGACTAGAAAACACGTGTTTCTATCAAAAATAAATAATTCATAAGTATGATATATTATTTGAGATACTACATAAACCATTATGTAGGTAAGAGTTGAAAAAATAGGTTATACACTGAAGTGACTAAAGTCATGGAATACCTCTTAATATTGTGTCGGCCGTCCTTTCGCCCGGCGAAGTGCAGCAACTGGACGTGGCATGGACTCAACAAGTCGTTGGAAGTCTTCTGCAGGAATATTGAGCCATGCTGTCTCGATAGACGTCCATAATTGTGAAAGCGTTGATGGTGCAGGATTTTGGGCACGAACAGACCTCTCGATGATGCCCCATAAATGCTCGATGGGATTCATGTCGGGCGATCTAGGTGGCCAGATCATTCGTTGGAATTGCCCAGAATGTTCTTCAAACCAATCGCGAACAGTTGTGGCCCGGTGACATGGCGCATTGTCATCCATAAAAATCCCATCGTTGTTTGGGTACATGAAGTCCATGAATGGTAGAGCTGATGGTAGTAGATGGTATTCTCCAAGTAGCTGAACATAAGCATTTCCAGTCAATGTTCGGTCCAGTCGCACCAGAGGACCAAGTCCATGCCATGAAAAAACAGCCCACACCATTACGGAGCCACCACCAGCTTGAACAGTGCCTTGCTGACAGTTTGGGTCCATGGCTTCGTGGGGTCTGCGCCACACACGAACCCTACCATCAGCTCTTACCAACTGAAATCGTGACTCATCGGACCAGGCCACGGTTTTCCATTCATCTAGGGACCAACCGATATGCTCACGTGCCCACGAGAGTCGCTGCAAGCGATGTCGTTCTGTCAGTAAAGGCACTCGAGTCGGTCTTCTGCTGGAATAGCTCAAGAAAGCCAAATTTCTCCTCACAGTTCTAACAGACAAGTCTCTTGTACGTTCCACATTGATTTCTGCGGTTATTTGACGCAGTGTTGCTTGTCTGTTAGAATTTACGACTCTTTGCAGACGTCGCCGGTCTCGGTCGTTAAGTGCAGGCGGTCGACCACTGCGCTGTCCATGTTGGGATGTTATGCCTGAAATTTCATACTCTCGGCACACTCTTGACACAGTGGATTTGGGAATGTTGAATTCCCTAACGATTTCCGAAATGGCATGACCCATGCGTCTAGCTCCAACTAACATTCCGCGTTCAAAGTCTGTTAATTCCCGTCGTGCGGTCATCATTACGTCAAAACCTCTTCACATGAATAACTTGAACAGAAATGAAAGCTCTGCGAAAGCACTGCGCATTTATACCTGTTCTACGCGATGCTACTACCATCTGAAAATTTGCATATTGCTATCCCATGACTTTTGTCACTTCAGTGTATAATTCATACAGAAACGAAGCAATATTTTGCAATAGGAATTGTTTTAGAGAAATGTTACTTACGTTTAAGACACCTGTAAGTTTTTATTAATAAGTGCTATTCATTAAATTGAAAGCAAATAAATAAAGAATCTAAAATTAATTAAATGCTACTAATTTAATTTTTTATTGATATTACTAATTTAATTTTTTATTGATATTACTAATTTAATTTCTTATTGATATTACTAATTTAATTATTCGTAGGTTATAAAGAATGAAATTTAATTTTCCTAATTAATTTAAAATCAAAACATTATATTCATTATGGACTATGTAGACATTGTCACAACACTTTTAACGTAGTAAAGATTCGTAATCAATTGTAAATTGTTACACATAACTGTAAATCGTAACACATGTAACACACATAATACACGTAAACTGCAAATTGTAACACATGTAATAAATTTATCATGCTTTACTGATTAATTTTTCATTCTGTGATTCTTCAATTCTTCTATCTAATTTATCACAAAATGATAACTTTTTTTTCCCTTTAGGGTTACTAAAGTTGCTGTACATAAAGTAAACCGAAAATTTTTAATTATTTTATTTAGATTTTAGTGTGTTTTCCTTTCTTGAAAAAAATTTTCGTCTTTTTTTTTTTAGTAGTTTAGATTCAAACGATGGATTAATATGTACTATGTAGAATATAATATGTAGAATGTGAGATGAATTCGTTTTATACAAATTTATATCTTCACACTTGCGCCATGGTATACATATTATAATAATACATACCATGCATACGATATGCATGATTATGGCATGCATATATATATATATATATATATAATCATATATACATATATGATTACATATGTATTATTACCATTAATTAATTTAGAATCAAAACATTATATCCACTATGGACTATGTAAATATTGTCACAACGGTTTTAACGTAATAAAGATTCATAATCAGTTCTAAAACTGTAATAACTCATGTAATTTATATCATGGTATACATACTTCACTCCCAAGAATAATTGAAATGCTATATGATTTGTGATAAAAACAAAACTTTTTTCTAGTACTTTAAATTCAAATGATGGATTAATACGTATTTATTAATATATTTAAATACTGCATTGAATAATACTGCTTTTATTGTACTGTAATATTTAAATATTACTTTGGAAATTATATTTATAATTTCGTTATGTATTTATGTTCCTGATAATAAACAACGTTTTTAACTCGTATAAATCCATCAGTTGTAAAATAACAGTTATAGAATGCGAGGTGAGTTCTATTTATTCGAATTTATGTCTTCAAACTTACGCCCTGGTATGCATATTACAATAATACATGCAATGAATATGGTATGCATGGTATGTATTATTACCATGGTTTGCATACCTTACGCACGAGAATAATTGCAATGTTATATGATTTGCCTAAAAACAAATTCAGTTTTATGAATCTAATTTTTCGATATTGCATTGGAAATTATATTTATAATTTTGTTATTTATCCATGTTCCTGATAATAAACAATGTTTTTAACATGTATAAATCTATCAATTGTAAAATAACAGTTATAAAATGTGAGATGAATTCTTTTTATTCGAATTTATATCTTCAAACTTACACCATGGTATGCATATTATAATGATGCATACCATGCATACGGTATGCATGGTACGTACTTATTATTATCATTAATCAAATTAAAATCAAAACATTATGTCCTCTATGGACTACGTAGATATTGTCACAACGCTTTTAAACGTAGTCAAGATTCATAATCAGTTCTAAAATTGTAATAACTCATGCAATTTATGGTATCATGGTATGCATACATCACGCACAAGAATAATTAAAACGCTATATGATTGTCATAAAAACACTTTGCCTTTTTTCTAGTACTTTAGATTCAAACGATGAATTAATATCTACTTAATAAACTAATTTAAATACCTCAACGAGTAATACTACTTGTATAGTACTGTAATATTTTAAATATTATATTGAAATTATATTTATTTATCCATGTTCCTGATAATAAACAATTTTTTAATACGTATAAATCTATTAATTGGTAAAATAACAGTTATAGAAGGGGAGATGAATTCTTTTTATTCGAATTTACATCTTCAAATTTACACTATGGTATACATATTATAATACTACATATCATGCATACGGTATGCATGGTATGTATTATTATCATGGTATGCATGGTATGTATTATTATCATGGTATGCATACCTCACGCACAAGAACAATTGAAATGATATTTGTCATAAAAACACGTTTCTTTTTTTCTAAGATTAATGGCTTTTTTTATGGATTAATGGGTTAAAATGTATTTTTTAAAATATTTAAATACCGCAATGTACACGCTTTTATTGTACTGTAATATCCAATGTAATATTTAAAATATTACATTGGAAATTTATTGCTGTTTAATTATATTGTTGTTTATTTATGTTCCTGATAATAAACCATGTTTTTAATACCTATAAATCTATCAACTGTAAATTAACGGTTATAGAATGTGAACTGAATTTTTTTTTCTTTCGAATTTATATCTTCAAACTTACATCATAGTATGCATATTATTAATAACATATATAATGTTTATAATACATACTATGCATGGGATATGTATTATTACCATGGTATGAATACCTTACGCACAAGAATAATTGCAGAGCTATATGCTTTGTCATAAAAGAAACTCAATTTTATGATTCTAATTTTCCAATATTGCTGTTAAAATTTAATAAAAGAGAGAGAAAATTTAAATAAAATCATGAAAGTACTCACCACTTGAAGGACGAGGCGAATATCTGTTGCACAAAACCCATACAGGAATATTACTGTTTTTAAGCACATTGCATGCTGGTTTTTTAGACTGCGATTTCTCGTTACCAATCTTTATGATATCATCCCCTCTAGAACTCATTTGAGATTTGTCAGTCACCAACGAAAGTGGATGAGAATCATCACTGAAATTGGGTTCCTCCACTGATGAGCAGGTGTCCGAGAAGGTAGAAGAACACCTGCCGTCAGATAAACTTCTGTCATCAGTTTC
Organism: Caerostris darwini; assembly: GCA_021605075.1. Classification (NCBI taxonomy): domain Eukaryota; kingdom Metazoa; phylum Arthropoda; class Arachnida; order Araneae; family Araneidae; genus Caerostris; species Caerostris darwini. Next base: position 1,018,577 of record BPLQ01002541.1, on the reverse strand, counting down.
TTCACCATCTTCACATAGATGCCAGGAGTTGTTGTGGACAGTCCTTGAGATTTCTTTGTTTTCTATAGGTTTGGGGAATTCAAGTTTCAGTATGGTTTTGTCTGAATCTTCCATGTTCCTGTTCACAAGTGTTGCTGTAGTTGAAGAATTTCTATTCCTGCTATCTTCTTCTGGTGATGGTAGATTATGGGTCAAAGTTGTAGAAGTTTCTATAAATGTTGCTGTGTCTTTATGTGTAGATGTCTGTTCATTTTCATTAGATGCAAATACTGGGATCTTAAAATCTTCCATATTATTTGAGTTTGGCTGGTTCCTGTTTTCAAATTTAAGTTTCTTGACCACCTTCTCTGATAAGGATATATTTTTGGATGAAGTGCTAATTGATGTTTCTATGTCGTTTTTTTGAGATATAATTGATGCTTGCTGTCTTTTCAATTCATTTTGGTTGCATATGTTGCTTTGCTCAGGTTGGTTTAATATAGGGGCCTTGAATTCGTCCATTGGATCTGGACTTGGAGAGAAAAACTGCATGACTGGATGTTTTTTCTGCTGACTGATTTTGGTGATTGAAGAATCTGCATTGCTTTCCGTATAGCCATCTGATACCAAATATGATGGCTTGAAACTGTTTGACAAACTGGTAATTTCACGATTTCTAGTCCATAGCTGAGTATCAATGTAATCGTTGCTGCCAAATGGAAGAAAAGCATTGCATTTCAGATTCGTTATTTGAGAATTTGAAGATAAAAAGCATTTTGAACGATCATTCTCCAATTGCCTTAAATCACTAGAGTCTTCAAATTTAAACATTGAAAGATCGCTTTGATTATAGAAACAGTCTGCGAAGTAATTATCGTTTATATTGCATGGCAGTAATTTCTTTTTAAGAAAATTTCTCAGCTTGTCTTGCGAGAAATGATGCGAAGAGCTTTTGGACACTTTTTTGATTCCAAAATCCTTTGACATAATTCTTTCGACAGAAAAATCAGTGGGTTGACTTTCCGTAGAGTTCATCGCTACATCTGCTTGTAAGTACCGACCAACATTGATTCCCTTATGAACTGCATGCACCACTGTCCATATATCCAACTCGGCGCTGTTCCTACTTTTCGCCGTAATAAATAAACACCACGCCTCTTTTTAGGTTCATTCGTCAGAGGAGAAAAGGGCGGATCACTTGGTTTACTCCCCGCCTACTCGGGTGCTGTTCAGCTTTCCGTCAAAGAAGTTATTTATCTTTATTTTAGTACAGTAACGGATCGTTAGTTTGGCATCATGTGACGGACACCCACGGTGCTTCCAAAGCCCACCCTGGATGTTTAACAATTTATTATTTTATTTTTTTTTAAAATTATTTTTATTAAATTATATTTATCAAGAACTTTTTTATTTATATTTGATGCAAAAAAGGCAGGAATATTTTGGTTGGAAGGATTTTTTTTTTTGGTGTAATGTAAGGTATTAAACCTGAGTGTCTAATTTTATGACGCGTTGTATGCCAAGTTGGAATGTTGGTAAACAGCGCATTCTTTGTATATCTGACATTGAAAGGAAGGGGTTAAACAACTATAGTCACTAAATAACAGCTTATAAATATAGTGGTTTGATTCTATAGAAATGTAGGTACTTAAGTATTAACGGTACCTTGGCGACAGACTTGGCGGTTTCTAAGTGTCGCCAATCTTTATTATTTCGAATAAAAATATTTTGAAAGCGTTTTGATTTTAAATGAAGTGTTTCATATATATTTTATTATTTGGAACAAAAATTTTAAGTGTAGATTGGCGCCAAATCTGAAGCTGCGGTTGGCGCGTGTGCTCTTTATTGGCGCAACTGTCGCCAAGGTACCGTTAATACGTAAGTACCGAAATGTATTTTAAGCCGCATCTACAAATGAAACATTTTCCCGATTGTTCGGTGACCTGATGGCTAATTGGCTTGCGATATGGCCGTTTGTACCACAGGCTCCAGGTTCGAATCCTGGCGGTTGCATGCATGTTTGTGAGTGGTTCGGAATCCAGGTTAAACTGTGGGCCTAATAGCCTAAAGTTAGGCACTTTAGGCCACAGAGCCCAGCCAGACTTCTCATCCACATCATTCTCAAATTGTATAGGGATAACTCAGCTCTAGGCACAGTGATGTAGTATGGTGTAGTAGTAGTGATGGTTCCGGATCCACGTTAAACAGTAGATCTCAGACTAATTAGCTTAAAGTGTGCATAAAATGAGCGTAGAGCGACAAAACAAATGCGACAAACCAAACCTTAACCGAAACAAAATGTAGGCATTAGTAGTTAAAATGTCAAGTGTAGTCAAAATGTAGTAAAGATAAAACGATATATTATTTTATAAGAAAATTTATTATTTTTTTATTTATTTTTTGGATAATTGGTTTCTAAATCTTGAGTTTGATTGCATACAAATTTTAAAATTTTTTAGAATATGGATTTAGCTATGAAATTTGTCCTATCTTTAGCAAAATGCTTGGAATGAACATCTTCTCTCCCATGCAGTGGCCTGATGGCCAATTGGCTAGCCTCTGGCCCTTGGTACCACAAGCTCCAGGTTCGAATCCTGGCGGTGGCATGAATGTTGTGAGTGGTTCGGAATCCACTTTAAACAGCAGGTCCGGTCTGTTTAGCCGTCGTGCGTACAAGATGACCGTAGAGCGACAAATCAAATCTTATTAAAAAAATTTAATTAATGGGATTTTAATTTTAGACGATGAATTAATTTTTTTAGGATTATTTAATTTTCTTTATGATTTTACCTTTTTTATCCGAAATGTAGCTTGACTCTAACTATTTCTGCCCATTTTTTGACTTGTATTGGTAGCCAGAGGAACCAGTAGTTCTCAAGTCCTAGAGCGGTTTTTCATTGTTTTTGAACACACGGGTTCATGGACTTGGTCTAAGTGTTGCTGTCGACCAAGTGGGATAAGAAACAACAACAACAAAAAAGGGCCGATTCTTTAGTGATTTCTGGAGGGCCACACTGGTCAAATTGCGCCAGTGCCTTTATGCAATACCAGATACATACCTTTTGTGCATACCATACAGGCACAGATGTCAATTTGGTATTAAAAGTTTTCCTGTAAAAACTGTTTCATGTTTCCTAGCCCTTGGTATTACAGGCTTCAGGTTCGAATCCTGGCAGTGGCATGGATGCTTGAAAGTGGTTCGGAATCCGCGTTAAACTGTAGGTCCCGGACTGTTTAGCCCTCGTGTGCACAAGATGACCGTAGAGCGACACACCAAACCAAACCCGATTGTTCGTTACGGTTTTTGAACACGAGATACAAAACCCCTTATCTTATAATCGATTGAGATGAGTCGTCTGTTGGAATGTAGTAAATCTTTTATTACATGACTCAGAAACCGACACCAGCCGTAACGGAAAATTTTGTTTTCTTGAAAGTTGATTAACATTTTCGCCATGCATTCCGTATTCCCACCAAACTGAAACAAACCGGTTTCGATAGCGGCTTGACAATACACTGAAGTGACAAAAGTCATGGGATAGCAATATGCAAATTTTCAGATGGCAGTAGCATCGCGTAGAACAGGTATAAAAGCGCAGTGCTTTCGCAGAGCTTTCATTTCTGTTCAAGTTATTCATGTGAAGAGGTTTTGACGTGATGATGACCGCACGACGGGAATTAACAGACTTTGAACGCGGAATGTTAGTTGGAGCTAGACGCATGGGTCATGCCATTTCGGAAATCGTTAGGGAATTCAACATTCTCAGATCCACTGTGTCAAGAGTGTGCCGAGAGTATGAAATTTCAGGCATAACATCCCACCATGGACAGCGCAGTGGTCGACCGCCTGCACTTAACGACCGAGACCGGCGACGTCTGCAAAGAGTCGTAAATTCTAACAGACAAGCAACACTGCGTCAAATAACCGCAGAAATCAATGTGGGACGTACAAGGGACTTGTCTGTTAGAACTGTGCGGAGAAATTTGGCTTTCTTGGGCTATTCGAGCAGAAGACCGACTCGAGTGCCTTTACTGACAGAACGACATCGCTTGCAGCGACTCTCGTGGGCATGTGAGCATATCGGTTGGTCCCTAGATGAATGGAAAACCGTGGCCTGGTCCGATGAGTCACGATTTCAGTTGGTAAGAGCTGATGGTAGGGTTCGAGTGTGGCGCAGACCCCACGAAGCCATGGACCCAAACTGTCAGCAAGGCACTGTTCAAGCTGGTGGTGGCTCCGTAATGGTGTGGGCTGTTTTTTCATGGCATGGAGTTGGTCCTCTGGTGCGACTGGACCGAACATTGACTGGAAATGCTTATGTTCAGCTACTTGGAGATCACTTGCAGCCATTCATGGACTTCATGTACCCAAACAACGATGGGATTTTTATGGATGACAATGCTCCATGTCACTGGGCCACAACTGTTCGCGATTGGTTTGAAGAACATTCTGGACAATTCCAACGAATGATCTGGCCACCTAGATCTCCCGACATGAATCCCATCGAGCGTTTATGGGACATCATCGAGAGGTCTGTTCGTGCCCAAAATCCTGCACCATCAACGCTTTCACAATTATGGACGTCTATCGAGACAGTATGGCACAATATTCCTGCAGAAGACTTCCAACGACTTGTTGAGTCCATGCCACGTCGAGTTGCAGCACTTCGCCGGGCGAAAGGAGGGCCGACACGATATTAAAAGGTATCCCATGACTTTTGTCACTTCAGTGTACATTGAAGATTTCTTTAGAAATTTTTAAACCAACCGTAAAAAATTAGCCTCGTCATTGTTTTTATTATAGATACTTTTAATATGTCATAGAATCTCACTTGGATAGAATCCAGTCTATTTTTTTAATTGCAGAATTATAACATAAGAAATAAATGTCGCTAGTTAATTTTATTATTTTAATTTTTTATTGTTTCAATCAACCGTAAGACAAAATGTTTATCCTGGAGCTCAGTACCACAGGTTTCGGGTTCGAGTCCGTGCGGTGTCATGGTTGTTTGTAGGGGTTTGGAATTCACTTTAAATCGTAGGTCTCGATCTAATAGGATAGTAGAGCGTTTTGGGGATAGTGTTACTTCGCGTCCATAGCACATCTTCAAGCTACACGTGGCCCCTGAGTAGTGTTAAAGAAGTCACAGCGGCACAGCCCTTGCTTATGGCATAAAGTTTGACTGTCTCTGTATTGCCAGCTGCGTTAGAAGAACAACAAAATGCTTGTTAAAAATTAAACTGACCTAAAAACTGATTTATGATGCTGCTCAATATAAGATAAAAATAATACTTATTGGGAATGATTTTGATGATTTAGACGTTCGTGAATTTGCCAAAGTTTTATTTCCTTTTTTCTTTTTCTAGTTTTGGAAAACTTGATGGATTATGGGTCATTTTTTTGCTTACGTCCTCAAAGTGGCTTGAAATTCATAACAATACTTTTGAAGCTCTTCCAAACAGATCTGTGGAAAAACTGAAGCATGTTTTAGGGACTACGTGGACTGTTTGTCAAGTTTTGCGAGGGAAAACTAGTTGCATAATAATTTCGAATCTTTCAATCTTTCAGATTTCTGGGAGGCCTGATGACCAACTAGTTACCGCTTTGGTACAAGGCTTTAGGTTCGAATCCTGGGGGGTAGCATGAATGTTTTTAGTGGTTCGAAATCCACGTTAAGATGTAGGTACCGGTCCAATTAGTCAAAGTGAGGAACAAAATGACCTTAGATTGACAAAATAAACCAAACAATCTTTCTTTTGGAAAGCTTTTTAATCTTCTTTGTTTTGGGGAGCATTTTCACTTATTCATTTATTTTTTCATGTCAGCTTTGGAACTCATTAAAATTTTTTTTGCTAGTGCTATGTGAACTTCAACAAACCAGAATATTAGAAAAAGCATAATATCGTTCTAAACATAGTGATTGGTTAATTTTCTTTAATCTCGGAGAGGATGTAGAAACATCTTATGCACAGAAACAAAACGGTTAGATATTACAAGTTTTGATAATAAATTAAATAAATAAAATAATAAAAGGTTAGTTGAAAGGTAACAAGAAAATTTGCATCCCTATTACCTGTTTTACAGTATCATTAACTATGTATTAGATTTAAATTATGAGCAGCATAATGCTCATACACTGCATTTGATTTAATATCTTTATAAGCTTTTAACTCCAGCATAAATATTATGTATATATATTTGTAATATTAGCATCAGTTTATCCTTAACCATGATATTATTGGGGGGAAATATTTTTGCTATTTATTTTACAATTTATTTTCGCATTTTTAAAGCAGTCTGCTCTATAATTGCATGGAAATCTTAAAAATGACTCCTTGATAACGAGAACTTCATTTTCATCTTTTCAGCTACACAGTAACAATATAGTTCACACAGTTGGCCTGTTTTTTATTTTTTTACCTATATCTTGAATTGTATCAAATATAATCGAATAAAATGAAGCATAATTTTTTTTGTCAAGATTTAATTTTTTTGGAATAGAAGAGTAATGTTTTTGGACATAAGTATGATTTCATTTTGTTTCCTGGACATAAGTATATATATATATATATATATAAAACAGTTTGGTTATTTAAATTCCCCTGTTAGGGTCATTAATGTACATTTTTTCCTTAAGGCCAAGAAAATTAGACATTGATACTGGCATAAAAGAGCATTATAAACCACAAAATACTATTTTTTTATATCTTTAGTCTAGAAAAATAAGAACCCATTTCATGCAGTCATTATGGCTCATATACAAAATCTGAGTTTAAATGCATTTTAGAAGTTTCGTTCGGTTTTAAAGCCTACACAATAGCCTTCCACGCACTATATTGGTCGATCCAAACATTTTGCAATTGTTTCGAGATGAAGAATAAGTAGCATTTTATTGTAGCAATAAGTAGCATGCGTTTTCAGAATAAGTAGCATGGCTCACAATATGCTTTTTGGAGCAGTATCCAACAACATAATCTAGTTTATTCTATTTAACAACAGATTTCGAAATAATAGAGAGTTTTTGCATACTTTTACCATCCGATATTTTTTTCTCTCTAGCGCGCAGGCTCATAGAAAATTGCGCACGCGTATCTGTAATAATGTTTCCTATGAGCATGCGCGCTAGGGAGAAAAAAAATATCGGACGATAAAAATACGGTATGCAAAAACTCTCTAATGTAATAATATTTCACCAAAAACAGGATGCCTAATTGAATCTTTTTTAAATAAACAACAATTTTCTACCTCATGCCATTTAGTGCTGGTAGTAGCCTGGCTTACCTGGTAGTAAGTTACGCCATCTCAGGGCTTAATTTGAAAATTCCTTTAATTTAAATTTAGTGTTCAAATTAATTAAATTACAGTTAATTATTTCAAGTATTCAATTTCCAAGTTTATGTTATTTACGTTTTTTTTTTTATTTTTATTTTTTTTATTTCAGATATACTTTTACATAAACTTATTTAAATTTTACTTTCTAATTTTTTTTTATAATTAGTCATGATAATTTTTTTATTAATGATTTGACAAACCACAATTTTTAGTCGTTATACTCTAGATTTCATTTTGATTAATTTGGCGTAATAAATAAAAATAAAATAACAAAAATAACTAGTTTAATAACCTAATTAACTACACCCCCCCCCCACAATAAAATTTCCAAAATTAAAACCATCCAAATCTTGAAAAAACACGCATTAATTTTTTTTTTTTTTATCAGAATGTCAGCTAAAACAGAAATTAATATGAAAAATAGAGTGAGTTACAAACTTAAGATAATGGCTATATTCATGAACATTCTAATTCCATGAATAAAAAATAAAAAAAATCAATGTTTGATTTTCTACAGACGGGCAATGCCAAATCAGCTACTCGATGAGTCACAGGTCAGCCAATTTGAAAAGAGGAAATGGTTGGAATGTCAGCACTTCGGGGTCAGCAAGATAGGAGGTTCTTCTGGGAAAGTAAATAGCCCCAAGAAATTCCCCGTCCCGGAATAATAATTCTTAGATAGCTGAATTATAGGTATGCTATTTGTATTATAGCTCACGCTATAATAGTTATTATTATAGTGAGATAAGGAATGGATTGTAGTTTAAATAGTGTGATTGTAGTTTTGTTCCTATCAATGAATGTGACAGTTACATTCCCCTAACAATGCATCTATCTCAAGAGAGCGTAAGACCAATGGATTCAATTTTACGGTATTCATTCTCCAGTCTGACAAATATAGGGGGGAGGGACATGTAGGGAAATATAGGGGGACAAGCAGTTAGTTAACGATAAATTCAAATGTATGTTGTTAGGTATGAAGTACTGTTTATATGTGTCTTGCGTATTCAAAATGGTGGGTTTTTTTTTACACCTGATGGCCGAGTGGTTAGCTTTCTGGCACTCGGTACCACAGGTTTCGGGTTCGAGTCATGGCAGTGTCATAGATGTTTGTAGTGGTTCAGAATCTACTTTAAACTGTAGGTCCCGATCTAATATGATTGTAGAGTATTGTGGGGGGTAATGTTATTTGCATTCCATAGCATATCTTCCAGGTACACGTGCCCGCTGGGTAGTGCTAAATGAGTAACAGCGGTGCAGCCCTTGCTTATGGCATGAAGATAACTGTCTAGCTGCATTAGGAAAAAAAATGTTTTTTTACATTTAACTATATACCAAGAATATCATTCTGTACTTAGCATGGACTATGTAGCTCATTGCTGTGTCCATACTGTAGTAAGATACACTCCTATTTTTGCCAAATAAAAAATAAATAAAAGAATTTTAATCAAATAATCGAGTACCAAACTAGTTTAGGAATTTATTAATTTTTTCATAGCGTCATTGAGTACCAGGATCAAAGTAGGCATGAAGTAACAATCGCCATAGAGTCTCCTCGTTTCTGAAAGCATTACTATACAACAATGTTACCAGTGTATTTGAATATCGCATTCGTTGTCACTAAGCTACCAGTCAAACCCAACTAATTTATTTAAAAAAAAATTCCTACCAAGAAATGATGCACCGGGGACTCTGGCATCTTGCCAACCGATTGTTACCCCATTGAGTGCTCATATAGTACACATTCAAATACAAACACGGTTTCACTCCAGCATTTTGAATAAAAATATTTTCAACTATAAAACAATTCCATGATAATTAACATCAAAATGCTCAGATGATATTTTAATTTTCTTCTTTTCAGGAATGAATAATTTTTTCCAATGCAGCTGGCAAACAGAAACGGACGTCTTGGATGCCTTAAGGCAAGCGCTTGCACAGACGTTACTCACTTTGCATTACCCAGGGTGCGCGTGTAACTTGAAGATAAGCCACGGACGCGGAGTAACAAAGGCCCCGCAACGCTCTACGATCCTATTAGACCGGGACCTACTTTTTAAAGTGGATTCCGAACCACTACAAACATCCATGGCACCGCCGCGACTCGAACCCGAAACCTGTGGTACCGAGCGCCAGAGCGCTAGTCACTCGGCCATTCAGGCCCCTGGGAATGAATAGTTTAAAAAAAAAAAAAAAAAAAACTTGAAATTAGGGTGTTCGGTTAGAAACCCAATAAGCGAAAAAAAAAAAAAAAAAAAACTCTCACATTATTACAAAGAAGTTAGGCATTTAATTTGTGCTCCATTAGCCAAAATACAATGTCAATGGTAGCTTAAAGCGATTTTGCTGTTCAATGAAAAGTAATCCAGTAATAAACATTTTGAAAGTCATGGCATTTCATTTTTTTTTTTTTTTTTATATCTTTTCGTCGTGTAAATTTTAAAATAATTATTATTCTCAGAGTTGAGATCCCAATAATACGATAATCCTGATAATATCAGAACTCACAAAAATAACGCGATAAAATAAAGCGAATACTTTAACTACTTAAAATACGGTAGAATCTCGATAGTCCATGTCGATCGCGACAGCTATAAACACGATTACTGAAAACTCGGACTAAGCCAAAAAGGAATCATCATCATCACTGGCGCAAGAGCCCCTGGTGGGCCAAGGCTTTTTACCTACTGACAGATTTCGAGTGAGATGTTTTCTGCCGTACGCCCTACGCTCTACAGTCAGGTTAGACCGGAACCTACGATTTAAAATGGATTCCGAATCATTATAAATATCCATGGCACCACCGGGACTCGAACCCGAAACCTGTGGCACCTGTATTTATTAATAAATCAGTTATTAAATTAATTAATAATTTATCAATAAATTTTTTAATTTATTAATGAATCATAATTTATTTATTAATAAATGAGTTTTAAAATCAATAATAAGCACACAGATTCGTAAGCAAAAATTTGTTTTTAACCGGGGCTCGAACCCTGTGGCACCAAGAGCCAGAGCTCTAGTCACTCGGCCATCAGACCATAAGCCAAGAGGAATTCATCCAAAAAATATACTGAAATGCAAAATAAATCAGTTTTAAAATCAATAATAAGCCTACAGATTTGAAAGCAAAAATTTGTTTTAAATAACGTCATTTCTGTATTGTTGTTATTTAGATTGTAATAATAATAATAATAATAATAAATAAACGTTTAATTTCTTAAAATATTTTTGTAGTGTATAAAAATAAGCTATTGTGACAAAACATTTGTTTGTGTGGCAACGGGCATCCAAAGCTGTCCTGCCTTATGCATGTAATATAATTGTTTTCCTTTTCAGTGTATGAACAATTTCCTTTTCCTCAACATCTAAGAAAATATTGCTGCTAATCCCCCTAGTGCAGAAAAGCCTACACCAGGTCCAGAAGACCCCAATGGCCATAACTAAGGATAATACGCAGCTTCCCTTTAGCGAAGAAACACAAGAGCTGAAGTATATCTAAAACTCAAGACAAAGCTCTACGATCATATTAGACCGGGACCTACGGTTTAATGTGGATTCCGAACTACTACAAACATCCATCGGGGATTCGAACCCGAAACCTGTGGTACCGAGCGCTAGAGAGCTAGGGAATTCAGGCCCCAAAAATAATAAAAGATAGATGTGTGAAATAGATGAAATGAAATAAAGAAATGAAGTAACGAAGTAAATAAAATGAATTATGTAACAAAATTTTGCTGTTTCTATCCAAGAATGCTTAGTGGAAGGTCAGTCCATATTAAATCAGACATAAAAAATTGTTTTGCTTCCTTATATAGCATTAACGATATAATTAACGACCATATTGTTATATTAACGATATATATAATGACCGTATTTAAAATTTTTTTTTTTTTTTTTAATGTTGGTAACTTTATTTGTGTTGACAATGCAAAAGCAAAATATTTATATATATATTTTTTTCATTTTTATTTATATTGATCTTTTAGGGGTAGGGTTATCAGCCTTACTGCAAATGCTCTACAGTCATGTTAGACCAGAACCTACAGTTTAAAGTGAATTCTGAACAACTATAAGCATCCATGGCCATCAGACTCCAAATCATCACATGTACTTCCTAAAAATTGAATAAAAGTGAGTACACAGACCATTATAAGAAAAAAAATTTAAGAGGAGAAAAATAAACAGTATTAATAACAAAAATTAAAATTGCAATGTGAAAAAAAAAAAAATAAAAAATAAAGCTAAAAGGTGACAATTTTCCGAATTTTTTATTTATTTATTTTTTCAAAAATCCCTACTTTAAAAATCACTGGATTAAAGTTTTATATTTGGATATGCCACTTAACGATGATTTTAGGTTCATTTAGGTTCTGAATTTTAGTTTTACTATTCGAGACTTTTACTTAAATATAATGTACACTTGGACATTCTAGAGAAAAAAAAATTAATGCCTTGATAATAAAAGCAAATTATGGATTTAGAAAATTAGGAAAGTTTTATATCTTGAATCATACAAAACTTAAGCTTTAAATTTATACAATAGGTATCTAAAAATATATATATATTAAATTAAAATATATATATTTTTTAAAATGTCAGTTTTGAAGCCAAATATCTTTGATGGAAGCGAATTAAAAAAAATAATAATAAAAAATTAGATTTTAAATTGTCTTGTTAAAGATAACTATTGAATAAATTTCGAATGTATAAAAAAATACAGTCTTCCACATAATTGAAAAAAAAAAAAAAAAAAGAAAAAAGAAAAATCCTTCTTTATTATCAGAATGTACATCATTTGTTTATAAAGAAAAATTTTTGGTATTTATAGTGTACATAGAACTAAAGACAAGAATATTCCAATATTAAAAATATCAAAGATAATAATCTGGTAATCTTATGAGAAGTGGGTTTGGCATAGGGGCATTTATCAATGCAGAATTCAACACAAATAACTATCAATATCATATCATGCATGTTTCTACGTAGAACAAGATAAAATATTTCAATCAATACTAAGTCTAAAAATGTTCTTATAATATCACAGATTGATGAAATTTTGTCAGACATTATTTATATCATAATACAATTTGAGTAGTAAATTTATTTTTATTTTTCCTTTTCAGCGTTACCGTAATGTGAAATAGGAGCCTGTTTTAAGAATTTGGAATGTTTGGTAGTTCATATAATTACTAATCCCTTATATTTCGTTATCTAGAACTTTTATCTTTTTGATAGTAACATAGAAACTACTAAGATATTTCTTGTTATCTTACTAAAGGAAATATTTGAAACCCCATAATAAATTTTCCTTCGATGTCCGTAGGTATAGGACATTCAGTAATAGTGTAGCATGTAGTTTTATGTAGTATGTAGTAGTATGCATATATGTAGTATGAAATTTTATATTGTATGTAGTAGTATGCATGTATGAAGTATGAAATTTTATGTAGTATGTAGTATGTAGTATGTAGTAGTATACATGTATGTAGTATGAAATATGTAGCAGTCCAGTAGTAGTGTAGTATGTAGTTTTATATAGTAGTCCAGTAGTGGTGTAGTATGTAATTTTATGTAGTGGTGTAGTATATAGTTTTATGTAGTAGTCCAGTATGTAGTTTGATGTAGTAGTAGTCCTGTAGTAGTGTGTAGTATGTAGTTTGATGTAGTAGTGTAATATGTAATTTTATGTGATAGTCGAGTAGTAGTGTAGTATGTATTTTTATGTAGTAATTCAGTAGTAGTGTAGTACGTAGTTTTATGCAGTAATCCAATAGTAGTGTAGTGTGTAGTTTGATGCAGTTTTTCTTCTTTTTCATGGACTGAAATACTGTGCTTTAAAATAATGTTTTATTTAATAAAAGATTGAAAAAAAAAAAAAAAAAAAAAATTCAGGTTCAATTGCAACGATCATTTTAGTACAACGTATTGCAATTCAATGATAAAAGTGTAAAATGTTTGACATCATCACCTAAAACTTTTTGTGGCAAGTCATGAAAAAGCGTTGCTTATCGGACAGTTAACACATTTGTAAAACATTGTAAAAAACATTTGTAAAACTCTTTATGTCATAGAAGGGCACATCAATAATTATTATTGCTATTTAGTTACACACAGTTGATTATAGCAATGGTTTTTCAACATACAACGACAATTTTTCAAACTTAAAAATTTCCAACTATCCTACTACAGATGTACAAAAACAAATGAAAACAGCATTATATGAAATGTATCTTTTATTATAGAAATGCAATAAATCATCTTTTAAAAATATGCATAAATTATCACATGTCTTCTTCTTCATTGGGCGGCCTTATGGTCAGTTGGCTAGTGCTCTGGCCTTGGTACCACAGGCTTCAGGTCCTCCTGGTCAAATCCTGGTAGTGGCATGGATGTTTGTGAGTGGTTCGAAATCCACGTTAAACTGTAGGTCCCGGTCTAATTACACCAAGTATGCACAAAATGACCGTAGAGCGACGAAACCAAACCAAATCTTCTTCTTTGGCCCAACAGCCCCATGGTGGGCCAAGACGACTGACTTCTGGCAAATTTCGAGACGGGAGATGTTTTTCTTTTTACGGGGTAGGGTTGTCAGCCTTACGCCAAACGCTGTACAGTCATGTTAAAACAGAACTTACTGTTGAAGGTGGATTCCGAATCACTACAAGTATCCATGGCACCGAGCTCAGAAAGCTTGTCACTCGGCCATCAGACTCCAACTCATCACATGCACTTACTAAAAATTTAATAAAAGTGACTATAGTATACATACCATTGTAAGACAAAAATTTAAGAACAGGAGAAAATAAGCAATATTAATAACAAGAAATTTAAATTACAATGTGAAATTAAAAATAAAGTTAAAAGGATAGCAATTCAAAAATAACAACTTTTCGATTTTTTTTTTTTTTTTTTTTGCAAAAACCCTTATTTTGAAAATTATTGGGCCTGATGGCCGAGTGGCTAGCGCTCTGGTGCTCGGTACCACAGATTTCAGATTCGAGTCCCGACGGTGCATGGATGTTTGTAGTGATTCGGAATCGATTTTAAGCCGTAGGTCCTGATCTAATAGGATCGTAGAGCTTTGTGGAGGTAGTGTTACTCGAGTCCGTAGCAAATATTTTCAAGCTACACGTGCTCTCTGCATAGCGCTAAAGGAGTAACAGCAGTGCAGGCCTTGCATACGGTATAAAGATTGACTGCCTCTGTATTGCCAGTTACATTAGAACAACAACAAAAATCGGTACTTACGTATTAACGGTACCTTGGCGACAGTTGCACCAATAAAGAGCACACGCGCCAACCGCAGCTACAGATTTGGCGCCAATGTACACTTAAAATTTTTGTTCCAAATAATAAAATATATATGAAAAACTTCATTTAAAATCAAAATGCTTTCAAAATATTTTTATTCCAAATAATAAAGATTGGCGACACTTAAAAGCTGCCAAGTCTGTCGCCAAGGTACTGTTAATACGTAAGTACCCAAAAATCTTCGGATTACAACTTTATATTAAGATACACAACTTAGATAGACCTTTAGGCTCTGATTTTTAGTTTTACTGTTTCAAAATTTTATTTAAATACAATACTTAGGAATTTAAAAAAATAACAAAATAACGCCTTGATTATAAATACGAATTATGGATTTAGAAAGTTAAGAAAGCTGTATGTCAATCATATAAAGCTTTCATTCAAGCTTTAAATTTATGCAAATAGTTATCCATAAAAAATACTTTAACATCTGCATTAATTTTTAATTAAAACTTTATTTTACATCAGTTTAAGAAAATTATTCTAACTTGTGTTAATGATTACTTAAAGCTACATGAAAAATGACACTCCTGCTGCATATTACACATTTCCTGCCATTGGCTACTGAAAACCCCACCCTCTCGGGAAACCCCGCCTCTAGACGGCTTGATTGACGTCCGCTGTCTCTGAACTCGACATGCTCTGTTCTACGAGTTTTGATGATTTAGAAGCACAAAAAAATACTGGTTGAATGATGACTTCATTCTGTGAAAGAACAGAAAAAAGAGATGAAATTTTTGCGTGTGGTCTGACAATATTTTTTTAACAAACAAAAGATTCATTCTTTACTCGTTTTTATTTGTATTAGTATTATTTTTTTTTAATTTTCAAGTTTATCGACTTTTCAAGAAATTCTATCATTATTTACAGAGATATTTTTTTTCCTGGTGATTTTCAGCAAGGCCGCTGCTTGCTACTGGCTATGTTATACTTTTAAAATGACATGATATTATTTCAACATTTATTTATTTTTTATTTTTAGAATAATGATAAAAGTTGTATTGATTTTCAATATGTGTAATAAAAGCATGTTTTTTTTTGTGTGGGGGGGGGGGGATCTTTTCAAACTGCTAACTTAATTAAAATGTTTGGTACTTACGTATTAACGGTACCTTGGCGACAGTTGCGCCAATAAAGAGCACACGCGCCAACCGCAGCTACAGATTTGGCGCCAATCTACACTTAAAATTTTTGTTCCAAATAATAAAATATATATGAAACACTTCATTTAAAATCAAAACGCTTTCAAAATATTTTTATTCCAAATAATAAAGATTGGCGACACTTAAAAATCGCCAAGGTACCGTTAATACGTAAGTACCAAATTTTTTAAAAAAAATTTAAAATTATGTAATTTTTAAAATTCCTAGAACTTTTTTGAATGTTTATAATTTTATTCTAATTTATTTATTGTTATTATTTTTTTTTTTACATTTATTATTATTTTTTTTTTTGCATTTACTTTTTACATTTTATTTTTTTACATTACACAATTCTGAGGATAGATATTTAGATTATTTAATTAGAATTATTATAAATTTTTTATTGTGGCATATAGTGAAAGGGGCCTGATTGCCTAGTGACTAGTTCTCTGGTCCTCTGTGCAACAGGTTTCTAGTTCGAATTCCGGCGGTGCCAAGGATGTTTGTAGTGTTTCGGAATTCACTTTAAACCGCAGATCCCTGTCTAATATGGCTGTTGAGCGTAGGGCTGAGAACCCTACCCCATAAAAAGAAAAAACATCTCATAATCTGCCAGCAGGCAGACGGCCTTGGCTCACCATGAGGCTGTTGCGCCGATGATAATGATAGTAAAAAAAATATTAAAATTAGTGTTCCAAGTAATTTTACTAACGAAAGCCTCAATTCTAATTCTATCCACAATTTTATCACATACATCATAATAAAGGGCATATACAACAAATTGTAAACCTCTATATCAAATGAAAAAAAAAAAAGTTTTTCAAAACATGTAAATGAAGAAAAATGGACATGGAGAAAAAAGGAACTTTAAGTTATTTGTGAAGAAAAAATCCTTTAACTGCAATTCTATACAAGTTTCACATGTAATAATAAGAATTATATAAATTAAACAAACATAAAATCTATCATGAATAGATTTTTATTTCACACAAGTCAATGAATGAACAAAAAAAACAAAAATAAATAAATAAATAAATTTATTTAAAATTAAATGCAAAACACTCACTGGCGCATTAATTAAAGCATAAAATACTTCACATATGCACATATATTACTAAACTTCTAAAAATTATTAAAAAACAAAACAATATCGAAAAATGACACAAGGGGAAAAATCTATGTTACATTTTTTTTATTTATGAAATATTTGCCAGTCATACATTCTGATAGATTTTCAAAATATGTAAATGAAAGTTTTGATTGGTGGCGCGTGCATATGTGAATCAAGGTCAAAATCAATGGAATGAACTCCAAACGGAAGCATTTTAAGTCCAAACTTTATTTGCAAAGTGTATTGAGAAGACTTTATTATCAAGATCTTGGAACTGGTAATCCGCTATAATCTTATCTCAGTTGTTCTGAGTATGTCTTTGAATGTCTGCACTCATGTGTATATCTTCTCAAAAGGCACTGTTATTGTTCAGTTATATATACAGCATTTTTGATCCTATTGGTGGCCTTCATGCACATGCAATTAGAGATTAATGCAAATACATAAATATAAATGAATGTTTTTGCAAGATTTCATTTTTTCTTGTTCTAATGCAGCTGGCAAACACTTAAGACAGTTGTCTTGGGGGCCTTAAGGCACGCGCTGCACCGACGTTACTCACTAAGCACTACCCAGGAGGTGCGTGTAGCTTGAAGATAAGCTACGGACGCGGAGTAACAATACCCCCGCAACGCTCTACGATCCTGTTAGACCGGGACCTGCGCTTAAAAGTGGATTTCGAACCACTACAAGCATCCATGGTTCCGCCGGGACTCGAACCCGAAACCTGTGGCACTGAGCGCCAGAGAGCTAGTCATTCGGCCATTCAGGCCTCATATTGAGAAAAATAGATCCTGCAAAAAAAAAAAAAAAAAAAAAAAAAAAAAAAAAAAAAACCTTGCCTTTAACTTCAAACTTATTTAAAATTAAATACAAAACACTCTCTGGCGCATTAATTGAAGCATAAAATACTTCACATATGTATATATATATATTACTAAACTACTAAAAATTATTCATTTTCATGTTTTCGAAACAGTATCGAAATATGGCAAACGAGGAAAATCTATATTACACTTTTTATTTATGAAAATATTTGCCAATTCTATATTCTTAGAATTTCAAAACGTGTGAATAAAGTTTTGATTGATGGCGCCTGCATATATCAATCAATGTTCAAATGAATGGAATGGACTCCAAACGGAAGCCTTTTAAATCCAAACTTTATTTGCAAAGTGCATTAAGAAGACTTTATTATCAAGATCTTGGAACTGGTAATCCGCTATAATCTTACCTCAGTTGGTGAGTTCTCTGTACGTCTTTGAATGTCTGCACTCATGTGTATATCGTCTCAAAAGGCACTGTTATTGTTCAGTTATATATACATAATTTTTAATCCGATTGTTGGCTTATTTTGTGGAAAAAAGATGAAGGAATGATCGTTAGAGGGCGCTGCGACGCCAAGTTGATTGGGCGAAAGAAGTGCTAGTTTGAGAGAGTGTTTGTAAAGTGAGAGAGAGAGAGAGGTAATCTTAGAAGTGTGAGAAGTATATCGATAGAAATTAAGTTTTATGGCATTAGAGATTGAAATGTGTGGTATTACTATCAATTTTTAAATATTGTACAAAGATTCAATTATTCCTAGTATGTATAATAAAATAGTCAAGAATTAATTAAAGAGAACTGATTTATTTTGAACCACCGTTGTGAACTTAAAAGAACCCGTAAGTTGGCGAATTCATTTCTTCTACGGTTTTCGTCATATTTTGCGGAAAATTATCTTCGTGTGGAGTCTGTTCCGAGTAAGGGGTAATAAGTCTTCGACTGTAATCGAATCCTTGCGATGTCATGGATGTTTGTAAGTGGTTCGGAATCCAGTTAAACTGTAAGTTCTGGTCTAATTAGTCCAAAGTGTGCACAAAATGATCGTAGAGCGACAAGCCAAACTAAACCAAATCGATTGTAATCAAGTATCTTAATATTTGCAATGTGTCATAAATTTTTTTGTATTACGTTAAATATTGTAACGGCACGACTTCTAGTTACCTCAACTAATTAGTTAATATGCAAGTAATATAAAAAAAAATTTAAAGTCACTTCCTACTTTTTTTTCACTATATTGTAGAAAAGTCCTTTACAAATAAAGTTGAAATTTTCCTCATACTTCTGGCGCCATCTATTGGTAGATATAGGCAACTTAAATTTAAAAAAAACTAAAATTAATTAATTAAATTTAATTAATGAATTAATATTCGAAAAAACTGCATTAACATCCACTACAAGATGTATGTATGTATTTGAACTTGAATGGATGAATAAAAAGTATTTTATGAACGATTGGAAATTTCAACAAGATATATATAGGGAGAATATGAACTAATAGTAGGAACTGAAGAATAAGTCTTCGACCGTAATTCGAATCCTGGCGGTGGCATAGATGTTTGTTATTGGTTCGGAATCCACATTAAAACTGTAGGTCTCTGTCAAATTGGCCTACAGTGAGCACAAAATGACCGTAGAGCGACAAACTAACCAAACCAAATCAAATCGACTGTAATCGAGTATCTTTTAATATTTGTAATGTGACATACATTTTTGTATTACATTAAATATTGTAACTGCACAACTCTTAATTACCTCAGCTAAGTATTCAATTTAAACGTATAAAGAAACTGAGATTAGTTCTGAAAATGAGAGACAACATAGCTCCCATTCTTTCAGTGTTCGAATTAAAGGTGATTCTTCAATAGCAAAGAATCGATTGACAACTTTCGACGCTTGCTTATTTGGTAATTGCCCTCGGAATTGACGGATGACCCCGGTCAGTGACGCACTCTGAATGGCACGTAATTGGTGGAGGCATTCCTTTACGAAAAGGACTGTCAGGTCATTTGATTGAACAGTTTAATCACCCCTGTCCTGTGAGTGTGGAATTTCGTCTTTTCCGGTGACGATTTAATGGAATCAGGCTAAAGTTTTTCGTCACCGTGAGTTGTTCAATCGGGGATGTTACAATTTTCCCTACTTCATTCTTTGATGCCCCAATAAGTGGAAATAGTTTTTCTGAAAGCGCTCAACGCTTACATCTGTCCTAGAGTGGGAAAAACAATCAGGGTAATTTTTTTTTTTGGTTGTAACTGATTTGGGAATCCTATGGTTCTGCTGATGTAATATAGCAGGAATAAAGAAACACAGAACTACTTCTCTGTATACTACTGTGTCCAAAAAGTAAGACAAATTTTCGATTTAAAATTCCCGGGGCTTATGGAATTTCAATTTTTCTTTTCTTTTTTAGGTTTCTGGCACTGTCCTTGACATCTGCGTAAAATTTCACGTCAAAATATTCATTAGTGCTTTGAGTTACGCTTGGCTTTGTGAGACGCTAAAACTGATTCCGGCGATTTTTGAAAGGTCTGAATTAAATGAGCAAAGAACATGCATTCAATTTTGTTTGCGGAAACGTATCGAAAGTTGCAAAAGGCATTCGGTGAGCATTCCTATGCCCATATCATTCCACAACCACCGTATTCACACCGTGAAACTTCTGGTTATTCCCTAACCTCAAAAGACCACTCCGGGGACACCCTTTTAAGTCGATTGAAGAGATTCGACGTGAATCACCGCGCGTTTTGAAGGTCGTCCCGGCCATTAACTTTTTAGCATGCACTGTCCTTGACATCTGTGTGAAATTTCACGTCAAAATATTCATTAGTGCTTTGAGTTACGCTTGGCTTTGTGAGACGCTAAAACTGATTCCGGCGATTTTTGAAATGTCTGAATGAATTGAGAAAAAACTTGCGTTAAATTTTGTTTGTGGAAACCTACAGAATGTTGCAGAAGGCATTCGATGAGAATTCCATATCGGAAAGAAATGTTTACAAGTGGTATAAACAGTTCAAAGAAGACAGAGAACGCGTTGAAGACGAAGAGCCCTCTGGTCGACCCTCCACCTCAACCGACGAAGCTCACGTCCAAAAAATTAAAGATTTGGTGCTTGAAAACCGTCGATTTACAATTAGAGAACTTGCTGCTGATGTTGGAATCTCAAAAAGATCGGTTAATTCCATTTTGGGCCTCAAACGCGTCAAATCATGATTGGTATCGAAAACACTGAATGCGCTGAAACACTGAAGAATAAATAAAGAATTTTTGAAAAAATTAATAATTGGTCTGGGCCTGAATGGCCGAGTGGCTAGCGCTCTGGCGCTCGGTACCACAGGTTTCGGGTTCGAGTCCCGGCGGTGCCATGGATGTTTGTAGTGGTTCGGAATCCACTTTAAACAGTAGGTCCCGGTCCTAATAGGATCGTAGAGCGTTGCGGGGGCATTGTTACTCCGCGTCCGCGGCTTATCTTCAAGTTACACGCGCACCCTGGGTAATGCAAAGTGAGTAATGTCTGTGCAGCGCTTGCCTTAAGGCATCAAAGACAATTGTCTAAGTGGTTGCCAGCTGCATTAGAACGAAAAAAAAAAAAAAAAAGTATATGGTTTTACTTTCTGGGCACAACAGAATCGTAATGAGTGTTGCAGGTTAGCGTTCGTTGTGTTTGAGCGTGTTTTGTGTTTGACCAATTTCATTAAAAAAAAAAAACGATTCGCATATGTAAATTGAACCAAAAGCATTAGCAACTTCAACTATGAGTCTGGTGTGCTCTGTTATCAACAATCAACTGTGCGCATCCAGGAATGGTCACTGAGGGCGCTTAAAGTGAAACATAGAGCCTGTTATATTAGATGTTCCAAGATGCGTGAGCATCATGAGTTCGCAGAATATAATTCAATTATTCTGCGAACTCATAACTGTAAACTCATAAATAAAACAGGCAATATCTGTTATATATTCGCAAGAACATTATTTTAAAATCAAAGTTAATTTTTTCTCATCATTTGAACAGAAATTTTTTGAATATATGGATTCACGCATAATGTATTTTTTAAATACATTGATTTTCCCTACTTTGGCCATTATAGAATAAATGTACTTTGTAAGAGTGTGATAAATCTCACGGCCGGAAAACTCTTCACGGCGGGCTGCTGGGTGGCCACCCCTGGTATAGGGGTAGTATCACAGAATAGCCAGTTGCTCCGCAAGGAGTGTTTGCTTTATCTATTTCTTTTGTGACTCACTTTCCCACCAACGGAAGGGAATGATTCCACCCCTCTTCCCACCTCGCAAACGATAAACACTGCTATTCTAAAATTCTCATTCTTTCCTGTGAGAACCGAGCAATTCCTTTAGTACCGAAAGGGGGGGAAGTATTCGTATTTTATCAGGAGTAGTTTCCTTATCTTTTAAACAATTAGATCAAATATTAATATTGTTAACATGGACATTTTTAAATCTTAAAATTCGAAGTTAAAACTTTTGAGTGCTTTGCTGTTTGAATTTTTTTTTTTGCTAGAATTTTTTTCAGTTATGTTAACTTGATATTTCGATAATTTAATAATAATGATTTGTTATTCAGTAAAAATTTAAAATTTAATAACATTTAAGGAGATATGAGGTTGAATTTCCCGGGTACCCCCGCCCCCACAGGAAAACAGCAAAAAATTGAAAAGAAATTATTTTTAGTAATTAAATAGGATTCACTTGAAAATTTTTGCAAAGCGAATGTTATTTTTATAGCAATATTACACAAACTAGAAAAAAACCTTTAACACTCAAACACTTCTGGGTGCTCCATCACAACAGAAGCTGCCCGTTTCCCTCCATATTCCTCCTTATTTTGTGTGATACTTTATTGTGGTATAAATCAGTACGCTGGATGGTTCTCTAAACGATGTCCGTGCATACTAAATAATGTTGATGTTGCTATATAAGTCATAAACCTATGTAAGTATTTAAAGGTAAAAAAGGGGCCTGAAGCCTGAGTGACTAGCGCTGAGTGCGTATCGTGCGCTCATTGCGACAGGTTTTGGGTTCGAATACCGGCAGGATGCTTGTAGTGGTTCAGAATTTTTAAGCCGTAGGTTCCAATCAAATATGATTGTAGAGCGTAGGACCGACAACCCTACCCCGTAAAAAGGAAAAACCTCTCTCGTCTCGTAATCTGCCAACAGGCAGATGGCCTTTGCCCACCATGGGGCCTGTTGCTCGTGAGTGGGACCACCTGGTGGGAGTTTCCGGTTTTCCTCCCATACTATACGCAAATACGGTGTGTTTTCCCCTAAAAGTCCTCCCGGAAGACACTGCCCTCCTTCTTCAGCGTCATGGGAGTCAAGTCAGACTTCTACCTACGGGGGATATCACAACAGAACCCCCCCTTTCCCTCCTTCCATGAGACCACACGGGTTCTTGAACTTGGTCTACAAAAGTTAGCTGTCTAAAGTGGGATAAACAAAATAAAAAAAGTAATTTTAAAAAAAAAAAAATTTTATTTATATTTAATCTTCATTAATTTTTACATTGCAGGAAATTAATAAGAAAAAGTGAAAATAATATAATTATTCTTAATAATTAATTTGTTTTTAAACATTTTTTTTTATTTTTGAAAAAAATTATTTTTGCTGAACTATGCTTTACTTTATTTTGCATCCGTGGAAATATAGGAATTTTGTATGCAGCATGTGAATAATTAATCAATAATTAATCATCTTTCAAATAATTAATCAATTTTAATTCATTAAAAAGATGAGCTACTTATGTCACTTTTTATAAATAAATATCTGTCTACCTATCAAGAACATTTATTACTCTTGCCTAACATTTATTCGAATCTCTTGCCTAACCTGTAGGTCCCGGTCTGTTTAGCTGTTTCCAAACCAAACCTTGCATTCTTGTGAAGATAATTGTTATCGCTTTTTCGTATATTGTTACGATGATCTTGACAGAGGTCAATGATATGAACTTAAAACTGCTATTGATCAGTTTTATACTGCTGTAAATGTACTGATTGCGTGTTTTGCTTCTTTTAAATTATTTTTTAAAATCTAGATTTGATTTTGTGGCTGAATGGCCGAATGACTAACGCTCTGGCGGTCCTTGGGCGACCTGATGGCCAATTGGCTAGTACTCTGGCCTTTGGTACCACAGGCACCAAGTCCGAGTCCTGGCGGTGGCATGTATGTTTGTTAGTAATTCGGAATCCACGTTAAACTGTAGGTCCCGATCTAATTAACCTAAAGTGATAACAGTAGAGCGAGAAACCAAACCAAACTAGCTAAATGTATGATTACCAATAATGATTTTGTGTTATGATTATTGCAAATTAACACGAACACCTTTAAAACGCGGTTTTCGACCAAAATTTCGATTTTGCAATTTTTCCATTTTTGAAAAGCTTGTATTTTAAGCTTTCTAAATATCTTTACAGTTTGTTTCTATCTGTTTTAGAACTAGAGTTGTGTTAGTTTAAACTTCCATTGGAGACGAATTTTTGAACCGGAAGTACGATTTTCGTAACAGGAAATGATAGTTTCAATATGTTTACCTTCATTATTTCCTCAATATTGATTGTGAAACTTATTCTAATATAAATAAAAATCATTAAATAATGTTTTTATCACTTAAAAAAAGTTAAAATTATTGGTATCACTTGATCTGATAAAGAATCTGGCTACAAGTTGTCTGAAAGTTTTTTGTTTACATTTGCTGTTGTATGTTATTCCATTTGTTCATTTCATCCAACTTTTCCATTTGTTTTGTGATTTCTTTCATCATAAAATAATAAAACATTTGTTTTTTGAAGAGAAAAAAAAGACACTCTATAAATTTGAATTGGAATAAAATATATTGAATGAAAAAATTGTAAACAAATCAAATTGTGTGTGAATCAAAACATTGAACTTTTCTATGCTTAAAGTTGTCAATATTTTTAAAGGATATATGTTGTGAACTGTTATTTCAAACACTGTGTGTTGTATTTGATTAAGAATTCTAAAATGAAGTAAGATCTACAAGATAATAAAATGTAGACAACATAATTTTAAAGAAAGATGATGAATTTTAAGGATTTTTTGAAAAGTGTGAAAATGAAGTAAACTCTGCAATTATTTGATATAATGATAATATTAAAATTGTATAAAAGGCATTACAATAGTTGCAAGTTGAAAATCAATGACATTTTATTTGAAAAACTTTTGTTATTTGAATAGCATAGAATTTGAGTTATAAATTTGAGTGATTTGAATAATGTCGAAGAAAAATTTATAAATAGTACTTTTAAATTGGAAGTTATTTAAAGAAAACAAAACAAATAAATAAGTGTTTATACTAATAAAGGAGAATTTAAAGCTCAACAGCATTTTTATGTATGTAAATTTGTTTTTATTTACATTTAAAAGTTGATTTTAATTATTTCTTATTTGATTTGTTATACATTTTGTATTCATTCAAAACATCATAATACAAATATTTCTGTTCTAAATGCTTTCTTTAAATGTATGAAAGGAATAGAACATGTAAATTATCCTAAATTCATAAATTATTTTTATTTTAGTTGTTGAACTAAGTATTTTTGTAAATTTTAAAAAAAAGTTTTTGTCGACAAACTTTAAGCACACAAAAATGTATAAATAATTAAGATATAAATTTCAAAATAGTATATTACCTACATAATGATATTCTCAACACAAAAATACTTACAAAGGAAAAAACTATTCATGTTTTATTCATTTATTTATTTTTCATTATCAAGTTTTGCAACAATATCACATTTTTGCAATTTTTATCCATATTTTAAAGAATAAATTGTATAAAAAATAGTTAAAGTAGAAATTTTTATGTAAAATTCAAAGGTCTTGAATATATTTAATCAAAACATTTCTAAAAAGGCTAAATATTTTAAATCCAGGACATTTCATATTAAAAAGGTTTTGCCAATACGAGGAAGTTGTAAAAAAATTTTTGTCGAGCAAATTTTAACTTCTTCAAAACAGAGTTCAGAAAATTTTTAGAGCTTTAAGGAAAAATAAAACTATATTTTTTAATAAATAAGAACATGAACTTGATAATTCAATGGCATTTTAATATATTTACAACATTTTTAAAAGTAATATCTCTAATTAAAAGTTGTTTTTAGCTTTTTCTCAAAATGAATTTTTATGCTTTTTGTTTTCATAAACACCATAACACAAGTAATTTTGATCCAAATGCTACAAAACTTGGTATATATCTTTTTCATAAATGTTTACAGGGAATAGACCTTGGAAATGATTCTACCTAAATAAATATTTTTAAGTTTAATTGTTAAACTTGGAATTACATGCAAATTTTGGAAGAATTTTGTGTTGACATATAAACTAGTACAAAATAATAAGTAATAAAGATATAAATTTACCAGAGGTCTATTCCCTGTAAAATGTAAGTACAAACAAATACAAACTTAGAAATTTTAAAAATATTGATTTGATTTTGAGTTATCATGTTTTGTAACAGTATCAATTTTTAGCCATTTTTACCCTTATTTTAGCTTATAAAAATTTAAAAAAAATAATAATGAAATTTTTTTATGTGAAATCATTAGTTTTTAGATACATTCAATCCAAAAATGTGTACAAAGATAAAAAATTTCAACAATTTCAAAAAAATTCCTTCGAAGGTGTTCGTGTACCTTAACAGAGATAATTATTAGCACCCAAAAGTTATTATTTCTCTTTGTTAAACTTAAACTGTGTATTTTTCGTTTTATACAGGTCACTAAAAATTAAGAAAAAAAATCAATGAAATTGCAATTACGGAATTTCTATTTATTGGAATTTAATGAAATCTGGCAAAAAAACGTTAATTTATCAGGCTAGGCACAAATAAAGCATATATCAAATCAAATATCAAATCTATCAAACATATCAAACTAGGCACAAATAAAGAAACGAATAAAAAAAAAATAATAATAGGCAATGTTTTCTGTCTCTAAAATACACAAATGGAGACATGCTAAAAAGACATAGCATATGAGTTCAATGTATGATCAGCTTTAATATCCATACGCACAACACAAAAAAATACATGCTTAAAATGACTACTAAGTTGAATAGTGTTGTTGTTGTTTCTCATCCCAGTTGGCTGGTCAAGCCCACGAGCCCATACGTACTCATGATTGAAGGGAAGGAAGCAGCTTCTGTTGTGATGGAGCACCCCGTAGGTAGAGGTCTGACTTTGGCTCCGTGACGCTCTTACAGTCATAGGAGACCGGGACCTACGGCTTAAAGTGGATTCCGAACCACTACAAACATCCATGGCACCGCCGGGATTTGAACCCGAAACCTGTGGCACCGAGAGCCAGAGAGCTAGACACTCGGCCATTCAGGTACCAAATTTGTGAATGCCAACTACATGCGGTGTTCCCAGGTGGTCACCCACCCAAGTACTGACCGCGCCCAATGATGCTTGACTTCGGTGATCTAACGAGAACCGGTATATTCAGCATGAAAGTTGAATAGTTTACAAGAGTAACTGATCGCGAAGTGATCATCTGCTCGACTTAAAATGAAATAAAAAAACTTGGATATAAAGAAACATGATTAACAAAATTAGAGAAAATGCTTGACGTAGAGAAAAAATAAAAAAAAATAAAAAATAAAATAAAATAAAAAAAAAATAAATAAAAAAAATAAAAAAAAATAAATAAAATAAAAAATAAAAAATTAATAAAATGAAGGATATTGCCTGAGGAATTTTTTTTTCTTTTGAAAAAGATGAGCTGGAACGATGAACAAACGAATTAAATAAAAAGGACAAAATGGATATTGCAATTACGGGGAAAAAATAGACTATTTTAGGTGGTTTTAAACTTCGATTCCATTTTGAAGTTGCGTAGGGTAGCTTAAAATGATGGTGTTAGTCGTAGAAAAGCTCATTTCTGCGTCATTCTGGGAAGGGATTAATACCATTGTTTGGGTTATACCCCGAGGGGGAGATAATCCAAACATGGTCAATCCGGTTCAAGTCCTGAGAACTTGACACCGGACAACGGTCTGATGGCCAATTGGCTAACGCTTATAACGCTAAGGCTTCAGATTCGAATTCTGGCGGTGGCATAGATGTCTGTTTGTGGTTCGAAATCAAAATTAAATTGTAGATCTCGGTCTGATATGCGCAAAGTGTGCAAAATTGATCGTAGAACGGCAAAACAAACCAGCTACAGATATATATATATATTTAAATAAATAACCTTAACTAAAGAAAAATCTCCTTTGGGTTATAATGTTTTAATGAAAATTGTCTGAATATTTTAATGGTGTATTTTGGTGTATCGTATATATATATCATTAAGTGGTGGTATATACACTGAAGTGACAAAAGTCATGGGATAGCAATATGCAAATTTTCAGATGGCAGTAGCATCGCGTAGAACAGGTATAAATGCGCAGTGCTTTCGCAGAGCTTTCATTTCTGATCAAGTTATTCATGTGAAGAGGTTTTGACGTGATGATGACCGCACGATGGGAATTAACAGACTTTGAACGCGGAATGTTAGTTGGAGCTAGACGCATGGGTCATGCCATTTCGGAAATCGTTAGGGAATTCAACATTCCCAGATCGTTAGGGAATTCAACATTCCCGGCGACGTCTGCAAAGAGTCGTAAATTCTAATAGACAAGCAACACTGCGTCAAATAACCGCAGAAATCAATGTGGGACGTACAAGGGACTTGTCTGTTAGAACTGTGCGGAGAAATTTGGCTTTCTTGGGCTATTCCAGCAGAAGACCGACTCGAGTGCCTTTACTGACAGAACGACATCGCTTGCAGCGACTCTCGTGGGCACGTGAGCATATCGGTTGGCCCCTAGATGAATGGAAAACCGTGGCCTGGTCCGATGAGTCACGATTTCAGTTGGTAAGAGCTGATGGTAGGGTTCGAGTGCGGCGCAGACCCCACGAAGCCATGGACCCAAACTGTCAGCAAGGCACTGTTCAAGCTGGTGGTGGCTCCGTAATGGTGTGGGCTGTTTTTTCATGGCATGGACTTGGTCCTCTGGTGCGACTGGACCGAACATTGACTGGAAATGCTTATGTTCAGCTACTTGGAGATCACTTGCAGCCATTCATGGACTTCATGTACCCAAACAACGATGGGATTTTCATGGATGACAATGCGCCATGTCACCGGGCCACAACTGTTCGCGATTGGTTTGAAGAACATTCTGGACAATTCCAACGAATGATCTGGCCACCTAGATCGCCCGACATGAATCCCATCGAGAATTTATGGGACTTCATCGAGAGGTCTGTTCGTGCCCAAAATCCTGCACCATCAACGCTTTCACAATTATGGACGTCTATCGAGACAGCATGGCTCAATATTCCTGCAGAAGACTTCCAACGACTTGTTGAGTCCATGCCACGTCGAGTTGCTGCACTTCGCCGGGCGATATTAAGAGGTATCCCATGACTTTTGTCACTTCAGTGTATATATATATGAAAGAAAGGTAAACTTAAATGAGAATAGATAAGAGACATTTTAAGGATACAAGTAAATTTTTATAACAAAACAATAATACCAATAACTATGCTTATATTTATGTACTTCGTAATTAACCCCCCTCCAAAAAAAAAAAAAAAAAAAAAAAAAAAAAATTGAAGAAAGAGAGAACATTTAAGTTGTGTTCATGATCTGCAACAACGAAACTAAAAGTCCTTCGACATACACAAACATCAAAGGCTGAATAGAAAAAACTGCAAAAGGAAGATTAAAAATGCATATATACTATACTACACTATCTGGAAGAAAGTGACGGGACACCCCTCGAAAAGTAGAAAAGTCGACAATACAGCTGACACATGCGCAGTAATAGGTATCACGTGTCAGCCATATCCTATAAATACTCTGTGGAGTCGACTAGAGTTGATTTTTGTCAAGATGCCGCCACGGGAAGAGTTGTCTGAGTTCGAGAAAGATGTGTTCGTTGGATTGCATCTTGCCAAGGTGTCAATTAGGAAGATATAACGTCTCCGTAACTACTCAAAATCAACTGTAGCACGTGTTGTGTGTCGCTACAAGACTGAGGGACACTGCAAGAACAAACCCCGAAGTGGACGACCTACATTTCTCACCAGCAGGGACCGGCGGGTGCTCGGCAGGGAGATTCGAAGTAACCGTCAAACATCCATGGATAACATCGCTAATGAGTTTAGATAAGCCACAGGTGTGGCCGTTTCGACCAAGACTCTTCGTATCGAGGCCCATAAGTTAGGTTACACTGGACGTTCGGCGGCCCATAAGCCTTTGATTACGAAAACCAACAAGAAAGCGCGCCTTCGATGGGCCAAAGACCACCGTACTTGGACTCTGGATGACTGGAAACGCGTCCTTTGGAGTGACGAGTCACGATTTACCCTTTTTCGTTCCGATGGACGTGTTTGGGTATGGCGTTTACCAGGAGAACGCCTTTTGCCCGAGTGTGTCATCCCAACTGTAAAGTTTGGTGGAGGAGGATTGATGGTATGGGCCTGTTTCTACTGGTATGGGGCTGGCCCACTGGTGAAGGTTGATGGTGCGATGAATGCCGATAGATACTGTGATATTCTCGACAATCATGTCCTTCCTACCTTGTGGGCAACGTACGGTATGGATGATTGCCGGTATCAAGACGACAACCAACATGCCATGTTTCAAGGAAGACTCTTGATTGGTATGTGAACAACAACGTTAAACGCATGGAGTGGCCGGCGCAGAGCCCTGATCTTAACCCAATTGAGCATCTCTGGAACGAATTGGACCGTCGGTTGAGGGCCTGCACCCCACTCCCCAAAAGCAAGCCTGAACTATGGAACTTCCTGTTAAACATTTTGAAGGAAATTCCTCTTGCCACTATGGCTAATTTAGTGGAATGCATGCCCAGAAGGGTTGCAGCTGTGATCGCAGCCAAAGGAGGCCCTACCTCCTATTAATTTTAATAAATATGGGTTTATGTCGTTATAGTGTCGTGTCCCGTCACTTTCTTCCACATAGTGTATATATACAAAGAATAAGAAACAAGTTGTCTAGGAAATCAACAAAAACCACAACAAAATAATTATAACATCCTGAAGATAGCTAAGTGCTCTGGTGATAGATGCCTCAGGTTTCGAGTTCGAGACCTGGTGGAGACATGGATGTTCGTAGTGGTTTGGAATCCACTTTAAACCGTATGTTGTGGTCTAATATGACTACAGCGTATTGAGCATAGGGCTGACAACCCTACACGGTAAAAAGAAAACAACATCTCATGTTTCAGAATCTGCCAGTAGGCAGAAGGCTTGTCCCACCATTGGGCAATTGTGTCAATGAAGAAGAAGAAGATAAGACAGCTCATCATACATACTATATATATATGACCTTATAATATATATACCTTAATATGAATGTTACTTTTGCTTGCTAGATGTCTGAATTCCAATTTAGTGACGTGCAATGTTATATATATATTCATCTTAATATGCTGCCAAAAACAGTCCACCTATGATCGATGAAGGGAAAATATCACCTCAAGGAAAATTTGCCCTGCGGTTTCATTTCGTTTTAGTGTAAACCCGGAAAATTCCTATCACATAACCAATTACTGATACAAAACACTAACATGTTGTCATAATCGCACTAGAGTGCTCTCGTTTTTGAAAGCAGTTATCGAATCTTGAGTGGATTCGAATCTGATCTCCACTGCATGTTAGCACATTACCATTGTCTAACGAAACAGCTTGTTTTTCATTCAAGTCTGAAAATTTGCTCGTTGTGTTTTTGACATTATAAAACCTTTATTTTTATCATTTAAGAAATGTAATTAAGATTTATTTGAATTCGTATTATTTGCAATAGAATATTTATACAATTTATTAAAGGAAGTTAATCAAAATTTAGTAGAAAATCTTTGAGTTTTTAAAACTTTTTTTCCAACATCTACTAGAAAACGAAGTAAAATTTGTAAGATCAATAATTAAGTAAAGAAAAACACAGTATTATAATTCTTCGACTTTAAACCTCACATTTTTAATGTTATCCAAAGTATTCTTGATTTAAGCTGAATTATTTTCATTAAAATGAAATTTGGAAATAGATATAGCGTTAAAAAAAGTTTTTCTTCTTTAATATATAGCAGCGAAGTTTTAAG
This sequence comes from Caerostris darwini, assembly GCA_021605075.1. NCBI lineage: Eukaryota > Metazoa > Arthropoda > Arachnida > Araneae > Araneidae > Caerostris > Caerostris darwini. The sequence goes on along the minus strand of BPLQ01002541.1, from coordinate 986,732 downwards.
GTTTCAATATATGGCAACAGTGTGAAACAAAATGTAAATATTTTGTTAACGTAAACATAGTGATGGGATATTTTTACTATTTTCTTTATAGGAAGAAAGATTTTGAGGTTATTTGAAGTGTAAGTTTATTATTTGCTATTTCTTACTAAAGTAGAAATTTATTGTTGACAAGCATATTTGTATGACAGAAATTTTTTTTTTTTTTTAATAAAAAAATTCGACACATGTATAGCATCATATAACCGCCTTTCATATTCAACATCCTTTCGATGCAAATAAGATTTTGTATATAAAGATATAGATTTTAGTATATAAGATTTTAGCCTTTTTTCTATTAATAATTTTTCCTTGACACAAAAAAATAAAAGGAAATATTTTGATAAAAATTTTAAATCATAAGATAACATAGAAATTTCTGTACTGTTTTATTATGCCGTGCAATATTAAGAGTCTTTCGTATTTGTATTATTTCTTTCGTATTCGTATTTGTATATAGTTTTGCAAAGCATTGTTAAATTTTACCAAAGGTGGCCAGTGTAAAACGTATGTTAAAAATGAGCCCACACCTTTAGAGCAATTTTGAAAGTATCAAATATGGCACACTTAGCATTAATTAAATCCTTTGCGAGTATTCAAAATTGGGAGTACTAGATTTTTTATATTGTCAGCCTTAAACAATTTTGCAGCTAAGCATGTGGGCTAAACTGAGTTCTAAATAAATGAGGTGGGCCAAATCACAAAATAAGGGTCGTTGGGATTTGGCAACTTTTGTTTTGGAGCCAGATGGATGATAAGTTGCCAAATGTGGTAAATTCTTCTGTATGCATTTCCAATCGCAACCCACTATTTGGCGCACTTTGCGAAAAGATTTTTTGACGTCAAATCCCAACGGTTCCGATTCTGCGATTTTACCATGAATTGTGGCCTTTGCCTTAAACTATTTCAATGTTTATTCAGGTTTACTATTAAGATAACCTTAAAGTGATTGTCAATCGTAGCATGATTAGCTTGTTTGAAGCTATGGTTTCCATAATAAAGTCTTTTTTTTTTTGGTTTAAATCTAGAATGCTGTTTCTCTGCGGAAGTAGCCAATTTTGGAATCAGAAATATTTCGCCAATGTATTATCCCAATTTCTTTTGGGTTACAATAGTTTAATTAGAGGAATTCATTATTTCTCCTTTGTCCGAACAATATAATGACGATTTTATTGTTACTTTGATTGTAATTTGCGGAATTTTTATTTAAAATAAATAGGAACAAAAATATATACATTTTTTAAAAATAATTATGCCGAGATATTATATATTATTCCTAGAATATTCTTATAACATTATGTCGATCACTGCTATAAAGTATAAACAATATTACAATTTAATTTTGACAGCCATTTTGTTTGTTTACTTTACATCTTAATTTTTGGATTGTGTCATAATAGTGAGTTTTTGCGTACCGTACGTTAGTTACCGTAGGACGTCCGTTAGCTTTTTCTCCCTAGCGCGCATGCTCATAGGAAACTGAGCATGCGCGCTAGGGAGAAAAAGCTAACGGACGTCCTACGGTAACTAACGTACGGTACGCAAAAACTCTCTAATATCGTTTTACCCGAAAGTTACCTGCGGCATTCATTATTATGTTTAACTTGGAGACTTGGCAACCTGGCGACTGATTTAGCAGAAAGAATACAGGAATTCTAGATTTTTAATGGATTTTTTAAAATTAAAATAGCTTTTTCTGCTAAATAACATTCGAATGTTTTACGTAAGAAATTTCCTCTGTTTTTTTTTATGGCGCCATTAAAGGAAACGCCAAGAATTCGATGTGTTTTTGAAGTAAGGGTATTTGAAATAATTTAAATAGCTAATGGAAATTAATAGCTAATGGTTTTCCTGTTAGTGTGAAATTTAGATGGTGTTAGATTATCGTCAATAATGATGTGTCTAGTCATGATTTCTGGGGGGGGTAAAAGTTACTTAAAAATACTTAGTGGGATTGTACATATAGTATTTTGCCAGATAGCCTTGTAATGAAAATGTAACGAAGAATATTTAAATCTATGCATTTTTATTTATTACTTGAAACTTTTCCATTGATTTTGATTTTATGTCTTTTTACTATTACATATACTAAGTTTATTATAGTTACATTATTTATAGTAAATTTCTTTCCTTCACTTTTATTTAGCACATGCGTCAAAAATAACTTTTTTAAAATCCTGTTTTAGGACTTCAATTTCGCCAACTAAAAAAATGGCGGCAATCACAACTGCCTGCTGATAATAAGAATTAAAAAACATATGAGATTGCTTTATTTTTCTGAAATAGGGGCCTGATGGCCGAGTGGCTGGTGCTCGGTACCACAGGTTTCGGGTTCGAGTTCTGGCGATGGAGGGCTGTATAGTGGTTCGGAATCCACTTTAAACCGTAGGTCCCGGTCTAATATAGTCGTAGACCGTTGTGAGGGCAATGTTACTTGCGTCCGTAACTTATCTTCAAACTACACGCACCCCCTAGGTAGTGCTAAGTGAGTAACGTTGGTGTAACCACTTGCTTATGGCATAAAAGACAACTGTCTAATTTTTTGCCTGCATTCTGCATTAGAAATTTTTTTTTGAAATGTTCATAAATATCATGCTATATTTTGTGCATCAGTTCATCATCGGTTTAATAACTTGGCGAGATTGGAGTCCTAAAATAGGATTAAATGCAGTTTTTAAATACGTGAATAATTATAAAATTAGGGCCTGAATGACCGAGTGGCTAGCGCTTTGGCGCTCGGTACCACAGGTTTCGGGTTCGAGTCTTAGCAGTGCCATGGATGTTTGCAGTGGTTCGGAATCCACTTTAAACCATAGGACCTGGTCTAATAAGATCGTAGAGCGTTGAGGGGGCATTGTTACTTCACGTCCGTTAGCTTATCTTCAAGCTACACGCACCCCCTAGTTAGTGTTAAGTGAGCAACGTCGGTGCAGCCCTTGCTTATGGCATAAAATACAACTATCTAAGTATTAGCCAGCTGCATTAGAAAACATTTTGTACATTATTGTCTGTATAGTAAGTTGGCGAGAATGAGTTCTTAAAATAGGATTCAACCCAGTTTTTAAATACGAGAATAATTATAAAATTTGAATTGCCCTTCGATAAATAATTTTAGTCTACATTGTTCATTTGGCTTTATTTGATCTCGGAAATATTTTCGTTTTACAATAGCCAAATTACATAATTGTACTGAAGAAACTAAAATATCGCCAAACTGGGTGATGGTGAAGATGAAGTTTCATTTTGTAATATCTCTTTTTCTATGAATTTTTAGGAGGTTGCGCATCCCTAAAACGTTTTCTGAGTTTAAAAAAAAAAGAAATTAAAATATATTTGCTCATTAATTTTGATTTGTTTCAATGTGTGTGTGCATTTGGCTGACATCAAGAAAATAACTCTGGAAAATAAAAGCATCATGCATCAACTAATTATTCAAACACATTTTTTTAAACTTGTAGTGGATGACACTGGATGTTAATACAGTTTTTTTTTAAATAGTAATTCCTTCATTAAATTTAATTAATTCATTTTATTTTTTTTTTAGATTTAAGTTGCGTGTATCTAATAATAGATCGGCCTGATGTAAGAGTAAAATTTCAACTTTATTTGTAAAGGACTTTCTGCAATATAGTAAAAAAAAAAGTAGGAATTGACTTAAAAATTTTTTTTTTTATATTACTTGTTATATTATTTTTTAGGAGCGGCCTGATGGCCGAGTGGCTAGCGCTCTGGCGCTTGGTACCACAGGGATCGGGTTCGAATCCCGGCGGTGCCATGGGCGTTTGTAGTGGCTCGGAATCCACTTTAAAGTGTAGGTCCCGGTCCTAATAAGATCGTAGAGCGTTGCGGTGGCATTGTTACTCCGCGTCCGTGGCTTACCTTCAAGGTACAAGGCGCTCCCTTGGTAGTGCAAAGTGAGTAACGTCGGTGCAGCCCTTATGGCATAAAAGATCACGGTCCATCTTGCCAGCTGCATTAGAAAAAAATTTTAGGAGGTTGCGTATCACAGAAACATTTTCTAACTTAAAAAAAAAAAAAAAAAAAAGATTCAAATATATTCGCTCATTAATTTCGTTTTTTTACAGTGCGTGTGCATTTTGGCTGTTATCAATACTGCAAAACGAAAGCACCATGCATCAGCTAATTATTCAATTCATACGCTGATTCTTGTATGACAGAAAAAAAGGTGAGATACAGATGGCAGAGTCAAAAGAAGAAGTTCCGCCAGCATCCTCCGAATCTCGTAGAAGAGCGCAGGTCAGTGGTTTAATTATTTATTTTTTTTTTCATAAAATCTTTTTTACTCAGAAAATTTTATAAGGGGAACATTTAAAAAAAAGTTCATGATACATTTCCAGTGGGTTCCGTCACATGCAGGTGTTTACGGCAACGAGATTGCAGATGAGCTGGCCAAGGTTTGGTTTGGTGTGTTTCACTATGGTCCTTTTCTGCACACTGTAACGTGGATTCCGAAGCACTAACAAACATTATTATTATTACTACTACTACTATTACGGGCCTGAAAGGCCGAGTGGCTAGCGCCTTGGCACTCGGTACCACAGGTTTCGGGTTCCAGTTCCGGCGGTGCCATGGATGTTTGTAGTGGTTCGGAATCCACTTTAAACCGTAGGTCCCGGTCCTAATCGGATCGTAGAGCGTTGCGGGGGCATTGTTACTCCGCGTCCGTGGCTTATCTTCAAGTTACACGCCCCCCCTTGGGTAATGCAAAGTGAGAAACGTCTGTGCAGCGCTTGCCTTAAGGCATCTAAGACGTCCATATCTGTATGCCAGCTGCATTGGAACAAAAAAAAAATACTACTACCACCACACAACACCACATCACTGTGTTTAGAGCGGAGTTGCCCCTTTACATCTTGGGAATGGTGTGAGTGAGAAAAAGTCTGATTCTGCTCTGTGACGCTCTACGGTCATATGAGACACGGACCTACGGCTTAAAGTGGATTCCGAACCATTGCAAACATCCATGGCATCGCCGGGATTCGATCCCGAAATTTGCGGAACCGAGCTCCAAACAACTAGTCAATTTGCCATCAGGTCGCGAGCTGGCCAAGGAGCCTTAAGAATTCTACTGATGGTGGCTGTCTCTCTTTCTCGGAACTTGCCTCTAGATTCAAATAAGATATCAACTCCTTATTGTTTGATTTGGTTTGTCGCTCTACGGTTATTTTGTGCACACTTTAGGCTAAACAGTCCGGGGCCTACAGTTTAACGTGGATTCCGAACCACTCACAAACATCCGTGCCACCACCAGTATTCGAACCTGAAGCTAACAACGCTAGTCAATTGGATATCAGGTCGCAACTCCTCTTTGCGGAACGGTACGATTGTAACCGTCCTGGTGCTGCTTTAATTGGGGCTGGCAGTAGATCCGAACAGACTGTTCTTGCTAGGCTCTTCAGTGGTCAAGGGGACCGAGTGGCTAGCGCTCTGGCGCTCGGTACTACAGGTTTCGGGTTCCAGTCCCGACGGTGCCATGAACATTTGTAGTGGTTCGGAATCCACTTTAAACTGTAGGTGCCGGTCTGTTTAGCCTTCGTGCGCACAAGACGACCGTAGAACGACAAACCGAACTAAACCTCAGTTTCATCTTCGTGATCAACGTCATGTGTCAGGTCTTAAGGTTTATCCCCTTTGCCCTAATTGTAACTTGACCCAAGCCATTCCTGCCCATACTTTGACTTGCAATGGTTGCCAGTAGAACCACTTGTGCTGAAGTCCTGGAACAGTTTTTCCTTGTTTGAGAACACAAAGGTTCATGGACTTGGTCTAGATGTTGCTGTCGACCAAGTGGGATAAGAAACAACAGCAACAAAAGGGTCGATTCTTCATTGATTCTAAAATGCCCCACTGGTCAGATTGTGCCAGTTCATTTATGCAATACCAGATACGTATCTCTTGTGCATACGATACAGACGCAATTGCCAATTCGGTATTAAAGGTTTTTCTGTGAAAAGATTGTTACTACAACTAAATTCTCATCAAATATGAGATGATTAACTATAGGAATTGCTGTAGCAGTGCTGTAGAAATTAATAGAGAAATTTATATAGTTTATGGATTTCCGACAATGAGTGAAGGAAAAGTACGGTATTGATACAGTTGGCAATACTATCCAGTCTACATGAAATTTTTGATCGCAACTTCTCAAACATTCTCCTTACAGCCCTATCTCGCACCCAGTGAATTTTCCGGTGTCGAAGTCTTTCGTCACTTAAATGTAAACAATACAAAACATAGCAGATTCAACATTACTCAGAATGCACAAGGTGACCTAATATATCGTGTTCAATGAAAATATGAACGCTGTTCGTATTTTCCTTTAATTTGCAATGAATTCTTTCTGACATGGAATTTGATAACATTCGTGTCAAACAATTTGTCATTGTTGGCTTACGGCTTTATCGCTGCCCATGAGTGCAGAATCTTTCGAATCGTCATTTCTTATCAGTTGAACCGAGCTCATTCTGTTCAAAAACTCAACACGCCTGTATGTCGTGCTCTATCCTTCACCATTTCATGTAGATTTATTTTTTGAATGAGTTGCAATTTAATAGAGATGGTAAGATCTATGCTTTGATGTAAGGTTTTAGATTTCTCTTTCGCAATTTCTCTATGATTCTTTTTTCTTCAATTCCTTCTATTAGCTCACACTTTCCCTATATATATCTTGTTCAAATTTTCAATCGTTCATAAAATACTTTTTATTCATCCACTCAAGTTCAAATACATTTTTTTTTGAACTTGTAGTGGATGAGACTTGATGTTGATACAGTTTTTTCAAATATTCATTCAGTAATTAAATTTAATTAATTCATTTTAGTTTTTTTTAGATTTAAGTTGCATGTATCTACTAATAGATGGCGCCTGATAAACTTAAAAAAATGAAAAAATTGTTTATAATGGACTTTCTGCAATATAGTGAAAAAAAAGTAGGAATTGACTTTAAATTAACTCCTAAAGCTTTTTACTACGTTTCAGAAACGAGATATTTTTTTTTTCGTAATTAGACGTTTACAAGAACTAAGGATAGTATTGTAACATCTCTTTCTCGATTTTGTCACTTTTCGCTGGAGTGGGCATATTAGTCTCAAAAATTTCAGTTTTCATGAAAACATGACTTTTTCCAGCTATTTCTTACATTCTGTTTGTTCTGGTTCTAGATCATGCCAAATCCTCTTGTTTCTGTGGTGATACGCATCATTTTCAGAATTTTTAAAAAAATTTATTGAAAAAATTATTAAAATAAAAAGCAAATAAATGGCACATCCCGTATTTCAGGTAGCTCAGCGTAGTAGACGATTTTCTACGAACACATTGTTGCAATCAACTATCCAATGGCTACGGTGGATCAGGCCCAGCAAGTCACAGACAGAATGCAAAGCTGAGTCCAGCTGTGAGGTAAGTCTATCAGTGGGTATAAAGAGATTAAAACAATTTCATTAATGTTTAAAATCGGCAGGAGAAATTATAAGATTTAAACAATATGTTTCTAAAGCTGGGGTGGCCAACTCGCGGCCCGTCTTCAATATTTTTTCAGCCCGTGAGATTTATCACACTTTTACAAAATATATTTATTTTATAATGGACAAAGGATATATTTATTTTATCATTTTAAGTGACCATCCCTAGATACGCACATTTGATTGTTGATAGCAGAGAAATTCTGACTCTTAGTTGAAGTTATAAGCGCTTTTGGTTCAACTTACACCTGCGAATCGTTTTTTTTTTCTTTCTAAAATAGAATTGACCCAACGCAAAACAGGCCCAAACATTTTTTTTTTATTTATTTCCAATGGCAGATTATGAACAGATACAGCAAAAAAAAAGAACAATGAAAAAAAACATACAACAACAACAACAAAAAAATGCTGAGACAGAGTTCATTAATCTAACAATAATGCCAAGTTGCAGATCTTTTAGCCACTAAAAGGTGCACCACGGGGAGGTAGATCTTCTGCGCACCCATATACAAACATAACTCAATAATGCTCAAACATAACGGACGCTAACCTGCAACACCCATTACGATGTGCAAATACCCAACTTGAGATTGATTTGCAAAAGCTAAGTGAAAGCGTGGAGAAACAAATATCACACTAGCAAAATAAATATTTTTTTCTGATTTCATTTTTTTATTTCATTTATATTTATATATTTTTTATATTTCATTTTTTAGTGTTATATATTTCTGTACAGTGTGCGTTTAGTATCGTTATTATTACATTATCTATGTTTACATGTAAGAATAATAGTAAACTCAAAAATAATAACTCATTATGTTTCAATTTTTCACTCCAAAAAAAAAGTCTATAGTGGGTCTAAATCTAATTTGGGGATATATAATTTTATGTACGGCCCGCGGAGTTAGGATGCATTTCGAAATTGGCCCGCAAGATCGTTTGGGTTGGAACAAATCTGATGAGCATATCTCATCAATCGCCTTTGTAATAAATTTTTGAAATTGTGAAGAGATTTTATGGATATCATGTGTATGATCTTTATAAGTTAGAATATCAAAACTGCATTTACTTTTTATGACTCTCCCAATCTATCTTCTTTTTCTAGCCTAGAATGATACTTTATATTTGATATACGGAAATTATTTTTAATATTCAATTACAAAAATATTTTTTAAAACTGTTTTTCTAAAAAAAAAAATGCATTGAAAATAACACTTTACATGATTAAAACTGGGATGGGGGTGGGCTGGGGGAGAGAGAATGATATTTTTTTACACATTTATTTCTATTACATGTTATTGGCCAAAACCTGACTAAAACACGTGTGAAAAACTGTGAAAAAAAATGCAGTTAATCTAGGATGCAGAAATTATACAGTTAATCATATAGTTAAGAAGATAAACTAAATACAGTTATACAATTAATAAAGAATAAGAATAAAATATACGAATTGCGAAATAAAAGAATATAATTTTCATTTAGTCATTATCAAATCAGATTCGATTTTCACATGCTTTTTCACTGTTTTTTCATCTTTCAAATATTTATTGATAATATTTAAAATGATATCCATATTTATAATCGATATTCGAATTCTCGAACTCGATTACAAACTTCGAAATTGTCACGGTTTAAATTTAAAAATCGATCGACGACAATTTTAGAGTGAAAAAAATGATATTTTTCCTGTCAATGTTCATTCAAAATGACTTAATTTTAGAATAAATGACTTTTTAATTGAATTATTTGCTTTTAAATTCTTTAAAATTTTTCAGAGGCGACGAATCAGGTGTGAGCCCTCATCGGAAGCATCTGGCAAAAGGAGAAAAACATTAACCTTATACAATGAAGGTAAACATTTTTATTTTCAGTAAGAATTCTTTTCATAAAAGTACACTTGATCTTTATTAATATTTAGGTCCTTTACAGTCATATCTTACAAGAATAATTTCCCGATCATTCAATATATATTAAGAAAAGAACGTACACCGTCATAATACTATATCCCATATACCAGTGACGAATATTTGCAGAGTTAACTTGCAACACTATGGTGATGACAATATTCCTATTTGACACAGCTTTGCTTCAAACTGCATGACGAGAAAAATGGAATATAAGCTCAGAGCTACGTAAAGTATATATTTAATTCATAAAGTACCATAAAAACTTTGCGATCTTCGATAACATTTGAAACAAGTAATATAAAAAAAAAAACGATCTTTTTAAAAATGGCAAAATTCCAATTCCAATGTAGAAAAATTTGGAAGAAATAATTCCATAATTTCTCAATTTTTCTCTTTGTCTTTCAAAAAAAAAAAAAAAAAAAAAAAAAAAAAAAATAATAATAATAATAATAATAATAATAATAATAATAATAATAATTTAAAGTGAATTCCTTCTTTTTTTTCTCACTCTATTGCAGGAAGTCTTTTCTAAATAATTTTCATTCATTTTTTAAAGTTTATCTGGCGCCCTCTATTGGTAGATACATACAACTTAAATCTAAACTAAAATTAATGAATTAAATTTAATTACTGAATTAATATTTGAAAAAACTGTATCAACATCCAATGTCATCCACTACAAGTTCAAAAAAAAAAAAAAATGTACTTGAACTTGAGTGGATGAATAAAAAGTGTTTTATGAACGATTGAAAATTTGAACAAGGTATATATAGGGAGAGTGTGAGTTAATAGAAGGAATTTAAAAAAGAAGATCGCAAAGTACTTTTCATTGCATACTTTTGAAATCAATACTTTGATAAAATTCTATCATTTATACTTTTGAAATCAATACTTTGATAAAATTCTATCTTTTATACTCTTGAAAAAACAAAATGTCTTCTCAAAAAAAAAAAAAAAGATTTTTCCCACCACTCAATATATATCTAGACCAAGTGTCTTATGTAGTTTTAGTTTTTTGCTTTCCATCTTGTTTTGTTATCATTTTTGTCGATTATTATTGTTGTTGTACTACCTCCAGACACAATCGTGGCGCACAAGACCCTAAATCTGTACGAGGCTTTCGGTACTACAGCAAAGAAGACGGTACCTGGATGCGGACTCGAACCTTTGTTAGTGGTGGAGGTCATGGAGAACGGAACCATGAAGTAAGTCCTGTCTGCCTCGTAATCTTGGAATTCAACCCTTTCTGGGATGGATTTCTTAAAAGGATTCATTGATTGGCAATTTGCTAATTTTTTATCTACAGCAACTCAGTGAATCAGAAAAATATTAGAAGGAATATATCTTTTATGTCCACAAACCCCTATCATTCAATAAGTGTAGATCATCCTTTGGAATTTAAAAAAAGCATCGATGCCTTCAATTAGATGCCATAGGTTGTAAGTATATAATCACATCACAATTGCATCAAAAGTAGGATTAGCTATTAAACATTGTAAACCGTGTTTCCTCCTACACACTGGCAAGAGCTTTCAAGGCCTAATGGCCGAGTGATTAGAGCGCTGGTGCTTGGTGCCAAAGGTTTCGGGCTCTAAGGTTAGGTTCAAAGTGGACTCCGAGCCACTATAAACATCCATGGCAACGCCGAGATGTTTATAATGGCTCTGAGTTCACTTTATATTATAGATCCCAGTCTAATATGATTGTTTGGCGTAGGGCGGACAACTCTATGCGGTAAAAAGAAAACATCTCCAGTTTCGGAATCTGCCAGTAAGATGACGGCCATCGTCCAATACGGACTGTAGTGCCAGCGAGTTAGTTAGTTGGACAGAGCATATATTAAAAAAAAAAAATTCGCATTACCCAAGATGCTTCTGCTTTACTACACCTATTTTGGTGGCATCTGAATTTGGAAAGCATGCTCCCTGAGGCAGCATCTGGGGTTTTTGTATTTATTTATATCTCAGACTTTTAGGCCTAGCTGGATTCTCACCAAATACTAAGATTGCACATCGTAAAACGTCCCCCCAATTTGAAGGCTAAGTAGACTAAGTAGACGGTCTTGTCTCGTGGGAATCCAGCTTTAGTTTTATCATGCTCATCTTTTCCATCACAGCTCACAAGTTTAATACGTTAATAATCCAAGCCCATAATTAATTAGGTGCCCTCTTAACTTTTACGTTATAATTTTTTGAAACTTAAGATAAAAGGGCGTGATTCTGTTTTCCAGGAGCAATCTGGTTCCCTACAAGCACTCCATGGAAGGCAAGTGGTTGCTGTACGGGAAGAGAGTCTACGTCTTCAAGGGCCACTCCTTCACCGAACACAAGGCCAGCCCGACTTTCGTCTCCTGCTTACTCTGCATGACCACGGGATTCCGCATCATGCAGAACTTCTTCCAGTGCTCAGGTGAGGTGCCATTCTAATTCTTTAAGCAACATCCCCGATTGGCCAATGTTCATGAAATCAAAGGGAATGAGGATTATATATATATATATATATATTATATATAATTCTTCTGTACATGTGTTTGTCACTGAACTCCTCCTAAACGGTTGCACCGATTTTTGATGAAATTTTTTGTGTGTGTTTCACAAAAAAATGTAGAAGGTTTTTATGCTATTCCCTTTGTTGTAAGTCAACACCAGATGGTGCTATAGTATATAAACTTATATACTGTTCAACCAATTGCTATGAAAATTGGTAATAATATGTATTCGAGTGTGGAAAATAGGTTCACGCTATTCTTTTTAATGCTACTTGCCACTAAATGGTGCTGCAACATTTCATTTTGTATGCCGTTCAAACGATATCCATGAAAATTAGTATGATTTATTGGAACATGGTGAATATATTCGCGATATCCTTTTTGAATTTTCTACAATGCATTTTTTTGGCAGGACAAAGTATACCGGGTTCTGCTAGTATATACACTCAAGAGCCAAAACATTATGACCACCGGTCAATAACGAGTTGGCCTACAACACAGCTTCAACCCGCCTTGGCATAGATGCCAAGGCGAGTTAGTAGTAGAGTGCTTGGATGATGGCCGGAGACAGATTGTACCAGATGCTTAAGCAACGGTAACGCAAATCCGAGATATTGCGAATTGGTGGTCTTTGAACTCTGAACTGCCGTCCCAGGACATCCCAAATGTGTTCTATCGGATTGAGATCCAGTGAGTTAGGCGGCCAGGACATTAACTGGAATTCAGCATCATGTTCCTGGAACCACTCCAACACAATTTTAGCCTTGTGACAAGGGGTGTTGTCCTGTTGGAACATTCCATTTCCAGCTGGAAAAACAGAGGCCATGTAAGGGTGCAACTGGTCCGCAATGATGTTCAGATACCCTGTAGCATTCATGGTCTGCTCTACCACAACCACGGGTCCCAGAGACGCCCAAGAGAACGTATCCCAAAGCATAATACCGCCACCACCGGCCTGTGTATGACCTACTGTACATTGAGGGAGCAACTGTTCGCCTGGACCATGGACCAGTCACGATGTTCCCGGGCCCAGCGCAGGCGCAGTTGTCGATGACGCTTGGTCAGCAAAGGCACACGAGTGGGACGTCCGCTGAACAGTGTGCTCCGATACTATTCTACTTGGCCCTGCATTGTATAGGGCTGTCAGCTGAGCCACTGTCTGGCTCCGGTTTTGCTTCACCATGCGAGACAGTCTCCGACGACCTTTTTCTTTGATAGCGTGTGGACGTCCAACGCCATGTCGTCTACTGCTTGTTTTACCGTCATTCATCCACTTTGCATAAGTACTAACAACTGTAGATCGCGAACAACCCACGAGTCGTGCAGTTTCGGAAATACTTGTTCCGAGCCATTACAATCTGCCCTCTATCAAAGTCGCTTAGATCCGCAGCCTTTCCCATCACACACAGAAGGGAAAGAATGATTCTTCAGACTCTCCAGCAGCAGTTAAATACCCCTTCCACCTGATCACGTGCCTTCCACATCATCCAGGCGAGTTCATTGCAAAATGTAGGGGTGGTCATAATGTTTTGGCTCTTGAGTGTATATGTATCCACAGAAGATGCTGTTGCCACAAACATTTAGTATTATAAGCGACAATTAAAAAGAGCATCATCTTTGGATCACTTTAAGAGGTCGAGCCTTTTAGATTTTAGCTATTTACACAGATCTATGAAAACTAAATTGGATCTGTAAAGCTGATATGCGAAAAATTAAAATGGATGGATCTGTAAACTATTACTGATATGTGAAACAATAAATGGTTTAATGAATCTAGACTATTATGTGAATCAGCGAAATTATTAGTGATCCATGAAACTATAGAATGGATCTGGGAAACTACAAAATCGATCTAAGAACCAATTCTGGATCAGCGAAAGTACAAAAGTGATCAATGAAGTTATTAATCATTTATGAAACTGTAAAATATATTTGTGGAGCTGTTGCTGATTTGTGAATCTACTAAGTAATTACTTATTAACTTTCTGGCACTACAGCCGATGGTAGGCCTAGGCCGCCTGTCTACTTGCAGATTTCGAGACAGGAGATGGTGTCTTTTTACAGGGCAGGGTTGTAAGACCTACGCTCTATAGTCATTTTAGACTGGGACCTACGGTTTAAAGTGAATTAGAACCACTACAAGCATCCATTGCAACATCGAAACTCGAACCCAAAACCTGTAGCACCGAGCTAGTCACTCGGCTATCAGGCCCTCATTGTATTACACAATTTTAAAAAACTAGAAAGCAAAGGACAAGCTCAAGGAATGAGTCACACCTTGAAAAGAATGGCTTAATGTAGTATTAACAATAAATCCAGAATTTGCTCAGGATTTATGTTGAAGATAAATTTTTTTTTCAGTAATATATTTTTTTAATTTTAATTAATTAAATGAGAGATTTTATCTATAACTTTAGTTTACATTGTTCATTTGACAAGACACGCGGAAAATGTTTCTGCTATATTTAATATGCTAATTATAAAATGTACTAAGGAGAAGAAATTATTTTGATACAAATTTGGTGAGACCGTTTTAGAGAATATTTTAAAAACTATCTATTTTGCAGAAGCCAAACTTAAGAAAACACTATTGCAAGATGTTAACCCTTAGTTAAATCTTAAAATAAAAATAAAACTTCTGAAAAAACGGTAACGTTGAATCTGTCATTGCTGTGGGAGTGTCACAAAGTCAAATATTAAGCATTAAAAATTAAAATTTATGTATATCGTGCACATTTTACTCTTATTATACAAGGTTCTAAATACTGATTATAAATTGTTGTAGTTTATCCAGTATTTAGAGATTTTTAAATTAAATTTCTTTTATTTGTGACGCATATCAAATGAAACAGTTTGTCATCCCCACTAAATTAATTTAAATTTATTAAATGCATTAGCAAGATAAACATTTGTTGCAAATCATAAATTAAAAAGAGACATAATCTATTATTAGTGATTTCAATTTTATTTCCCCCTGTTAAATTTTTTCAGACTGTGAATACGTATGCCACATTTTACAAGAGTCCACAGTTAAGGAAAACTGTCCGGTAGCTAAAATTCTGACGCAAGAAATGTAAGTATATTTCAAAGTTACGTTTTTTTTTTCCTTCTCTTTTTTGTAAAACTATAATTTCATTAATTATTCTATTTTTAATAATTTTTTTTTATTAAATTGAAACCCCATTGCATTACAGTAGGCATGATACACTGTCCAGTCACATTAAAGTGACCACCACCTACTTTCGACGTCAGCGTGAAATAACCAATCACAAAAGGCAGGTGGCAGCACATTGCAGTGGAGTGTATATAAAGGATGTCCTATAATAGCATATGCGAGTCCAGTCTGGGGCTCTACTGCCCACAGTAACTTTCTCATTCTCGAAAACAAAGTAATTAGAATGATTGTTGATGCTCCTTGGTATTTCCGAAACAAAGAAATTAAACACTCCTTATCTATGCCTAGCTTTCGTGAATATGTTGCTAAAATTGCTAAACATTTTTATGATTCTATCAATAGTTCTAATAATTCTGTAATTAATGATTTAATCAAATTTAATTATGACATTTCAATTCCTTGTTATCGTAAAAGACCGAAGCATGTATTAAATATTAATAAGTAGACGTGTTTTTCTTTTTTTTGACTTTTGTCTATGGTCCTGGTTATGCTTGTTTTAGGTTCGTGTTTCGCGCGTGTTCGTTTATTTGAACTGCTACTGCGTGGGTGCTCATTTGTGCTACGGTTCTGTTTCTTTTTGTTTTTCTCTTAAAATTTCTATATTTCTTTTTTAATATAAATTATGCAATAATCTAACAATGGGCATTACAATTTACAATGGGCTTTGACCGACTGAAAATATCTTCTATGCTGCTAATTGGAGGTTTGGTCGCTTAGCGACCAAGGTACTCCGTCTACATACACCGATTCACGGAAAGCATTTCAATCGTTGGCGTAATGCAGAAACGTAGCAGCGGTCCGCTCTGCCAAAGGTGGTTATTCTGGCATTTGACAGGTGGTCACATTAATGTGACTGGACTGTAGCACCAGGGAGTTAGTTACTTATGCTAATGCCACTTAGCAATGTTACACATTTTGTTTTCAAATGAAGAATACCATCATTCGACACAAATATGTAGCAGATTCAGAATTACTCAGTACACCACGAGAGCCTGTTACATAGTACTTATATTTTGCGACTTTCGGGAGTGGCATCTGAAGGGCCAATGAAAGAATTCCGGATTAAGTATTTATCGTGTTCATTCCGATATAGACACGGGAACTTGCGGTTTTCGAATCGAGCTCCTTCTAACAGACACACACTTTTTATCATGATCATATTTTGGGTTGTACCGCTTTGTTTATCATCATTGACGCAACAGCCCCATGGTAGGCCAAGGCCGTCTGCCTACTGGCAGATTTCGAGATGGGAGACGTTTTTCTTCTTACGGGGTACGGTTGTCTTACGGCCAACGCTATACAGTCATATTAGACTAGGGCCTGAGGGTTGAGTGGCTAGCGCTCGGTATCACAGGTTTCGGGTTCGAATCCCGGCGTTGCCATGGATGTTTGTAGTGGTTCAGAATCCACTTTAAGCCGTCGATCCCGGTCTCATATGATCGTAGAGAGTTTCAGACTTCTCACCCACATCATTCCCATACAGTAAAGGGGCAACTCAGCTCTAGGCAGCAGGACGTGGTGTAGTAGTAGTCATATTAGACTGGGACCTAAGGTTTAAAGTGGATTCCGAACCATTATTTATGACATATGTAATTTTTCTTGCAGGTGTTTTCCTTACGACATAGTGGAGCCTAAACCGGGCAAAGCTGTCCACTGCAGATGACACTGTTAAAGAATCTTTTTCGAATTCAGAAGCAAGGAACAATCGTTGCACAGTACCAATTTGGTAGATGTGTTTTTATTCGTAAATCTGACGGACCATTTTCATGGAGTAATTCTACTGTTTTTAAATCAGTAAGCTGCGACAGTTGATAAGATTTACTATTTTAATTGTGTTTGATAAATATAATTATTTTGTATTCATGTCTTATGTAAATGTAATGGTGTGTACGTGTTAAAATTTGTTATAACTTAAAAACTAAACCTTAAGGTTTAACTTTTAACGTTTAGTATGTCTTACTTTTCCAAACATAAGCTTCCCTGCTTAATTTGTGAACGTCAACAAATAGTTTGTAAACTAGAGATCTCGTGTTCAATAAGCGTGTTTACCATACTTTTTGACCCTGCGTTGATGTCATGGAGCCAGCTAGATTGATCATTCATCGCGCTCGTACTGATGTCATCCAACGATGTAATTTGTTAGCGGTTCGGAATCCACATTAAACTGTAGGTCCCGACCTAAAATGACCGTAGAGCGACAAACCAAACTATTGTCTATGAATTTAATGCAGTACCATGTCTACCTACAGCTATAAGTATGCAAATGGTCTTTTACTAGCCAACGCTTTATCTTTGGCTAGATATTTTACTTGGTTGTAATTATCTACGATACATGCTAATTGCGGCTTACTATAAACAGTTGGTAAAATTTGATGTACCCAGTCACAACGATCGGTTCTTCGTGAAGTCCCAATAAATTCTCATTATGTTTCACCCAACACAATCTCGGTCATCAATCCCCCTTAAGGCTCGTTCCCACCGTGGCATGAGGCGTTTAGCCTCACGACGTTCGCCTGAAACCGCTTCGAGTTGACCAACTTTCAACTCGAAGCGGAATTTCACTAGGCGTAATGCTATTTCTGACGTTTCGCTGTGAAGGGGTCGAAAAAATTTTCTCGCCTGCCGCGTGAATCTTCAGCGCTTCACGCCTCGGCAGGAACGAGCCTTTACCATTTGACTGGACTTGCAGATTGGTTTTAATTGTAATTTTGGCTGATCTGTGTAGTAGTACAAGCGACATCATTTGGTTCTAATGTATTGGGTTGGTGCATAATTATCAGGCGTTCTTATATATAGTCTTTTTGTGCGATCTTTTCGTCTCGATTGCAGCGTGAAGGCGGTCGAGTTGAGCCAGACAGATATTGATGTTGAATTGCCGCTTTTGTTTGGAATTCGCCACTGTTCCACCAATAACAAATCCAGTATAAGATGATTCCGCTTCTGTCCCACCAAACACACCACATTGCCTTCTTACAGTGTACGTTCTTCGTTATTCCTTTTGGTGGAACCCCTGGCGAAACGCAGACCTTCTTTCTTTTGAGGTTTTTGAAGAGAAGCCATGATTCATTCCCTGTGACGAGATGATCCTTGAGAAACGGAGCCTGCTTGTTTCGTTGAAGAAATCGGTGAGAATTCGAACACGTTGGGCTTTATTGTAGTCGCTGAGTGCGTGGGGGACCCATCCAAAAAATTTCCTTCCATTTCCAAGCTTTTTGAGACGACGAACGATGGTTCACATTGAAGTTGTCGGTCAGCATTCGAATTGTCAAGCTTTCGTCCCCTTCCAAGGCTGCCAAAAGTACCAGGTAGTCGAAATCCTATGATCCTCTTCCTGCCTTATCTTCTTCTACTGTAGACAGATTTGAATTGTGCCCTCGCCAAAATGTTGGTTGAGGTAGCGAAATGACTGGGCTGCTTTCCATCTTTTCTCAAAGTGGTACAGTATAATATGACGAATACGAGTATGATTATCGACACGCATTTTTGTAACCTACAAGTAGAAGGATATTTTCATCGATAAAATATTGTACATTTTTATTAAAATATAGCACGTCAAAGAAACACCTGATAATTATGCACCAATCTAATATAACAGCATTACTACTATTAGAATATAAGCAATGTTCAGTGTTCTTAACACAACCGAATACATATACACACACACACACAAGACATTGATTTAAACATAACATTTATTAGTTCTAGAAAGTCATTAAGTATAATCTTATTGCGAAACAGTTTCTTGCGTAGTTCAATGTACATATATCACACATAAATGACATCAACAAAAACACAGCAAAGGAAAACCACTCGGTATTAGAGCCATCACAGATAGTATGTGGAATTCCTGAGGAATCACTTTGCTCGGGGGGAAGGGGGGAGTATTATCAAAACTACGAGTGATATATATAGGCCCAACTAAACGCAAAATTAAGCTCCATTTCTTACAGGAAAAGTGCAGCATGTACACTCTTGGCCACTTCCATGACACACACACCTTTGTATCAACTTTCTGTATTTCCAGTACTAATACTGGATTGTTTCTTTTTGCCATTACATGTTAAAAAAAAAAATTCTATCAATAATATTACATTGTGTTATAGTTAAGAAAAAATTGAAATCCTTTTTTAGTACTTATTATTGAAACTTTTGTTACGTCAATGTTAGTTGCACTTTAAAACATAGTCAATAGTTTGATTTCCTAATCATTTTTTGTTTCGCATAAAAGCTAATATGCCTAACACCATTTGAAACTTTTTAATAGAGCGATGTTTCTCAAAAGGGCAGTATGAATTTTTTTTCAAATCATAACAGTGGCAGCTCAGACATGAAGCAGAAGTTTTGTAATAATAAAACTACATCCTAAACTTAACTAACCTAATGCTTAATCAAATACATACAGATTAAAATAATTCCTTCATTTTTAACTCAAAAAAATTCATTCATCATCTCTTATTATAAAATACTCATCACATTATAAAACCTCTAAAATATTTTATAAAATCACCACATTTTATATCATATACCAGATACACAACACTAAGGAAAGAAATACATTGGAAAAGTCTAAATAAACATGATTTAAAAACTAAACACATGCAAAACAACATAGAGAGCTTCATTAGAGCTATACAGTCTAAAGTTACATTTGTATTATAGATTAAATACCTGCAGGCTACATCTGCTGCAGTAAAACCTCTCCAGCAATCATGTATGAGCTGCCACTAACAGTATGTTTACCAGAAAATTAATACATCATTTAAAAAGATCTTCCAATATTAGTACAGTTATATTAATCAATATTTTCAAATATATAGCAGATATGTTATGTCTAAATTTCAAAATGCTTAGCCGATTATTAATGCATTAAGGAAATGTCCAAAACATTCACACATCACAAATTGATGACATGTATTGCTTGCACACTCATAATAATAATAAAAAAGCAATTTTCTTAAAAAAATTAAATAAATATATTATTTTCCTTTATAGACTTCACTAATGTATATAGAGCAAATGGTTCAAGTTCGTTCTTGCTAAGGCATCTACAGTGATTAGTGTGTTTGTCAACCAAGAGTGTATTACATGATAAAAATAAAAATCCAAATGTTAATTTTTATATCTACATATGAGTTAGATAAACAAAGCTTTCCACCATAGCACTCAAAACATACATATATGATAAACCAAAATTTTTGGTACAAAGTATTACAAGGAGTGGATGAACATTAAAAATGATCAACAATGGCTTATTAATTACCCCACACATAACATTTCATAATGAAAAAAAAATTATTAAATTAAAAGCAGATTGTTATTTCATTATATTAACAAAATAATTCATATGTTTTAAGGTATACACGCATACATACATAACAGATGTGAAATAAACTGAAAAATTTCTTGTAAAAATACTTAATTTATCCTACACAAATTTAGCAATATCTTATTTTTTGTTTATGTTCCATAATATAAAACAAAAAATAAATCAACTTCAAAAATGCAAAAAAATCATTAGCTTAATATTCCACAAAATGAGTTTTCTTATTTGTAATATTTAAAAAAATAATTAAAGATTGATCAATAATAAATCAATGTATTATAAGACAAATTTAGTAATTTTTTACAATTAAAAGAAAACTTTTTTTCTTCAAATAATGAATATTTAAGAAATATAATTCTAGTATCATATTATTGATTTGCTATATTGCTTAATTTTTTTTTTTCCGATTGAAATATAACTTATTTGTTTTTAAGTATAAAATATTTAGCATAAAAATTAAATGAGAACAAATTCTTCAGTTATATGTATACCTAATAACTCTTACATAAAAAAAAAAAACTTATCAAAAACCACAATTATTTTAAAGACTAGACATAAAAAACTCCAAATTCATCAGTGCAAATTGAGATTTTTTAACATAATTTAAACAAACATGATATTATTAACTCAAATTCCCCAGTTTGAAAAATGAATAAACGTGCTGCATATTGATAACATAAGATAAATTATAAATACATAATTATATATGTCTATAACTATACATAAAAAGACAAAAAAAAAAAAAAAAAAAAAGTGAAGAAGGAAGGGGAATGATTTCCTACTAAATGTAAGATTTTGATGCTTCTAACACACTTCACCACAAAATACAATTAGTATGTAACACCTTTAATTACAAAATGAATCCAAACAGATTCCTTTCATCCAAGAAAAATATTATGAAATCCTATTCAACCATACAAGGGCTTCTAAAAAAAATTAAAAGAAATTATTTTTATTTTGTTTCTAAGATACTTATAAGAAGGAATTAAATTTTAAAAAAATATCGAGAAAAAAAAAAAAAGTTTACAGCGGTTAATATTTTTTTGGCAAGAAACATATCAATTTGGAAGACGTTAATCACAATCTACGAAATTATATGGCATTTAGTTTTTTTTTATGGCACAGGAACAGACAACTATAAAAATAGCTGGCAACTTCATGCATACATTTAACCTCAATTGCTTCAACAAAACAATTAGTAATAGCTTCTACAAAGCAGCAATGACCGTCATTTATTAAAAATTAGAAATAGTTTTGAGTATCTATTCATTGTCAGCCTCTTTAAATGCAATTTGCAGGAAATTGGATGGAAATCCAGCATTTTTATTACATAAATATATATATATATATGCATTTCTAAGGATTTGTAAAAATGCATTCAATATATAGTTTTTTTTTCAGACTTATTCAAAATAATCTGGTAATATTAAAATCCAGGAGCTCTATATGACAAAGTTTAGAAAGTTAATTTTCAAAACAAACATTTTATTCAGATTTAGCAACAGAAAAGAACTGTCATTTTCCTTATTGCTTTGAGAATATTTGCAGCATTAGCTTATTTATTACAATGTCCTTGGCTAATTACAATATTTGAAAAATAACCAAGAACCTTTAGCTTGGAAAAAGGGATTATAAAACAATGCACTGTAATATTACATGCATCATGATTATTTTCTATAGAGTATTAATTTTTCATTCAGGGGGAAAAAAAAAAAAAAAAATCCAGTAGTATCCTTGATTTCGAAAGCATTCCTGAAACACCCATTTTTAGAATGAAGGAAAATTTTGATGCCAATATTTCCCTTGTTCTTAAAAAAAAAAAGTCCACCAGGAATTTGTTCATTGAAACTAGATAAATTCATTAATTTCCATGCTAGTTAAAGAAAACACCTGCATATTTATTTTGGATTGTTTGTTCCACAAATAACAGCAACAAATCACTCTTTGCTATAAAAGAAGATTTTGAAAGGCACAGTACAGTGTCCATTGTTAAGTTTCATCACCTCCATGCAGCAAAAGCTTAGACAATTGAGCTTTCAGAAATAATGAAAAAATCATTGGATCAATAAAATGGAAACCTGCAAGACTGACCAATCAAGATTCATTTAGAAACACGCTCCAGTGGAAGAATAACATGCGACTTTCACATAAACATAAGATATATTGATCAGTCCAACAAACCTTGTACTCAATAGGTTTCTACTTCACCAATAAGGCTTTGCAATAATGCATAAGCTTTCACTAAAGCTAACTTGGATATAAAATAACAGATTGTACCAGCAAATAGGAAGAGAAATTTCAAATAGGTTTAGAATACCCTAAGGCAGTAAGGCATAAGAAGAAAATGTGACAAAACTACAATTAGAAAACTAAGTTAAACAAAACTTTAAATTATGTATCACTTAGTAGTTCAGATACATAGCATATGAGGTTATTTTCTGTCAATTTAATTTATTTATTGCTTTTATATTTGTTCTGAATACATTTAGAAACAATAAGATATAAATAATACCATTTCGATCACATAAAACCTCTACTTATACAAATGGTTTTTAAAATGCAAGAAAATCTAAATCATATACATTACTATCCAAATTATTAAGTAAAATTTATATCTTAAATATTTGTTTGAAATTTTACTTTTATAAAAAAAAAATAAAAAAAAGCAAGTACATCTCAACTTAATACTATATATTTTGCTACATCATATAGCAGTTTGATTTAATTCGAGCATAGTAAATAGCTACTAAAATATATTTCCAAAAGCTTTAAGTGAAAATTAAAGCAAGGAAATATAAAATCATATCAGTTTAAGCATATTCTTTGTATTGATTAAAATTCATAAACAAATAACGATATCATAGTACTGCAAATAAAAAAACTTTGAAAAAGTCATTGCATTTTGAAAGTTTACATGCATTCATACATATTAAAAAAATAATAAAATTATATATCCTTCAAATTGGTGCACAATAACACATTCATAAAAAAAATTTAAATTTTTAATCTGATTATTTTTCCCCATAAATATCATTAGTTCTTTTATTCCAAAAACATATATATAATTGATACACAATTGTCACGATAGCAAACAAAAAACTATGGAAATAATAAATTATTATTCACTTGTAATTGCTAGTTAAATCTTTGCCATGTATCACATAATGTTTTTGTTACTTTATATTAAAACTGTAAATCTTTGTGTTTTTCCTATTACACACAATGGCAGAAATAAAAATTGTTAAATATCATTGATGATATGATAAAAAAAATAAAATAAAATAGACTTAAAATATTAAATGATATATGATTAAAGAACATGTCTAATTGAAATTACACAATTATTTCATGTATTGATTTAACTTTATAGTTAATTTTAACCTTAGGTGTTCTGGGCATATCAAAATATTTCGAAATCATAATCCTTAAAGAGAATATGGTAATGATAACAAAATAATAATACAGCAATGAAAAAGTTTTGGAGATGAGTTACTTTGGCATTATATAATGCAAAAATATTTGGACAGACATGATGGTGTTTCACATAAAAGATGGTGAGGAAAAAAAAAAAGTTTGAGCATTCAATTTGGTGTTGCAAAATTTTTCACAAACAGAGAAATTTTTAAAGGGCTAATTATAATGTTAACATAAATACCATTATTTTAAATATTGATAGTAAAAAAACGATGCCTTCCTATGTATACATCCCACAGTATAGCCATTTACAATCCAATCAAATTCAGCTTCACAACCATTAGGGAATGAATTAAAAAAAAAAAAAACGGGGACAAATAAGAAAGTATGTACATAATGAAATGACAGATATGGAAAATATGTGCAGATATTCTCTCTAACTAAAAATAGTATACATTCTGCATTGGATCTCTGGAATAGGGTGGAGGTTATGATGCATCCACACGGCGATATTTCTTTACACGCTTCCACTCCCCTGTACTGTAATTCATTTGGAAGTGAGTTTCGACGATCATAGATTGCACGGTACCATCTACTTGCTGAACTTTCTCTTCATTTTCACTAAGCATGATGGTTACAATTTGGCCTAAATGGGGACATGGATTATCTGAAACAAATAAATGCATTGAGTTATCAGAAACACACATATACCTATTATTTAGAAAAACAAATAGAAGCCTTGATGCTTTTATTGAAACTTATTATGTTTGAAGTGAATGATTTTTTTTTATTTTGCTATGCTATTGTATTATTATAAAAAAGCAATAATCAATTTATAAATTCTAATTTAATAATTGAATTTTTTTATTCATTTTGCCAATAAATGTATTTGATTAGGTTGTTACACATGAGATGAACTTTTGAGTACACAATTTTTAAAAAGGCACAAACACGAATTGTTGAACATGTTTAATTAAAATATGCTCCATCAACATCACTGCACTTCTGTTGCTGTGACTAATACTCAATGTCCATCATCGAGGGATACACACCCCAAAAGTAGTCTACTCAAGGATAGAGGGAAGGGAGGCAACTTCTATTATGATGGAGTACCCATAATAGAACTTGATACCATTGATAGCATTGTACCCATTGAGAAGTTTGACTTGGCTCTGAGTCGCTGAAGAAGGGTAGTACCTTCAGGACTACCCCACATTTGCATATTATATGCGTGAAAAACCAGAAAATTCCCAACAGGTAGTCTGACATCACATCATCTGACAGGTAGTATGAACATCACAAACACCACAGAGTTTCCTTGTTTTGAAACAGTGTCTACAGTGGATTGATCCTCAACCCTAATCCTCACCAGAGGTGCACATTACTACTGAGTCACGAGTCGGGATAATGCACGTCTGCCATCGATTGATTACAAAGAACACCTTTAATTAAGAGTTAATAAATTCAGTAAAGGCTGTTTTGCTTCGTGATTGACAAATAATTTATCTTTTAAAAACTATTCAAATATTTAAAGCTTAGATAGTCAGTAGGAGACAAATCTAGTGAATATGGTAGAGGAATCGGAACACTATATTTCAAATCGTTCCACTTTTGTAGAATCATTTGTAAGGTCTTGCATTATCATGGAGAGCACCTTTTTCTGATTCACCAATGATAGTTCTTATGCACCAAAATCAATTTGTTGACTGAAATACTGCTCATTAATTGTTTGATCTATTCCTAGAAAGCTGTAATGGATAACATTTCTTTGATCCCACCAAAATGTCAACACAGTCTTTTTTTTTTGTTTTTTTTTTGATGTAGTGCATCTTTAGGCTTTTCATCTGCATTCAGCCACTTTGCTGAACATTTATGATCACCATGTAATATCAACATTTCATCACAAATAATCATGTTGTTCTAAAAAGGAATAATTTCTTTGTTAAACATTCAATGATGTGTAAATTTGGTAACTTGTGTAGAACCCATTTGTCTTTTTTTTCACATGCCCAAGCATTGCTCATGTCTCAAAACTGTTACTATCCCTACTCCAAAATCAGCAACAAGTTCTCTAACAATTATTATTACCTTCAGAATATCATTACAGAGGATACTTTCAGGTTTTATAAATTCATATTGAGATTTGAACTTAACAAACCAGTCACACTGTGGATATATTGGCTGCATCATTCTCACATGTATCTTGTTGCTTGGGTAGCAGAATATAGAAAATTATCTTATTTTGTGGGATTCCATGTTTTTATTTAAGATCCTCTTAAAAATGTTAAAACCATAATATCTCATTATTATGCAAACAAGATATACAATTAGAAAGAAAATATATGGCGAAAAGAAAATATATAACATTCCTAGTTAACATAATGCTGGTAAATATTGTATACAACATTAGCTGATACTAAAAAATTCATTTCATACAGAACAATTCAATAATAATATTTAAAATGGTTGTATTCATATTAGTAGGAGGAATGGAGTTTAGAAAATATAGTAGTTTCCTTTTAAAACAAACACACAATTTTTTATATCAAATGGATGATTCTTATCTGGTGCATCAATATTAAGTCTTAAAATGCAGTTAATATACATAAATGAAAAATAACTTTCACATTAGCAAATAAATTTAACACAATTAATCAAACGATAGATAAAATATTTTTTTGTTTCAAAATGAGAAAATTAAGAACAAAATTTAAACCTAATTTATAAAATTTATATTTATATACTACAATCAAGAAAATTAATGCTCTGTAATTAATTAATAATTTCTAAATAGACTGAAATATAACACTTACCTCTAGAACCTGCTATAAAACCCAAAATTAATGCTTTCTCTGGTCTTGTAACTTTATTTGATTTATTAAACATTTCTTGAGCTTCTTGCATTTGCTCTTTCTGCAAGAATAATGCAATATAAATAATATTGTTCTTTTTTCAATAGCTAATAATTATACCATAAACTTTCAAAATAAAATAATTTACAGCACACATATTAAATACATAAAATTTAAGAGACAAAAAAAGATTTCCTTGGATAATGTTAACAAGATAATATTGTGTTATTGAAAAATCATTAATTATCTCTTTGCATAGTTCTTATAAATTCAGTATAACTTATCCAATCATATGATTTTTGGAAGATAATTCTAAGTTTATTCAGTCAGGGATATGATGAGCAAGACAATTCTTATGATATTTTTCAAAATATATTTGCTTACATTTTTATTAGAGAGTGAGATAATATTGGATATTGTAGTAGATGTCAGTTGTTTATTTGTGCAGCTGGATCTTGGTACGATCCAGTTTAAGAACATACATGTTTATTTATGTGTGCAAAAACACCACATACACATACAATTAAAGATAGACAATAGTTAACTCATTTAAAACATCTAATTATACATTTGTGGAAGGATTCCACTTCTAAGCTGAAAATAAAGTTACCCAGCTCTTAAAGTTAAGTTGGATTGCAAAATATATTTCCTCTCAGGACGAGAATCTGCAGGCCAATAAATACACGCGATTGTGCTAAATATAATTTCTTTTGGGGTGAGAAGGAGTAAATGAAACTTTCTCAGCACCTCTCTGGTGAGAGTCTCAATGCCTACTGATGATTTCTTTTGAATGTTGCAAGGGATGTTCTTGAAGTACTTAGGAGGAAACATGGTTGTGTACGTGGAACCACGGTTATTTTAGACAATATAATCATTTGTGTACACGATTTCATATTTAAATTTGAAAAGTTTTGTTGATTGCCTGTGAAATGATAAAAATTGAATGCACGTGGGGGTTTGTTTTGTCGCTCGAGTCATTTTGTACAGAAGTGGGCTAAACAGACTGGGACCTACAGTTTAAAGTGGATTCCAAATCACTAACAAACAGCCATACCACCACCAGGATTCGAACCTGAAGTCTGTGGTACCAAAGGCCAGAGCGCTAGCCAATTAGCCACTACATGGAAGAGCAGATGAATTAAAAAGTGATGTCATGACATTATATTCTTACAAGCATGACAATTTCTGATAATTTAAAAGCAAAGTATTTTATT
Source organism: Caerostris darwini (assembly GCA_021605075.1). NCBI lineage: Eukaryota > Metazoa > Arthropoda > Arachnida > Araneae > Araneidae > Caerostris > Caerostris darwini. The sequence goes on along the minus strand of BPLQ01002541.1, from coordinate 958,842 downwards.
TGTAAAGTAATCCAAATAAAATAATGCAGGGATCCCTAGGGGAAAAGAAGAATAAGTTTGGACCCTCTACAACCTTAAATTTTTACTATCCATTTACAGACACACTTAAGTAAAAAGAGAATACGAAACAAAATATAAATCTCTATAAAGAAATTTAAATTTTTTTTTGCAAATTTCAAATAATTAATCATCAATTAAAAAAATACAAAAAACTTACAGTTAAGGAAAGATTCTTCTTAGGAGGTGGTGCTGGCTGTACTATTGTATGCATTTGAACTTGTTGCTGTGGTTGTACCACAGGAGGAGGTTGCAGGATTTGTGTGGGTACTTGTTGCTGTGGTTGAACAGGCATATGCTGCATTTGCAAAGAAGCACCACCAATAGATGTGAGGTTTCCAATTGTAGTAGCATGAATGACTTGTGTCTTAGGAGCTTCTGGCTGTGTTGGTGTTGTAGTAACAGTTTGGGCAGGTGTTGGCAGTTGATTGGTGGGTTGCTCATTGGTAGAAGGAGTTACAGCTGTAGTGGTAGCTGCAAAATGCAGGCAAATAAAATTAACACAAATTTGTAATTAACAAACAGTGAATACTTCTTTGCAAGGCGTATTAAAAGTATTGAGTGTTAAATTAAATGAGTATCTTATATCTCCAGATTTTAAGATAACTGAACAAAAGGCTTAATAAAATTAATTATAAATTATAGTTTCATTTTCATTGATTTATAAATACTGAAATATAAAAAGAAAGAAAATTAATTAAAAATATTTTCTTGTAGCTGTTAGCTTTTATTTTGCTAGTGTATTCTTATGAAAACATACAATAATTTTAAAAGTTTGTGGTAATCTTGTATTACGATAAAGTTAGAAATACTGCATATATAAAACTAATAATATAATTCTAGTACTAAATCTAAAAACTAAGTTATAGAAATAACTTATAGCTACTCTTCCAATGGTGTTATATTTGAGTAACAGTAAAAAAAAAAAAAAAAAAATTAAGGCAATGTTAAATTAACATTCTTTTTATTTTTATTTTCTTAAATTTTGTTAAGAAAGAATGACCAAAAGGAAAATTCTGTCGTGCGAAAAAAGTTTTATTTGTAAATCAAATTAGGATTTCACACTGTTTTATAAATAAACATTAAAATCAGATTTCAGAAAACTAAAAAGAGAAATTAAAATGACAGGCCATTGAAGGTGGCAAAGAAGATATTCAGATCCAATGATTGTTTTTTAATTCCATTAAAATAACCATCACTCCCAAATGCTTGGCCAATCCAGATAAGAAATAGAATGACTAAAAGTACTAAGAAATTTTACCATTTTCGATGCAAAATCCTAGATGTGATTACAGCAATGCATAATTAAATTTTAAGATATTTATTCTTTGTCTTTTTTAAAAAATAATAACCAATATTTTACTTTTAATTAACTGTAATTATATGCAAAAAAATGGGTGTCTTATAACTTTTGAAATTAAAGACCATTATTATGGTATTTTACAGTGCAACATCAGCAATTTACATAACATTAATGTTTAAAAATATTAAAATAATTTTTTTTTTAAATGCATGTTTTTTTTTTGAACAAGCTAAGTAAATATCTTTATACTAAAAAAAAAAAAAAAAAAAAAAAAGAGTCTTTTTATTTTAAGATTGATGGGGAAAAAAAATGCAAATTTTAGAGATCTATACAAATTGACAGGCCTGTTATGAGAACAGAATTTAATGAGATGTAATAATTAGCACAAAGTTCCTCATTGAAAAAATCATGCACATATATGATACATTTTATTTTAAAGAAGCGTCAAATTAATTTGATTCTTCTTCACATTGATTACTTTAGATTCCTTAGCTCATGCGTGTTTACTTCCAAAGAGAAGGAGAAAACTACATCAAGAATCAGGTACATTATTTTTCATTTTTCCACTGTGGTTAGTAAATCAGTTTTATTTGACTCAAAGTAACATTACCATTGGGAGGTTGTCTCAATACTATTTTAACTACTAAGGCTTTACCAGGTAAAGTCGGAGTAGTGTTGCCAGCTGTTGGAAGACCACTGGTTGGAGTTGATGGAGTATAGTTTGGTGTTGTACCACCAGGTGCTATCACTGCAATGCTTGGACCCGATAGCTACAAAAGAAGAGTAAAGAACTTAATATAGGAAACTAATTAATGATTCATAATGACTAAATAATTCACGATATTTATTTTGCTGGAAATGTTGTTCTAATGCAGTTGGCAATACAGAGACAGTTAATCTTTATGCCATAAGCAAGGGCTGCACCGCTGTTACTCATTTAGCCCACGTACCCAGGGGGTACATGAAGCTTGAACATATGCTATGAAAATGTGTAACATTACCACCACAACGCTGTATGATCCTATTAGACTGGGACCTATGGCTTAAAGAGGATTCTGAACCACTACAAACACCCATGCCACCACAGGGTCTCGAACCCGAAACCCGTGAACCCAAACGCCAGAGCGATAGCCACTCGGTCATCAGGCTCTTAGATTAATATTGTTTTATCACTGAAATTCAGCAATATAAACAACATGGAATATTTTTCAATGTATTAGGGGAAAAAAAAAAAAAAAAAAAAAGCTGGAACTTGTAGATATAAGCATCTCCAAAAATATTTGGCACAAACTAAAATAACATGAATTGACTAAAGTCAGTAATAAAAATAGCTAGGAAACTGCTTATTCACTATTATAAGTACCTAGATATTAAAAATATTGCCAGTTGTATAATGGATCAATCATTGATTTAATCTTTTAAAAAGATTTAGTGTTATTCATGATAGTAATTTTAATCTATACCTAGCATTATATATTTAAATTCTGTTAAAGAAATAAAGTATAAATCATATTTACATATTATAAATAAATATTTCTGAATGAATTTAGTTTTTTTCTTTTTACAATTTTTCATGCTAATATATTTTTTTTTTATTGAATCAACACTCTAGCTTTTAAAGTAACTGATGTCAAATGGAGCAAATTAACTTTTAATTTACCATGATTAATTACTGATTGCTCTTCCACACTTCAATCAGTTGTATTAGTATCAGTTGCCCTACATATACTGGAATTACTGTTTTCACATCAATACATTATATAATGCATCAGCTACCATATATTTCTCACTTATACCAGAGGAAAGAAAGAATCCAAGAGCAAAAAGCTAAAAAAGGGGATTTTTACCTCTGTTGCTTTGCCATAATGCAGCAAACCATCAATATAAACAAATTAGAAAAATAACTTAATTTTATAAAGCAGATAACTTTCATTTAAAATTATTATTCATTTCATAAACATCAGAAATATAAACTCAAGAAATAAAAGTAAGCTTTATTTAGGGTTTTATCACCTGCATTCAGTTAATGAAAAAGTACTTATGTCTACAGTAAAATTAGCACATCCGCATAAAGGCTGACATCCATAATTTAATTTCAGTAAAGAATATAAAAAATCTCAGTTCATACACAGTAGCTATTCCAACAAAATAAATTAATTTTACCTGTGATGTTGTAAGGAGTCCAGCTGCATAATCTGGGGTACTTGGTGAAGAGGTTACAGGAGGAGTAGCTCCATCCTTTTCTTTACGAGGCTCAGGAGTTTCAATTTCTGCTAAAAGAATTTTAAAAAGTTCAAAGAAATGCCATTTAAAAGTTTTGATAGTACAATTTTAAGAGGAAAAAAAACAAAACATTGTTTCCTTTACTAAAAAAATCCCCCCCCTTTATAATTCTTAATAAATTAGCAGTTCACATAAAAATAAAACTTGAAACATTTGTAATGAATGATCATGACATTTACTTATGGTAGATGATTAAAGTGAAGTAAGTGATTCCTTTTCCCTTCTTGATCAGCATATTTAAAAGTTTATAGTAAAAAGAAAAAGCATGCAGAAGTAACTAAGTACATACACTTATAAAAGTGAAATTTATGTATGCAAATTATACAATGAACCAATACAATTTTAAATATATCCATATCCAAATTGGATATAAAGGAAAGTAACTATTATTCTTGTATATGACATAAAACTATGATGGAATGCCAAACAATTAGGAAATATGATTTTTTTTTATATGAAATTTTTTTAACATTCAACATTGTTGTGAGAAATTTCTGATATTTTTTTCAATACTTTTGAAATTTTGTTGTATTTAAAGAATTCCATTGCTATATCACTGCCACCATTTAGTTTCTATTCTTCACACTGATGTGGTGTATTGCTTTTTAAGTTCAATTCAATCCAATATGGAAATTTCTTACAAAAATATCTAATACTAATGAATGAATAGTTATTGATCTCATCGGAATTTGCATTATGTAGTATATCAACTTTTAAAGGATATTTTCTACAATGCAACAATAATTTAAATTAAAAAAAAAAAAAAAATTAGTATACAACTGCAACATTATAGATAGATGCAAAAATAATGAAAATTGCTTTGTCAAAAAAACTGGCAAAAATGGATTTCCTCAAATTATTTTTACATATAAAAGGAAACTATTTTTTATGTAATACCTGGATTCTTCTTTCTTCTTTTGGCATCTCGACCAAAGCCTAAGGGTTGTTCATCAATTTCAAGAAGCTAAAACAATTAAGTAAATTTTAATTAAATAAAAATTTAATAACAGGATAGTTTTTAAATACAATTGAATGATATCTCCTATAATTTATATTATAAGTCTTTTATAATAGTCATTATAGCTGTACTTGAGAACAGTTGCAATATTCTCCAATGTCACAATTCGATGTTAACCCAGAAGCAGAGCTTTCAGATATGCTACACAGCGATTTCTTTTTTTACTTCATTTTCATTTGACAACAAATTTCAATAGATTCTACTTCTTCATTTGTCACAAATCTCAAAACAAAATACTATTCTTTGGTGCATGTGAAGTGGAGTGATCATATCTACACTGCTATTATGAACACTTTTCCTGTACCAATTAGACATTATTGACATTAATAACATCACCAACTTACTGGACAGCGCATTGCACTTCAAAAGTTTTTTTTAACAATCAAGATTTTAATTTGATTGATTTTCATGTAAGTTATCTACCTTTTTGACTATAGAATAAATTAAAATTCCTAATTTTTAATAGTTAACAGCATTTGGAAAGAAATATTTTGAGACTTGAAATTCCTGAGCCTTTTTTTACGAAAATACAGAGATTTATTTGATATAATTTACTTCATCTTGATATATATTAGAATTTTAATATATTATAAAGAACATAAATAAATAAAACCAAAAGTATTTTTCAAATAAAAAAAAATAATAATAAGTGTAATCACCAACTTAGCAATAAAATTAACAAATTTAATTCCAAATAGAACTGAATGAAATAACTATTTTATTAAATAGAGATTATTCATATTAATCATTTGGATATGATACTGTCTAAAATATTTTTACTATCATGATTAAAGGACTCTTGAATTTTACAAAATGGGTATTATTTTCTGTTCAGATAGTAGATAGATTATATGTTACACAAAGTAATTTTGATTTTTACTGTATAGAAAAAAATCGACTAATTTTATTTAAATATAAATAATATTTTTTGTAAGTTATTTTATTTATTATTAGCATTTTTATTTGTAAAACATATTATATTAAGACAAATAAAGCAAATATTTCTATAGATGTAGACAAATGAAGACATTTAACTCTGAAGGAGCTATTAAACGGAAAAAGTTTCTAGTTATTAATTCATATATATATAAAACTGTAACTGGTCACAACATACTTTTATACCACCATCTTTCCGCCCAGCTGGGGTCCTGGGTTGGACTCGACCAGTCTGTGGGGTGGAGTTTAGGCGTCCTAGAGGGCTTGAACGTGATTTGAAGCCTGTTGAGTTCATTCGACTAGGAATCCCACGTAAAGGAGCTAAAACAAAATCACAAAATAGTTAGAAAAGTTTCTTTATTTAGAACAGTTGGCACACTATTAAAATGTATAGCTATCAGAAATTAAGACTTTTAATTAAATATATATTTTTTGCCCTTGTTAGGTTAGTTTATTAAAACATTATTTGGTATTAAAAAGTTTAAAACTTTTATATTCAAAATTTATAGAGAAATTTATGTAATAATTAAAACCTTTTTTAAAAAAAATAAAATTTAAAAGAAAATAATCTCTTTGATGGAGAAGTTATCTCATGGGAAAAATAATGCACAATTATTATTTTGTAGTAAATTATTGTTATTAATATTTGAGTAGTGCCGATGTATTAACATCAAATATAACATTAAATTTTTTAAATTTTTTTCCAATTTAAAAAATATATATATCTGTATCAAATTTATCTAGTAGTAGAAAGACTGCTCGAAAATTTAAGCATAATTATTATTTCCATATGGAATAGGAGATTTGTAAATTATAGATTTTTTCTTTGCAAGAAATATTATAGATATGAAAACTAATCCTAAATATAGGGCAAGAATCATCATTGAAAGATTCAAATTTAGAAGTTAAAAAAAAATAATGCAGAATTGTCAAAAATTTTACTTTATACTTAAATCATTAATAAGTACAAAAATGAATTATCTTACTAGAATCATTTATTGGTTTGATAAGGCCACGACATCGGATAGGGACAGATGGAGTTGTAGAATTCTTTTTAGAAGTTGTAGTTGCATCCTGAGCTAAAAAAATCAGAATAATAATACTTAACATAAAAGTACAATGCACATTTAAATTAAAAAATAAGTGTAAATAATTTTTACTAATATTTTTTTCAAAGAACTAACAGCATAATTTATTATAATATGCAATAGAGATAATTAAAACCCTTTAAAATTATATTTACCATTTCTTTACATATAATTTAATGCTTCATAATATTTTCCACTTTAATGTTTTTTTCAAAAAAAAAAAAAAATATGTGGATAAAAATCAAATCAAATCTGTCAAAAAATTTGGACAGATATACCATCATTTTTTTTAAAAGACTATAACCTTAATTGACCTTTGTTTTAATTAATCTGAAAAAGAAATAATTGTAATTTTTTAATATAAAATTTGGAAATGTATCTTTAATAGATAATCAAAATTAAAGTTACTATTTTTGTTGAGTATTTTATTTGTAGTTTTCTAGAATTTCTTAAATTTGCTGACATATATGCTCTTAAGAATTACAGAGTTAAAAAAAAACAAATCTAGAGTTGTTGTGTAAATAATTGGAGGAAAATTAATTTGAAATTTTTTTTATCATAAATCTAAAATTTAAAAAAATAAAATATTAAATAAAATTTCTATGCAGATTTACAGAAGAGGTAGTTTTCATTTATTATGTTTCATAGTTACAAGTTGATTTTAGTTCATTTTTAATTGGGCTATTGCTTTAGATGAGTTAAGTTGAAATAACTCCCAGAAATTGCAAATAAAAGGTATCTTTAAAACTGAAAGAAGCATAAATGTTCACAAATCAATTTTCAAAACCAAATTTTTCTTGAATTTTAAAAGCAATTAATATATATATCTATATATATATTGTAACATTTCAAATGTTTCTTTTTAAAAATCATTATATGAATAAGAACATTTGTTAGATTTATTATAATTTCAAAGAATTACTATTGGTAAAAATAAATATTTATTCTAAATAATAAATATTTAATTCAAAACTAATCCAAAATTGTTTTTAAAAAAGAAATAAAATCAGTTTGTGTAATTGGCTATAGCTGAAACTGTTAAATTTTCACCCATAAATATTACAGCTTTATTGCTGGTATTTTTTTTCCCAAGGACTAAATTTTATTGAGGTTCTATGTTGTCTATACTTGATTTTATAGAATTTCCAACAAGGTTTTATTTTATGTTCTCCTGGAGAAACATTAATTATATGCTTAAGACACAAGTGCTATGTTTATTACATAGCAATGTTTAATGCTCTTTTTTTATTTGGCCAATAGCAGTAATATCATTTGAAACTTTTCACTTTTGAATTTTTTTATATTGAATTGGTTCTCATCTTCACCTAGAATTAGGAAAAGACATTTCAGAGCAATGTTATAAATTTTATTAATGTTATTTGACTTTTAATATCTCTTTACTCAACAAAAATAGTAACAAAATTTGGTACTTGCGTATTAACGCCACCGCAGCACAGATTTGGCGATTTTTAAGTGCCCCAATCTATACTTATAATTTTGTGACAAATCATAAAATATACAAAACACTTTATTTAATACCAAAACACTTTCAAAATTCAAAACACTTTATTTAAAAACAAAGTAGTCAATCGGATTTCGGTGGAAAATGGGCCGATATAGAGTTTAACATAAATTCAAAACAGTCTCTATTTTGGCGCATTGGCAGCTCTTTATTGGCGCATTAGCGCAACTTCTGCTGCGGTGGCGTTAATACGCAAGTACCCAAAATTTTTTATGAGCAATAAAATCTTTAGAGGAATATAAAGTGACTGAAAAAAAGGAATGAAAGCTTACATTTTTGCAGTAGTTCTGCCCTGAGAGTAGCCGACTTAGGCTTCTGTTTGAGGGTAAAGTGTTTTATAGGTTGGGGTGGCTGGCCTACTACTGAGGTCAAGGCTGTTCGATTCAGGTACATACATTCCATAGAAAGCATAGGCTGGGCGCTATGCTTCTTTACTAAAATAATAAATACAAATAAGAATTTTTATATTCTGATTTACAAAACAGGAATGAGAAATCTATTGTTAAAGAATTACAGATGCAGATATTTCAATTAGTTAATATTATTTCACATCAATGATGAATTGTTATGCAATTTACTTCTTATATTCTATGAAAAGGCTATTCTTTACAAGTATACAAATTCAGATGTTTTTTTACACTAATATATATATATATATATAAAATAGAAATAGAAATAATAAATTTGTTTTTGCAAATTTCATTTATACATTAATAGAATTTACAACTTGTCTATATACATTCAAATTTTCTGTTTTGATTAATATTAAAGATAAGAGTAAGAGCAAAATCTTTAATAAGAAATCATGCATGGATAAACCATTAAAAAATGGGTACATTTCTGTTAGTTGGACACATTTATCACTAAATCCTCAGCAAGGATTTTTACATTTTGATGCATGGTTTTCACCACAAATAAGTAAACACATGTTTCAATACATTCAAAATTATACAATATTTGAAATAAAATTAAAATCTATAAACCAGAAGGAAGAACAATGTTAAATCATGTCCTTATGAAGGTATCAGTTTTGATAACAAACTCCTTTTCCATAACAATTCTGCAAACACAATCAGCAAAGCCTCTGCAGCTAGTGAACACATCAGCATATTAGTTAATCACAAAAACAAACTCTCACTCATAAGCTGATGCTGTATACCATAATCAAATGGCCAATTCTCACCTATCTATCCCCCATTTTGATCATTTTATTCAAAACCACTGCAGATTTTCAAAATTCAAAAGATTTTATAAATTACCAGCATGCCTTTCCTATTTCCAAAAATATTTTTCTACATAATCAGCTTTGATTAGAATCCATCCCGGATCATGCCAAATGACTTTTAGTTAAGTTTTTAAATAACATCCATTACACAGATAATACACTAATTAATAATCTTCTCAACTGCAATCACAGAAATAAAAGACCACAAACTATTCTAAATAAAAATTTTATAAATTTTTTAACCACTAAACATGCCTACTATGATCCGTACTTCTCAAAATTTCCATACACTCAACTCAGATCATTGCAGCATTTCATCATACTTCACACCATTATATTCTTTTTTTTGCTGGCCAATCGGGAATGAATCCCCCCTTCACCAAGGTTCTTTCCATCTCATAAATTCCGATTACTTCATTGCTGTAGACTTTGACTGCCTTCCTCTCTCTCTCTCTTTTCTTCACCAAGACTTCAGATAAGATAGTCAAATTGGTTCATTGGTAAGGATTTGAGCTCCCAACCACAAGATGGAGAGTTTGAATCCAAGCCATGTTCTTCTTCATTTAACTACAGCAATGTGCAAAGGATTTAATTAAAATTTTTTTGCCAATTCTTCTTTTTGCCTTCAACACACTATTTTCACAGATATAAATTTTACAATTAGTGTGTATCAAATTTGATTTAATTAATTATGGTGGGGTAGTAAGGGTAATTTCTCTCCTGGATCTCCATAATTGATACCCCTTTGGCTTTTATTCTTCTGAAGCAACAGGTTTTCAGCAATTTATATCAAGAACTTGGATATTTTTTACTTGTAAAGATTCTGAATCATTTATCTAAAATATCAATGGTTTGCGACTGAAAAAACTACAGATGGAAGTATTTTTTGCGAATATTAGAAAGCGTTAAAAAGTGATGAATTAAAAGATGCGAGATAAAAATGTTTCAATCAACCATAAATACAATTTCATGAACCCAGATATATACACAAATGATTGAGCAGTGTGGAATAATGTAATCATCAATGACAGAAGGCAGCTGCTTGTCAGTAATGAAATTTTAAATTCCATTCTGATATTATTTTCTGGTATTATATCTTACTTTTGTCATATCTTTACAAAAACATTAAATTGGAGACCACTAGTTAATGGTTTCTAATCGATCATTATCCAATGTAAAAAATCTGAACATTAACAGCCTGGTACTTAAACAAAAACAGTAAAGGTAAAACAAAAAAGTAAGGTAACTAATTAATTTTTATACTATACATGAGCATTTCCTGCATCAGTAAAAAGTAATGTTTTTTAATAATCAAACTTCAAAATCCTAATATATAGTTATGATTAATGCATTATGTTTCCTTATTTTTCTATTAATAGCATAACATTCCCTGTATAAATTTATAATATAGAATAACTTGGATTTATGTAAAAATCACTTGATTCACAATACAAATTCTCAATTTGTTGCCTTTTACATTTTTTTTACAAATTATAGACAGTACTAATAAGTAGTAACAAATATCTTGTTTGAGCTTCTTTTTCTATACTCTGAACTCAATAAAACCTTTTTGATATAAACAAATAATTTAATTATTACTTTTTAAAATTTAATATAATTTTTATTATATCCCCTCATTATATCACAGATTCAGATATTTTTTTCTTTAAATTTACGCAACTTAGATGGTCTGTTATATTAAGCATTTTCTCAATCTCTTGATATAAATAATATGAGTTGGGCAAGAAAATGTAAATAAATTTTATTCAATCATTCTGCAACTTTTAAGATTTATAGATATGGAATCCATATTGATTGATAGATATAAAGTATAGCATTTTCTTGTTGTACTTCAACTTAAATTTTTGGTAATAAATAAAATAAAAAATATAAACAAGCTTACCAAGTTTCTTCAGCTCATTGACAACTTCTGTAAAGACTGTATGGTTTTCTTTAGTCTGGAAATTTAAAAGTCCAGTTGTAGGGTAAAACTTGAGAAGCTCTGTTAGCATGGACACCCATGAGTCGTTATCATGTACAGAAATTTCAAAGAGTTCGTCAAGATAATTCTTAAACTGAAAGGAACAAAAAAAATTTCAGTTTCTGATATCAAACTATGTAACTCCAAACTGAAATAACTGGCAAAATTCTTTTTAAACACAAATTCATGTATTTTATTATCCTTTTATAACCAGCTAATTTAAATTATAGCATTGCTGATTTAAATTACGGTGATTTTGTTTTCTAAATCGGTAATTTGTATAATCAATTCTTTAATTTCTTCAACCATTTTACTGGTGGTCTTTTATGTTTGACAATATTAGAGGGTCTGTACAATATGGCCTGCCAATATTACAATGGCCTGTATAGGTAATTGAAATTGAACAATTTTTTTCCTGACTAAACTTACAACATTTCCCTGACTTTTAGCTACTAATTATATTAGTTTCCTGGCTTTCTACTCAGAATCAGTATATGTATATAATATATGCTATTAAATTTTTTTTTACCATTTGCTTAATATGAAAAAGAAGTAGCATTTATGAAATTTAATTAAAAAAATAGAATGAATATCCTAAAAACATGATAAAAGGCAATTCTCCCTGAATGTGTTTTTGAACGGCGACACCTGAATTCTGCTTCTTTCCCTCTATGTACATATATAACGGAAGTCACTGAGAGCAGAATTAGTAATTAAACACAGAAATAATAAATTAAAGTATGCATTCAATGCAAATACTAAAGGACACTTCATTAGACTTATTTTTCAGTAATTAAATACAAAAGTAACAAATACCAATCAATGCAGATGTTAAAGGATTGTGGAATTACACTTAAGGAATGAATTTAAGCTTAATATACAATAAATAATTAATATTAATAATTAATAAAATATTTAAAAACATTAAAATCCTTACTTTTCAAAAATGACATAAGCAAATAGCACAAATACAAATAAAAACAAATACACATCCTAGTCAAAGTCATGTTTCAAAATATGATAAATCATAAACTGGTTGGTTTGTCATTAAAAAAAATTGCTGCAAGATGAGTAACAATCCGAATAGTCAAATATGCTTGGAGCAAAATGCTCTTGTCAGCAATTTTCCATAATTTTTAAATATATTTATGAATTTTCTCAATTTTCTGGTTTTGTCGATACACTATATTGGCTCCTCCACTATCTAAAAATATCATATAGGGATGCCCAAACTTTTAGCTTCCTAGAACTACACTTAAAAAGAAAATATGAGAGTTGCATTTGTAGAACAAATCTGTCTTGAATTATACATTATTAATATAAGCATAAAAGTACCATATATTTTCATGTATAAGACAATTTTTTAAAACGTTTTCTAAAGCTAAATTATGGGGATCAGTTTAAATACCAATATGCTGACTCATTTTTATTTTCGCAATTGTTTAGATTGGTATATGACACTGTTGTCCAAATGGAAAATTTGATGTTTCCAAAATTTGTGTCACTAACTAAGGGAAAATTTCCAAAATGTCCACAAGAAATAATATAGAACACAGTAAATAATTAAAATAAAAAAATTAACATTGAGGAAGGAAAATCATTTTAATCTTTTAACTCACTTTTTGGTATGGAATAAACCTTAACAGAAAAAAAAAAAAGTCATACAAGTTCACACATGAATCAGAGTTTCTGAATAATTTGTCAAATAGACTTTCACTTATTGAAGGCCTGCTGGCTAGCGTTCTGCCACTCAGTAGCACATGTTTCGAGTTCGAGTCCCGGCGGTGATATACATGTTTGTAGTTGTTCGGAATCCACTTTAAGTCGTAGGTCTGGTCTAACAGGATCGTAGAGCGTTGTGTTACTCGCGTCTGTAGCATATCTTCAAACAATATGTGCCCCCCGGGTAGTGCTAAATGAGTGACAGCGGTGAAGCCCTTGCTTATGGCATAAAGATTAACTGTCTGTGTATTGCCAGCTGCATTAGAACAGCTTTCACTTATTGAGATGTCTAGAAGCATATCATCATCACTTTCAATTCTTTCTGCACTATAATTTAAATTTTCTTCAGTGTCATCCATACAGTTACCGATGAAGAGCTTTTTAAAAGCTCTAAGTACCACTACCAATTGTTTTCATTCAGACATAGTAAGGTTTCTATTTTTACTAATTCAAGAATAAATAAAAACATCCATAGAATTTGTTTTATAAGTATAGATCTCAAAGATGTATTGAGAAAATTTTGACTATTGACTTTGTAGAGTGAAGTTGAGAGCAAAATTCTTTAACCTCACATTGTTTGGTGTTCACATACCAACAAAGGAATTGAGGAACTACAGAAATGACTTTAATTTTAGTGAAACAAAACATTTTTTTTAGCTCATATTCAAATGCTTCTATTAGCTTACATATTTTACATGCTTAAGATTATTATTAATTAAAAAATAATTTGCATTGCAGAGATATTAGGCAAGAAATAGCTGCCTTAATGCGGCATAGTTGCTTTAAGAATTTATTAGTAAGGATAACACATTACAAATAACTTATTTTAAATGAGAAGTTAGACCTGAATATTTTAATTTCTTCATTGTGCATTAAATTTAAATACAAAAAAAGTCATAAAAATCTCAAAAATTTATCTTTTCCTTTAAGAAGCCTATTTATATATCAATATTAATATATTTAGTTTAAAATATGTTATATGATTTGGATCAAATATCACAGGGGAAAAAAAAAAGTTAAATTTATTCAATGTTTATATGGCAGATTTCCGGTAGAAATTTCTTTGAACAAATCAAAGGAGAATAAAATTACTAAAACATAACCATAATTATATTATATCTACCTTTTAAATTTATTTATAGCGCAGCTTTCATATAAAATATTAACAAAAATTGATGTAGTGTCGAAATTCTTATGTGATAATAATACTTCTGTGACATATAATACTTCTAGGATTTAAAATATTTTTATGTTGATGATTTCAAAAAATATTAAAGATTTAAAGGAACAAATAAGATCGAATTTTTAAAAACTATTGCTTTTATATTAATGTACAACTCGCATTATGATAGAGTTGACATTTTTATTGATAATATATAAAAAATTTTTAAAAATAATTCCATAGATATTTGTGAAGATTCCATAACAAAACATGTAAGGCCTATAGAATAATCATAGCAACATTAGTAATCACCTTTACAAGAATGTATGACTATTTTTTTTAAATATGCTACGAAAAATATTCTCATAAAAACACGCGCATATGCAATTTTTCATCTCTTTCTCTGTTTTGATTAGAAAAAAAACTATGAAATGTTGTTTTATAAAAAGAAAATACATTGATTTGGTGGAAAATGTTATCATCCAACAAAAAACTTTGTGTCAAAAATGTCTTAAATTATTTTTCAGAAGCGAATTTCGTCTCATTTAAACATACGCATGTCTAAAGGATATCGTTCAGCTAAAGATCAAGGAGGAGTTACCAGATTTTAAATGCTCATCACAAAAAATTATTTAATACCACCACAATATGCTTGAGAACTTCTTAAACACTTCTATATATATACCTTTTTTTCCCGCTTAATTTTCAGACGGTAAATTTTTTCATTTGTATCTGCTAGAGCTTAACATGATGATAGCGATTTCAAATTCTACATACCATGCGACAGTTAAAACGCATTGCCTAATCACTTAGAATTCGAGTTTTCCTAAAACGAGTTGCGGAGATTTACACACAACTTTTACTCACTTCACGTGAAAAATTAGTATTCTACACACCAACAATCCCGTTAAAAAATGTAGGACACAATGAAGCATGGCATTTTGCCAATCAACTCTAGCGATACTCTTTAATTCAACGAAGTAAACAATTCATTTAAAAGCCCATTACAAAATAATTGGAGTTGTAGATCACGGATAAGGATTTTAAAAGCTTACAAAGAGATCAGATTATATCTGAAAATCTGGTTCATAACTTAAATATTAAAAATATCATCTTTTTAAAATATGTTCTCACCTCATCTATGTTTCTCCTTGGTATATGAAGAACTGATAGAAGAACTTTTATCTTAACTTGTGTTTGTAATTCAACAAAACACTTTTTAATTTTATCTAAGACATCTGCATTTAATTGCGAACAAATTGATCCACTTGACCATAGGTCATTACTTGTTCCAAGTTTGTTATGAAGCCAGAGAGATGTGTCAATGTCTCTCGCGTGCGCCATGTTGGAAAGTGTATAAGGCCAGCGCCATTTTGTTAGCACTTAAAATATTGTTGCCAAAATGTAAAGCGAAAATATTTGTAAACATTAGAAATATTCAAAGTTGTGATAGAGCATCAAAAAATCTGATCAAAATTATTCTTTAGCATGAAACAGGTGCTATATGCGAAACGGAATTAATTAATAATTCTTTTGGAATACACCTTTTATTTTAAGCAAGGGTTATCATTTAACATCTTGAAATGATAAATTTCATTGTTACTTCAATTGTATTAACTTATGATGCAGATTATGCAGATTGTAGTACAAAAATGACAAATTAATTCATAGCACTTTTTCAGATGTTAGAACAATGAATAATACGTAGGATTTCCGGAAACATAAGATTTATAGATTTGCTGGAAACATAAGGTTTATAGAATTGCTGTGTTTTTAGTTTACGAAATATTTTATTGCGTACTAAAATATTATTTAATACTTTGGGGGAACACTTTTCCCTAAAAAAATTAAAGTACCATACATCTTTAAAATATAATATCTACATAGAGTTAATGAAGAATTATTAAAGATAAGTGTATGCAAGAAAAAGACAATTATTAACCTACAAATATTTAGATCCCTTCCAAGCGTACAGCCATACAGCACTAAATCCGAAATCATTCGGTGAAGACTTTTTAACACTCAAACTCAAAATCACTATTTGGAAAACAGACCAAGTCGTTCTTTTAAATTAATCATTCATTTCGTAACTGGTATTTTTAGTGTTCCTTTCTTTTCGATTCATTGACTGATTCTTTTTACATTTTAATCACAAGAAGTCATTTCCGCTCAGAAATATGTTGGACCCATTTCCACTTCAAATTAGGCGATTTATTTTTGAATAATTTTCAGTTATTTAATTTCCTACATATTATTTTTTTACAGTTCATTCAACTGTTTAATTCAATTCAAACAATAAATGAAAAATGGCATTAAATTCGAGTTAAGAACTATGAGCGTGAGATCTATGAGATTAAGCATTTGTATAAAAAATATGATTTCAATATATTTTTGCAACTCGTTGACAAGTGCAATTTATATCTAATAGAAATTATACTTTCATGTGATTTCATTTATAAAACTTAGCATGCAAACGAAAAAAAAAAAAAAAAAAAAAAAAATTGAAAATATTAAATACAATTCTAAAGGATTGAAAACATTTGGTAATAAAAAGAAATTAGATTATTATTTAATTTATTTTAGAGATACAAAATAATAGAAGTAAATAATAACAATAAAAGTAGAATAATAAAATAACAAAAAGTAAAACAAAAACAATGAAAGTAAAATAATAAAATAACTACGCAGTAAAGCAAAACAAAAGTAAAATAATAAAACAACAATTAAAATAAAACAATAACAATAAACAAAACAAATGTTTAAAACTATCATTTGTATTAATTATATATTAAAAGGCGAAAAAAAAGTATTATTTCTATTTGGAGTTTAAATAGAAACAATACTTTTTAATCAATAGTTATTTAAGTATTTATAAATTTGGTTCAAAAATTTTATCATTAAAGAAATAAAACACATTAGCAACTTAATTCTGCTGTTTTGGAAAATTAAATAAAATAAGTAAATTAAATAACCTATTAAAATCTATTAATCTTTTAATTATTGGGAGTGTTAAAACGCAGTGCATATGAGCTGATTATACATGGAATTTTCAAATATATATAGTAGGTCAATTTGAATTAATCAGAGAGGTTACAAACTGAGATTACTGAAAACTTGAACTTTGAGGACTTTCTCGTGACTAGGGATTGCAATATCGGACCAAAAGTTCAATACCGGAATTCGGTATTTTTTAGATCTTAATACCGGGATACCGGTTTTAATACCGGTAGTAGAAATTTTAGAAAAAGGAAGAAAACGCATGTTTTTTTTTTGTTTTTTTTGCCAGTTTTATTAGAGAACGTAAATATCACAAAAAAATTGTAACTTATAGATTATAACAGTATATAAAGAATCACAAAAAAGTAAAGGAACATAGTATTTATTTAAATCACAAAAAAAGTGTAAATATCACTATTCATCTGTGGTACTATTACAAATTTTTGAAATGTGATGTTAAAAAACATAAACCGAAGTATTATCAACTGATTTTTTACGTTCTTTAAAGTTATTCTTATTCATTATTATGAGGTATTATTTATAAGTAAATATATAATAAATCTAAAAAATATTTTGAACTCTAAAGTATGATATGCATATATAATGTGAATAACAAACTCACCAATTTAAAAAATATTGCAATATTACACACTTTTTTCACAACTACAACCTTTGTTTTCACAAATAAGAATTTCTAGTTTTCAGATAAGAATTCTAAATTTCTAGTAAATACCGAAAAAACGATATTTAAACTTGTGAATACCGATATTAGAAAATTGTACAAATGGCTCAAAATACCGGTATTGCAATCCCTACTCGTGACCAAATGAATGCATTCAAAAATGTATTAAAGTATATTATACAGTTTCAGTTTTAGCGGAAAAAAAAAAAAATAATGACTACAAAAAAAAAAAAAAAAAAAAAAAAAAAAAAAAGGTACTTACGTATTAACGGTACCTTGGCGACAGACTTGGCGGTTTTTAAGTGTCGCCAATCTTTATTATTTGGAATAAAAAATATTTTGAAAGCGTTTTGATTTTAAATGAAGTGTTTCATATATATTTTATTATTTGGAACAAAAATTTTAAGTGTAGATTGGCGCCAAATCTGTAGCTGCGGTTGGCGCGTGTGCTCTTTATTGGCGCAACTGTCGCCAAGGTACCGTTAATACGTAAGTACCAAAAAATACATATTAATTATTACACATACATAATTTAATAGAAAAAAATAGAAGCAATTTATAGGTTAGAGATAAACACTTTATTTTCCCACCTTCCTCTTTCGGCACATTTTATTATATGTCGTTCCAATTTTGATCGCTGCAACCAGCCTCAGACTGAAGAAATTTCAGGATTTTTCAAAATCCACAATTTATCCAAACTACAAACCCATCATATCGTGGCCGACATGAATTCTTACACGAAAAAATTCGCTTACACCCAATCCTCACCTACTAATAAAATATTCTTTTCAAAATCTCTTCTTCCCAAATTCTTTTAAAAATTTCCGAAAACGTATGATTCCTTTCTTAATTTTTAAAAATTACAAATATCAAAAAAGTACCCAAGTCATCGAAAAACACGATTTCAACAACTTCCGAATTGTTAAACGTAATCGCAAAGAAAACTCAATCACTTCATCCGGCTAATTCCTCTTTTGTGAGTTCGATACTGATTTCAAAGGGGTATTTATTATATCCTGGAAAATGAAACTGCTACCTTCTCCTAATTGTACATTATTAAATTTGGGGCCTGATGGCCGAATGGCTAGCGCTCTGGAGTTCGGTACCACAGGTATCGGGCTCAAATCCCGGCTTTTGCCCATGAGTGTTGTAGTGGTTCGGAATCTACTTTAAACCGTAGGTCCCGGTCCTAATGGGATTGTAGAGCGTTGCGAGGGCATTGTTACTCCGCATCCGTGGCTTATCTTCAAGTGACACGCGCCCCCTGGGTAATGCAAAGTGAGTAACATCTGTACAGCGCTTGCCTTAAGGCATCCTAGACCAAGCTGTCTAAGTGTTTGCCAGCTGCATTAGAACAAAAAAAAAACATTATTAAATTTGATTTCAAACTCCTTTCTGGAGTAACCATTGCACAGGGTGGTGTGCTGCCAAACATTCAGGCTGTCCTCCCTAAAAGAAAGCACAAATTCTCTTTCAAATTGTTCCTCACAAAAAAAAAAAAGGCCCGCCCTTTTTTTTCCCCGGAATATTAACCATTTGCTTTTCAGATCGTCGTTACGGACTCCCACCGTTCAGCATACCCTATTACTATAATTATATCATCTGGAATAGTTTTATGGCATCGGCAACTGGTCCCTAATTGTACCGAATTTAAGCTTAAATTCTCTTAACGTTAATTATAATTTTTTTATCTTACTTTTATTTAGGTATTTTTAGTATTTTTTTAATTTTTAGAGTACCAAATATTTAATTTTTTGAAACTTTATCTTGTATCTAATACTAACATTTAAGCAGCCAATTAAAATTTTAAATTTTATATATGAATTAAGATGAGGAGGTTAAGGGGCCTATCCCCATTGGTACTCCGTAATCGGTACGCCAGTTGCCAGCTACTTCCCTTAAATGCTAGGGAAGGAGGGGGCTGTGGGCGAACCAGTTTTTGGAGTACTTGCGTGGTATTTACTACTACAACAACTTCCACATCTTCAAAATTTTTTTAAATTTACGTGAAATGTCATTGATTCAATTTAGAAAGATTTTTTTCTAATGCAGCTGGCAAACACTTAGACAATTTTCTTGGATGCCTTAAGGTAAGCGCTGCACAGACGTTACTCGCTTGGCACTACCCGGGAGGTGCGTGCAACTTGAAGATAAGCTACGGTCGTGGAGTAACAATACCTCCCCAACGCTCCTGTTAGACCCGGACCTGCGGTTTAAAGTGAATTTCGAACCACTACAAACATCCATGGCACTGCCGGGGACTCGAACCCGAAACCTGTGGTACCGAGCACCGGAGCGCTAGCCGCTCGACTATTCAGGCCCCAATTTAGAAAGATAAAAATTAAAAATTAAAAATTATAAAGAGAAAAAGAAAAACAAAGGAGCTGAAATTAACCGAAAAGGGTGTTCCACCTTGGGTAAATTTACAAAGCAAAGAGATATTTAAAAAAATCTATTGATAAGATTGCTATAAACTATTGAAAAGCTGTTGGTAACTAGTTTTGGAGGATTCATGTGGTATTCACTACCAATACCACAACTTCCACATCTTCAAAAATTTTTAAAATTTATGTGAAATGTAATTGCTTAAATTTAGAAAGATAAAAATTACAAAAACAAATAAAGGAGCTGAAATTAACTGAAAAGATTGCCCTGCTTTCGATCAATTTACAAAGCAAGGAGAGATTTAAAAAATCTATTGGCAAGCTATTGGTAAGATTAGCTAAAAAAAGCTATTGATAAGATTTCTATAGGCTATTGGTAAGATTAGATGTCGTCACTTATTGCCCAGGATTAAAAATAATAATTTTTTTTAAAAGGTTAATTCGGTCTACAAAATTTCGGTCCTGAAATCAAGTTACACCTAAGAAATTTTGGCTACTTCGATTTACAGTTCTTTATACTTGATGTTAACACGATGATCGCTGGCTGGTGCCCCTTCGAGATTTTCCTATTGCTTAGGAATGTTTCTTTATTAATTTTTAAATAAAATAAGTTAGCAGTAGAAATCAATTGAAATTAACGACTTTTAAAATTTAAAAGATAGTCAGATATTTAAATTAATTAAGGTGCACATCGTAGCAATAGTAAAATTATGACAAGTTAAAAAGTAAACTTGCCACCTGATTTGCCGTTGACACCTTGCTTTGCATTTTCTCTCTCCTCTTAATATACCATAAGTTTAATTTGGTAAAGTATAAAGTTTATTAAATTAATTTTAAGTTTTTCCTCATTATTTTTTATTACACTGTTTGCTAGCTAATTTTTATTTTTCTTCCCTAAGAAAAGTAACTCTAAAAAAGTTTCCTCTCTAAACAATCATTTTTTTTCTTTTTAAGATATATTATTTGTAATTAGTATGTTTAAATTTATTAATTAAGTTACTGAAGCTAAGCATTTTCCCGTTAGGCACTTTGACAATCTCAAAGAAACAGTTTTGCTATGTTGTTGTTCTAATGCAGCTAGCAATACAAAGACAGTTAATCTTTTATGCCACAAGCAAGGGCTGCACCGCTGTTATTCATTTACACTACCCAGGGGGGACGTGTAGCTTGAAGATATGCTACGGACGCGAGTAACACTACTCCGACAACGTTGTACGATCCTGCCAGACCGGGACCTACGGTTTAAAGCGGATTCCGACCCACTACAAACATCCATGGCATCGCAGGGACGCGAACCCGAAACCTGTGGTACCGAGCACCAGAGCGTTAGCCACTCGGCCACTTAGGTTTTGCTATGTATATTTTAAGAAAATAAAATCTTATTTTTTACCTGGAAATCTGGTGATCTCGTCGTCTACATTTTTTTTTCGTGTTAAGAAATTTTGTCACGTAAATTATTAAATTTTTGAATTTATATTATGTATATTTTGATAATATGTTTTTGTTTACCTTAAATGTTCTTTTATATAGGCTTATTTATATTTTACATTCTAATTTCCTTTTATTTATAAACAGTAATTCTAAACAGTTTTTTTTTTCTAAATTTTGCCAAACTATAATTTATATTTTTCACCGATAGTCTTTCCTAATGAAATTTATCAAATCTGAAAATGGGCTATTTTATGAAACCAGGCACAACTTTAAGTTTGCTAGCATTCATTAAAAATTAAATAAACTTAAAAATTAAAACTTTAATCGTGGCCTTTCAGACCAGTGAAATTATTTTGAAAAAACTGATTTATTTTTATTTAAGATAAATATAAAATATTTAAGACTAACTCTAACCAAATGAAGTCAGATTTTTATTTATTCTTGAATAATTCGATATTAAAAAAAAAAAAAAAAAAAAACCCATCTGGTCGGAGTTATGGTTATTTATTCAATATCTGAAAATTAATAACTACCTTATTTACTGCAGTATCTGCAATTGTAATCAATTATATTGGTTTCTCTCTTCTTATATTCGAACATACGAATTCTGTGTAAATCGATGAATTTAACCACTAAACCACAGCTAACAGACGGTACGTTTTTCTATGAGAAGTTAAACGTAAGGAATATACGGACGAAGAGATTACTTATTAGGTTAATTTTGTCATTCTACTGTCATTTTTTTCACTCTTCAGGCTAATTAAACGGAGACCTACAGTTTAACGTAGATTCCGAACCCCTCACAAATATCCATGCTACCGCCAGTCAGGATTCGAACCTGAAGCACCAAAGGCCAGAACACTAGTCATTAGCCAAAAGGCCGCTGCTTGTTAAGGGGCTCTAGACAAATATAAGTGATACTAAATTAGTTTATTATTTATTGTGGAAATATTTCTTATAATTTTTTAAATATCATATATAAATTTTTAATTATTAAAGTTTTAAATAATTTTCATTGTATTTAAAGTTCCTTCGAAATTATTTTTCTTTTAAGTGTGAAAATTTAAAAAGGATATCTCTTACATAAACTCTATGTTTTTATAGAAAATAATTAAAAATGAGTAAGTTAACTTTTCACTAAATACCGTAATATTTGAGTTCTACATCAAAATGATGATTTAAATTTGTTAAAATGATAAGTATTTATCAACATAAAGATAACTATTTGTTCTAAACTCTTTTTATTTCTATATAGTAATCCAAAAATACATTTTTATTATGTACCAAACGATAATTTGCACTTTATTTAAATAAACTAAATAAAAAAAGGTGTTATTTCATGAAATCAGGCCCAAAATTAGCTAGTATTCTTGCATTTAAATATGTAAAAAATAAAATAAAATAAATAACAAGTAATATAAAATTTTTTTTTTAAAGTCAATTCCTACTTTTTTTTCACGATATTGCAGAAAGTCCTTTATAAAAAATTTTCATTCATTTTTTTAGGTTTATCTGGCGCCATCTATTGGTAGTTATATGCCCTTAAATCTAAAAAAAAACTAAAATTAATTAATTCAATTTAATTACTGAATTAATATTTGAAACAAACTGTATTAACATCCAGTGTCATCCACTACAAGTTCAAAAAAAAAAAAAAAAAAAAAAAAAAAACATTTGAACTTGAGCGGGTGAATAAAAAGTATTTTATTAAAGATTGAAAATTTGAACAAGATATATATACATAGGGAGAGTTTGAGATAATAGAAGGAATTGAAAAAAAAAAAAAAAAAATTATCGCAATATAATTGCTAAAATTATGTTGAGATAATCGATTTACTTTCAATGCAATATAGTAACTATGGGCCTGAATGGCCGAGTGGCCAGCGCTCTGGTGCTCGGTACCACAGGTTTCGGGTTCGAGTCCCGGCGGTGCCATGGTTGTTTGTAGTGGTTCGAAATCCACTTTAAAAAGCAGGTCCCGGTCTAATAGGATCGTAGAGCGTTGCGGGGGCATTGTTACCCCGCGTCCGTAGCTTATCTTCAAGTTACACGCGCCCCCTGGGTAATGCAAAGTGAGTACGTCTGTGCAGCACTTGCCTTAAGGCATCCAAGACGTCTGTGTTTGCCAGCTGCATTAGAAAGAAAAAAAATATGGTAACTATAAAAATTACGATAACTATATGCAAATTAGATTCTGTTTTTTATTAGGTGGCATAAGCGCATTTTTTAAAAAAAAATTCCACCGGGGCGAACTTAGGGTCACAGTTCATATAGAAAGTATTCAGAATATCGAACTCACGAATTCTGCGTGAGGCGATGTATTAACCACTAAGCCACTTTGCCCCATAAAGTAGTAATGCGGTAAGGTAAAAGTTTGTTTTAAAGGCAAATGTAGAAAGGTTAATTGACACTGATAGATTATGAGTAATAGGCAATTGTACAATACGCAACGCAGTTTGGAAAAAAAAATAGTTTATTATTGATTGTGGAATTTTTGCACCTAATTATTTCTTTTTTATATCACATATAAATTTTTAATTATTTAAGATTAAAATTATTTTTATCGTAATGAAAGCCCTTTCGAAATTA
Organism: Caerostris darwini; assembly: GCA_021605075.1. NCBI lineage: Eukaryota > Metazoa > Arthropoda > Arachnida > Araneae > Araneidae > Caerostris > Caerostris darwini. The sequence continues at coordinate 934,462 of BPLQ01002541.1, read as the reverse complement.
TCCATCTTTTCTATAACTTTCTTCTGTTTGAATCAGGCCGACTTCGCTCTTGCTAATTATTCACACAAACGGTAGTCGATTCATACGGAAGCAATTATACGCTTCATCACTCGTTTTCTAACATAAACATGCACCAATTTAAGTTCTGCTTATTCCCACATAAAACTAACAGTACGTGTTATAGTTTTAAAAAGTGTTTTTTATGTGTACATAAATTTTTTTTAAGTATAATATTTACAAAATAAGATTTTATTTGTGTGTGTATGTATATATAAATATATATATACATATGAATTACAATTTTATTCATATGCAAATCAAGCTGGCTAACTAGTTATCAAGCAGTCTGCTTGCATTAAAATATACAAGGCAATATTTTTATATACAAGGCCTTCAGATAGGTGAAATTATTTTGACATAATCGATTTACTTTTAATGCGACATGGTAATTATCTTTATAGTTTCTTTTTATTTCATTGCAGCAATCCAAAATAATTTTCATTTAACAATTTTCATTAACATTGCACTTTTTTCCGATATTTTTTTCTTATTTAAATAAACTAAATCTAAAAATGTGTTATTTCATAAAAACAGACGCAAAATTAGCTAGTAGTCTGCTTGTATTTAAATAAATTTAAAAAAAAGTTAATGCAAGGCATTCGGATAGGTAAAGTTATTTTGAGATAATCCATTTACTTTTAATGCTACATGGTAATTATCGATATAATTTAATTTTATTTCTATATAGTAATCCAAAATAAATTTTATTTTACAATTTGCCAAACTATAATTCTCACTTGGGGGTCTGAATGGCCGAGTGGCTAGTGCTCTGGCGCTCGGTACCACAGGTTTCGGGTTCGAGTCCCGACGGTGCCATGGATGTTTGTAGTAGTTCGGAATCCCCTTTAAACTGTAGGTCTGGTTCTAATAGGATCGTAGAGCGATCCAGAGTTAGTGTTACTCCGCGTCAGTAGCTTATATTCAAGCTACACTCACCTCCAGGGTAGTGCTAAGTGAGTAATATCGGTGCAACGCTTGCCTTAAGGCATCAAAGACAATTGTCTAGATGTTTGACAGCTGCATTAGAAAAAAAAAAAACTAATTTGAACTATTCTCCGAAATTTTTTTTCCAATTAAAGTAAACTAAATCTAAAAATATATTATTTCATGAAACCAGATCCAAAATTAACGAGTTCAGCTCTGAGAAGTTCCAGGCGAAACCAGTAATAAAGGCAACATGTCGAAAAAGTAATCCTATAGTTCCAATCCTTAATCACATGAATTTTTATAGTATTTCAATGGAAGGTCATCCAATAAGCAAAGTTGAAGTTTCGATTTGTGATTCAAGAGCAGCAGTGCTTGCCGAAACTGGAGCTACACATTCGGTTGCTGGAGAAATACTTTCCCATTTTCCCAAAAAGAATAACCAAATATTCAATAATGCTATAATGGAAGCCCTGGTTGAAAGGGCATGTACCAAAAACAGAAATCCTCACTGCGGCGGTGGGTATTGGTGTCAAAGGAAAAATAATTGAATGATGTTGACATTTTTTTTATACACTGAAGTGACAAAAGTCATGGGATATCTCTTAAAATCGTGTCGGCCCTCCTTTCGCCCGGCGTAGTGCAGCAACTCGACATGGCATGGACTCAACAAGTCGTTGGAAATCTTCTGCAGGAATATTGAGCCATGCTGTCTCGATAGACGTCCTTAATTGTGAAAGCGTTGAAGGTGCAGGATTTTGGGCACGAACAGACCTCTCGATGATGTCCCATAAACGCTCGATGGGATTCATGTCGGGCGATCTAGGTGGCCAAATCATTCGTTGGAATTGTCATGAATGTTCTTTAAACCAATCGCGAACAGTTGTGGCCCGGTGACATGGCGCATTGTCATCCATAAAAATCCCATCGTTGTTTGGGTACATGAAGTCCATGAATGGTAGAGCTGATGGTAGTAGATGGTATTCTCCAAGTAGCTGAACATAAGCATTTCCAGTCAATGTTCGGTCCAGTCGCACCAGAGGACCAAGTCAATGCCATGAAAAAACAGCCCACACCATTACGGAGCCACCACCAGCTTGAACAGTGCCTTGCTGACAGTTAGGGTCCATGGCTTCGTGGGGTCTGCGCCACACTCGAACCCTACCATCAGCTCTTACCAACTGAAATTGTGACTCATCGGACCAGGCCATCATCTAGGGACCAACTGATATGCTCACGTGCCCACGAGAGTCGCTGCAAGCGATGTCGTTCTGTCAGTAAAGGCGCTCGAGTCGGTCTTCTGCTGGAATAGCCCAAGAAAGCCAAATTTCTCCGCACAGTTGTAACAGACAAGTTCCTTGTACGTCCCACATTGATTTCTGCTGTTATTTGACGCAGTGTTGCTTGTCTGTTAGAATTTACGACTCTTTGCAGACGTCGCCGGTCTCAGTCGTTAAGTGCAGGCGGTCGACCACTGCGCTGTCCATGGTGGGATGTTATGCCTGAAATTTCATACTCTCGGCACACTCTTGACACAGTGGATCTGGGAATGTTGAATTCCCTAACGATTTCCGAAATGGCATGACCCATGCGTCTAGCTCCAACTAACATTCCGCGTTCAAAGTCTGTTAATTCCCGTGGTGCGGTCATCATCACGTCAAAACCTCTTCACATGAATAACTTGAACAGAAATGGAAGCTCTGCGAAAGCACTGCGCATTTATACCTGTTCAAATTTGCGATGCTACTGCCATCTGAAAATTTGCATATTGCTATCCCATGACTTTTGTCACTTCAGTGTATATTTCCTGAAAATAAGCATCGAGCTTGTCTTAGTCATTTTTATGTTTTGTAGAAAGACGCTCTCTCAATCGATTTGGCTTCACTGCCTCATTGGATAATATCAATAAATACATTGGATGTTGTTTATTTACAGATTATATGAAACTTATCTTCACATACGCTAGCAAATAGCAATGAGCGAATCTCCTTAATTGAGAAATGGATTCACAATATTTTATTTGAAGATGTAGACCCATGCTTACCCCCACAAAACCAGCTACCTTCTGTTCAGAGATAAATTAGTGATTATGGCCAGTCCAATGCTAGTCGGTGGGAACATCATTTAGTTTCATTTATGTTATTTTCATTATTCCCTTAAATAAAACACTCTGTATCCCACACACATGAACAGTAGACTGCATATTCCAACTCTTTATTTTTAAACAAAAACAGTATTCTATAAATTTTTACATTTCCTGCGCACTCAATCGAGCTTAAACTCTAGCATACACGTGAACAATAATTCAGTTTACATTTGATACCATTTGCCAGTTTACATTTGATACCATTTGCCAGTTTACATTTGATACTTCAATTCATTTCACAACTTACATTTTTCCTTTACGCCTGGTGACGCCATTTATACTCATTCGCCGACAATCATATACAACTTGTTATATAATTTAATTTTAAATTAAGAAAGTATTGCAAAATATAATATGAACAAAAATTATTTATAATTATACTTTGTAAATAGACAAAAATTAACAACTAAGGCACCTAATCAACTTTCATTTTCTCACATATTTAAATATTAAAATGCGTCGAAATTCAATTGAGTGTATAAGATTGAAATAATGATCTTTTTTAAATCAATATAAAAATACTTGCAATTAAACAGGAGAAAATTGTTTTAAAAAGTAGTTGATAACCTTTAGAATTGCCGAATCTTTAAAATATTATCTCATTTAAAATTTTCTTTCTCATCTATACGTAAAGTTTGTAAGTATTAAAATAATTGATAGAACAATAAAACCTTAAAGACAGCGAGATTTTTTTTTATCAGTGATTGTTCTTTAACATTGTGTATGTTGATAAAGTAATTCTCTATGTATAAAAAAGAGTTGAGTCCTTTTTTTTTTAAATTAAATTTTATAATATATTAATTTCATTTATTAAATGATTATATATCAACATTCTAAAGAACCTATTTCTGAAAATATACTATTTAAATTGCCCGCGCATGCGTTTTTTATATAAAAAAAGCACTTTTAACTGAAAAATGTTGTATTAGTTTTATGTGTGAATAAACAGAACTTAAGTTGTGTTTATGCGTATGTTAGAACTTACATGTCTATGTTAGAAAACGAGTGATAAAAAGAATAATAGTTTCCGTATAAATCGTCTAAAGATTAGAGAGTTTTTGCATAACTTTTTTTATCGTCCGGTATTTTTCTTCCTAGCTCATAGGAATAGCTGAGTAGTGCAGTATTACAGATACGCATGCGCAATAGGTACAATGTTTTCTTTGAACATGCGCGATAAGAAGAAAAAAATATCGGACGATAAAAAAACGTTATGCAAAAACTTTCTAATGAGTGAAAAATTGGCAAGCGTCAAGTCGGTCTGATTCAAGTAGAGGAAAATTATAGGAAAAATAGGTACTTTCAAAAGGACATTAATTACGATAAAAATAATTTTAATCTTATAAAAATAAAAAATATATATATGAGATAAAAAAAAAATATTAATTGCAGGAATTCCACAATCGATATTAAACTATTTCTCCCCAAATTGTGTTGAGTGTTGACTGAATCAATGTGCCTATACTCGTAGCAATCATAATCAACCCATTAATACTTCCACATTTGCCTTTTAAACGGACTTATAATTTTCCATATTAATCATTTCTGGGGCTTTATGGCTTAATGGTTAAATACATCGTCTCACGCAGAATACGTGAGTTCGATTTTCTAAATACTTTCCATATAATCTTATGTCTGCCCCCGTGGAATTTTTTAAAAAAAACTTACTCCAGATAAAAAAAAAGCAAAACTGTACTTAATTTACATACAGTTATTGTAATTTTCATATTGTATTAAAAGTAAATCGATTATCTCAAAATAATTTTACCTATTCGAAGGCACTGCATTCATTTTTTAAAAAAATATTTAAATGTAAACAGACTACTAGCTGAATTTTGGGCTGGTTTCATGAAATAACAAATTTTTAGATTTAGTTTATTTTAATAATAAAATATATCGGAGAAAAGTGAAAATTATCGTTTGGCAAATTGTAAAATAAAAATTATCTTGATATAAAGAAATTCTATATATAAATAAAAAGAGTTTAGAACAAATAGTTATAAGTTATAATTAAATTATTAAATTATTAATTATTAGCTATGAATTATTAAATTATTAATTATTAGCTATGAATTATTAAATTATCGTTTGGCAAATTGTAAAATAAAAATTATCTTGATATAAAGAAATTCTATATATAAATAAAAAGAGTTTAGAACAAATAGTTATAAGTTATAATTAAATTATTAAATTATTAATTATTAGCTATGAATTATTAAATTATTAATTATTAGCTATGAATTATTAAATTATCGTTTGGCAAATTGTAAAATAAAAATTATCTTGATATAAAGAAATTCTATATATAAATAAAAAGAGTTTAGAACAAATAGTTATAAGTTATAATTAAATTATTAAATTATTAATTATTAGCTATGAATTATTAAATTATTAATTATTAGCTATGAATTATTAAATTATCGTTTGGCAAATTGTAAAATAAATATTATTTTGAAATAAAGAAATTCTATTTAGAAATTGAAAGAGTTTAGAATAAAAAGTTATCATTATGTAAATAAATAATTAACATTTTAGCAAATTTAAATCATTATTTTGATTTAGAACTCAAATTGTTACGGTGTTTATTAAAAGGTAACATACTCAATATTTTAAATTATCTTCAATAAAAACGTACAGTTTATGCTAAGAGATATCCCTTTTAAATTTTCACGACTTCTAAAAAACTCATACCATTATTTTTTTCATCATACGTTCATATATTCGGTACGTATAATGCGATGAAATAAATTTAAAAATATGCCTTTAAAAGTATAGAGAACTGTTTAAAGTTTATATGTTATTAGTTGATGACCGAGTCACTAGCTCTCTGGCACTCGGTACCACAAATTTCGGGTTCGAGACCCATCGGTGTTTGCAGTGGTTCGGAATATATTACTTTAAACCTCGTAGGTCCCTGTTTAATAAGACTGTAGAACTTAGAGTTGACAACCTTACCCCGTGAAATGGAAACATCTCCTGTCTCGAAATCTGCCAGTAGGCAGATGGCCCTGCTCCAAAATGAGGCTGTTGCGCCAATGAAGAAGAAGAATCAATGAATACCCTTTAAAAGTATAGGGGATTATTTTAAATATTTATGTTATAAATTAACTGATTTTGAACAAAGGAAATATCATGTTATTGGAATAGGCTGAAAAACCAAGTATACTATGTATCATCATTGCATGAAATTAAATATAATTGATTTCGTAATATTTAAAAAATATAGTTTTGTGTTTTATATATATTTTATTTAAAACTCATAACTCATCATTAAAAAATTAATCCTAGTTAACTCATTAACCAATTTTCATTGCATACATATCGAGTTATAAAACAGCAACTCTCCAATCATTTTGAAGAACACTGCTCGCACCCTTTATCGTACGTTTGCCAAAAGTAAGCGAAAAGATTTGCGCTAGTAAACACCATTTCCACTTCAACATAAATCTGTTTAAACCTAATTGCAAGTTATTTTGAATAGACCTCACATTCCCTCTCCCGCCTACTTTACAGTGGTCCGAAGCTGTCTGCTTCAAATTATATAAAAATTAATATTAAATATGAAAACTTTATATTTTGATGTGTTTTTATAACATGATAAAAATTTTCATAGAAACCTCTCACAAGTTGAACACTCAAATTAGTTAGATGGCATCTTCTTTTTTTAATTCTTGTAAATTATTTTAATATCCTATTCGAAAGTTTAAATTTCCACCTGAAACCCTCTGCAAAATATTAGTTGAATCTTACTTCAACAGATGGCGGCACCTAAGATAGTTATTTGGTCGATCGGAATTTACACATGAATACAATTAAAATTTTTAATATAAATATATATATGATTTACTGACTTTGGTAGATTTACATGATAAATAAACAATCGACTGGGCGATATATAGATTATCCATAAAATTTAGAATTTAATGTAAGAACTAAAGCATAATAGCAATCTCAAAAATACTATGCTATAGAATTCTAAACGATTTTCTTTGATCGAAAAATATCATTTTCACTTTCAAATAAAATTATTTTTGCTTCCACTAGACGATGATATTCTGGAACAATTTTACATTATTTAGTTATGTAATTATTAACTTGTGAAAGAAATATAAATAAATTTTATGCGTAAAAAACTCAAGAAAAATTAAATAAACCAATATGAATAGCTTGTGAATGAAAATTAAATAATTTAATAAGAATAGCAAGTGAAAGAAATTTAAATAAAGCAATTAGAATAGCAAATAAAAGAAATAGAAAAAAAAAACAATTAACCAATAAGAAACGTTGATCGTGGACAAGGACAAAAAGTTGTCCAAAGAAAGGAGTTTGCAAGGAAAGGAGGAAAGGAAAGTTGTCCAAGAAAAGTTTCCTGCTTTCGAAACTAATACCCAATAATTTTATGGGTTACAAAAAATTCTTCTATTTAATCAAAAGGAGTGAGCAAAGTGAGTAAGATTTACATAAAAAATTACTTTATGATAAAAAAAATATTATTTTCAGCATTATATTTTATGTTATAGTTCAATTATAATATAAAAATTTCAATATAATATATAAAGTTATATTACAAATTTAAGGAAAGGTATTATGGAAAAGGGTGACCGGAATGAATATAAATGCAAATAAGAAATATAGTGGAGCGAAAGAGATTCCAGTTTTCAGATGATTTATCATACTTATTGATGATAGTGATCAAAATCTTAACTTACTTACCAGTATTATACTTAATTACTAAATTGGTCTTTTATTAAGTGCTTTTAATTCCTTTTATAATTTAATTGTAGGCCGTTTTTATATACCAACATTAGAGTAGAATCAAATTTTGTCTATTTCTGTGTCCTAAAATCCGTGCTCTTAACGTTGACGACAACTCTTTAAAGCTTCTTTCTTTATATCTCTTACATAAAAGTTCTATTTACTTTTTCTGGTCAAAAAAGTCATTTTTAAGTAATGGATAATATATTTTTAATATGAATTTTAATGAATATTTGGAAAAAAAAAAGTGTATGCATCAGGTCATAAATTGCACTACGAAATTTTAATGTTTTTTGCATATAAACTGTGGATTATAGTTAGGAAGTAAGAGAAAATAAAATACAAAACAAGGTTTTCCACAACATTTGAATAATTTAATTCTATAGTGATATTATCATTGATTTTTCACAATTAGTATATAATTATTATAATAAAATTCTCCATAAATTATGGGTAAAGATAACAAAATATTGATTTTAAATGACATTGCTTGATTAATTTTTAATGTTATTATAGGATTTTTTTTAATGCCATTATCTTTATTTCTTTTGTTATTATAATTCCGCAATTCCAAATAAATTTTCAAATATTAGATATAAGTTTAAATATTTCTCAGCAGATGGCGCCTTCATGTTTACTTTTAAAATTAATTTCAAAGAGAGAGCAAAACAATTATAAACTATTTTTCAACCTACTAAAGTGATTTAATTATAAATTTTCGTTACTTTATTTTAAAATAAAAAAAAAATTAGTTTATTTTTTGATCTAAAGTTATTAGGATTGTTTCGTATTCCCGAAATTAGAATAAATAGAACAATTGTATGAATTTCGATTTTTACAATCGTCTGAAATACGTATCTACTTATAAATGTAACACGACCCTATACTAACATGTATACCCATGTATACTAACACGATATAACCCGGATCCAGTAAATTATTATCTCATAATAATGGAATATTTAATATTAAAATATGTTACCAAAGTAGACGAGGTTAGTACTATAAATAAAAATAAATTAAATTTTTCAATCAATATATTTAAGTATTATTATTGCATGATAAAATTGTAAATACATAATAGATTGAAAAAATTTTACAAATGAGATTACACTCATCACATAAGGATTTCATAGATATATATAATATTATATAATACATATATTATATAATACATATTTTACCTCAAAATTTTCACATTTAAATTTCCATTTTGCAATTTTAACAATATATATATATATATATATATATATATATATATATATATATATATATATATATAATATAGCATATATCTATGTACGGTATTCCAATCTAATTTATGTTAAGAAAAATATTAATATTTGTGAAAATGTTTTATTTATTTATTTTTTATTTTATTATTATTTTTTTATCTCTTTAGTATTTATTCTTTAACCTTGAGTCGAGCCAAAAAATTTACTCTAACCAATTTTTTTTTTCTCAATTTAACAAAACGGAGACATTTGATGGCTTGAATTAGAAATATCCATTAATTTAAAGTATATTGCTAAAAAAATTAATTTAATTAAAGTTAATTATTTCACATATTCATTTTCAAGTAATAATTTAAAAATTTGCAAAAATATGTTATATTTTTAAACATATTTTTGTCTCTGAAATATTCTGTTATATAGGCATATTTATATTCTATTTTCTATGTTTTTTATTTATAAATATTTATTTTCAAATAAAAAAAAATTCACCCGGGCTTATTTAAGTTTATTTGGGTAATGCATTTCTTTGGGTATGTGTACCCAATTTAAATTTCGAACTAACGAATTCTGCGCGTGAAGATATATTTAACCATAAGAAATAAAAGAAATTTTTTTAATTGATTAATTAATTAATCTTTATTAATAATGTTATTATTGTTTCACGTATCAAAAATTATTTGATGAATACTAAATTTAAGTATAAACGTTATTCAACAGATGGCGCTCTCATTTTCTGTTTATAAAATTAAGTTGAGAAACGGAGAAAAAGAAAAAATTAGTTTCCTACAACATTGTAACATGATTTAGTACCAAATTTGCAATAAGTTATTTTAAAAATAATAAAATAGTTTATGATCTTAAGTTATTTAGTTTGTTTCATATTCTCAAAATTATACATTAATAATATGAATGATTTATAATACGAACATTTATAATCAGAACAATATCAAAATAGGGTCAAATGCGAAAAGAGTTATTTTCTATTCGTAATACTTTAACAAAAGTTTTTTAATTAAGAAATTCAAATAAGAATATTTTCGTACCAATATTTTCGAATATTTTGACTACTCAGTAAACAAAATAGTAAAGTCTATTTATTTTCTTTCAGCCTAAGCTAAAGTCCTTCAGTTAAAATCCTATAATTTTTAAAAGTATCATAACCTTATATTGCCTTGTTATAACAACGTGATGTTTTCTTATGAATAAGTTAACATTTCATTTTCTTTAATTAAAAATGAAATAATTATAATTTTTTTTTTCATGCGTGGAATGTTATCTTGGTTAGAGGTCCGCGGCATCTCAAAAAAAAAAAAAAAAAAGTTATAAAATAAGAAATAAGTTATTAATTAATTAAAACAGATTTATCTCCTATTGCAACACGTGACACTTTCATTTCAAAAACTTTTATTTATAATAAAAACTGATTTTAACGTGATTTTATTTTATGTGTGTTTTAAAATTAGCAGAAAATATGCGTTGCTAAATATAACGATTTGACCCATATCAAGTAGCGTAGTTGCTTTTGAATTATCTGGCTTTCAAAATATAAACAGACTATTGTATCAATATCCTTAAAGGAGTGTCTGAGGTTTGGTTTGTCGCTCTACGGTCATCTTGTACACACTTTAGGCTAAACAGACCGGTACCTACAGTTTAAAGTGGATTCCGAACCACTACAAACACCCATGCCACCGCCGGGACTCGAACCCGAAACCTGTGGTACCGAGCGCTAGCCACTCGGCTATTCAGGCCCAGAGTGTCTGACAATCATTTTATGTTTATAAAAGTTATCACTTAACAGAATTCTCTGTTTGAATTGGGTAGTGCTTCTTGTAGTATTTGAAAAATTGCTCCTTCGCAAAGTTCTAGATGTATTCAATTTGTTAGATTCTTGTCGCTATTGAGTTTGATAGTTATTGTGGGGTTTCTACATTTTAGGGTTCGAATTTCACCAAGTCTCTTTACCGCGCCAAATGGATTCGCCAAAACAGCATTATCTTGTAACCGCATCGGCAATTTTGATTGTTTAGGAGAGGATTCGCCGAAACCCACACGCCAAATAAACAAGTGGAACCCTAAAGTTCAGAACTTCCTGTTCTTGTAGTATTCTGATCAATTGCTTCATAAATTTCTTGAGTTATTGAATATTGGTATTCACCATGTGTATATTGAAATTGACAGTTTTCTTGAGAGAATTCTGCGCTTTGAGGTTCCGATTTTTTTTTTTTGTCTGGCTAATATGGGTGTCAATATATTTTTTGTATTAAGGTAAAATTGCTTATAACTATTATATAATTCATGTGTTATGGTGGCATATTTCATGTGTGTCCCTTGGAAAGGTGTATGTGATTGTCACTAGTCCTTACATGAGGCAAATCCGATCTGTTCAAAAGGATGATCATCAGGTCTTCTGCCGCAACTATGGCTGAAAGTGATATATCAGTGCGGTGTTATAATTGGCGGGGCCATGCGAAATTTCAAAGCGTCAGACGGTCAAGAATTTATTCTCGCGTAATTTATCGACGAGTGTCTCTTCTTAAAGGAAACGGTTTCCTTTGACGGCGGACATGTTGATAAGCACCTGTTTTGGGGAAAATGTACAAAAATGTCTTGCCGCCTCTTCGACCTTAAGTGTAGGCCTTCTCCTCCACTGATAAAATGGCCTATAGGTCTAGGAGGGTATTTCATAAGGAAAATCTAGCCAATAGTGAATGAAGGGCGGGTGGTCTAAAGGTGCTGTAGAAAACCAAGGTGCTGTAGACATCCAAGTGAAGAGAATGGATGGAGAATTCACTGAAAGATAGAAGGAACGAAGGAGAAAGAGTGAATTGCCTCCCCTCCCCCCTAATGGATTACTGGACTGCCCATAAGAGGAAAGATGCCCTGCTGCGGACACTTGCACAAACTCCGAGAATCAACGACCAGGTCAAGACGTTTCCTACTTGCAAGTGTGATACGCATACACAAAGAGGAGCCCCATTTGCTGTTGGCCCCTGCCGCCACGTCTTTGGACTGTGGTGTTAAACTCCATTCGTCATGATGCCTATGTTTTTCATGGTGCCCATTTAAATCATCAATAAATGTAAGTGTTGTTGCATTATTTAAAAGTGAACCATAAATTTGGAAAAAACAACAACTCCAATTTGCCAGAAGTTATGGAATGGGTTTGAACTGATGGACATTGTACCGGCATTATGTGCAGATGTAGGGTTTCATATAAGAAGGCATATTTTCTTTATTATTAATTGTTATTGTGGTATATTGTATATATATTGTATTTTATTAATACTTATTAGAATTTCCCTAGTACTAATATAATGTTAATTGTATGATGCATTTTTGAATATTTAAATTGTAAATATTAATAAATACATTTTATTTATATTATAAATAGCTTTCGATTTTATTTCATGGGCATGTGTTTACTTCTCCAACATGTATAAATCTCTGAAGGCATTCGAACCTCTAGGTTTTTTTGTATGTAGAAAAGGTTATTGTGGATTTTTAGAATATTATTAAATGGGCTATTGAGTAATTCTTAGTGATTAATTTGTGTATTGGGGAGACAGTTTAGAGTGTTCTCATTAGGTACGTAAACAGTTTAATTTAAATAAAATTGTTAGGAAACAATTTTTTAGTACAAATCACTATAATCGCTAATGACATCGGCATTTAGAACAAAATTTTCTATGACCATTGCCAGATTAAATTAGACATTAATTCTAACTAAATTATAAAAACAAAGATAATTTAATTTTTTTTCATATAAGTTCACCGACCTTTTGAATCAAGCAAGATGCTGAACATCCCAAACGCCATCGCGGTACCTCGTTTTTTAAAACAGTGTCTACAACAAAGTCGACAGCGGATTGAACCTCCGCCTAATGCTCACCAGCGTGTTGCCACTGTGCCTCGAGTGGGTCAGAATTACAAATATATATGTATTCACTAAGCCTGTGTTGCACGTTAATCCGTGTTGCAGTAAATAAAACTAATAATTTTTTTTATTTATATTCACGTCTTTTCAAATCAGTGTCTTTGCTTTCTTGAACTCTAGCTTTAGGTCATCTCGATTTAACACATTCATTTCCAATTTTCTGACATATTTCCACATTTTCTATAGATCTACGACCGACTGTTCATTTAGAATCACATAGTCTGAATGAATACGTTTCTTTTTTTAGGCGGCAATGCAAATTTTAAAATAAAAACTAGAGAGAAGTTTAACAACAACAACAACAAAATAATAATATAATAAAATTAAATTAAAAAATAAAATTAAAAAAAAAATAAATAAAAATAAATCGTTCTGAAACTCGAACGAATAACCTTCTGAATATTTTTTTCTCCCCTATGCAACGCCCTCTCACTCCTAAACTCAAATCTACTATTATCAAAAGCTAAATAAACGTTTGACGTTTCTAACATAACGTGACCGTGTGCAACTAACGTACAGAAGCGTCTCCAATCACAATGTGAGCAATTAGCGTACAGAAAGGTCGTGGTTCGAATCAGTGAGCGGTACTGTCGTAGTCCAGGCAGTGTATTTGATTTCTTGAACTCTAGCATTGGTTCATCTCAATTTAACAGATTTATTTCCAATTGTTTGGAATATATTTTTACCTTTTCTATAGATTTACGGACGATTGTTCGTTTAGAGTCAATTATGGTCTGATTGAATAGTTTACTTTCTTTTTAGGTGGCAATGGAAATTTTAAAATGAAAACTAGAGGGAAGCAACATCAACATCAACAACAAGAAAAAAATAAATTAATAAAAAAAATTTAAATTAAAAAATAAAAACGCTAAACAAAATAAATAAGTAAAATAAAAAAAATAAAAATAAAACAGTAAACAAAATATATATATAGAACAATAAAAATTTAAATAAATTAAAATTAAAATAATAGCTCGAACGAACAACCCTGTGAATACGTTATATCTCCCCTATGCTACATCCCTTCCCACTTAAACTTAAATCAACGACTATGAAAAGCTGAATAAAGGTTTGAAGCGTGACCGTGTGCAGCTAAAGTACAGAAGCGTCTCCAGTTGCAACGTGAGCAATTAGCGTGCAGAAAGGTCATGGTTCGAATCAGTGGGCGGTATTATCCTAGTCAGAGCTTTAAGAAATGAGACTCGATGGAGATTTTGACCAAATGGGGAAAACTCGATGGAGAAAACCAAGGTGAAAAGTCCCCCTGTACTGTCCTTGCTTCATCACCCGTGGGTGGGATGTTTGTGATATATGTAAATGATGTTCTACAAAAACTTAATAAATCGGAATTTAAAATATAAAAGCAAATTTCAAAAATATAATAAACTTCTTTTAAAATCTTACATATAATGTTATCGTTATAAATTCTTCCTATGTTGTTTTAGAAATTATTCATGCGTAAACTCTGTTTAATAATTATAGGTATTAGTTCATTTATACGCATGAAGTTTAAAAACTGTCATCTTCTGATGTTACATTCAACTTCTTCATTTCTTCATTAATTTTTTTGGAAATTTAAATCTTTTTTTTCCTCATCCCACTTGGTGGGCAGCAACATCTAGACCAAGTCCAAGAACCCATGTGGTCTCATGGAAAGAGGGTTCAGCTTCTGTTGTGATGGAGCACCAGTAGGTAGGAGTCTGACTTGGCTCTGTGTCACTGCAGTTCCTTCCGAAAGGACTTGTAAGGGAAATTACTCCGCATTTACTTATCGTATGGCAGAAAAATCCGGAAAACTCCCACCAGGTAGTCCGACTCACAAGGCAAGATGCTGAACATCCCAAACATCATCGTGGCTCCTCGTTTATCTGAAATAGTGTCTAAAACAAAACCGCCAGAGGATTAAACCTCAGTCCTAATGATCATTAGCGGAGCACGTCACTACTAAGCCACGAGTCAGACATTTAAATCCTTAAAATAAGCAATTAAAAACCAGCTATTTAATCATAACGATCGAGATTCTTTGAAAATTCCTTTTAAGTTTTGCAAATAATAGTGGTAATATTTTTTTTAAAGCAAACATGGAGAACTTTTCTATATATAATAAATGCATATCTACACTCATGTCCATAAATTAAGGATAATTAAGAATCACACAGAAATTGAACTCTGAAATAAAAATTTCACCTGTAGAATTATCACACACATCTTGAAGAAGAATATGCAAATTACAGGAAACCACCAGATGGCGCGGATAGTACGTCACAATGACGAGAGTGTATGAGAGGAATATATAAGGAATGGTGGCGAAGAAGTAAAATTGTTCACAAGCGCTTTAAAAGCCTTTCAGTGCAATGACCGCATAGTTATGGCACAAAGGAAGCATTTGGATGATTTTTTACGTGGTAGAATTATCGGACGACTGGAATGTGGACGTACCCAGCTGGAAGTATCCGAGGAACTTGGAATCGCCCAGAGTGTCATCTCTAGGCTTTGGCAACGATTCCAAGATGATGGTAACGTGAGTAGATGTTACAGCACAAGTCGCCCCCGAGTTACAACGCCGAATGAGGACCGGTATTTAGCAGTTACTGCCAAAAGAAACAGACGGAGCACAGCATCAGACCTGTCTCGTCAGCTCTCTTCAGCTACCGGTACGACAGTTTCAAGGCAGACCGTGTACAGACGCTTAGGGAACATTGGTCTATATGCTCGTTGACCTGTCAGATGTGTTCCACTTACCGCAACTCACTGTCGCCTGCGATTAACCTGGAGTAGAGAGCATGCATTGTGGACACCGCAACAGTGGTCTGGTGTGATGTTTTCCGACGAGTCCAGGTTTAGTTTGCAGTCTGATTCTCGCTGGACTTTCATATGGGGAGCGCCAGGTACCCGTTACCACCAAGAGAACACCATTGAACGACACCGTTACGGTGGTGCAGGATGGCTCGTTTGGGGAGGAATTATTCTTGGTTTCAGAACTGACCTGCATGTTCAGAGTGTAACGATGACAGGCTACATTTATCGGGATGTCATTCTGGAACAACATGTACGTTTGTTTCGGGGCGCCATGGGTGCTGAATTTCTGTTTATGGATGACAACGCCCGCCCTCACCGTGCAAGCATTGTAGACGAATGCCTTCAATTGGAGGATATCACCCGTATGGATTGGCCAGCATACTCACCGGACTTGAATCCAATAGAGCATGTGTGGGATATGCTTGGCCGACGAATTGCAGCCCGTCAACCCCCTCCCACCTGCCAACCGGAACTTCGGAGGGCATTGCTTGATGAGTGGTGTAATATTCCCTAAGATCAGATTGATAATTTGATACTCAGCATGCCTAGGCGTTGTAAGGCCTGTATTACATCGTCCGGGAGACATACTCCATATTAACCATCATACTAACCATGTTATACTGTTTTTTGTAAATAGGTTCTTTTTTGAAATTTGCTCCAGGGAGTAAAAATCGCAATTTTTATTAATTGTGTCAAACATATAGCATCTTTTTTGCTCTTTACCTTTTGTTTAATAAATAGACTTTACAAATAAGTCAAATTTGTTTTGTTTCTGTCTCTATCTTTGCCTGAACTTCATTATCCTTAATTTATGGACATGAGTGTATAATAAAACTGAAATACAAGAACACTTACCTGTTTTTTTTTGCTAAATTCACTATTATGATATTTGACGGGTAGTCGAAAATCTCGGAAGAATAGTTAATAATGTTTTATTTATACCCAACCCCATATCATGATCCTGGCACCTTCTGACAGCAAGATCTCTTCAAAAATATTTTTTCAGTTTTATGTTATTCTGTCAGATTTTTGTGACAGGAAATGTTTTCTCTTTATGGGGTAGGGTTGTTCCAACGCTCTACAGTCATATTAAACTGGGACCTAAGGTTTAAAGCGGATTCCAAACCACTAAAAACATCCATGGCTCCGCCGGGATTCCAACCCGAAACCTGTGACACCGAGCGCTAGTCACTCGGCCATCAGGTCCCTTTATGCGATTATGCTCTTCTTAAATATATTTTTTGTTTTTTTACAAATGTTCTATTATATAGGCTTATTTAAATTTTACTTTCTTTATTAATTATTCTTTGTTATTTCTTTTTTTATTTAGAAATAGCTATTCATAATAATTTTCTTACTAATAATAATTCTAAGAAATAATAATTTTTAATAATTGAATAAAATAAATTAATAATTTTTATTAATTTAATAAAATAAATGAATAAATTTTAATAATTTTAATTAGTATTAATTTTTTAAATAATAATTAATAATTAACAACAACAATAATAATAATAATAATTTTTCCTTTACAATATGCCAAACCAACAGTGTGCACTTTTCATTGACAATTTTTTTCCTAATAAAGGTTATCAAAACAAAAAATATTTCATTTTATGTACCCGTGTCATATCTGATAGTTCTTTATAAAACTCTAGCATTTTATCTTTAGGATAAAAAAGCAAAATAATTTATATCTTCAAGGATGAAAGTAACTTGATAGTTTAAGGAATAATTGCTTTTTCGTAGCAATACACTAGAGTTGAACAAATGATAGTTAACTCAGTTACAAGCTAATTGTAAATGCTTTTCAGTTGAATATCCCAATGACAAAATCTTTCACGTTGTTTGACATTTTAAAGTGAAATATAATCCATGAAAGTAGAAATAACCGTAATGACTTTGTTTCAATATTAATAGTGGGCTGAACATTGTTTCTCTAAAAGTGATGATGCAGCTTTTTTTTCAAAAAGATCTTAACAGTACTTAATAGATAAGCAAAATATATGTTGCAACTAAATGGTTAGTATGAAAAAGAAATAGGAAGGCTATCAAATAACGTTGTCAAATCAGTTTCGAGTTGAAATGGTTAAATAATTCTTTTAACTGTTAATAAAATATTTCTTAGTAGTATCTAATGGGGTAAAATATATTAAAATCGGAAATTAATTTTTTTATAAACACACGCATATGTCTCATATATGCATCAGAGAGCATATGTATCTAAATAGCTAAAGTACATAAAAACGAGGATTTCATATCATGTTTTGAATATAAGGATTTGAAATCAATCAAGGCATGAAAATAATTGGAAATCAAGGCATAAAAAGGATTTGAAATCAAGGTCTGAATATAATTATTTGAAATCAAGTTATGAAAAGGATTTGAAATCAAGGTCTGAATATAAGGATTTGAAACTAAGGCATGAATATAATGATTTGAAATCAAGTTATGAAAAGGATTTGAAATTTAAGGTCTGAATATAAGGATTTGAAACTAAGACATGAATATAATGATTTGAAATCAAGTTATGAAAAGGATTTGAAATCAAGGTCTGAATATAAGGATTTGAAACTAAGGCATGAATATAATTATTTGAAATCAAGTTATGAAAAGGATTTGAAATCAAGGTCTGAATATAAGGATTTGAAACTAAGGCATGAATATAATTATTTGAAATCAAGTTATGAAAAGGATTTGAAATCAAGGTCTGAATATAAGGATTTGAAAGTAAGGCATGAATATAATTATTTGAAATCAAGTTATGAAAAGGATTTGAAATCAAGGTCTGAATATAAGGATTTGAAACTAAGGCATGAATATAATTATTTGAAATCAAGTTATGAAAAGGATTTGAAATCAAGGTCTGAATATAAGGATTTGAAAGTAAGGCATGAATATAATGATTTGAAATCAAGTTATGAAAAGGATTTGAAATCAAGGTCTGAATATAAGGATTTGAAACTAAGGCATGAATATAATGATTTGAAATCAAGTTATGAAAAGGATTTGAAATCAAGGTCTGAATATAAGGATTTGAAACTAAGGCATGAATATAATTATTTGAAATCAAGTTATGAAAAGGATTTGAAATCAAGGTCTGAATATAAGGATTTGAAACTAAGGCATGAATATAATTATTTGAAATCAAGTTATGAAAAGGATTTGAAATCAAGGTCTGAATATAAGGATTTGAAACTAAGGCATGAATATAATTATTTGAAATCAAGTTATGAAAAGGATTTGAAATCAAGGTCTGAATATAAGGATTTGAAACTAAGGCATGAATATAATTATTTGAAATCAAGTTATGAAAAGGATTTGAAATCAAGGTCTGAATATAAGGATTTGAAACTAAGGCATGAATATAATTATTTGAAATCAAGTTATGAAAAGGATTTGAAATCAAGGTCTGAATATAAGGATTTGAAACTAAGGCATGAATATAATTATTTGAAATCAAGTTATGAAAAGGATTTGAAATCAAGGTCTGAATATAAGGATTTGAAACTAAGGCATGAATATAATTATTTGAAATCAAGTTATGAAAAGGATTTGAAATCAAGGTCTGAATATAAGGATTTGAAACTAAGGCATGAATATAATTATTTGAAATCAAGTTATGAAAAGGATTTGAAGTCAAGGTCTGAATATAAGGATTTGAAACTAAGGCATGAATATAATTATTTGAAATCAAGTTATGAAAAGGTCTGAAAAGATTTGAAATCAAGGTCTGAATATAAGGATTTGAAACTAAGGCATGAATATAATTATTTGGTCAAGAAATTGAATATAATATTTGAAATCAAGTTATGAAAAGGATTTGAAATCAAGGTCTGAATATAATTATTTGAAACTCAAGGCATGAAAAGGATATAATGATTTTTGAAATCATGAATATAATGATTTGAAATCAAGAAAAGGATTTGAAATCAAGGTCTGAATATAAGGATTTGAAACTAAGGCATGAATATAATGATTTGAAATCAAGTTATGAAAAGGATTTGAAATCAAGGTCTGAATATAAGGATTTGAAACTAAGGCATGAATATAATTATTTGAAATCAAGTTATGAAAAGGATTTGAAATCAAGGTCTGAATATAAGGATTTGAAACTAAGGCATGAATATAATGATTTGAAATCAAGTTATGAAAAGGATTTGAAATCAAGGTCTGAATATAAGGATTTGAAACTAAGGCATGAATATAATGATTTGAAATCAAGTTATGAAAAGGATTTGAAATCAAGGTCTGAATATAAGGATTTGAAACTAAGGCATGAATATAATTATTTGAAATCAAGTTATGAAAAGGATTTGAAATCAAGGTCTGAATATAAAGATTTGAAACTAAGGCATGAATATAATTATTTGAAATCAAGTTATGAAAAGGATTTGAAGTCAAGGTCTGAATATAAGGATTTGAAACTAAGGCATGAATATAATTATTTGAAATCAAGTTATGAAAAGGATTTGAAATCAAGGTCTGAATATAAGGATTTGAAACTAAGGCATGAATATAATGATTTGAAATCAAGTTATGAAAAGGATTTGAAATCAAGGTCTGAATATAAGGATTTGAAACTAAGGCATGAATATAATTATTTGAAATCAAGTTATGAAAAGGATTTGAAATCAAGGTCTGAATATAAGGATTTGAAACTAAGGCATGAATATAATTATTTGAAATCAAGTTATGAAAAGGATTTGAAGTCAAGGTCTGAATATAAGGATTTGAAACTAAGGTATGAATATAATGATTTGAAATCAAGTTATGAAAAGGATTTGAAATCAAGGTCTGAATATAAGGATTTGAAACTAAGGCATGAATATAATGATTTGAAATCAAGTTATGAAAAGGATTTGAAGTCAAGGTCTGAATATAAGGATTTGAAACTAAGGCATGAATATAATTATTTGAAATCAAGTTATGAAAAGGATTTGAAATCAAGGTCTGAATATAAGGATTTGAAACTAAGGCATGAATATAATTATTTGAAATCAAGTTATGAAAAGGATTTGAAATCAAGGTCTGAATATAAGGATTTGAAACTAAGGCATGAATATAATGATTTGAAATCAAGTTATGAAAAGGATTTGAAATCAAGGTCTGAATATAAGGATTTGAAACTAAGGCATGAATATAATTATTTGAAATCAAGTTATGAAAAGGATTTGAAGTCAAGGTCTGAATATAAATATTTGAAACTAAGGCATGAATATAATTATTTGAAATCAAGTTATGAAAAGGATTTGAAATCAAGGTCTGAATATAAGGATTTGAAACTAAGGCATGAATATAATTATTTGAAATCAAGTTATGAAAAGGATTTGAAATCAATTCATGGAAAGTAGGATTTGAAATCAATTCATGGAAAGTAGGATTTGAAATGAAGGTATGAAAAGAAGGAATTGAAATCAAGGCCTGATTATAAGGATTCGAAATCAAGGCATTAAAACAAAAATTTAAAATTAAGGAATAAAAGTAGGCTTCGGAAATTTATATACGTTCTGTTGCGTTCATATGATACTAATAGTGCTGACGAGTAAGATAATTGATTTGTTATAGTCAAAATCGTCATCGAATCTTCTCCTTCATGATAGCAGAGGTTACAACGCACACCGCCAGCTGTATTCGAATCTGAACCCCTTCTACTCAGTAATTCGATCTACTCGTTCTATAAAATACTGACTGCAGTGCACACTACCAGTATGAATTGGTGTAATTTTGATCATTATTGCAGGGTTGCGAGTTGAGCAATATTTTCTATTCTATTTGTTATACTTTTCATTTCTATTGAACTTAATAAAGCCGAATCATTAATAATAATAGTTGGAGAAAAATTCATCTTATGAGGGGGTTTGAAAAGCGGCTTTATACAAGAGAAAAAACAACAACCGCAAATCATCTCTTTGATTCTAAGTCGTTTGTCACTGTCGCTGCAGAATCTACTCGTTTTACAAAACAGCGACTGCAACACTCGTCATTAGAGGGAATCGATTTCGTGTCGTCTTGCCCATTATCACTGAGCTTAGAATTGGACTCTCGGTTCAAAGAAATATCTATTTCTTTAAACCGACAATAATAATAAGAAAATTAAAATTTAAAATAAATTTTTTTTATTCAATTCTTTTTTACAGTTTCTACTATTAGTTTACACTCTCCCTTTACATATTTATGTAGAGTTTCAGCTACTTCCAACAATCCAACGAATTCATCCCCGCCGAGCCCCCAATTTATGTAGCTTTTACACGCTTGAAAAAGACACATCCCTGCCGAAATCCCAATTTCTGTAGGGTTACACCGGTTTCAACTGATGCATCAAGGCTAAACCTACAGTTTTGTTAGACTTCTCTACCAGTGGCTGTACTTTTGCAGTGGGTGTTTAGAGGATTTGACAGACACAATAAAAGTCCTGCTTTTCTTTAAAGAAAACCATTTATTTGGTTCTATAATTTACAATAATATTTACATTGGTTATTAATCAAGCGCTAAACCATTTTCTACCTCTGCTTGACGCAGCGCGTTGCAGTTTCGCCATCTCCCAGCGTTCTCTTCCGTGCCCATCTGCGGGGTTTTCTTCTCTCATCCACGGGGACCCGCTCCCCTCTCGTGGGGTCAGAGTTCAAAGTTCAATACACCCCCACTTCGTAAACAGCTCTGTCAAAGACAAGCGATCGTAAGGTGTCGCTATCTGGTGATTACCAGACAAATAACTCCCACATTTATATATCTTGTTCAAATTTTCAATCGTTCATAAAATACTTTTTACTCATCCACTCAAATTCAAATACATTTTCTTGAACTTGTAGAGGTTGATACTTGATGTTAATACAGTTTTTTTCAAATATTAATTCATTAATTAAATTTAATTAATTAATTTTAGTTTTTTTTTAGCTTTAAGTTTCATGTATCTAATAATAGATGGCGCCAGATGTAAGAGGAAAATTTCAACTTCATTTGTAAAAGAGTTTTCTGCAATAGAGTGAAAAGAAAGTAGGAATTGACTTAAAAATTTTTTTTTTTTATATTACTTGTTCTGAATATTTTTCGATCTATTTTTTTTTTTTTCCTTTCAAAAAATGCTATTCCTATCATTCTAGAATTATGCGTGACATTCTTAAGGCATTTTTTAAAATTGTGTATGATATTATATTTGGTGGTATAAATTAGTAGGCTATAGATGTTCCTCTAAACAACGTCTATGCACACTGATTTACGTTGTTGTTGCTGTATAACTATCATAAACTATTGTAAGTATTTAAAAAAAAAATCTCAGTTAATATTGCTTTATAACATTCTTTAAGAATTTGCTTTTATATGAGTCAAACATTTAAAGTGTATTTATTTTGCATAATTACCTTTATTCTAAAATTTTCTTATATAATAAAATTTTTTTTTCTTATCCCACTTGGTAGACAGCAACATCTAAACCAAGTCCATGAACCCGTGTGGTCTCAAGGAAGGCGGGAAGGCAGCTTCTGTTGTGATGGAGCACCCTTACGTAAAAGTCTGATTTAGCTCTGAGACTCTGAAGAACGCTGAAGAAAAGTGCCCTCCGGGAGGACTTTTAGAGGTAACTACCTCGCATTTGCGTATCATATGGGAAACCCCGGAAAACTCCCACCAGGTAGTCTGACTCACGAAGCAAGATGCTGAATATTCCAAATGCTATCGAGTCTCCTCGTTTTCCGAAACAGTATGTACAACAAATCCGCCAGCGGATTGAACCTCCGCCCTCATGCTCAACAGCGGCTCACGTTGTCAATGAGCCACGAAGTGGGCGTGTAAAATTCTAATTATATTATTTTACCATAATTCAACAGTTTCAAAAAGAAGCATACTATATGCAATACAGTAACTTATATTAACTGTATCACAGTACTCTCATCACATACTGTTATTCTTTTTATGAATTCATGAAAGGTACAACATATCAGATATCATCTATTCGATTAGTGAAATAATGGTCTTAATAAAAACTTTAGTCGTCAACTTTCTGCTGACTAAATAATAATTCTAAATTTAGTTTATGTTTTTTCCCGGAAAAATTCATAAAATTATAAAAAAAACCCCCTATAGAATATTAACTCAAGTTGCATATGAAGTATATTACAGTAATGTCTGTCTAGTTAATATGCTTAAAAAGATAGATATCTTATACTGCATTTAATTTAATACTTATAGATCATATTTCAATTAAGAAAATCTTTACCTTTTAACAAGCATCAATAATTCAAAGTCGGTAAAGTATTCATTATGATTTCCGGTTCAAGTAGTAATAGTTATTAAAATGGCAGGTTTATGAGACATGCTAGTTTTTGATAATTTAATGTCTCTCTATTCTTTAATAGTGGTCTTGCTCAATATACAATCGAGTTTAACTAATACAGTATGTATTCGGTTAGTTTCCTCTTAATAAAATTGACAATGACTGTTAACAGGGAATATTGTCTTAAAAATATTTTCTTTTAATTTTTACTTTTAAATATCAAATTTATAAATATTTTTTTCGAATTAATTATAATGTTATTGTTTTTTAATAGAAAATCTGTAACTAAAAAACATGATTTCAATAATAAGTTATTGTCGAATGTCATGTATCAACCTCAACTGAAAGACTTTCAGACCTTCGAATTTGTCATGGCCAGTATAAGATTTCGGTTGTGATGTTGTGTATCTCCCATAGATAATCAGGCTGACCGGTGTAAGTTTTCCGGTTTCTCCCATACCACACACCTCCGCATTTGTGTATTACCGCTAAAAGTCCTTTCGGAAGGCACTGTCGAATTCATCATTAATTCTGAATCGAATTCGTCATTAATCATTGAATTCTGTCTGTCATCAATACACATCGGTGATTGAGATATACATGAGGCTTACCGATGTTCTATCCACACCTTTTAAACTGGTAGTAGGCTACATAGCCCTAGGTTTGGAGAAAATAAAGAAGAAAAAAAAAAGACAATTTCAGCTTCCTAGCTAAGTGTTACATCGACTTGATCACTCGGAAACGTCTCCAATCGATAGTCAGGCTGCCTGGTGGAAGTTTTCAGAGTTTCCTCCCATACCATACACAAATGCGGGATAATTACCCCTAAAAGTCTCCTCTGGGGGACTGTCTTTCCCTCAATACACATAAGAGGCTCACTGATGTCTAATTCTCACCTTTTTAACTGGTAGTAGGCTGCATAGCCCTAGGAACAGGGGTGAGGTTTATTATAAAGAAATAAGAAACAAACAAAAAAAAAAAGGTTCAACTTCCAAGCCCAGTGTTACATCAACCTGGTCATTTGGGAACTTTTCAACAATATAAATAGGTTTATGTAGAAATGTAAGAAGAAAAAAATGCCTTATAGTTTCTCCAAATAAAAAATGAATAAAAATTACTAAATAAATTTTTATTTCATGTTTAATTTTTTTGTAATTACAATAAGCACACTGATGGCTGAGTGGTTAGCGCTCTGGCCCCCGTTACCACAAGTTTCGTGTTCGAACCCCGCCAATGCTATTGATGTTTGTAGTGGTCCGAAATCCACTTTAAACAGTAGATCCCGGTCTAATAGGATCATAGAGCGTTGTGGAGGGCAGCGTTACTCGCGTCCGTAGCATATCTTCAAGCTACACGTGCCCCCTGGATAGTGCTAAATGAGTAACAGCGGTGCAGCCCTTGCTTTATAGCATAAACATTAGCTGTCTCTTTATTGTCAGCTGCATTAGAACAACAACAATAAGTACATATGGCAGGCATTGTTCAGTTTCAATCTAAAATGGAATTTTTTATTCCGTTGTGAATGATAAATAATGACAAAAAAAGTAAATTACAAAATACAGAAGAAATAATTAAACATGTAAAAAAAATCATTACACGATTTTATTAGAAAAGTTGTAAATTAAAAATCAATTAAAACCGAAATATTAAATAAATAAAAAAGGAACAATTAAAAAAATATGAACATATTTAATCAGAAACCAATTGTAAATACGAATTCAATAATTTGAAAGATTTTGACAGAGCAAAAACAAAAACAAAAAATCTTTAATTTAACTTTAGTTTCAAAAATTTTCCTTAAAATTAAATGAAATATTTACTACGGCATTTAAGAATTTTAAATGGTAAAATTACAGAACAGGGGCTATTAGGATTTGGCATCAAAAATTCTTTTCGCCAAAGACCGCCAATTATCGGGTTGCAATTGTAAGCTATAAGAAACCCGGGCTACCACATTTGGCGACTTATAGTTTAATTGGCGCCATAAAGAAGTCACCAAATCCCAACGTCCCCTATTTTGCGATTTGTAGTTTTAAATTTCGTTCTATGAAAAATAGTAATTATGCATTAAAATAAAAAAATTCGAAAATGTGATAATAAACGAATGAAAAAATAAATTCATTAAATATTCAAAAACAAACACTTACCAATCTCTCTATAAATAAAGCAATAGATTTCCATGAGTCTGTCTGCAATTCTTGTATATTTATAGCATTTAGAGGTTCATTTTATATATTCCGAACGCATTATTTGTATTCGGTTCCTAATCAAAGAACACTAATAAATTCCTACTAACAATATTTGAAATAAACACTACAGTTTAATAATCGTCTGTTTTAATTCAACAAAAAATCGTCTGTTTTATTCTAAATATTCGTAAAAAAATTAATTAAAAAATTGGGTAAAATAAATTAGTTATGAGAGATTAAAAATAATTCCGAATTTTTTTCTATCAATTTAGTATATTTTATTAAGAATATTTTAAGAAAGAACACAAAATAATTCTAATTATTTTTCAATTAAATAAATTTATAATTTTAGTAAATAAATCGATAATAGATTTATAGGTTTATCGATTAGTAAGATAGAAATTATCAGTAAAATAAAAGCTTTTTTTTAGTCCAATAATAAAAAAAATCGTCTGCTTTCATTTACCAGCATAATTAATTCATTTTTAGATATTTAAGAATATCAGAATAAGAATTGTTTTCTATTTGATTGGGAAGTTTTGACTGTAAAAGGGTAAATTTTTATCTTTTTTGTTTTATTTTGAATATGCCGCTATTATTTAGGTTTAAAATTCATATTTCACATTCAAAACTGTTTATAAAATTAATTTAAATATATTTTTAATATTCTATTTACGTACTTTAAATTTTAATAAATTAAATATTTATGTTCTGTTTCTGTTCTTAATATTTTAATATGGCTGTGATCTGATCAATTAGAAATAAAAACAATAATCCTTACTTTTTAATTAAAAAAAAAAAAAATGCAATTGAAGAAGTTTTCATATGCACATTTAATTTTGATAAAAATTCTTTAATGTCTAATGAAATAATAAATATTTTTTGTAAAATTTTGTATTAAATTAAAAAAATTTTAAATAAATAATTTAATAAATATTTTTATAAAAATAATTTTTGTATTTGTGAATAATAGAAAACAACTTACATGGAAAATTAAATCACTCGTTTATTGATATTTTTATTAAGATTTTTGCTTACTATTTATTTGTCTTTTAATGTTTGCTTATAAAGGTATTTCCTATTTTAATTTTGTGGTTTTATTGAATCTTTTTTCACTAGTGATATTAAAAATGTGACAAACGGATTCATATAATTTAGTAAACAAATATATTATTTCTGGCATCTCGAATAATGAAATTTTGTATTTAATTTAATCTTAATATGATTGAATCTATCATCTTAATGTTTTCCTTGTAATGTTTTCTGAATTTCTTTGTATTTTTTGCAAATATTTTACTTAATTAAATTTATTATTTCTTAATACTTTTTAAAGTATATCTTTTCTAATATAGAATACATATCTATTATATATAATATAGTATATGTATAATCTATCATCTATATGTATATGTATATATATATATATATATATATATATATATGCATTACGTTTGCATATTTATTTTTCTTATATGGAATACATATCTTTTCTTATATAGATTCTTTAGTATATTTTTTTGAAGTGCAACTTTTTCTTTTTTAATTCTTTTTAAAGTATAGTTCTATTAAAGCTAGTCGTATATAAAACTAAAAACGATAGTGGTATCATAAAGTCTAGATTATTTATTAGTTAAAATACAGATAAAAACAGATAACTATTGAGGGAGAATTTAAAAAAAATAATTTTTATTTCATTAATCCTTAAATTCTTTTTTGCCAAAATTAAGTCAGCATATAATCTTTGAAAAAAAATCTTATATATGTATCGATTTCATCTGTAAAAATAATATTTAAAAATACAAGAAATTAAAAACAAATGATTTTAAAACAATTCGATAAATATTGAGGTATATATATTTATATTTAGTAATTTTTCAAATAAAATTAGCAATGTTATATTAAAAAAATGAAACCAAATGGTTTTTAGTTATAAACTTCCGCAATAAAATTTAAATGCATACAAAAGCAAATTCGTTTTAAAAAGAACAAGTTATGAATACAAAAAAAAAAAACTTTCTTTAATAAAAAATAAATTCTATACTTTTTCAACTTTTATTACAGTAATATAGTATGGTAGAATTCTCACTTGGCTCCGTGAAGCTGAAGAAGGAGGGCAGTGCCTTCCGGGAGGACTTTTAGGTTAATTACCCCGCATTTGTATATCGTATGAGAGAAAATTCCACTAGATAGTCTGGCTAACGAGGCAAGACGCTGAATGTCCCAAACGCCATCGAGAAACAATATCTACAACAAAGCCACCAGCGGATGAAACCTTCGCCCTCCGTTGCCACTAATACTATTACACCGCATCAAATCTGTTGCAATCAGATTTGTTATGAGGTGAAGTAGAAAGGTGATTCGTATGTAAATACCAAGAACAAAACGTCACATGTGACGTAATGGAACACAAGGCGCATACAGATAGCCGAACATAATCTACTACTACTACTACTACCCCACACCACATCACTGTAGCTGAGTAGCCCCTATACAGTTTGGGAATGATGTGGGTGAGAAGACTGACTGCGCTCTGTGACGCTCTACACTCATATGGCTATGGCTATAAGTGGGCGGGATTAAGCGGATAAATTACGATTTAAAGTGGATTTCGAACCAATGCAACATCCATGGCAACGCCGGGACTCGAACCCAAAACCCGTGGACCGAGCGCCAGAGTGCTAGACACTTGGTCATTCTGGCCCCACATATTCCCACTGAACCACGAAGCGGGCAGTTTTCAAAATATTTATGAAAAATTATTATTTTCCATATATCGGTAGCGTATGCTATCTAGAGGAATCGAATCTACGTAATTTTACACGCCCTAGGATAAATCTGAATAAATTTAAAATTATTCAATTGATATAATTGTGTGTTTATTTAAAATAAATATCTTCATGTTACAATAATTTCCTTTCCCTTAAACTCAGTCAATCTACAAAGATATAATTTACTTTGATTTCAAATATCTTAATTATTCGTACTGGATAAAAAATAGATGGCTCCTTTATACAGGTTAATGCTTTGATTCGTTGAAGGTATTACGATCACAGAAAAGAAAAAGAAAATAGGAATTTTGCGTGATAGAGAATTCTTTTTTCCCTCAAAATTATGGGCCAATGTTCTACTATTTTTAAATCTGTGACGGAAATAGAACTTGAAAAAAAGAAACAAAAAGCTCGAAAGGAAAACGCAAGGAACAGAAAAAATGAAATCAGCAAGAAGAGATCATCAAAATTTTGTTGATATTGCAAATTATATTTTCTTTTCTTTTTTTTTCTTTTTGTTTTATCTTTTGATAATCGATCAGCTTCTATAAACGAGATATTATTTCTCTAGAGAATGTAGAAAGGGGTCATAGAATGATCTTTTATTCTTAATTTAGAATACGTTCCAATCGAATGTTCCAAAAATGTGGCTCGTTACCACAGATTTACAAGCTGGTCACTAATATTCTTTTATCGTGTTGCCAAGGATAAAATTTGTAGGACAAAAAAAGAAGATGGTTGATAACTTACAAATATAAGGAACTATATTTGTAAGTATGCCCCCATATTGTCTACACATTTGTTGTTGTTTCTTATCCCACTTGGTAGAAAACAACATCTAGACCAAGTCCAAGAACCCCTGTGGTCTCATGGAAGGAGGAAAAGAGGGGGCAGCTTCTGTAGTGATGGAGCATTCGTAGGTAGAATTCTGACTTGATTCCGTGACGCTGGAGAAGGAGGGCCCGCAAGAACCTTTAAGGAGAACTACCTCGCATTTGCGTATCGTGTGGGAGAAAACCACGAAATCTCCCACCAGGCAGTCCGAGCAGGAGAAAAGATGTTGAACATGATTCAGGACATCGAATTTCCCCGTTTTCTGAAAAATTGTCTACAACAAAGCCTCCGACTGATTCAACCTCAGCCCTAATGCTCACTAGCGGCAAATTTGACACTGTGCCACGATTCGGGCATCTTTTAAAATATTGATATATCACTAGAGTATGCTATCTAAATTTGTTTTGTCTCTCTAATTTTTTGCATACTTTAGGCTAATCAGAGACATGGATCTACAGTTTAACATTGATTATGAACCCCTCATAAACATCCGTGCCACCGCAGGATTCGACCCTGAAACCTGTGGTATCAAAGACCAGATCGCCAGCCAATTGACCATCAGGCACTGGGCTATTTAAAAGAATCGAACCTACGTAATTTTGCAGGCACTAGGTAATGAAACTGAATTCATAAATGTTATTAAATTAAAAATATTCAATTGATTTATCTGTGCATTTATTTAAAATAAATATTTCCATGCTACAATAATTATGATTCCCTTAAAGTTAGTCAATGTGCAAACATCTAATTTACGTTGATTGCAAACATCCTAATTGTTCGTACTGAATATAAAATAGATGGCTCCTGATCAGGTTAATATCTTGATTCGCTGAAAGTATTATGATCACAGAAAAGAAAAGAAAATAGGAATTTTGCGTGATAGAGAATTCTTTTTTCCCACAAAATTATGGCCCAATGTTCTACTATTTTTAAATCTACAACGGAAATAGAACTTGAAAAAAGAAGCAAAAAGTGCGGAAGGAAAACGCAAGGAACAGAAAAAATGAAATCTGCAAGAACAGATCATCAAACTTTTGTTGATATTGCAAATGATACTTTCCTTTTTTTTTTTCTTTTTCGTTTTATCTTTTGATAATCGATCAGCTTCTTAATAAACGAGATACGATTTCTCTAGAGAATATAAAAAGGGGTCACAGAATCACGTTTTAATCTAAATTTAGAATACGTTGTATTCTAATGTTCCAAAAATGTGACTCGTTACCTCAGATTTACAAGCTGGTCATTAATATTCTTTTATCGTGTTGTCAAGGATAAAGCATGATAGGACAAAAAAAAAGATGGTTGATAACTTACAAATCTAAGGAAGTATATTTGTTAGTATGCAAAGTATACACCCATATTGCCTATACATTTGTTGTTGTTTCTTATCCCACTTGCTAGATAGCAACATCTAGAGCAAGTCCAAGAACATTTGCGGTCAATGGAAGGAGGGAAAGATGGGAGGGGCAGTTTCTGTTGTGATGGAGCACCATAGGTGGAACTTTGACTTGGTTCCGTGCCACTGGAGAAGGAGAGCAGTGCCCTTCGGAAGGACCTTTAAAGAGAACTACCTTGCATTTGTGCATCGTATGGGTGAAAACCAAGAAATCTCCCACCATGTAGTCCGACGAACGAGATGAACATCATACAAGCCATTAATTATCCTCGTTTTTTGAAACAGTGTCTACAGCTAACTCTCCAGCGATTGAACCTCAGCCCTAATGCTCATTAGAAGGCGCACGTTACCACAGAGCCACAAGTCGGGCCTTTTGAAATTCCAACATCATCACCATGGTCTCTAATTGTAAATCTACTGTTTGCAAGCACCCAATCTTTGATTTTTTAGACGTGAGCTTCGTCAATTGAGTTTGATGGTGGACCAGAGTATGAATTGAGAAGACCTCTTCGTCTTCAACGCGTTCTCTGCCTTCTTTGAACTGTTTTTACCACTTGTAAGCATTTCTTTCCGATATAGGAATTCAGACCGAATGCCTTCTGCAACATTCTATACGTTTCCGCAAAAAAAAAAAAAAAATTGATTACAAGTTCTTTGCTCAATTAATTGAAATATTTAAAAAATCTCTGGAATCAGTTTTAGCATCTCACAAAGCCAAGCGTAACTCAAGCACTAATGAATATTTTGACGTCAAATTTCCCACAGATGTCAAGGACAGTGCCAACAACCTAACAAAGAAAAAAAAATTGAAATTTCATATGGGCCAATTGTTGGATTTAGCAACACATATTTCATGCCTGTTTTAAAACCGCATAAATAAAATCACTGGAAAATCAGCGTTTACTTTAAATAAAACTTTTTTTTCTCGCTTTGCGAGAGAAGATTAATCTGTTTTAAATAATAATTTATACTCGTACTTATTTATTTTTTTATAACTTCCTTTTCGTAGCTTCACTTTTTTGGAGACGTCAAGCCAGGACAATGACATGCTCACATACGATAATAGAAGCATTTACTAATTTCTCCACATCCGCAAAATATTTTTTGAAACGGTATCATTAATTTGTCATGCGTTTTACATTACATAAGTTGTAGAAATATACGTCTAGTGCGTGTTCTTAACTATTGCCACATAATATTGTGTCAAAAAAGTAAAACCAATTTTCAATTTAAAATTCCCGGGGCTTATTTTTCAATTTTTTTCTTTTTTAGGTTTTTGGCACGGTTCTTGACATCTGTGTGAAATGTGACGTCAAAATATTCATTAGTGTTTGAGTTACGCTTGGCTTTGTGAGACGCTAAAACTGACTCCGGCAATTTTTGAAAGGTGTGAATTCATTGTGCGAAGAACTTGCATTCAATTTTGTTTGCGGAAACG
This sequence comes from Caerostris darwini, assembly GCA_021605075.1. Classification (NCBI taxonomy): domain Eukaryota; kingdom Metazoa; phylum Arthropoda; class Arachnida; order Araneae; family Araneidae; genus Caerostris; species Caerostris darwini. The sequence goes on along the minus strand of BPLQ01002541.1, from coordinate 901,709 downwards.
TATAGAATATTGCAGAAGACATTTGGTGAGCATTCCGGCAAATAAATATCGGAAAGAAATGTTTACAAGTGGTATAAACAGTTCAAAGAAGGCTGAGAACGCGTTGAAGACGAAGACCCCTCTGGTCGACCATCAACCTCAACCGACGAAGCTCACGTGCCAAAAAATTAAAGATTTAGTGCTTGCAAACCGTCAATTTACAATTAGAGACCTTGCTGATGATGTTGGAATTTTAAAAAGATCGGTCCATTCCATTTTGGGCCTCAAACACTTTAATTATCGATTGGTACCGAAAACATTGAATGCGCCAGCTCACACTGCCTTGATTCTTCGTGACTATTTCGCCTAAAATGAAACCTATATCGTTCCACAACCATCGTATTCATACCGTGCGACTTCTGGCTATTCCCTAAACTCAAAAGATTACTACGGGGACACCGTTATGAGTCGATTGAAGAGATTCAACGCGAATCGCCGCGCGCTTTGAAGGCCATCCCCGCCGATGACTTTTTAACACTTTTTAGCATGGAAAAAAAGTTGGCATAAGTGCTTTTTGTCCGGAGGGGATTACTTTGAAGGCGATGGAATAACTTTGTAAGAATAAATAAAGAGTTTTTGAAAAAAAAAATTGGTCTTACTTTTTGGACGCAGTAGTATATCTCTATGAAGTCATGCCCTCTGCATTTTACTTTGAATTGCGAATAGCCCTCTAGTGGGGATAATGTGTAGCTACGATATTCTTTGTTTCATTTCACAGTGATTTGCAAGTGGCATATATCTGTGAAGAAAGTTAATGATGTTAGTAATAATTGAATTAAGAATGTAAAGAATTTAATTAAATTTTTTTTCTCAATATTTTGAGTTAAATAAAATTATAAATTTAAAACGCTATTTAAGAAAAATTGAAAGATCTTTAGTATTTTCTGACCATACAAAATGACTAAATTTTCAAATTTGTTGTTGAATCTTTTGGCTTTAAATATTTTGTTACAACTTCAATAAGGATATATGAAATAATAATAACTAAATTTTGTTGTTTTTATTTATTTAAAAATCTTTAACGCATTTATTTCAGCTTTTTATTTTTCATGTTTTGAGGATATTTAAAGGAGAGCTTGATTTTTAAAGGTACATGTTAATTTGTTAAGGGGAAGATTTAAAATAGAAATACATAATAATTTTTTTTTGTTGTGATTATTATAGATATATGAATTTTTTGTGGTCTGTCTTATAATAGGTTAGATAATTCTGAGTATCAAATAACATATATATATATATAATTTACAAAACTAGCTTTAATTGTTTTTTGGACTTTTTCATAATGTATGATAGAAAAACAACTTTAAATATCAAGCAATCATAACGTAATAAATACTACGCATAAAATTGTGCTATATTTAGACAGATTATTATAAATAAAAAAAATATGTTTAAGGTTTGTTGACGCATTCTAAAATGAAAATAACATAGATTACAGTTTGTATTCAGTTATATTTAAAGACAAATAATAATTAAAATTGACAGAACCAATAATCGTTCCAGTATAATAATTAATAAACAAATTGAATTATGAATTGATACACAAGAAAAACTAATTTGTGGGCCAATGATATCGTGCATAGGTCACTTGCTGAAGGACTCAGATTTTAATTCGTTTGATTAAATTTGCAAATTGCATGAGGCTAACTACTCCATGAATCAACCAGGCCATCTTGAAGGTATATAAAAAAACTATTTCAACATTTCTTGCAATATACTCAGTGTAAAATAATTTAAAATAAATGAGATCTTGGTTGTGGTAATAGGCTTTAAAAGACAGCTCAAGAATAATTTCTTTTAAATGCATCGTAATCATTGTGGATAGTCTGACAAAAGAAATGACGCTTTGCTAAATTAATCAAGATAATAGGTTGAAGACCGAAGCATTCACTGAATTCAAAACCTCGAGTTACATGATATTTTGGCTTACTCAGGTTTGCTTAGTTTTTTTTAAATTGAAACCTTATCGGACTCGAACGGAAATTTCCCACCGTTTTCTCCCACATGTTATCATATTGTACTTTTTTCAATTCCTTCTATTAGCTCACACTCTCTCTCTCTCTATATATATCTTGTTCAAATATTCAATCGTTAATAAAATACTTCTTATTCATCCACTCAAGTTCAAATACAATTTTTTGAACTTGTAGTGGATGACATTTGATGTTAATACTGCTTTTTCAAATATGAATTCAGTAATTAAATTTAATGAATTAATTTCAGTTTATTTTTACATTTAAGTTGCATATATCTACCAATAGATGGCGCCAGATGTAAGAGGAAAATTTCAACTTTATTTGTAAAGGACTTTTTGCAATATAGTGGGGGAAAAAATTAGGAATTGACTTTATTTTTTTTATTTTTTATATTGCTTGTTTTATATTCTGATGTATGTTACAATTTTGATCTGATGAGATTGTACAGAAAAAAAAAAATGAAATGTGCTGCTTTTCAAAATGATAATCAGGGTTCTGTCATTTGCATGTTGTATTGGCGAAAATTAGGAAAACTCCAAACAGGCAAGATATTTACGCCCGATGTCAAAATGTTAGCGAAATAAATGCGATCCTTCATTAGATAAATAGAAACCAATCGTAATAGTATATAATAAATTAACTTTTCATTACTTTAAACATTGCTGGCCATTAAAAGTGATGTACCAAGAAAGAAAACAAATAACTGATTCATATTTATTGTACGCATGCAATGATATGAGAGGAAGGCCTGATTTTGCAAGAAATTCTTAGGTGTAGATAATGTAGAATTTAGAGTGGCAGCAACAGCAGTTCTTCCACACTGCGCCTTTGTATGACCCTCCTGAAATTGAATTATATATTTTCATGACAATCATGGACTTTCGAATGACACAAGAAGCATTATCATGAAATGGTAAATTGCAATCTCAGTAAGGGTTTGGGGACCTGATGGCCGAGTGACTATCGCTCGGTACCACGGTTTTCCGGTTCGAATCTCAGGTGCCGTAGATGCTTGTAATGGTTCAGAATCCACTTTAAGCCGTAGGTCCGGTCTCATATGACCGTAGAGCGCTACAGAGCCCAATCAGACTTCTCGCCGCATCATTCCCAGACTGTAAAGGGACAACTCACCTCTAGGCACAGTGATGCGGTGTGGTGTATTAGCAGTTTCACTAGAGGACGATCTCGGAGTTGTTGAATTTCTCCATAAGATAGTTGGAGTCCTTCCTTCATAAATACAAGACTCACATAAGACCAATAAGCAAGTAATCAACAATACAGTGCAATTTCCGTTCAAGAAATTCGCTTTTATTGTCCAGCCTTAAACAAACAGCCTTATTAAACAATCTTTTTTTATGATAATACCTCAGATTACTACAACATTTTATTGCTGTTTTAAATTCCTGAATTAAGCAATTTTGTCATTGAAATGATAGATATGTATTAGATACAACATTACCTATGTTTGCTCCATCTATTTCATAAACGTTTACTGTTATTTCAGTTGAAAGTAGACATCCTCAGTGCGGCAGTTGAGGTATTTCCACGCTCTCTGGTAAGAAATATCTTGTTGGTTTTCAAACCAAGCTACTTTAGAACCAAAAACCAGCCTTACTAACTTCTACTTTATAACACCTTTTTTCTGATAACGGCTCTGAATGCTAAAATATTTTATTGTTGTTTTAAATTCCTGAATTAAAACATTTTGCCGTTGAAATGATAGATATGTATTAGATTCAGCATTATCTTTGTTTTCACCATTTATTTTATATGCATAATGATGCACGAATTGTGGCTAGTGGCAACTTACGCAGTCTAGAGGGCGGAAGCACACAGGTTTTGGAGTATATACAGATTTAAATCTGTTTGTGGTGTGTGTTGCAGTCACTGCTATCTATTGCTATCAACTACACCAATTGTGGTAACACATAGAAGCATTTTGAATTGACAATCAAGCTGCTTGGTGGATATACTAAACTTGTCTGCATATTACAAGTAAATGTGGGACAATTACTCCTGAAAGTCTTTCCGACGACATCAGTATCAGTATTTACTGTCAGAGAATTCATTAGTGGAACTCAATTGAAACGTCAATATTGTTTCATGATCATCATCTCCAATGGCGCAACAGCCCCATGGTTTGCCAAGGCCATCTGCCTATTGGCAGATTTTGAAACAGGAGATGTTTTCTTTTTACAAAGTAGGGTTGTCAACCCTACGCCGAACGCTCTACAACAATATTAGACCGAGATATGCTGTTTAAAGTGGATTCCAAACCACTACAAACATCCATGGCACCGCCGGGACTAGAACCCGAAGCCTGTGGAACCGAGGGCCAGAGCGCTAGTCACTCGGTCATCAGACACCTTAAATAGTGTTTATTAAACGTAAAATAATTAGTATGTAAATATAGCATTTATTTTCTCATTAAATACAAGCATTACAATATGTTCCAATATAAATTAACAAATAAATGGGGGTCAACTCAATGGGTGGTAGGAAACACCTAACACACGAAATCAAACTTTGCAATTTTTTCTATCTGTTTCATCATCCTGGTAGGCAAATTTACAAGTCGTTTCGCGCCAAATAAATGGAACTCATTCTTAACTCGAGCCTTGCGGTAAGGAAGTGAACCCGAGCTTTCCGACAATTGCCCGCAACGATTATGTCATCTCTTTAGAAGCATGGCAAGCGAACGGGCAAAAAGGAAATGACGCTTTTGTATTAATTGAGATTAATGAATCTGAAAGCAAAAGAATTCGAAACCTCAGAAGAAAAGAAGTAAAAAAAAAAAAAAAAAAAAAAAAAAAGAGACCAAAACCAAGCCCACCACACACCCACTGGCATCAACCAGTAAGAGTTCAACTTCTACGAAAAAGAACAACCGCAAAGTTGAATAAAAAAAAAAAAACTCGACTGCGAATATATTTGGCATCATCCCTGGTAGGTTTTTTTTGTTTTTCCCTAAACGCCCTTGCGCATGCAGATCTAGTTCTTATTATTAATGTCTGTGCAACGTCACTTGGAGTGCTACTTAAAACTGCTCGGTTTTTATGAAGGGACGAAAAAGAAAATGTCTCACAGCGATTGCGCTCGCAAAGGTAAAAGTCAAGTTGCACACAATTTCAATCTCTGGCGTCATAATCCGAACTCCTTTTGGCTGTATTCTCTATGGAGTAATAAAAGCAGGCTCCGTGGCAATTACGGTGAATGAATCGGATAGATATTTGTGTTGGATATGTGAAATAGGTAGAAATCAATATTTAGGAATTCTTTTACAATGATGCTGTGATGTAATATTATTTCTGCTTAATACTTTGACTCATTTAGGTGATTTTTATTCATTTTTAAATTCCTTCTATTAGCTCACACTCTCCTTATATATATCTTGTTCAAATTTTCAATCGTTCATAAAACACTTTTTATTCCTCCACTCAAGTTCGAATACATTTTTTTTGAACTTGTAGTGGAGGACACTGGATGTTAATACAGTTTTTTTCAAATGTTAATTCATTAATTAAATTAAATTAATTAATTTTAGTTTTTTTTTAGATTTAGGTTGCCAATAGAGGGCGCCAGTTAAACTTAAAAAAATGAATGAAAATTATTTATAAAGGACTTCCTGCAATAGAGTGAGAAAAAAAAAGAAGGAATTGACTTTAGAATTTTTTTTTTTATATTACTTGTTTTACGTAAAAAGCAGTAGTAGTCCAGTAGGAAAAAAATTCTTTTTCGGCTTCTACAGAATAACGGCGGCCTGATGGCCAATTGGCTAAGGATTTTCCCCTTGGTACCAGAGGTTTCAGGTTCGAATTCTGGTGGTAGCATGGGTGTTTGTAGTGATTCCGAATCCACTTTAAGCCGTAGGTCCCGGACTAATATAACTGGTAGGGGTAGAGCTAATAACCCTACCCCGTAAAAAGAAAAACATCTCATGGCTCGAAATCTGCCGATAGGCAGAAGGCCTTGGCCCGCCATAGGACTGTTGTGCAGTTGAAGAATATGTATATAGAAAGGAATTATTGTAAATAATAAAAAATGAATAATTGTAAATAATAAAATTTCACACAATTTCAATCTCTGGCGTCATAATCCGAATTCCTTTTGACTGTATTCTCAATGGAGTAATAAAAGCAGACTCGTTGGCGATTACGGTGAATGAATCGGAGAGATATTTGTGTTGGTAGATTGAATATTTGAAATAGATAAAAAATCAAATTTCACGAATTCTTTTCCGATGATGGTATGATGTAATATTATTTCTGCTTAATAGTTTGACTCATTTAGGTGATGTGGAACAAATGTGTTTAAGGTATTAAGAATTTTTTTACGTGAAAAGTACATTACGAAATAATTTATTTTTAATATTGGTTACGTTTTTAAGGATTTTGAGTAATTAAAAAAAAAAAAAAAAAAATGACAAGTTCAGTACAAAAAATTCTTTTAGGTTTCTACAGAATTATGGCGGCCTAATTGTAGCCTTGATGGCCAATTTTTAGCTGGCCAATTTTCTAGATCTCTGGCTATTCCTAGATGGCCAATTTCCTATCTCTCTGGCCATTTGTACCATAGGCTTCGGGTTCGAATTCTGGCGGGGGCATGGATGTTAGATGTTAGGATTAGTGCTTCAGAATCCACGTTAAACATTTAGGTCCCGGTCTAATGAGCTGAAAGTGTGCAAAAAATGACCGTAGAGCTAACTAATCAAATCTACAGAATTATTTTATTTCAAAATTTTATATATAGATGTTTTATAAACGGTATTTTTTAAGAAATAAATTAATAAATAATAAAGTTTATATAAAAATTATTGCAAATAATAAAATTGCACACAATTTCAATCTCTGGCGTCATAATCCAAATTCCTTTTGGCTCTATTTTCAATGGAGTAATAAAAGCAGGCTGGGGCCTGAATGGCCGAGTGGTTAGTGCTCTGGCACTCGGTACCTCAGGTTTCGGGTTCGAGTCCCGGCGGTGCCATGGGTGTGTGCAGTGGTTCGGAATTCACTTTAAACCGTAGGTCCCGGTCCTAATAGGATCGTAGAGAGTTGCGGGGGGCATTGATACTCCGCGTCTGTGGCTTATCTTCAAGTTACACGAGTCCGCTGGGTAATGCAAAGTGAGTACATCTGTGCAGCTCTTGCCATAAGGCATCCAAGACTAAGCTGTCTAAGTGTTTACCAGCTGCATTAGAAAGAAAAAAAATGAAAGCAGGCTCCGTGGCAATTACAGTGGATGAATCGGATAGATAGTGTGTTGATGGATTGAGCATTTGAAATAGGTAGAAATCAATATTCACGAATTCGTTTACCATGATGTAATATTATTTCTGGAAAATACTTTGACTCATTTAGGTGATGTAGAGAAAATGTGTTTAAAATATTTTAAATTTTTTTTTCAATTCCTACTGTTAGTTCCCACTCTCCCTATATATATCTTGTTCACATTTTCAATCATTAATGAAATACTTTTTATTCATTCACTTAAGTTCAAATACATTTTTTTTACACTTGTAGTGGAGGACACTGGATGTTAATACAGTTTTTTCAAATATTAATTAATTTATTAAATTTAACTATTTAATTTTAGCTTTATACGGAAAAAAAATTATCTTTTATAAGATATTTGGCAGGATATAAATTTAGGAATAAATACCGTCAGTGGCGAAGCGTGTAGATAGCAGGAAAAAAAATTTCTTTTTTCATTCTGGGTTCTAGTTTGAGTGAAGGAGGAAACAAAGTGGAAAATGAAACATGTGAATAAATGAGTGAGAGAGAGGGCAAGTGTGTATGTGAGAGAGAGAGAATTTTTTCCTAACTTAAAAAAATGAATTAAAATTATTTATAAACAAATTTCTGCATTATAGTAAAAAAAAAAAAAAAAAGTAGGAATTGACTTTACATTTTTTTTTATAATACTTGTTTTTCACTTGAAAAGCACATTTTGATCACAGTTGAAATAATTTCTTAGTAATATTGGTTTCCTTTTTTAAAGATTTTGAATAATTAAAAGTAAAAAAAATGATAAATTCAGTAGAAAAAATTTTTGTTATGCTTCTACAGAATTATGGGAGCCTGATGGCCAATTGTCTAATGCTCTGGCTGTTGGTACTGAAGGCTTCAGGTTTGAATCCTGGAGGTGGCATGGATGTTTGTTGGTGGTTCGAAATCCACTTTAAAGTGTAGGTCCCGGTCTAATTAGGCAAAAAATGACCGTAAAGAGACCTAACAAAATCTACAGAATTATTTTATATAGAGATTGTTTATAAACATTGGTAATTTTTAAGAAATAAATTAAGCCACCCGGTCTAATATGGCTGCAAGGCGTAGAGTTGATAACCCTACCCCATAAAATGAAAAAAACATCTCCTCTCCTGAAATCTGCCAATAGGCTGAAGGCCTTGGCCCCCCACAGAACTGTCGCGCAGTGGAAGAATACGTATATAGAAAGGAATTATTATAAATAATAAAATTGCACACAATTTCAATCTCTGGCGTCATAATCCAAATTCCTCTGGCTGTATTCTCTATGGAGTAATAAAAGCAGACTCTTTGGCAATTACGGTAGATGAATCGGATTGATTAGTGTGTTGGTGGATTGAACATTTGCAATAGGTAGAAATCAATATTCACGAATTCGTTTACGATGATGGTATGGTGCAATATTATTTCTACTTAATACGTTGACTCATTTAGATGATGTAGAACTAATGTGTTTAGGATAATATGTATTTTTTTGGTACGTGAAAAGAGCATTTTGATCCTAGTCGAAATAATTTAATAATAATATTCACTACGTTTTAAAAGATTCTGAATGATATATCGTAATATTTTTTTTCTTTCTAATGGAGCTGGCAAACACTTAGACAGCTTGGTTTTGGATGCCTTAAGGCAAGCGCTGCACAGACGTTACTCACTTTGCATTACTGGAGGGGGGTGCGTGTAACTTGAAGATAAGCCACAGACGCGGAGTAACAATGCCCCCGCAACGCTCTACGATCCTATTAGACCGGTACCTACGGTTTAAAGGGGATTCCGAACCACTACAAACATCCATGGCAGCTCCTGGACTCGAACCCCAAGCCTGTGGTACCGAGAGCCAGAGCGCTAGCCACTCGGCCAAAATAGGCCCTATATATCGTAATATTCGTAAATATACATGTATTATGATATATTATTCGAATATTCAATAACTATATTACTAAAATTCTATAAATATATATTTCGTAATATTTGTTTTGTTTTTAAAGATTTTGAATGATTAAAAATAAAGAAATGATAATGATAATTTCAATAGAAAAAAATGTTTTTCGGCTCCTACAGAAGTTAATTTATTTTAAAATATTATTTGTAGATGTTTTATAAGCGATGGTGTTTATAAAAAATAAATAAATCTTGCCAGAAAAAAATTATCAGATTTGAATATACACACATTGCTTAACATCATTTTTATATTATAATTACCCTAAAATATAACATTGCTAATATAAAAACAATATTGTGATTAGTCTGGTGTTATTGTTGAGAATTTTAATGACATTAGTAGTTTACATTAGATTTTATTTTAATTATTTAGAGATTAACTTGTAAGGATTTTAGTAGTTTCGAGTTAGAATGCCTTACTGGACACTATAACACATTGACACTATAAAAATCAGATAAAAATTAACTCATAGACACCATAAAAATTAGAGTACTAATTTGCTAATATTATTTAATATTTTCAATGCGTTTCTAAGCTTTGATTCGTGTAAATTCAAAACTTGTTGGTTACTTTTACAATGAACCTATTACTTAATAGCTTGTAATATTGCAAACTGGAATGATTATCTTTAACAAAGGTACTACGAGAGTGCAATACATCATACTTTCTTTCTCAAGATGATTTTCTTCTATACAGATTTATCGGATTTTATGAACAATTAAGTCGTTCCAGGACAACTAATTTTTTCAATATAAATATTTGTTTATGTATATAGGGGAACTGATGGCCGAGTGACTAACAATCTGGCGCTCGGCACCACAGGTTTCGGATTCGAGTCCATGCAATGTCATGGATGTTTGTAGGGGTTCGGAATCCACTTTAAGCCGTAGATCCCGGTCTAATATGACTGTAGGGCGTAGGGTTGAAAACTTTACCAGTTAAAGAAAAAAATAACATATGTTTCGGAATCTGCCAGTAGGCAGACGGACTTGGCCCGCCATGGGGCTGTCGCGCCATTGAAGAAGAATATGCATATAGAAAGGAATTAATGTAAATAATAAAAATTGAAACTCTAATACAAACTATGGATTAGACGAATTTAAAGTTTACTAATACAAATTTACTAAAAATGAATGAATTTTTAAAAATCCCTATTACAATTTTTTGATGATGATACAGCTATTCCGTGAAAAAATAAGAAATCCATGGAAAAGTTTCTTGCTCAGATCATTACTAATCATTAAAAAGTTATTGCAAATATTATTTGAAAAAATTGAACTAGTCCTGTGCTCTAAGTTATCTTTCGTAAGTACAAAAATATCTATTATTATTCATAAAAGTCAAATTCTCCCTCGGAATGAGAATACAAAATATTTAGGGTTTCTTTTCGATCATCATGTTACTGGCAAAAGCGCATTACTTACACAATACCGCAATTGTCTTCGTAATATTTACCTCCTGATTAATCATCATTTTGAGTGACTGGCGCTTTGGTGCCTCAGGTTTCGGGTTCGAGTCCCAACGGTGTCATAGATGTTTGTAGTGGTTCGGAATTACTTTAAGCCGTAGGTTACGGTCTCATATGACCGTAAGAGCGTCACAGAGCCCAGTCGGACTCATCCACATCGTTCCCAAACTGTAAAAGGGCAACTCAGCTCTAGGCACAGTGATGTAGTGTGGTGTTGTAGTAATAGTAGTCTGCAATTCAGGCTACCATCTCTCTGAGGTCTGTTGATTCTCAAATAACTAAAGAATGTATATCTAATTTAAGTATTTTGCAAAACCTACATAAAAAAGATATTTTGCAATGGGTTTCAGTTCACTGTGGAATATATGACAATGAAATGGCCGATTTTTGTTGGCTTAAAAGGGATCCAGAATCCTACAGATTTCGTTAGATCCTTCAATTTTCAATGTGAGTAATAAGATTTCCGGTCCAAGCAAGTTGACTTAAAAAAAAAGTGTTGGAATCTCTTTTAAAAGTTCCATTTGCCTTACGCGACATGCTGTTACAGTTTTTTCCTTGGAGACTGGTCAAGATTGCCTTGAAGGACAATTATTTAGATTTAACATCATTTCGTCTCCTAATTGTGTGTTTAGTTTAGTTTGTCGCTCTACGGTCATTTTTTGGGATAATTAGACCGGGAGCTACAGTTTAGCGTGGATTCCAAACCACTCACAAACATCCATGCTATCGCCGGGATTCGAACCTGACGCTTGTGGTACCAAAGGCCAGAGCGCTAGCCAGTTGGCCATCAGGTCGCTTAATTGTGTATTATGCAAGACAGTGTTATGGATGCATCGCATCTGAAAGAATGCCCTGAGGTGTCTAGACATTTATATGATAGATACTGTCAGGCAAGAGAGAAACTTCAAGTTCTCCTGACTAGCTGACTTGTGTTGACTTTTGACATTTTTTTTAAATTTTGCATGCTGTTTTTTCTTGACTTTATGTATAGGCTTGTCACACACTAGTCAATGAATTTGTAAGATCAAGTGCTAATGCAATAAGCTAATTAGTCCCATTATCCCTTATTCTTGCTCTGTTTGGACATTCACACTAGACTCTAATTTTAAAAAACTTTACTCACTCCAAAATATTACCATCTGACAAATTACAAATACTAAGTGGTACATGAGAAATGCAGAACTATGCAAAGCTCTTAATGTTCATCAACTTAAAGATTTAATTAAGCACACTTCTCATTAATACTATAATGGCTTTAATGATCACGAAAATATTGAAATTCAGGTTTGTTGTCACTGTACTGACATTTTGTGCACGTTTTAGGCTAATTAGACCGGGACCTACGGTTCAACCTGGATTCTCAACCACTAATTCCTCAGATTCCCCGCCCCACTTAGGATTCGAACCTGAGGCCTGTGTATAAAAGATCAATTGACCATCAGACCGCACTGCAATTCAGGATACAACGTTCTACATTGTAATATTAAAAACCCTGCAAAACTATACTTTTAATTTTGAAATTCTTATATTATTTTTAATTCTGACTTTCAAAAATTTTCCCCTTCATATTTTTAGTATTTTCTGATTAATCACTGATCCTTTTCTGATTGAGAATTCATTAGACTTATTAGCAATTTATCATGTTATGTTCCACTTTGCTAAATCTGCAATTATAGGAGATGAAATCTTTACTGGGTTTCTATGAGATTTAATTACCTGTACCTTGACGTGCATAGAAGGTCTTTAATAACACCTTTCGTTATTCCTTTTAATGTATCTTGCACTGACTGGCAACTTTTTTTCGTGTCCCCACCTCATCTGGGAGATCTTGTCCTCTGAAATGTAGGGTGGTTTGTGTTTGTGACTAATCCTCAGTGTCCTGCAGTGCGGGACGGACATCCCATCTACTCATGGATGGAGAAAAAGGGGCAGCTTCTGTTGCGATGGAGCACCCTTAGGTAGAAGTCTGACTTTTTTCTCCGTGACGCTCTTACTGTCATATGGGACCGGGACCTACGGTTTAAAGTGGATTCCGAACCACTACAAGCATCCATGGCACAGCCGGGACTCGAACCCGAAACCTGTGGCACCGAGTGCCAGAGCGCTAGCCACACGACCATTCAGGCCCATGTAGGGCGGTTTGATGGCCAACTGGCTAAACTCTCTGGCCATTGATACCGTAGGGTTCAGGTGGTGGCCTGGCGGTGACACGAATGCTTGTTAGTGGTTCGGGATTTGAAGGCTGGTGCCGAGTGGCCAGCGTTCTGGGTTTCGGATGCCCGACGGTGCCATGGATGTTTTTAATGGTTCGGAATCCACTTTAAGTGGTAGGTCCCGCTCTCATATGACTGTAGAGCATTATGGAGCCCAATCAGATTTTCTCATCCACATCCTTCCCAAACTGTATAAGGGCATTCAGCTCTAGGCACAATGATGTGGTGTGGTGTAATAATAGTGGTAGTGGTTCATAATCCACGCTGAACTGTATATCCTGGTCTAATTAGCCTGAAGTGAGCACAAAACGACCGTAGAGCGGCAAACCAAACCTGAAATGTAGGAGCTCAGTTTGTATACAAGCAAACTCCCTAGGTTTTCATGACAAGGTTACTGGAAGGTTGAAAGTCAGAATGTGTGTTTTTCCAGTGCTTTATGGTCTGAAGGTTGGACAGAGTTTTAAAAAATCGGAGGTATCCATTATAAGTTTTAGTGGGAAAAACCGTATTTTCAGGTGCCTTTTAAATTAAAAAGCAGTTATTTATCTTCTCTATCATCTTCCTGGGCACTGAGGGATAGCAATTTTCTAGAAGTTGTCCTAAAAAACAACATATGATTTTGTGATTTCTTCAATTATACTGAGATAAAATTACGCAATGAACTACTGAAGATAGTATCCTTCAAGAAAACACCTGGAAAAACCCATTTATCACAACTAAAATTTAGGACAAATATCATATTTTTGTTATCAAATTTTTTTCATGCGATTTCTGGGAAACGATTAAATATGCCCCAATACTCTCACCATTGAACCTATAATTAACGAATAGAAAGCCAAACAGGAGACCACAGGAAGCTGTAAATACAATAATTTTTTACCGACATTTAGGGTAAATATATGTTGTCGTGAATGGAGGGAGGTTATTTGTTTGAAGTCTAAAAAGGCATCGGTGCCTAACCAAATGTCATTGCCATATGTTTTTAATAATTTCTCTGCGGTTAACCGCAAAAAGGCATCTGTTGTAAAATTTCCAGATGGATTATAGGTGACAGCTGATTGTGTGATACACAGGAGACCACCCCTAGGGATGTAGAACACCTTTTTTATCTAAAATATTGCGATATCGTTTTGTGTTATCTGCTCAATTCACTTCGAATAGAAATGGACCCGCCTGTAAGTCACTTATTCGCAAATCTTTCTGTTTATAAGAAGAATGTATTAATTGTTGTGGTTGGGTGTGGGAAATTGCAGTTTACGAGAATCGTTTAAGTTGAATTTAATGAACACTAACCAACAAAACATTTATTTAGCCCGACTCGTGGCTTTGTGACAATGTGCGCCGCTGGTGAGCATTACGGCTGAGGTTCAATCTATCTGCTGGTGGCTTTGCTGTAGACCAGAGGTGGCCAACTCAAATGATCTCGCGGGCCCCTTTGGAAATGCATCCTAACTCCGCTGGCCGCATATAAAAGAATATATATGCTCATATTAGATTTAGACTCAATATAGGCATTTTTATATTCATATTACAACCTGTTATATTAGATGTTTCGAGATACGCGCGCATCACGAGTTCCCAGAATATTCTGTGAACTCATAAATGAAACAGGCAATATCTGTCAAATATTCGCAAAAATACTATTTTAAAATCAAAGTTACATTTTTTTTTGTTGATAATTTTGACTATTAATTTTTGAATAATATATTATTAATATTGCTAATAATGTATTATAATATATTATTAATAGTATTTTTTTAATACATTTGTTTTCACTACTTTGGCCATTATAAAATAAATATATTTTGTGAAAGTGTGATAAATCTCACGGGGCGGAAAAATGTTCAAGACGGGCCCGCAGGTTGGCCACCCCTGCTGTAGACATGTTTCAAAAAATGAGGAGGCGATGGCGTTTGTGATGTTCAACATCTTGCCCCATTCGTCGGACTACCTGGTGGAAGTTTTCTTCCATACGATACTCAAATACAGGAGTAGTGCCCCCTAAAAGTTCTCCTGGAAGGCACAACCGTCTCTCTTCATTGACTCGGAGCCAAGTCAGAGTTCTACCTACGGGTGCTCCATCCCAACAGAAACTGTCCCCTTCATTCCCCCCTTCCATGAGAACACACGGGTTCATGGAATTGGGCTAAAATGTTGCTATCAATTCTACTAAGTGAGATAAAAGCATTAATAAATATATATTTTCTTAAGCCATCACAGATTTAAAAAATCAAATATTTTAAATTTGATAACGTTGTTTAGACTCAAAATTATGGAGATTATGCAAATAAAAAACATTCGAGATATTAAATAAGTGACATAATTTAATCGATGGGAATGTTTTAGGGTAAAAATTGGTAGAATTTATATACTTTAGTAGTGGAATTTATATAATTGGAGAAATTTTTAAAATTTCATTTTTATTCATTTATCACAATATGTGATTGAGAAAGAAAAGGCCAAAGTGAGAAAATCAGTAAAGCGTTAGTGCTCTTTGGTCTGGATGTAAAATACTATCGTATATTGCTTTCCTACGTAAAGTAAGTGACCCAGTTATATTTTTTCCCAAAGTTTCGGATTGTGTTACCAATGTTTTAAAGGCTTTCATCTTCATCGACTCCCGACTAAGGGAAGATCTCATTCTTCAAATTCCCTATGGAAGGCAATCTAACTGACCAACAATGTGTTAGGCAAACATTAAGACAATTTGTAGTATGAAGTGTTTTCTGCTGTTCCTTGTTGCCTTGTAGAAAGGTATGCACAGTTTGAATGTTGTCTGTACCTGTACCTGTGTGCCTAGAGCACAGCGACTGTACAATACGGTTATTTTGTTCTTCTAATTCTTACTTGGTGCAACAGCACCATGATGGGCCAAGGCCGTCTGCCTATTCCAGATTTGGAGACAGTTTTTTTTTATTTATACTGGGTAGAATTATCAACCCTACGCCCATCTCATATTTTACAGGGACCTAAAGTTTAAAGTGGATTTCGAACCACTAAAACATCCATGGCACAACCTAGACTCGAATCCGAAACCTGTGGTACCGAGCTCCAGAGCACTAGTCACTTGGCCATGAGACCTATATGGTTATTTTACTATGGGTAATAAGCATGGATTTATACCTATAAAAATAATTTAGACCATAATTTCCTGTTAGTCTTTGATTCATAGGATAGTAGTACTATGAGCTTCCGTGTGTGCCATAAGCATTAAAAAGGCAGAGGTCGAACTAGTATAAAAAAATAGTACTGTAAGGTAGAAAGATTGTCTGAGCAGCTCTCACAGCATGCAGAATCTAATCTTTCTTGGCCTATTTTACAGTTTACACCTCACAAGCGTGCATCATCCTAATTGTAATGGTGTTGGGCATGAGTGATAAGGAATCTCACCCAGTGGACAAAAATCCTCTTCAGCGTTAGTCCTGTTTTTAAATTCCGACTTTCAAGCGCAATAACTAGCAAATAAATGATTCTTCTCCATTGGCGCAAAAGCCCCATGGTGGGCCAAGGCCGTCTGACAAGAGATATTTTCATTACAGTTGTCAGCCCTACGCCCAATGCTGTACAGTCATATTAGACTGGGACCTACGGTTTAAAGTGGACTTCGAACCACTAACAAACATTCATGCCGCCGCCTGTGGCTCGAATCCAAAAGCTGTGGATCCGAGCACCAGCGCTAGTCACTTGGGCATGAGACCCCTATATAAATGATTATAGATAATATATTATCACTAAGAGTTTATTAATACACTGAAGTGACAAAAGTCATGGGATAGCAATATGCAAATTTTCAGATGGCAGTAGCATCGCGTAGAACAGGTATAAATGCGCAGTGCTTTCGCAGAGCTTTCATTTCTGTTCAAGTTATTCATGTGAAGAGGTTTTGACGTGATGATGACCGCACGACGGGAATTAACAGACTTTGAACGCGGAATGTTAGTTGGAGCTAGACGCATGGGTCATGCCATTTCGGAAATCGTTAGGGAATTCAACATTCCCAGATCCACTGTATCAAGAGTGTGCCGAGAGTATGAAATTTCAGGCATAACATCCCACCATGGACAGCCCAGTGGTCGACCGCCTGCACTTAACGACCGAGACCGGCGACGTCTGCACAGAGTCGTAAATTCTAACAGACAAGCAACACTGCGTCAAATAACCGCAGAAATCAATGTGGGACGTACAAGGGACTTGTCTGTTAGAACTGTGCGGAGAAATTTGGCTTTCTTGGGCTATTCCAGCAGAAGACCGACTCGAGTGCCTTTACTGACAGAACGACATCGCTTGCAGCGACTCTCGTGGGCACGTGAGCATATCGGTTGGTCCCTAGATGAATGGAAAACCGTGGCCTGGTCCGATGAGTCACGATTTCAGTTGGTAAGAGCTGATGGTAGGGTTCGAGTGTGGCGCAGACCCCACGAAGCCATGGACCCAAACTGTCAGCAAGGCACTGTTCAAGCTGGTGGTGGCTCCGTAATGGTGTGGGCTATTTTTTCATGGCATGGACTTGGTCCTCTGGTGCGACTGGACCGAACATTGACTGGAAATGCTTATGTTCAGCTACTTGGAGATCACTTGCAGCCATTCATAGACTTCATGTACCCAAACAACGATGGGATTTTTATGGATGACAATGCGCCATGTCACCGGGCCACAACTGTTCGCGATTGGTTTGAAGAACATTCTGGACAATTCCAACGAATGATCTGGCCACCTAGATCGTCCGACATGAATCCCATCGAGCATTTATGGGACATCATCGAGAGGTCTGTTCGTGCCCAAAATCCTGCACCATCAACGCTTTCACAATTATGGACGTCTATCGAGACAGCATGGCTCAATATTCCTGCAGAAGACTTCCAATGACTTGTTGAGTCCATGCCACGTCGAGTTGCTGCACTTCGCCGGCCGAAAGGAGGGCCGACACGATATTAAGAGGTATCCCATGACTTTTGTCACTTCAGTGTATGTAAAAGTCTTATGATTAATATTTTGTTATTGTAAATCTTTTTAAATGATATATAAATTTAAAAATGTTTACAATTATATATTTTAAAATAACTATAATCTAAGATTATGGAAAGAATAATATTTTTTTTAAAGTTTCTTTTATTCTTTTTTGTGAATATTCAGAAAGACAAACTCTACCTTTTCCATTCAATCCTCCAATTAATATTTTTTTTATTCAAAGATTCGATACCCACATGATCAATGAATTAAATGGAATAAAAATCTTTGAAAAAGAAAAATGAAATCAAATCCTTGCTGTCTATTCTTAAAGAGAGCTGGATGATCTAGTTTCAGATGAGGTAGATTCTACCATCTATAAAACAATTATATGGTCTCCTTTAAATTTATATAACGCCTATAAAAAAATTGATGGTATCTAATTGAACAATTTTTAAAAAAAATATCTGTTGACTCAAAACGCTTAATTATTGGCTTTACACACAGAAAAAAAAATGTGACGTCGGTGAAAAAAGTAATATGATCTAGAATCGCATTTAAATAAAATGCAAAGAGATCTAGTTACCTGAAAGAAAAATAGCAGTTAAAAAGTAATGAGATACTAGAGATATATTCGCTGATTAGAGCGTTGAAGGCTTGCGGTAGACGTCTAGGCAGGTGTTTATTAGTTGACTGATAAGACCGCACAGAATGTGATAACCGCAATGTGGACTATATTCTTCAATGAAATTCTTCCCACTTCATTAAATATTGTTGTGAGTAACCATTTGATGAGACAAATAATCTACGTACATTAATTTAATTGTTGTCTGAATAGTTATTTTTGAATAGAATGTATACAAAAAAAATTTTTTTCTAATGCAACTGGCAAACACTTAGACACTTGGACTTCGATGCCTTAAGGCAAGCGCTGCACAGACGTTACTCACTTTGTACTACCCAGGGAGAGCGTGTTACTTGAAGGTAAGCCACGGACGCGGAGTAACAATGCCCCCGCAACGCTCTACGATACTATTAGACCGGGACCTACGGTTTAAAGTGATTTCCGAACCACTACAAACATCCATAGCACCTCCGGGACTCGAAACCGAAACCTGTTGTACCGAGCGCCGTATCCAAGAAATAAATTGAGTAAATTTTTAGTTTAATATTAATAAACGAACATGTGGCTTATATTTTTATTAAAATTAAGGCATCCGAAATTATAAACATACAAATTTCGCTTATATAGTAAGCTACAGATGTAGTTAATTTTTAAAAGGGTAAAGCTTTATCTAAGTCGAAAGAAAATAAAAAAAAATTCTACGGATGCTACCATTCTATCTTCAGCCATATGACTACGAGACCTTTCAGCGTTTTTTAAGTGAGAGTCCTTTTCAAATTTTGTTATCTTTATACCTTCACTGGGGACAGATGGCCGAATGACTATGACTCTGTCGCTCGGTGCTGCAGGTTTCATGGTCGAGTGGATGGATGTTTGGAGTGGTTCGGAATCCACTTTAAACCATAGGTCCCGTTCTCATATGACTGTATAGCATTGGGCGTAGAACTGAAACCCTACCCCGCGAAAAGAAAGCATCTCCTGTCTCGAAATCTACCAGTAGGCAGACGGCCTTGGCCTATCATGGGGCTGTTGCGCCCCGAATGATGATGACGATGACTTCATTGTCCGAAAGCTCATTTTTTATTGGCAGATAATCACAAGTATTACATGTATCTTTGGACAGAACTAAAAAAAAAAAAAAAAAAAAAAAAAAAAACCCTCGATTTTATATTATTATTAGTGACGATTCAATATTAGTGACGATTCAATAGCTAAACAAGTTTTGTCATTTCTTCATTGCCGCAACAGCCCCAGGGTGGGCCAAGACCATCTACCTACTGGCAGATTTTAAGAAAGAAGATGTTTTCTTTTCATAGTGTAGAGCTGTTGGCCATACGCTTAGCAGTCATATTAGACACCTATTGTTTAAAGTGGAATCCGTACCAATAAAAACATCCATGGAACTATCAGGACTCGAACATGAAACCTGTGGTACCGAGCACCATAGCGCTAGTCACTTGGAAGTCCGGCTCATTTTGACAATTAGTGGGGTTGATACTTATTATTAGAGAAAATTGTTTTGAATATAGACAATTAGGAGTCAATTAAATATTTTGGCATTAAAATTTAATAAAATTCAGAAAGTGGACTCAATCCATTTGACAAGTGCAACATTCACTTAATTCATTAATTAATAAATTGTACATTAACATTTGTACATTTTCATTTTTTTTCTAAATTTTGTAATAGTTAGCAAGCTGATTAATTGATAAAATTAAATTTTAAACACTATAAAATGATGTCTAATTTATTCAAAATAGCATTTAATATGACCAGTTTCAAAAAGCTCAAAATTTTTAGGTACAGGGTGATTATAATTAAAATCCCATTTTCAAAAGGCGATAAAAAAAAGGTGTGGCATCAAAAAAATTCCAAAGTGTATTAATAGATGACGCTGTAAGCGGCATAAAGAAAGTGAATTAGGTTGCAGCGATATTTTGAATCGAAATTACAACGTATTTGGCATGAGTTGCACATTAAACCAACTGTAGTGTTCAATGTACTCTACTGTTTCGGTTTTTTGACGGAAAAAAAGACTTCCATTCCACAGTTGTGATACTGTTAGTGGAAAGGCCATCCACAACGGCAAGGTCATAACCAAATTGAATAGGAAAAATCGGCGTAACTTTTTTTGATGCCATAACGTTCCCCTGCCCATAAGCCTTTATGTAAGCGGCATAAAGAAAGTGAATTAGGTTGCAGCGATATTTTGAATCGAAATTACAACGTATTTGGCATGAGTTGCACATTAAACCAACTGTAGTGTTCAATGTACTCTACTGTTTCGGTTTTTGACGGAAAAAAAGACTTCCATTCCACAGTTGTGATACTGTTAGTGGAAAGGCCATCCACAACGGCAAGGTCATAACCAAATTGAATAGGAAAAATCGGCGTAACTTTTTTGATGCCATAACGTTCCCCTGCCCATAAGCCTTTATGTAAGCGGCATAAAGAAAGTGAATTAGGTTGCAGCGATATTTTGAATCGAAATTACAACGTATTTGGCATGAGTTGCACATTAAACCAACTGTAGTGTTCAATGTACTCTACTGTTTCGGTTTTTTGACGGAAAAAAAGACTTCCATTCCACAGTTGTGATACTGTTAGTGGAAAGGCCATCCACCACGGCATGGTCATAACCAAATTGAATAGGAAAAATCGGCGTATGTTTTTTTGATGCCATAACGTTTAACGTTCCCATACCCCTTCTTCAAGTTTCTTCAGTTCAAATTTGAACTCATTGTGACGAATGTTTCTTTTTTTTTACAACATTTTGAAAGTGGAACTTTAATTACAATCACCCTGTATTTATGCAGCACGTCTTATGCTGTTTTAGTTTTTGCTGTGTATCATGCTTTGCTATCATTTTTGTCGATAATTAAAATATACAATAACGTTCAATTATTTTACTAAAACAGCAATGGGAATATTCAAAAAAATGATTCGTTTTTACACTTTAAATACTATAATTTTTGACGTGTTTCACAATAACAAACGTAAAAGTGTAATTTTACTACACCACACATTTTATTACTTTTTTTTTACCAATACAGTCTAGTCTACTATAATCATTTTGATATCTGCATTTCATCTTTTGACAAACTTGCAGTTTCACACTCAGAAGAAATCTCCACTATACAGAACTGCTACCATTTATTACCATTCTTTTTTTTTATTCCCTCCATTCTTTTTAATGCTATCAATGACAGGTTTGGTTTGATTTGTATCTCTACGGTCATCTTGTGCACACTTTAGGCTAAACAGACGGGGACCTACAGTTAAAAGTGGATTTCAAACACACTAACAAACATAAATGGCAGCGCCGGGACTGGAACTTGAAACCTGTGAAACCGAGCACCACAGCGGCTATGATGCCCCTACAATATTTTTTTATTAAATTCTAAAAATAAATAATTTGACTATACAATAATGCATGGCATGGGAATATTCACATGTTCGATTTTTTTCCCTAATGCAGCTGGTAAACACTTAGACAATTGTCTTTGATGCTTTAAGACAAGAGCGGCAACGACATTAATCACTTAGCATTACCCAAGAAGTGCATGTATCTTGAAGATAAGCTATGGACGCGAAGTAGCACTATCACTGCAAAACTGTACGATCCTGTTAGACTGAGACCTACCGGAACCGGGTTAGATTCCGAACCTCTACAAACAACCCTGAAAAAATCCATGTCTGGGACTCGAACCTAAAATCTGTGGTACCGAGCGCCAGAGCGCTAGCCACTCGGCCATTCATTCCCCAAAATTAAATAATTTGCATAGGCAATAACGTTCAATTATTTTTCAAAAATGAAAATGGGAATATTCACAATTTTTTTTTTTTTTTTTTTTTTTTTTTTCTTACCATCTTAATACTACGATTTTTGACATGTTTCACAATAATAAACGTAAAATCGTAATTTTACTACACCACACACATTTTTTTTCCTTTTACCAATCTACTATAATCATAGTGATATCTGCATTTCATCTTGTGCCAACCTTGCAGTTTCACACTCAGATGAAATCTCCACTACGCAGAACTCTTACCATTTATTACCATTCTTTTTTTCTCTATTCTTGTTGATGGCATCGAATGACAGGCGATGATATCTCACGGCAAACACAACCGTAAAATATTGATCTTTTTTACTTCGAAAGATTCACCTTTAGATGCGCAGTGCGCTTATTTCCGACTGCGTAGCGTGTATTTTCCAGGTAAAATTGTATCCTTTTTTCCCACTTCTGTCGGGAGAAAATTCCTGGAAGATTCAACCTCCTGCTAATGGACCCATGCTACAACCTTAACATGTTATTTTTTTTATGTCTTGAGATATGTTTTAAGGCGAATCAAGTGTCGATGGAATATTTTAAGTGCCATTTTTCCCAAAATTTCCAGGTAAGATTCGGTAGTTTCCTTTTGCATGGGAAATGATGATCTTTGCTTTTTTTTAAGGACGGATTGCTTTTGATTGGTACCATTAAAGATTTTTTTTCCCTTTCTGTTTGATGTGGGTCAAATTCCTGTGAACTCCGGGAAGAGGTGTTTATCGTGTTAAAGCGTGAAATAAATGCATTGATATTTATCTTCGGATATATCTGACATCAAAATTTGATCTTTCGGTACATTTAACATACATTTTTTTCCTCCATTCTGAGAATTTCTAAATCAGAATTGTGTATGTTTATGAATAAAAAAAAAAAAAAAAAATGGAGATGCATTGACAAATTGTATTGTTTTAAAGTGTATTATTTTACTTAAAATTTTGCTTTGCTAGAAATGGCATCAGTTTTTTTTTTTTTTTTTTTTTTTTTGACACACCAAGAAATTTCTCCAAACTTTGCTACAATTTGGATTTAAACAGAAATAATTTGCTTTTATGTGATACACAATGCGTTTTGTTTGAGTGTTTTTATTTTACTTTTACTTTTAAATGTAATGTGTACAACTTTTCTTCTAAAAACATTTTGATTCAATGCGTATCTTTACCATCGAAAGAGTTTTATGAATTCGCGGAATCAAATTTCTTCAATAATGATCTTCTGAAGAAATAAACTGACAAAATGACAAAGTGGATTGTTTAAAAGTGTTTATTTTTTTTTGTTTCAACTTAATCATTTAATCCCAAAGCTACTTTAAGAATTTTGCGACTGTATATTTATGAATAAAAAAATAACGGAGGCGTTTTGACAAATTGTATTGTTTTAAAGTGCATCATTTTACTTAAAATTTTGCTTTACAAGAAATCGCATTTATTTTTTTTTTTACCTCATACCAAGAAATTTCTTCAAACTTTGCTGCAATTTATAAAAAAATTTGGATTTGAACAGAAAGAATCTAAGAATTTGCTTTTAGCTAGGTTCACAATTGCTTGAGTATTTTTTATTTGAATTTTAAATGTAATGTACACAACTTTTCTTTAAAAAAATTATGCTTTAATGCGTACTTTTTCCATTTAAAGAGCTTTAAGAACTGAATTTTAGAAGGAACTGGTGTTTTTTTCACTGAACCAAAATTTCTCAATAATGATCTTTTGAATAAATATACTGATATATAATATAATGACAAATCGGATTGTTATACAATATTTAATTTTTTTTGTTTCAACTTAATCATTTAATCCCAAAGCTACTTTAAGAATTTTGCGATTGTATATTCATGAATAAAAAAGCGACAGAGACATTTTGACAAATTGTGTTGTTTTAAAATCTTTTACTTAAAATTAATTTATCAGAAATTTCTAAAAATAATTTATTTTTACTTAGATACACAATGCTTTTTTCTTGAGTATTTTTTATTTGACTTTTAAATGTAATGTATACAACTTTTCTTTTAAAAAAAATTATGGTGTATCTGTTCATCTAAACAGTTTTAAGAATCACATTTCTTCAATAATGATCTTTTAAATAAATAAACTGAGATAGTGGCAAATCGGATTATTTTAAAGTGTTTAAATTTTTTTTTGTTTCAACTTACCTTCAAACCTCATAGCTACTTTAAGAATTTTACGATTGTATATTTATGAATTAAAAAAAATGGTGATGCATTGACAAATCGTATTGTTTTAAAGTGTATCATTTTACTTAAAATTTTACTATACTAGAAATCGCATCAGTTTTTTTTCTTACATACTAAGAAATTTCTCCAAACTTTGCTACAGATTATAAAAAATTTGGATTTAAGCAGAAATAATTTGCTTTTACCTAGATTCACAATGCTTTTTGCTTGAGTATTTATTCTTTTTTCTTTTTTTTACTTTTAAATATAATGTATACAACTTTTAAATCAAATTATGATTTAATGTGTATTTTTTTCATCTAAAGAGTTATAGAAATTCTTTGAATCAAGTCTCTCAATAATGATCTTCTGTATAAATAAACAGACATAATGACAAATCGGATTATTTAAAAATATTTCATGTTTTTTCTTTCAACTTAACCACCTAATCCCAATGGTACATTACGAATTTTACGGTTGTGTATTTATGAATAAAAAAAACAACAGAGACACTTTGACAAATTGGATTGTTTTAAAGTGTATCATTGTACTTAAAATTTTACTTTACTAGAAATCGCATTTGGATTTTTTTTTTTACGTACCAAGAAATGTCTTTAAACTTTGCTACAAGTTATATAAAAAATTTAGATTAAAAGATAAAAAGTTTGCTTTTACTTAGATGCACAATGCTTTTTGAGTATTTTTTTTTATTTTAACTTTTTTTTTTCTAAAAAAATTATAGTTTAATGAGTATCTTTTTCATCTAAAGAGTTTTAAGATTTCGCTGGATCAAATTTTCCAAATAATGATCTTCTGTATAAATAAACAGACAAAATGACAATAGTTGATATTTTTTTGTTTTAACCAACTATCTTATTCCAGAGAGTTACATTGCGAATTTTGCAATTGTATATTTATGAATAAAAGAATAACAGATGCATTTTGACAAATTGTATTGTTTTAAAGTGTACCATTTTACTTAAAATTTTAATTTACTAAAAATCGCATTTTTCTTGCCATGCTAATAAATTTAAAATTTAAAATTTAAAAATTAAAAATCTAAACAGTTTTAAGAATCACATTTCTTCAACAATGATCTTTTAAATAAATAAACGGATATAAATTGACAAATCGGATTATTTTAAAGTATTTAATTTTTTTTTGTTTCAACTTAACCATCAAATCGTAGAGATACTTTAAGAATTTTACGTTTGTATATTTATGAATAAAAGAATAAGGGAGACGTTTTGACAAATTGGATTATTTTAAAATGTATCATTTTACTTTAAAGTTAATTTGTGATTAATTTCTAAATCAACGCTACGAATTGCAAGCGTATATTTATGAATAAAAAAATAATGGAGATACATTGACAAATTGTATTGTTTTAAAATTTATTATTTTACTTTACTAGAAATCACATTTGTTTTTTTACATACCAAGAAATTTCTCCAAACTTTGTTACAAGTTATAAAAAAAATTGGATTTAAATATAGAAATAATTTCCTTTTACCTAAATACACAATGCTTTTTGCTTGAGTGTTTTTTTTTTAAATTTGCTTTTAAATGTATTGTAAGCAACTTTTCTTTTTTAAAAAAAAAATATGGTGTATCTTTTCCATCTAAATAATTTTTAGAATCACATTTCTTCAATAACGATCTTTCAAATAAATAAACTGATATAATGACAAATTGTATAATTTTAAAGTATTTAAATTTTTGTTTCAACTTACCATCAAGCCCCAGAGCTACTTTAAGAACTTTACGATTGTATATTTATGAATAAAAAAGCAACAGAGATGTTTTAACAAATTGTATTGTTTTAAAGTGTATCAATTTACTTAAAATTTTGCTTTACTAGAAATCGTATTCGTTTTTTTTACCTCATACCAAGAAATATTTCCAAACTTTGCTACAATTTATAAAAAATAATTGGATTTAAACAGAAACAATCTAAGAACTTGCTTTCACCTACATACACATTACTTTTTGCTTGAGTTTTTTTTTAATTTAGGCTTTTAAAAGTGATGTATACAATTTAAAAAAAAAAATTATAGTTTAATGCGTACCTTTTTCATCTAAAGAGTTTTATGAATTCGCTGAATGAATTTTTCCAAATAGTGATCTTCTGTATAAATAAACTTACGTAATGCAAATCGGATTATTTTAAAGTATTTAATTTTTTTTTGTTTCAACTTAACCATCAAACCCCAGAGCTACTTTAAGAACTTTACGATTGTATATTTATGAATAAAAAAATAACGGAGACGTTTTGACAAATTGTATTGTTTAAATTATTGTTATTAATTTAATATTAATCAAAACGTTATAATTTTTTTAAACTATGCGAAATTTATTTTCTACTTAAATTTATAAATATAAAATAAAAATAACACGATATATCAATAATTAATAGTAGAATTTAATTTTTTTTAGATATTTACATCATGTAGCAAGTTTTCGTTTTTTTAGACATAAATTTAGTATAAATAAATATTAATATCCAATATTAGGATAAAAAAAGGTTTGGCATTAATAATAATCTTTATCAAAATGTAAATAATTGCTAAAATAATAAAAATTTAGCTAATTAAACTAATAAAAGATGTAAACATATAGAAAATAAATAAATAAAACTCATTTTTATTTATAGATACATTAAATTATATTATGTTTTTTAATTTGTTTTTCTGATTTTCAAATAAAATGTGAAGGAATTTTTTTTATAGTCATAGAATAGATATTTTCCTTTGAAAGATTTAATAATTTCTTTGAATGTGAATTTCTAAACAATAATTTTCTGAATAAAAAAATTTGATTATTTTAAAATCGATCATTTTATAATAAAACTCATTTTCGAATTTCAACATTGCTCAAAATAATTAGGAGATACTGTAATATTCCTATTCACCTCAATCAAAAGACTGTAAGGTCTTGCAATAAATTAACTGGCAGTCATCTCAAAGGTAATAAGCTACAAATTTTTATCAAATGTCTTGCAACGCAATCAAACACATTTTTCTAACTCTCTAATTCAGTTCTCATGGACATTGACCTACAAGAATCTATAAACAAAATAACAGGAGCATCTCGATCAGAAATTATTTTCTATGTATCTTCATTCTATGCACAGGGGGTTATCAAAATAATGAAAACCATAGATTTATAAAGAATCCTTTATTAGTATGGTGTAGGACCGCCTTTGTCATGTAATACAGCTTGGATCCGCCTAGGAATCGATTCATACAAGTGCTGAATAGTCTTTAGAGGAATATTGTACCATTCTTCATGGAGATAGTGTGAAAGTTCTGGGAGAGATGCCAGTGGAGGATATCGATTCCGTATTGGACGCTCTAAAATAGACCATAACGGTCCAATGGTATTGAGGTCGGGTGACTAGGTAGATGTTTAATTTCATCCTCGTGTTCATCAAACCATGATTGGACAAGTCCCGCTGCATGGATGGGTGCATTATCATCCTGGAAAATTCCCTCTTCTGCAGGAAATAAAGTTTGCATCATAGGATGGACCTGATCAGCTAAAGTTTCTCTATATTTTTCCCCAGTGATCCTTCCTTTCAGGGTTAAGATTGGTCCAGAAGAAAATAATGACATGGCTGCTCATATCATGACAGATCCACCTCCATGCTTGACAGTTGGAAGGAGACAATCACGATCATACACTTGTGCAGGTGTTCTCCATCCGTCCTGTTGTAGGGAAAAATGTGAAAGACGATTCGCCAGACCATATTACTTTATTTCACTTATGAAACGACTAGGTTTTGTGAGTGTGACCCCCCTGTAGACGACGTTTGGCATTAACATCTGTTAGAAGTGGCTTGAGAATTGCTGCTCTGGCGTAAATGCCCTGTTTATGAAGGTGCCTCTAAACTGTAATGATTGACACTGGAGAATCCAGATGCTGATTGAACTCTGCGGTCACTTTTGTTGCAGTTGTTCGCTTTTGAGACATCACAATTCGTTTTAAATCCGTCGGTCTCTTTCCCTGAGCTTCTCTTTCCGTTCCACTCTTTTTCTTTGCCGAGCTTGTCTTGCCACGCTGTGTGTATGCTGTCATGACTTTAGACACCGTACCTCTAAAAACGTCTAAAAGTTGGGATGTTTCGGTTACACTTGCTGCAGCTAGACGGGCTCCTACAATTTGTCCTCTTTGAAAATATGAAAGGTCCGACATTTGACGCGTTTGAAATAAATCCAAGACTTACTACCCCATAATACCAGAATATATACATTTCTATTTAATAAAAACTGGTAGCTGTTATTATATTTTAATGCTTACGAAGCGCATTCAAAAATGTCACTTTTATTCACAGGTGTTTCCATTATTTTGATAACCCCCTGTATGACTTTATATCTTGTATCATCTGCTACTAAAAATGCTGATTTTTCCCCCTTAAACACTGTTAAAGATTCTAATATTCTCACAGATTTCAACTCTGATAGCAACTAAAAACTCTCTCTTAGTCATAGGATATCCCTATTCACCTCAATCAAAAAACTGTAATGTCTTGCAATTAAATTAAACGACAGTCATCTCGAAGATAATAGCTACAAATTTTCATCAAATGTCTTGCAACAGGAGTAGATTTTTCCAACTCTCTAATTCAGCTCTCATGGACATTGACCAACAAGAGGAACACAAAATCGGAAATTATGTTGTATTAATTCTAGGTAAAAACCAATCTAAATTACTCTGCTGCTACTAAAAACCATATTTACCCAATATTTCATTACCCATATTTCAACCCTGATAGCAACTAAACACTCTCTCTTAATGACAGAAATTTATATTCACCTTAAACGTAAGGACTTGCAATTAAATTAAATGACAGTCATCTCAAAGATAATAAGCTACAAATTTTCATCAAATGTCTCGCAACAGGAGTAGATTTTTCCAACTCTCTAATTCAGCTCTCATGACCTACAAGAATCAATAATCAAAATAACAAGAGAATCTCAATCAGAAATTATCTTCTATGTTATTCTGCTGCTACTAAAATTGCTGATTTTTTTCCTTAAACACTGTCAAAGATTTTAATATTCGCTCGAATTTCAACCCTGATAGCAACTAAAAACTCTTGGTCATAGGATATCTTTATTCACCTCAGTCGAAAGACTGTAAGGTAATGCAATTAAATTAAATGAAAGTCCTCTCAAAGATAATAAGCTACAAATTTTTATTAAATGTCTTGCAATATGAATAGATTTTTCCAACTCTCTAATTCAGCTCTCATGGACATTGACCTGCATTATTCTTACCAAAGGATTTTTCTAGAAAGGACGCTGTGCCATTCAAAGCTCTCCAACAAGAAATCTGAGAATCTACTATTTCTTACTTGGCACATCATTTGATTATACTTTGCAATTGATTTGGTAAGTAAAATATATAAAATATTTTTTTATTAAATTATGGTATAATAATGGTAGGTAACGGGCATCTTAACGATTTCGTTAAATCTTAGTATTTGTTCAAGGTTTCGAGCCTTTTTTTCTCAAAAGTCGAGATCAGGTTACCAATTAAACTCTGTATGCTGAGTTCAAGCTGTACTCTGTATAAAATAGAAGCAATACAGTTTGCTGATTCACACAGTTCGCGATGTCGTAAGTTAACAAACGGGAAAAAATGATATTTTTTCTTACATTTTTTGTCTAGTTGTTGCACATTGGTAGCCCACATGTTTCACACGCAGATACCATGGATGTGGGTTGGAAGGAGTATATTGCTTTCGTGCGGGTTTTATGGGTAATTGCCCCATATTTGCACGTCATTTGGGTGTAGTTTCTCGCTCTATGGTTATTCTGTGCACACTTAAGGCTTGTTAGACCGGGACCTACAGTTTTAACATACACGTGATTTGGGAGAAAATCGTAATAATAAAATCTATATATATAAATCTCTAAAATATAATATGCCTGAATATAATTTCCTGCATGATATTAAATATACACCGAATTTGAATATTATTTATTACCGTATTACGTACTACGTTATACAACACGTACGTTATACGCTATTACTTTATTACTACGTGTTACTCTATTCTTACGTTATGCAAAAACTCTCTTTAGTACTCTACCCTTATTCGGTATTTAAATTTTAATTAATTTAAATTCTTATAAAAACTTTTTTTTCTTTAATGCTTAGTTTATTCTTTTTAATTCGTTGTTCTTTTGTTTTATCTACAATCATGTCCATAAATTAAGCATAATGAAGTTCAGGCAAAGAAAGAGACAGAAGCAAAACAAATTTGACTTATTTGTAAAGTCTATTTATTAAACAAAAGGTAAAGAGCAAAAAAGATGCTATATGTTTGACATAATTAATAAAAATTGCGATTTTTACTCCCTGGAGCAAATTTCAAAAAAGAACCTATTTACAAAAAAAACAGTATAACATGGTTAGTATGATGGTTAATATGGAGTATGTCTCCCGGACGATGCAACACAGGCCTTACAACGCCTAGGCATGCTGAGTATCAAATTATCAATCTGATCTTGGGGAATATTACACCACTCATCAAGCAATGCCCTCCGAAGTTCGGGTTGACAGGTGGGAGGGGGTTGACGGGCTGCAATTCGTCAGCCAAGCATATCCCACACATGCTCTATTGTATTCAAGTCCGGTGAGTATGCTGACCAATCCATACGGGTGATATCCTCCAATTGAAGGCATTCGTCTACAATGTTTGCACGGTGAGGACGGGCGTTGTCATCCATAAACAGAAATTCAGCACCCATGGCGCCCCGAAACAAACGTACATGTTGTTCCAGAATGACATCCCGATAGATGTGGCCTGTCATCGTTACACTCTGAACATGCAGGTCAGTTATGGAACCAAGAATAATTCCTCCCCAAACGAGCCATCCTGCACCACCGAAACAGTGTCGTTCAATGGTGTTCTCTTGGTGGTAACGGGTACCTGACGCTCTCCATGTGAAAGTCCGGCGAGAATCAGACTGCAAACTAAACCTGGACTCGTCGGAAAACATCACACCAGACCACTGTTGCGGTGTCCACAATGCATGCTCTCTACTCCAGGTTAATCGCAGGCGACAGTGAGTTGCGGTAAGTGGAACACATCTGACAGGCCTACGAGCACATAGACCAATGTGCCCTAAGCGTCTGTACACGGTCTGCCTTGAAACTGTCGTACCGGTAGCTGAAGAGAGCTGACGGGACAAGTCTGATGCTGTGCTCCGTCTGTTTCTTTTGGCAGCAACTGCTAAATACCGGTCCTCATTCGGCGTTGTAACTCGGGGGCGACGTGTGCTGTAACATCTACTCACATTACCATCATCTTGGAATCGTTGCCAAAGCCTGGAGATGACACTCTTTGCGATTCCAAGTTCCTCGGATACTTCCAGCTGGGTACGTCCACATTCCAGTCGTCCGATAATTCTACCACGTAAAAAATCATCCAAATGCTTCCTTTGTGCCATAACTATGCGGTTATTGCACTGAAAGGCTTTTAAAGCGCTTGTGAACAATTTTACTTCTTTGCCACTATTCCTTATATACCCCTCTCTTACACTCTCGTCATTGTGACGTACTATCCGCGTCGTCTGGTGGTTTTCTGTAATTTGCATATTCTTCTTCAAGATGTGTGTGATAATTCTACAGGTGAAATTTTTATTTTAGAGTTCAATTTCGGTATGATTCTGAATTATCCTTAATTTATGGACATGAGTGTATATAACTTATGACTGTTGTTAAGAGAGTTCCTATTGATAAATTTTCTAACATGTTAATGACTCTTAATGTTTCAATCTAATATAAGTACATTGTTTTAATAGAAATGCCACCATTTTTGCTGTTGTTGTAATCATAATACTGTATGATATCTTAAGAAAAACATCATTTTTCTATAAACATTAAACAAAACATATTCACGTTATACCTTGACATTTTTAAAGAGGAGTAATTTAAAATTGTATTTTTTTTTTTATTTTGCTGAGCAGCCGTGGTAAATCCTCTAAACTACTTTGACCATATTCGTCTCATAATGCATATTCAATGTAAACAAGTAATATAAAAAAAAAATGTAAAGTCAATTCCTACTTTTTTTCACTGTATTGCAGAAAATCCTTTATAAATAATTTTCATTTATTATTTAAAGTTTATCGGGGGCCATCTACTGATAGATATATGCAACTTAAATCTAAAAAAAACCTAAAATTAATTATTAAAATTTAATGAATGAATTCATATTTGAAGAAACTGTATTTACATCCAATGTCATCTACTACAAGTTCAAAAAAATGTATTTGAACTTGAGTGGATGAATAAAAAATATTTTATGAACGATCGAAAATTTGAACAAGATATATATAGGGAGAGTGGGAGCTAATAGAAGGAATTGAAAAATGACGAGTGAGGAAAGGAAGACATTACTTTCCTCAAAGATTTTCAGTGTAACTGCTGCCTATTCGTTTGTATATTATACGGGAGGAAAACCCGGAAAACACCCATCAGATAGCCTGGCTATCGATGCTGGAATTTTTTGCATTCATTGTTCCAATCCTCGTTTCTGAAACCAGAACGCTAATCACTCTCCTATCAGACCCCTTCTTCCCAAGTATGTCAGAATAATAGAGAGTTTTTGCACAACGTTTTTTTATCATCCGGTATTTTTCTTCCTAGCGCGCATGCTCATAGGAAACATTGTACCTATTGCGCATGCATATCTGCGCATGTAATACTGCACTGCTGAGCTATTCCTATGAGCATGCACGCTAGGAAGAAAAAAATATCGGACGATAAAAAAACGTTATGCGAAAACTCTCTAATAGAGAGTTTTTGCATACCGTACGTTAGTTACCGTAGGACGTCCGTTAGCTTTTTCTCCCTAGCGCGCATGCTCATAGGAAACTGAGCATGCGCGCTAGGGAGAAAAAGCTAACGGACGTCCTACGGTAACTAACGTACGGTATGCAAAAACTCTCTAATATTAATAACGTTTACATTATTTATTTCCAATTCCTTTGAATTTTTGGGATCCAATAGTAAAAGTGAGAAACTGGAGAGCAGGACTCTCTAATTCCACTGGTGCCTTCCGTTGCAGTCACTGCTTTAAGAAACGAAGAGATGCGATTGTGACAGAGTGTGAAAAATGTCTCACATCATTAGAAAGACTGACTGGTGGGACTTTTTTAGGCTTTCTCCCATACGGCCCACATATGTGAAATAGTAACTCCTAAAAATCCTCCCGGAACACAATGTCCGACGGTCTTTTCTGGGCAAACACAAGTGACCCACTGATGTTAAACAGAAGAAAAAAACTTTGACACCCTTTTACAAACTATCAATCTTTCTTTCTAAATATGCACAGAAGCTTGCTGTATTTCTTATTTTTAGTAAGGAATAAGTAATTTAATTTTTTTAAATTTGATCTTAAAATCTTTCCAATAAATCTACGAAGCAAAAAATTGCGTTAAATCCTGCACTTCCTATTTTAACAATCTCAAGAACTGAACTTTACTACAAGAGAACGAGGAAGGTAAAATCTTTTACTCTTAGAGTTAAAATTCTTCACTAATAGAGTTAGCAATTCATTTCATTAGACGTTTCTTCGAGCGTAAAATATTTTAAAAATAGGTGACATAGTCCTGCGTCGAAAAAGAAATACTCTTAAAATATTGATTTTTTCAAGGTCAAACGTCATGCCAGTTTTAAAACAACAACACAAAGTGACGAGAGTTTTTGCAGATTCTATCACTCCAAATTTCGATAAAGTCATTTCATTTACTGTCGATGGTAATTGCATCAAAAAGGTAAAAGTGCAATTTTTTCGAAGATAACGGTTGATGCATCGATATATAGACTACTTTTTCATGACTACTGGAAATACGAAATTCCACAACAAATTCCTTCATGTTTGTAACCAAAAACACTAGAATATTTGATCAATAATCCGTGTTACGTATTTGTAACAAATACGTAACGCGGTTTAAATATAGTTAATTTTAGTATTAATTATATAGTTTATAGTTTAAATATTTTTAGTATATAGTTTAAATATAGTTAATTTTAGTATTAATTATATAGTTTATAGTTTAAATATTTTTAGTATATAGTTTAAATATAGTTAATTTTAGTATTAATTATGCTAAAAAGGCCAAATATCATTGACATTGAAAAATTAGTGAACCTTTTTTTTAAGCATATGATATTAAATTTAAATTTTCCGAAATGATTATAGATAAAAAAATTATAGGAAACATGTGAGTTAAATTTTTTAACAAAACTCAAATAGAAGAGAACGAAGTGAGATCGCAAATTCACAATGAATCCGTTAAGATAGATAAAATAACACTTTAATAAATATAATTATAAATTATAAATTAATGATTATAATTATATAATTATTTATTATAATTAATTATAATAAATTAATTATATAATTTAATAAAATAATACTTAATAAAATTAATTAAATATAATTTAATATCTAATTTTAGATTTGTGGTTAATTTTTCTTTAATGTAAAGCTATCGAAGTTTAATAATAATAAATAACAAGTTATATTTATTAATTAATAATTAGAAATTAATTAAATTTCTCTTTCTTTTTAATCATTCTTATCTTTTTAAACTGATTGTTTTGTAAGCATGTGTATAATTGTTTAATAGTATCTAATTAATTAATTATTTTTAAAAATTATATTAGTTTACGCTGTTTGTTTACTAAATTTTTTGTTGTATGAAATGATACTGTGTTTTAATAATATGTTTTGTATTAATTAGTAAATTAAAACATCTTCTTACTTTGTGATGTTGGGAAGATAGCTTTATACAGTTCCTTCTATTAGCTCACACTCTCCCTATATATATCTTGTTCAAATTTTCAATCGTTAATAAAATACTTTTTATTCTTCCACTCAAGTTCAAATACACTTTTTTTGAACTTGTAGTGGATGACACTTGATGTTAATACAGTTTTTTCAAATATTAATTAATTCATTAATTTAAATTTTTTTTTAGATTTAAGTTGCATATATCTACCAATAGATGACGCCAGATAAACTTAAAAAAAGGAATGAAAATTATTTATAAAGGACTTTTTGCAATATAGGGAAAAAAAAGTAGGAATTGACTTAAATTTTTTGTTTTTATATTACTTGTTATATTGTACTCTGCGGAATATTTACGGTATGCACGGTATTTTTAATGCATTGATCATCAATCTCCTTCTCATAATGATTTAAGGAGATTTACCTTTTACATAAACCTGTCCTGTATTAAAGCATAACATAATTCTATTAATCTTCCTTAAGGCATAAGTGAAGAATGAAGTATTCCAAATACAATAAGAAGCAATATACATCTCAATATAATATAACATACTATATACACTGGTGCCCAAAAGTTAAGCATAATTGATAATTATGTGAATAAAGAAGGAACTGTAAATCAGAATGGCGGGAAACGTGATATGCGAGTGTAAAATGGTTATAAAATAAGAAAGCAAATCAAAAGAACGATAATATTTAATTTTATTATCCAAAGTAGCAGTTTGAAAGAAAACATTAAATAAAATACTGATGCTGCAGTTTAATAAGGCGTGTGGTCTCCTCTGACAGCCAGGCACGCTGCACAGCGATTTACCATACTTGCTATGAGATGATGAATGAGTTGTGGGCTGAAATGGTTCCAAGCTTCTTGGAGCTCTTCAGTTCTGTAACGGAGCTTGGTGGGTGCGAAAGGGCTGCAATTTGTCTCCCGAGCATATCCCATACATGCTCGATAGGATTTAAATCAGGGGAGTTTGCAGGTCACGACATGCACTGGATGTTTTCCGTTTCAAGGAAGTCATCAGCTATCACCGGTCGGTGACATGGCGCATTACCATTCATGAATATGAAGTCAGGACCGACAGCACCTCGAAACAAGCGAACATAAGGCTCAAGAACTTCGTCTCTGTATCTTTGACCAGTCACAGACCTCGTGTCAAAGAAATGGAGGCCTGTGCGGCCGTCCATCATGATGCCTGCCCATACCATTATTCCCCTTGATGGAAAATGATATCTTTCCGTTATGTTTCTTGGTTCAAAACGTGTTCCACGTTCTCTCCATATCGTTACCCGACGAGAATCACTACTCAGACAAAACCGGGACTCATCACTGAACATCACATTGGCCCACTCTCCCACACTCCAATGTTGATGTTTCAAACTCCAGTTCAAACGAGCGCGTTTATGCGCAGACGTGAGGGGAATGCAAACTGCTGGTCTTCTGGCATACAGGCCAGCATGATTGAGTCTCCTGTAAACAGTTTGTCTTGAAATTCGTATTCCTGTGGCGACTGTGAGCGCCGAACCCAGTGCTCTGGCAGTACTGCCCCTCTGACGTCACGTACTTATTGCCAGATATCGGTCTTGGCTAGGGGTTGTGACTCTTGGTCGACCTGATACTGGTTGTCGGGTAACATCTCCCGTTCTTTGAAACCTCTGCCACAGTCTTGAGATCACAGACTGGTCCACATTCAAAATTCGAGAAAATTCACACCTTGTTTGATGGTTAACAACGTTCCTTCGCACAGCAGTTGCACGAAACTTGTTTGAACTGCCTATGCTGCGTGAATCGGTTTCTCTGCGTTCCGACATGCGCAGGTGTTTCGAGCAGGACGTAGTCGACTGAAAAGTTTTGCATAAACCCAATATTTCTTCTTCACCCAATTAATACACGTAAGAAATTTGGAATAATTTTACGAATATTTACTCCATGTTGTTCGCATTTTTCCGATTTATGCTTAACTTTTGGACACCAGTGTAATACCGCGTATATGATTTTTCTGTGAATTTTAATTTTCAAAGGATATTATATATCAAATACAATAATACAATTGTTTATTTTCTTTAAGAGGGATCATTAAATTCATCTTATCAAAAAAGCGATTAAAAATGATAATAGAAATAATCTTTCCAAAATTTATCTTTTTGAAAATGTAGCTTGGATCTCACAAAAACTAATATATATAATGCTAATAGAAATTGTATATATACTAATATACAATTAATATTATTAATTTGCTGCCAAAATCAAAAGGTGTGGTTGTCATTTTATTCTTATTATGTTTATTATTTATGTTTTATTATGCCATACTAATATACAATTAATATTATTAATTTGTCAAAATCAAAAGGTGTGTTTTTCATTTTTATTTTAAAAGAAATTCATTTTTTAGTGGCATCTCGTTGTGAAGCCATAAGTAAATTGCCATAATTAAAGAAATTATCATAAGAATTTAATTATTAAAAAAAGCTTATTTTTTATAATGTAAGAAATTATCAAAAGAAATTTTATAATTTAAAAGAAAATAATTCTTTTATTTAATTAATTTAAATATCACATTAAACTAATATTTTTTTTCTAAAACAATCTTTCAAAGATCATTAGTTTGATAAATTTCATGACAGACTTTTTAAAAGATTTGCAACACATTTGTAACTGACCACAAAATTTCAACTCTTTTAAAAAAACTTAATTTTTTAATTTAAAAAACTATCAAAAGAAATTTTATTATTTAAAATAAAATAACTTCTTCATTTAATTAATTTAAATACCACACAATTATATTAAACTAATAGTATTTTTTTTAAAAAAACATTTTTCAAAGTGATTATTTTGATAAAATTAATGGGGACTTTTTAAAAACATTCATAACTGACCACAAAAATTTCAACTCTTTTAAAAATACGTAATTTTATAATTTAGAAATATCAAAAGAGACTTTATTATTTAAAATGGAATAATTCCTTTATATATATAGATACATATTTCTAAAAGCATTTGTCAAAGGTCCTTATTTCGATAAAATTAATTATTTTAATAAAATTAATGACGGACTTTTTATGAAATAATTAAAATTAATGACGGACACATTCACAACTGACCACAAAAATTTCAACTCCTTTAAAAAATTTAAGTAAAAGAAACCAAAAGAATTTTATCAAAAGAAACTTTATTATTTACAGTAAAATAATCTTTTATTTAATTAATTCAAGTATCATACAATCACATTAAACTAATATTTTTTTATTCTAAAAACATTTTTCAAACTCAATTAGTTTGATAAAATTAAGGGAACTTTTTAAAAAGATTGACAACACATTCATAAATAATTGACCACACAAATTTAAGTCCTTTAAAAAACTTAATTTTTATAATTTAAAAACTATCAAAAGAAACTTTATTATTTAAAATTAAATAGCTCCTTTAATTAATTTAAATATCATACAATCACATTAAACTAATATTTTTTTTTCTTTTAGGAACATTTTTCAAAGCGATTATTTTGATAAAATTAATGGGGACTTTTTAAAAGATTTACAATACATCCATAAATAACAGTCCACAAAAATTTCAACTGTTTTAAAAAAACCATCAAAAGAAATTTTATTATTTAAAATAAAATAATTCCTTCCTTTTATTTAATTAACTTAAATATCATACGATCACATTAAACTAATATATATATATATATATATATATACATGTTTTCCTAAAAACATTTTTCAAATGTCATTTTTTTTTATAAAAATTAAGGGAGCGTTTTCAAAGATTTATAACACATTCATAAATAATTGACCACAAAAATTTTGAACTCGTTTAAAATGGAACATTTTTCGAACGTTTTCCCTCCTCACTCAAGGCCGCTTGGAAAGAATTACCACAATCTCCAGCATTCTTTCACAAGTAAAAGATGGAAAAAAAAAAAAAAAAAAAGCAGCTTCCCAACACGCGCACTGCGTATGTTTACGAATTTTTTTCCACCCCGTTCGCTGACTTATCTCTTTTTCCCATGTTATGTAAAGAGAAGGAGCTATCCGAAAGGCACTCCGGGAATGCGTACTACTCGAAAGGCAACTTCCGGTAGCGCAAAAATGTAAATAGAAAGCAGTGTCTAAACTGAGAAGCTCGGCGGCTATTTCTGGCGCAGCGGCCGGACATAGCGGCAGTAAATATTCCATCGGGTCTTCTTACGGGCTCTTTCCCACTGCCAAGGAAACTTGTGTTTCGTTTTTCGCGTGCTTCTCACCTGGTGGTTATTAATAAATCGCGTTTTCTATACTTAGCACGAGAAGGCCTGCGAGGCAGGTGTTTTGTGGTGAGTAATTCGAATGCAATTAACGCCGCAAGAAGTTCACCAAACTCCGTTTGGGGAGGGCTGTCCACCCCCCTCACACGTGAGGCTTGGAATAGAGCTTGATTCATGGCGTTCGGAAGTTTCCGAGATGATTTCGCTAACGACTTGTTATGATCTTCAAGATTCTCACATTTTTTTTATCAACAGAATTGTGATACGTCGACGCCAGTGTGACTTAAACCCGAAATTCTTGTGTGAAGTGATAAGTTATCTTGTGTATAAGAGTTAAGAATGCAAAGGGAAGGGGGAACTTATATTGTTACCTTAATATCAAAACTAGGTCTTTTCGGAAGAAGAGGCTAACGGATTTTGAAAGACTTATAGTATGTAAATAGATTTAAAAACAAAAATATTTTAGGTTTTTACACAGACGTTTTTAAAATCTGTCTAAATTGAACTCTTAAAGAGTGCATAATGAAAAGGGTGAAGCTTTATCATGCTACATTATAGGTATCAGGTATTGTAGAAAAACAAAAGAGAAGATTATAAATACCTAAACTAGGTCTTTTCTGAAGAAAAGGTAAAGAAATATTTAAATTGTATATAGATATGTAAATATATTAAAAAAAAAAAAAGATTCTAGGTTTTTACAAAGACTTTTTAAAATCTGTCTAAATGGAGCTATTACAGAGTGCAAAGTTAAAGGTTATCTTATGCAGTGTTATATGTATAAGGGCTTAGAATGAAGGGGAGTTGGAGGAATTTAGATTGTTACCTTAATATCAAAACTAGGTCTTTTCGGAAGAAGAGGCTAACGGATTTTAAGAGACTATTAGTTAGTATTCGAATATATTTTTTAAAAGGAAAAAAATGTACATAAGGTTTTCATATAGATATTTTTAAAATTTGTCTAATTCGAGCTCTTACAGAATGCAGTTTTAAAAAAGGGTGAGATTTTATTATGCTTCACTGATCTCAAAATCAGGTATTGTAGAAAAAAAAAAGAAAAGATTATAAATAGAACAATATGAGATTATCTTTCAAATGTAAACTACAATTAGTATGTAAAATGAAAAAGTATGTAAGTTGAAACTTTTAACTCATTCAGAACCAAGAAATTGAAACTATTAACTAATTCATTCTGACTTAAGAATATAATGGTTTTAGCCCTTTGTAATGTAAAACTATTATATTAAACACACACACACACACACACACATATATCAAGATAAGATAAACATAAAAATAAGAGATAAGGCATAAACATACACATTATAAGAACATACATACATATATGCATAAACATATATATCGTTTATGTCTTGTCACATATATATATATATATATCTAACAAGGTACATCATAATTCTGAAGCGAAAATCGCAGGTTATACATAATTTCAGAGAATGCACATTTACATCTACTAAAACAGGGGAATCCTTTATTTAATTGATTTTATTTTACTTTTGTTTATGGAATTTATTTCCAAATTCTATTAGAATTTTTTTATTAATTAATTATTGTTAAATGAAAATATTACACTAAAACATTTAAGACAGAGTTCGGTGAAAAAATACTTATGAAAA
Source organism: Caerostris darwini (assembly GCA_021605075.1). NCBI lineage: Eukaryota > Metazoa > Arthropoda > Arachnida > Araneae > Araneidae > Caerostris > Caerostris darwini. The sequence goes on along the minus strand of BPLQ01002541.1, from coordinate 860,544 downwards.
ATATTCACTCTGAATGTTCGGTGTGACAAGAAAAAATATTTTCACGTATGACTTTTTTATGAAACTTCCAGTAATAAAATAATCAAAAATACGCTTCTGATTTGCTGAAAAAATATGGTTATTTTAATAAGAATAGTTTAGATTTATAGGAATAATTAAGATTTTACATAGTGGCATATGTTGCTGGTCATATAAGTAATAAAAGGGATTTTTTGTGTAACAGCATTATTTAATTGAAAAGTTACTGATGAATAAACGAGAAAATAAAATTTTGATGGCTTCTTTCAATTTACAAACAGAAAAATCATTAAAATCACCATTTCCATTTAGAATTGAGGACTAGATAAGAAACTCATAATGTGATTACTTTTTCAAGAATCTCTTAAATTTTTTCTACAAATATGATTGAAAATAATGATTTACACAAAAACATATAAATTGTTATTAGTAAAAGTTTTAGGAAAAGACAACTTAAAAGTGCTGTTTATTATCATTTAGGAATACGTTGTTTTCTTGATCTGAAATTCATGGTGCCAACAAAAGTTGGCGCCATGAATTTCTTTTAAAAAAACTGAATTTCTTTTTAGAAAAACTGAAGGTAAAAAAATAAGATGATGTTATGCTTGCATGAGATCAGTGGCGCCAACAAAAAAGTTAAAGGTTTAAAATAAAGCAATATGAATTGCCCTAAATTGAATCTGAAGAATCTAAGAGAATGAAACCAGAATCAAAATGAAAAAACTTAAACAATCCAGAATATGGAGAAAAAACAAAGCCAGGCTCAGCGTAACGACGGATGGAAAAACTGTAGCAAAAATTGGCTGCGAAATATTTGAACCTTGAGCCAAGATTTCTTTTCCTCCGATGTTGATGAAGACGAATTTTGTTTAAGCTGTTTAGTTACTTAAGAACGGTACCTAACACAGTATGAGAACAGTACCACAACTTCCTGAATGACTGAATGTCTTGCAAATTAATTAAAAAAATAAATAAAAAAAAAGATACTCATCCATGAAATTTGAAGAGCTGATTTAGATTTTTTATTTTAAAATTGTGTTTATCCGTAACATTTTCAAGAGGTAAAGGGAAAAAAAATAAAGTCTATTTGTAATATCATATATATTAAACTCAAATATCCCTATAGTGAAAAAAAATAATGTGAGAAACATTAAAAAAAAAAAAAAAAACTTACTATTGTCTTTTAAAAACATCAATTACTTTTAAATTTTTAAATATTAATCAATTATCAGTCAATGTTCCATGGTTTCAATAAACTATATGATATACTTTATTTTGATAAAGTATTCTTGGAAAATTTGTTATGAAAATTAAAACATGAATTCAAGAAAATTGTTAAGATAATTTTAGTTGTTAATAATTTTGTTGTTGATAATTTTGTTGTAATAGTTGTTAATAATAATTAATATAATTTTTTTATTAATAAAAACTTTGAAGTATAAGTTATTAAAAAATTAATTTTTTAAATTTATTTATTATTTTAATTTAACTTTATAAAATTTATTGCTATTATTTGATTTAAAAACGAACTAATTGTAAAAATTGTTAATATCGATTAAGAACCAGATGAAAATATTGGTTAAAAATTGGTTTAGTAACTAAAACCTTTTTTTAAAAAAAAGTTCATTTTTGGTAATTATTTATTTAGAAGTTTATTTCTCGAATAAATTGCATTTTTAATTATATACATTCTTTTTTTTTTCTTGAATGGCGCAAGAGCCTCATAGTAGCCCAAAGTCGTCTGCCTACTGACAGATTTTTCAGATTTCGAAACAGAAGATGTTTTTTTTAGGGTGTAGGATTGTCAGCTCTATCCCCAAAGCTCTACAGTCGTATTATATCTGATCGACTGTTTAAAGGGAATTCCGAATCACTATAAACAACTATGGCACCTCGAGGCACTGGAATCTGAAACCTGTGGCGAAAAGCGGCAGACTCCAATTATATACATATTGAACACTTTAAATCTTGTAAGGAGTCTCATTCGATAGCATTTACATCCAGATTGATTGATTGCTAAAAATTAGATGGAACTTAAGAAGATTGCAATCATTCAATGTCAACCAATCGATGGAGCCTTTACGCCAATATACATCCGGTGTGACCAACAATAACAGTTTCGAATTTGCAACAACCCCCATGTCACCCTTACAATGAAAGTTTATCTTACACAAATAACCCACCTGAAGTTATCAAAGCAAACAGGAAATAATCTGCAGTCAAAATCTAAAACTAATTTTCGTCTTCTTGCCAATTTTAAATGATAAGTTTAAAATATAAATACTGCAGAAATAATTTAGAAAATGGTATTGTTTTTAACAAGTAATATAAATTTTTTTTTTTTTAAAGTCAATTCCTACTTTTTTTTTTTACACTATTGCAGAAAGTCCTTTATAAATAATTTTCATTCATTTTTTGTAAGTTTATCGGGAGCAATCTATTGGTAGATATATGCAACTTAAATCTAAAAAAAAACCAAAATTAATGAATTAAATTTAATTACTGAATTAATATTTGAAAAAACCTGTATTAACATCCAGTGTCATCCACTACAAGTTAAAAAAAAATGTATTTGAATTTGAGTGGATGAATAAAAAGTATTTTATTAACGATTGAAAATTTGAACAAGATATATATAGGGAGAGTGTAAGCTAATAGAAGGAATTGAAAAAAATGCATTGCATTTGCGATGCCAATTTTATACAAAATAAAGCTTTCAATATTATAAGAAATAATATAGAAGATTACTTCTCTTTAAAAAGACTACTAAATTTGCAATATCAATTTTAAAATTTAATTTCAAAATTTAAACACTACAGTAATTATAAAAATAAATTATGTAACATAATATAACTTCTCTTAGATATTATATCTAAATATATTTTTATTATATATTATAAGCATTCGATAATTTTAGAAAATCTATTAAATAACTCTCAAATTATTAAAATCCCAATTTAATAAATATTGAATTTCCATACATTATTATTATTTTTTTCTAATGCATCTGGCAAACACTTAGACAATTGTCTTGAATGCCTTAAGGCAAGCGCTGCACCGACGTTACTTACTTAGTCATACCCAGGAGATGCGTGTGGCTTGAAGATGACGCGGAGTAACAATACCCCGCAACGCTCTACGATCCTGTTAGACCGGGACCTACGGTTTAAAGTGGATTCCGAACCACTACAGATATCCACGGCACCGCCGGCACTCGAACCCGTAACATGTGGTACCGAGCGCCAGAGCGCTAGTCAGTTGACTATTCGAAACAAAATGTTTTCTTTTTAGGGTGTAGGGTTGTCAGTCCTACATCGAACAATCAACAGTCGGATTAGAACGGGAAAGTGGATTCCGAGCCACTACAAACATCCATGAAACCTGTGGCATCAAGCGCCAGACACTCTAAAATTCTAAAACAGACACACTAAAAAAATTCGTTAATATTGATTAAGAACCAGATAAAAAATATAGATTAAAAAAATTGCAATAGCACTATTTTAGTTAAAACTTTAAAAAAAATAAAGTTAGTTTTTCATTTTTGAAAATAATTTAATTAGACGTTTATTTTTCGAATAAAATGCACTTTTAATTATACACATTCTTCTTCATTATCGCAACAGCCTCAGGTTGTGCCAAGGCCATCTGCCTACTGTAAGATTTCGAGACAGGAGCTGTTTTCTTTTTAGGGTTTAGGGTTGCCCGCCTATTTTAGTGCTATCAATACAGTCATGTTGGACCAGGACATATGGTTTAAAGTGGGTTCCGAATCACTATAAATAACTATGGCACCACCGGGACTGGAATCCGAAACCTGTGGCTCCGAACGCCAGACACTCGACCATCAGACCCCAATTATATATATTTATATATATATATATTAAATCTCATAAGGAGTCTCGTTCGATAGTATTTACATCCAGATTGATTGATTGTTAAAGATTGGACTGGACTGCTGCAGATTGTAATCGCCAATGTCAACAAATCCATGGAGCCTCGACGCCAATATACATCCGGAGTGACCAGCAATAACATATTAATGTTATAATGAATGAGTATTTTGGTTTTTCAACAATCGATATTCCAATATTTGTAATGACAGTTATCTTACACAAACAACCCACCTGATGCTACCAAAGCAAACAGGAAGTTATCTACAGTCAAGATCTAAAACTAATTTTCGTCTTCTTGCAAAACATTGCTTGTTTGCATAACCAATTTTAAAAGATGAGATAATTTAAATACTGCAGAAATAAGTTAGAAGATGGCATTATTTTCAAAACTGCATTGCATATGCGATGCCAATTTCATATGAACTCAAACTTTGAATATTACAGAAATAATATAGACGATCATTTCTTTGTACTGAATTTGTAGAAGATAAATTGTATAACAGAATCTTTTCTTAGACATTAAATAACTAAAATTATTTATTATAAGAATTCGATACTTTTATTTTTCAAAATCTATCAAATAAATCTCAAACTTTTAAAATCTCAATTTCATAAATATTGAATCTCCTATATTTCCATTCATACTTCTATATATGTATATATTTCTAAAAGGGCAGATATATAGCAGACTCTATGTTACCCTGAAACAACACGGGAGGACGGGGCATGCCTACAACAAGGCGCCTGTATTGTATCGTCATAGTATAGAGCAGGGATGGGCAAACAACGGCCCGAGAGCCAACTCCTGCCCACCGGAAGGTTCTATCCGGCCCACGGATAGATTTTTAATTTGCCGGTCCGAGGCAAATTAAAAGAAATATATATTTATATATTATATACCCATCTCCTTTTCTACTTTTTCTCCTATGAAATATTATTTTTTCTTCCTTTTTTTCACAGGACTGATGATCTTTTACTTTCTCCATTTGGATATTTTTGCCATGCTTCAACGTAAATTGTGAAGCAGTGAGGTCAGATTTGCAGGCTGAATTAATTGAGTTGCAATCTAACAATCCTCTCAAGCAGTTGTTTCTAAATATGCCAAAAGTTTACAAATCATTATCGAAAGTAAGTTTCCCAAATTTAATATCTCACGCCCAGAAAATCAGTGCTGTGCTTGCTTCATCTTATATAACAGGTGGGCTGAAAGGTTCCTAGGCTGACACATAGATGGCACTACTAGTATTAAATCCATATGAATTTTAGTTAGCCCTAACCTTCGAAAGACACGTGTATAAATTTTACAGCTGTTGTACTATTAGTATGTGAGTTATAGCATTTTCAGTGAAGCAACTTTTGTTAGTTTGAAAAAATGGATAAAAAGGAATGATGATGGAGCCATGTTTCATCCATTGTCACATATCGACGCAAAAATTCGTGTTTATTAAGATTGAACAGCTCCAGACACCGCTTAGAATCATCCATTGGTTGTTGTTTTGGGACGATTGTGAGCTCGTGCGGCACCCACTTTGAACAGAGCATTCGCATATCCAAATATTCCTTCACGATGTGTCCAACCCGTTCCTTTGATATCTTTAGGTCTCAGCTATCTCCACCAACTTCCCTTTACGGTTATCAGGAATTATTTTGAGGGTTTTCTTTTATGTTTCCGTCGGTAACAGCCTCTTTGGGGCGTCCACTGCATGCATCGTCCTCGGTGCTCATTTCGCCTCGTTTAAATTTAACAAACCACTTCTCAACGGTTGATTTTCCTGATGCAAAATCCGAATAACGTTTATCAAGCCAAGCCTTGGCTTCAATAGTACTTTTTTTTTGCCAAAAAGCAATGCTTTATAAACCCACACGAAATTCCTTTTTATCCATTTTTTCAAACTAACAAAAGTTGCTTCACTAAAAATGCTGTAACTCCCATACTAATAGTGCAACAGTTGTCACATTTATACACGTGTCTTTTGAAAGTTAGGGCTAACTAAAAATCATATGGATTTAATATTAGTCGCGCCATCTATGTGTCTGCCTATGAACCTTTCAGCCCACCTCTAATGTGAACAAGTGTTTTCAACTATGAACCTTAGAAGGAATTATTTCAGAAGTAGTCTGTCAGATGAGCATTTAGCCTTGTACCGTAGAATCAGTCCATCTCTCTTCGAACTTCAATATTAGGAACTTTTAAAAACGAAATCGCAATTCCATTCATCTCATTAACATATTTAAATTGTGATACTTGTATATTGATTTTAAAATTTTAGAAAAATTTCTCTTGGCCCACCAAACTTTTTTTTTTTTTCGATTTTTGGCCCGGGGCCGAAAACGTTTGCCCATCCCTGGTATAGAGTGATCACTGCTGTATCACTGATCAAAACTGTATTGGAGCAATTCAGCTTTAGGCACAGTGATGTGGTGTAGTGTGGTATAGCAGTAGTAGTAGTAGATTATATTTTGGCTATCTGTATGCGCTTTGTGTTCCATTACTTCACATGTGAAGTTTTTTTTGGTATTTACATACAAATAACCTGTATACTTAACCTCATAACAAATCTGATTGCAACAAGACCTTTTCTACATTTTTATGACTGACAGTTTAACAAAATTTATCACTGCACATATTCTGCATGTCAATGTACTATATTTCTTGTGACCACTCCCGGCATGAACTAGAAGCTTCTGTTCCGATTCACATGCCAGGTTTCGAACCAAACATCCTACACTTGGAAACCCAAAGGTAATATCCGATAGGCTTACATTATTTTTATTTTTTTAATTACATCGAAGACTGGATCGTATTGACCATTTCCCAGCCTAAGTGGGCTGCACCGACCAACGTTGTTAATCATTTAGCACTACCCAAGGGGCACGTGTAGCTTGAAGATATGCTATTGACGCGAGTAACACTACCCCCACAACGTTCAACAGTAAAATGATGGCCAATTGGCTAGCACTCTGGCCGTTGGTACCAGGAGTTGCCAGGCTTCAGGTCCGAATCATGGTGGTGGCATGGATATTTGTTGGTGGTTCGGAATCCACGTTAAACTGTAGCTTCCGGTCTAATTAGCCCAAAGTGAGCCCAAAATGACAGTAGAGCGACAAACCAAACCAAACCAGCTCTAGGTACAGTAATGGGCTGTGTGTAGTAATAGTAGATTATGCTCGGCTACCTGTATGCGCGTGTTCCATTACGTTCCATATGACGTTTTGTTCTTGGTATTTACATACAAATCACCTTCCTACTTAACCTCACAACAAGTCTGATCGCAAGAAGGCCTTTTCTACATTTTCATGGCTGTTTTAAAAATTCATTACTACATGTCAATGTATTTGTTGTATCCAATCGTGGCATTAATCTGGAAGCTTTCAGTTCAGATTCACCTGTTAGCTTTTGAACCAAACACCCTCAGTTCGAACTAAAAACGGCACTATCTAATAGGCCGCTTGGACTTACATTAATAAAAAAATAAATCATATTATCATAGAATACTATGGGAAAACTTCAGAAATGAATTAGAAGTTCGCTAGCACTCAAACTTAAAAAATGCGTGGGATCCGAATAATGAGGATTCTTTCTTTTTTTTTTTAATAAAGAATAGAGAATCTTTCTTCTTTAAACTCATTTGTAAAATAATGATTCTAAAGTAAAGTCTCTTGTTACCAGTTATTCTGTTGCTCAATGTTTGTGGCCATGCTCTGAGTTACTAGGCAACGGATTCAACAGCACGAGATGTACGTAGAAAAGAGGGAAATATATATTTTTATGAAGTAGTCGAGTTTTGGTAGATGAAGTAGTAAATGTAGTTAGATGAAGTAGCAGAGTTTTTAAATTTAAGATCACATAATTGTAACGACAATTAAGATTGTGATTTATCAGTATTTCAACTAAAGTCACAATTTAACTGCAAAAAATAAAAGGATGTATTTTCAATACGTTATATATTCTAACATGAGGGAGAACAGTTATGTTTTTCAATTCCTTCTATTAGCTCACATTTTCCCTTTATATATCTTATTCAAATTTTTAATCGTTCATAAAATACTTTTTATTCCTCCACTCAAATTCAAAAACATTTTTTTTGAACTTGTAGTGGATGACACTGGATGTTAATGCAGTTTTTTTAAATATTAATTCAGTAATTAGATTTAATTAATTAATTTTAGTTTTCTTTAGATTTAAGTTGCATGTATCTAATAATAGATGGCGCCAGATAAACTTAAAAAAATGAATGAAAATTATTTATAAAGGACTTTCTGCAATAGAGTGAATAAAACTAGGAATTGACTTAAATTTTTTTTTTTTTTTTTTTTATATTACTTGTTAAATAAACAACTAGTGCAGGGGTGACCAACTCATTGCCCGCCTTGAATATTTTTGCAGGCCGTAAGATTTATCACACTTTTACAAAATATATTTATTTCATAATGGCCAAAGTAGTGAAAACCAATGTATTAAAAAAAATATATTATTTGAGCATCCATATATTAAAAATTACATCAAATAAGCAAAAGAAATAAGAGAACTTACAGCTGATTTTGAAAGCCGATTCAATAATTTAGAGTCGGACAAATACAACAAAAATCTCCCATTCATGTTGAATCGAATCGAATAAAAATTGTAAACATGTAATAAAATTGTAAAATTTGTAAACATATAATCCAATAGTAAAATTTGTAAACATATAATCCAATTTACTATTGGATTATAAATAATTTGTAAACATATAATCCAATAGTAAAAATTGTAAACATATAATCCAATAGTAAAAATTGTAAACATATAATCCAATAGTAAAAGTTGTAAACATATAATCCAATAGTAAAAATTGTAAACATATAATCCAATAGTAAAAGTTGTAAACATATAATCCAATAGTAAAAATTGTAAACATGTAATCAATGTAATCCCATTTCGCACGCAAATTTTTTTAAATGATATATATTTATCTATCTATCTCTATATATATATATATAAAATTTTTTATTATTTTTTTTTTTCGAATTGATATATTTATTCTTTTTATGAAATGACAAATCAAAGCCATATTTCCACTGGTTTTTTTTCTATTGTCATTCTATGATTTTTTATATTCTTTGACTTTATAAAAAATAATAATAATAATAATAATAACAAAAAAATCTAAACTAAATATTACCGAATATTTCATTGATGACGTGCAAGGATAGACGCTTGTTGAAGTGCCCAGATGAAAATGATACAGCATGGCGCCAGTAAATAATTTCTCGATTACCTCTTTGTTACGAAAGAACGCTTTAACCACAGGAACTTTATTTCGTCCAAGATGTGTTTATTGTGATCAGTTCTTGCTCACCCACGTTATCTTTTAATGGGAGACTTTTTGTAAATATAAACTGTTGTTTAATCATAATTAGGTTAACAAACAAAATAAAAATCTTTTTTTCTTTAAACTTGCGTGCTCATTCTTATACGCTTACTTATTTTTTCCTACATATAATTCCTCAAATTTTATTTAAAAAGTATTAATTTTTCATGCATAAATTTGTAAAAAGATTTCCAACAAAATTTATCTATGCTAAAAAAAAATAAATAAATAAATAAAAAATTAAAAAAAAATAGAATTAGCTAGACGAAAAATAGTTATAAGTTATTAAACTAAAATTAAAATAAACAATTAATAATTTCATCAATTAGTTTTCTTTTATTTGTATTTAAAATTAACAAGTAATGTATTAGTGCGTAGCCTGGTGCTATTTGGTGTTGAGCTACTTTAATGTTGTTATATTTAAAAATGGATTAAACGACACTAAATTAAAAATTAAGAAAATTAAGAGTCATTATATTATAACAAAATCCTTATTCCTAAATTGATTTCTGTTCGTAAAGCTTTACACCTTATGTTTTTATAAGTGTCAGAATTAAACAGCTTTTCATAATACAGAAAGGGCCTTGAAATATTTTGAGAAAGCAATTCTTATTTACTAAAGATATATACTTTGCCCACTTTTGAAAAAATAAATATTTTAGTCAACCCAACAAGCTACATTGGGGTCTAATCGCCGAGTGATTTGCGCTCTGGCGCTCGTTGCCACAGGTTTAGGGTTCGTGCCCCGGCGGTGCCATCGATGTTTATAGTGGTTTGGAATCGCCTAACATTGAAATAAACCGTAGGTCCCGGTCTAATATGATTGTTGAGAGTAGTGCAGATGACCCTTCCTTTAAACAGAGAACATCTCCTTTCTCGAGGTCTGCCAGTAGGCAAACAGCCTTGGCCCTAATATGGGGCTGTTGCGCCAATGATATAAAGAAGAATATATTAATCTAAGATATCCCTTAAAAACAGTCTAAGTTTATCAGTATGTTTACAAAATATAGGGAGAAAATGATAATAATCTAGGCATTAAATGAATTGGAAAAGATACTGTAAAAACACATAATTCAAAAATATTTTGAGGAAAGCACTACTTATTCTTAGTATTTATGACACGTTTTATTTGGGGTATAATCGGAAAATTACTAAAAATCCCTATTATGTTCTTTTCTAATGAAATCAAATTATTATTTGTAGTAGCAAATTGGTGATAAAATAAAATGAAAAATTTTGAAATAACAATTATTAAAAAATCCTCTCCTTTAAAATCTTATAATTTTCTGTATACATTTGATTGAAGAGGAATCAAATCGTTAACTAAATGGTCCATGTTAAAGATTTCAAATCAAAAAAGACGCTTCATTCTCTACGTTTTTTGTCAATCTATTATGCATATTAACACGCATTGAAATGGAGAAATGATCGTGTTTTAATGACTGAAAGGTAAAATTATCTCCACTAAAATCCCTCGCAGATTCTCTGTGAAATAAAAAATTCTCCTCTCAAACTTCTTTTTTTTCGATTTTTGCCCCGCGACCGAAAACGTTTGCCCCTCCCTGGTCTAATGTAAGCCGAGACGTTACACTATATACTAAAAAGACTGGTATTGAAACGAAAGGGGTGACATATTCACTACGCAATGAAGGAAGAAGGTATTTAATTATTGAAGTATTACTAAACAGTTTTTTTTTCTTTCTAATGCAGCTGGCAAACACAGACACCTTGGGGTTGAATGCCTTAAGGCAAGTGCTGCACAGACGTACTCACTTTGCATTACCCAGGGGGCGCGTGTAACTTGAAGATAAGCCACGGACGCGGAGTAACAATGCCCCCGCAACGCTCTACGATCTTATTAGACCGGGACCTACTTTTTAAAGTGGATTCCGAACCACTACAAACAACCATGGCACCGCCGGGACTCGAACCCGAAACCTGTGGTACCGAGCGCCAGAGCGCTAGCCACTCGGCCATTCAAGCCCTATTTTTAAAGTGCAGCTGGCAAACAGACATGGACGTCTTGGATGCCTTAAGGCAAGCGCTACACAGACGTTACTTTAAAAGCGTGGTTTCGAATCTCAGAACTGTTTGGAGATTACATTACATTAGGCGCATTAGATTCTGTTACATTACATTACTGTTACATTACATTAGATTCTGTTACATTAGGCGCCTTAGACCTCTTGGCCATCATGACTCCATAACTAAACAGTAAACACGCTAAATTTTAGTATCCACTTTTATATGAGGACCTAATTTTAAACCCAAACCCATTATAAAACTATAATCATAAATCTCGCCATTCATTTTCAATTCTATTCATACAATATTCATCATCATTTAAAACTAACAAATATCTTTGAGTTCAATTATAATATGGAAAATACATCGACTCTAAGATATCTTTTCGTTGAGTAACAACGCAAGAAAAAAGTTACGTAAAAAATTATTTCACGGCTAAATTGAAACTATCTTGTATAACTAGAGGTCCTGAATGGCCGAGTGTCTAGCGCTCTGGAGCTTGGTGCTACAGGTTTCGGGATCGAGTCCCGGCGGTGCCATGGATGTTTGTAGTGGTTCGGAATCCACTTTAAACCGTAGATCCAGGTCTCCTATGACTGTAAGAGCGTCATGGAGCAGAAGTCAGACTTTTACCTACGGGTGCTCTGTCAGAACAGAAGCTGCATCCCTCCTTCCATAAGGGATACAACAACAACTAAAAATAGAAGTAGTTGCGGTTCTTTTTTAATCGATATATTTTTGGAAAAGACTTACTTAAGGTTAATAGAATCAATAATTTTCTTAGTTTCGTAACTTTTTACATAATTTGTTATAGAATATCAATATTCTTGCAATTCATCTATTTTAAACAGAGAATCATAAATTAACACTGGAATTTATAAATACAAACTACAATAAATTGACATCCAAACAAATAAAATAAAATTGTTTTATGGAAGTTCATTTAATTTGATCTCTTATGAAGGGCGGCCTGATGGCTAATTGGTTAACGCTCTGGCTGTTGGTGCCACAGGCTTCAGGTTGGAATCCTGGCGGTGGCATGGATGTTTGTGAGGGGTTCGGAATTCACGTTAAACTGTAGGTGCTGGACTAATTAGCCTAAAGTGTGCACAAAGAGACTATTAGTACAGGAAAGGCTTGGCATTTATTATTACAAAATAAAGTAAAATTTAGTAAATTGTGTATTCAATAAATTTAAGTTATTAAAGTGATAAATGAAAAAAAATGTGTATCCAAATTTTGAACTTTTTCATTCGTGTGAAAAATATATCGCATTTGGTAGTAATAGAAATAGTTATGCGTGGGTAATCCCGATGCTGGGGACTTTTCTGATTTCTGGTTCATGAACAGATACACAATAAAAAGTGGGAATTCCTGATACCATTCATGTGCCAATGAGACATTTTTAAATACTTTTATTAAGGGATTCTCAGTTTTTGCTTCATTTTTATACATGAAATAAAAAGTCCTCTTTCATAAGAGAACTGAATAATTTATTAACCATAAGAAATCATTTTATGTCTTCAAAGCTTCCCTGAAGTTTGCACTGTATTTATGTTATTTGCAACAATTCCAGTGACTAGGGCCTGAATGGCCGAGTGTCTAACGCTCTGGCACTCGGTGCCACAGGTTTTGGGTTCGAATTCGAGCCGTAGGTGGTCTAATAGGATCGCAGAGCGTTGTCTTGAGGTTTAGTCTTCGCTAAAGTGAAGCCGCATATTACCGTTAGCCATGGGCCAGTCCTCTGTGACAGGATCTTTTGGACCTAGTGTGGGTTTTTCTGCACCAGGGGGATTAGTAACAACATTCCAGTGACTGCGGTTAGTTCTGAGCGATCATTCTCAAAATTAAAATTGATAAAACCTATTTAATAAATTCTACAGACAGATGTATAGAAGACAAATTACGCAATTGTATTGTAATGATTATTCTATATTCAAGACACATTAGAGAGTTTTTGCATACCGCACGTTAGTTACCGTAGGACGTCCGTTAGCTTTTTCTCCCTAGCGCGCATGCTCAGTTTCCTATGAGCATGCGCGCTAGGGAGAAAAAGCTAACGGACGTCCTACGGTAACTAACGTGCGGTATTCAAAAACTCTCTATTATTCAATTTGGCTGTTCTATCCATCGAACATTCCATGGCCCGATACTGAAACTCCTTAACTGAAACTTGACACTTTTACTGATCAGGAAGTCCGGAAAATTTCAATAAATAAAATGTTTACTAAAAAAAAATCGGTAATTTTAATTCCATACCCGCTTTACTATAAATTAAAATTTCATAGTATAAACCAAAAATAATACTTATTTCAGGTAGTACATTATTAAAAAGAAAGTACAATGAGGATAACTTGCATTGTGGAACCCCCATTCCAAATATTTTCCACGGACTTCAGATGGTATAGATCAGGGATGAGCAAATATTCAAGGCAGGAGCAACCCGCGGCCCGTCTTGAATATTTTTCCGGCCCGTGAGATTTATCTCACTTTTGCAAAATGTATTTATTTTATAATGGATAAAGTAATTAAAAGCAATGTATTAAAAATACATTATGTGTGCATTACATATATTAAAAAATGAACTGTCGAAATTATGAGAAAAATTAACTTTGATTTAAAAATAATATTCTTGCGAATATGGGACAGATATTGCCTGATTTATTTATGTGCTCACAGCTATGAGTTCGCAGAATAATTAAATTAGATTCTGCGAACTCACGATGCTCGCACATCTTGAACATCTAATATAACAGGCTCAAACATAACGGACGCTAACCTGCAACACCCATTTCGATGTGCAAATACCCAAACTGAGATCGATTTGCAAAAGCTAAGTGAAAGAGCGGAGAAGCAAATGTCGCACTAGTAAAATAAATATTTTTTAATGACTTCATTTTTTTACATTGTTTATATTTATATATTTTTATATTTCATTTTTAGTGTTATATATTCCTTTACAATGTTACATGCAAGAATAATAGTAAACACAAAAATAATAATTCATTACGTTTCAAATTTTCACTCCAATAAAATGTCTGTAATGGGTCTAAATCTAATAGGGGGATACATAATTTTATATGATTCCCGCGGAGTTGCGATGCATTTTCAAAGTGACCCAAATGATAATTTGGGTAGCCTCCCCCCCTTTATTGTTACACCACTGCTCTTAACATCTCCCCTGGCCTATGAATATAGTGTCTTTTCCCAGTATAGATATAAAAGTTTCGGTTCAGCATTACTCCTCAGGTTATGAATCAATCTCTTTTAGTTCGGAGGTGATTTAGCTCGCTATTCACCAGATTTTTCTTAACCTTATCATTAATGTAAAGATGTTTTTCAAACTTCATAAATAATTTTGTTTAATTTATCTGTAATAGATTGTTCATTTCAAGATCATGCTGTCATGACTTTCAATTAAATCTGAATCAAGTTGATCTCTTAAATGTACTGAAGCCGAAAAAGTTAGTGGATGTATTAAAGCAGGGGTGGGCAACCCAAATGATCTTGCGGGCCACTTTGGAAATGTTTTATAACTTTTATAAAATTTCCGTTTAAAAAATTATATATCCCCATATTGCATTCACTATAGACATTTTTTGGAGGGAAAAATGGAATATAATGAGTTATTATTATTGTGTTTACTATTATTCTTACGTGTAAACATACATAATATAATAATAATAGAAATACTAAACTCAAATTGTAAAGAAATTTTTTTTTTGTTCTAATGCAGCTGGCAAACACTTAGACACTTGTCTTGGATGCCTTAAGGCAAGCGCTGCACAGACGTTACTCACTTTGCATTACCCAGGAGGCGCGTGTAACTTGAAGATAAGGCATGGACGTGAAGTAACAATGCCCCCGCAACGCTCTTATTAGACCGGGACCTACTTTTTAAAGTGGATTCCGAACCACTACAAACAACCATGACACCGCCGGTACTCGAACCCGAAATATATTTTGTAAAACTGTGATAAATCTCACGGGCCAAAAAAATGTTGAAGGTGGGCCGCGGGTTGGCCACCCCTGGTCTAGAATATCGTCAAGTTTCAAATCAAGCTCTCTTTTTTTTAGGGATTTAGCTCGCTGTTCACCGGGCCTTTCTTTACCTTATCTTTAACGTAAAGGTTTTTCAAAAGTTACAAATAATTTTTATTTATTTATCTAGTTTATTGTAATAGATAGGTCATTCCAAGGTCATGCTGATCTCTTATGACTTTCAATTCAGTCAGAATCAAGTTGATCTCTTGAATGTACTGAAGTCGAAAAGTTATTGGACGTATTAAAGCAGGGGTGCCAACTCAAATGATCTTGCGGGCAGTGTATAAAATTATATATCCCCATATCAGATTTAGACACACTACAGGCATTTTTTGGAGTGAAAAATTGAAACATAATGAGTTATTATTTTTGTGTTTACTATTATTCTTACGTGTAAACATAGATAATATAATAATAATGATGATACTAAACGCACATTATACAGAAATATATATCGCTAAAAATGAAATATAACAAATATATAAATAGAAACGAAATAAAAAAAATGAAATAATTAAAATTATTTATTTTACTAGTGAGATATTTGTTTCTACACACTTTTGCTAATCGATCTCAATTTGGGTATTTGCACATCGTATTTGGTGTTGCAAGTGAGTGTCCATTATGTTTGAGTGTGTTTTGTGTTTGGACAATTTCATTTTAGAAAAAAACGATTTACAGGTGTAAGTTGAACCAAAAGCGCTAACAACTTTTTATGTCAAATTTCTCAAATATCTGGAAATGCGTATTTAGGAATGGTCACTGCGTCTGAGGTCACTTAAAGTGAAACATAGAACTTGTTATATTAGATGCTCCAAGATACGCAGAATATAATTTAATTATTCTGCGAACTCGTAACTGTAAACTTATAAATAAAACAGGCAATATCTGTCCTATATTCGCAAGAATATTATTTTAAAATCAAAGTTAATTTTTCTCATAATCTCGACAGTTCATTTTTAATTATATGAATGCACACATAATGTTTTTTTTAATGCATTGGTTTTCACTACTTTGGCCATTATAAAATAAATATAGTTTATAAAAGTGTGATAAATCTCACGGGCAGGAAAAATGTTCAAGGCCGGGCTGTATGCAGCTAGCGGTCCGCGGGTTGGCCACCCCTGTATTAAAGAATTCGATTTAATGCAATGTCTATTTGTATTATTTTTCAGAAAAAAGTGAAAGCGCCAAAAGGCCTACTGCATCAAATGCCAACACTGACCTACATATCTTTTTGAGCATACCTTAATATCTAATGTGATATGTCATGCGTTACCAAACTGACCTTGAAGTTTATTGCAGTTCCTCTGTGCAACAGTTGTGCTGATAACGCGAGATATTCCGTACCCGTCTTCAAAATGTAACATACACGTAACTATTTATACTGTGACCTTAACGGTGTATTAAAATGAGTGAATATACAAGAAAATGGGGATTCCCTTAAAATAAATCGTGATACTATAGCAAAATGTCAAATATAAACAGCAAAAATTCTTTCACATGTATTAAGTTGTAATATCAGTTCCTTCACGAACTTATAGGAATGTATTACAATTTTAAATTCTTCCGTAACATCATTTTTTTATAACTGTTTTGTGATATTTTATGTTAAAAAAATGGATTCTTTCGATAACCAGAGATTATAAAGATTAAATTGGAATTTTTTCTATTATAAATATTATTTTCATGTGTGACGCTTAAAAAGTTCTTTTCATGTTTATGTGGACTTTTTTTTGCGGTTTTTTTTTTCAATTTAGAAATCAGAACATCGGAATGTGCATCTTTTTCTTTGAATTTCTTATATTTTTATATAGTAATGAAACATTTTTTTCATTTTTTAAATTAAATAAAAGCTTTAATTTAGTGATAAAATTGAGAATTACAGCGATATCAATGTCTTATAACAATGTGTGTTTTAAGACAATAGGTTTGTTTTAGGACAATTTTTATGTTTTATTTCGGGAAAAGGAAGATTTTGGGATTTTATAATGGTATAAAAATTTTTTTTTCCGTACCAGGAATACATCATGTTCTTTTTATTCTATTTTTTTTTCTCATATTTCATTTTTCAATTTAATTTTTAAATTCCAACTAAAATTGACTTCATAGAAATGTATGGGCCAACCGCAAAGGATATTCCGCTAGAAATCCACGAACACTTCAAAACGAAATACAGAGGAAGTGATCTCATAGTGGCAATCCGTTAAATCTAAAGCAACCCCTATTTCATGTCAGTTTTGAAAAGCATATAATTCAAATCCTGAGTCAAATCAGTTTTTATTTTAAGCAAAGAAAATTTCGTATAAGTGCACGAGGAAATTAAATGGAGTTTTAAATAATAATTTATACTCTTTGCTAACTTAACTTTTTTTTTTGTTGATACCACGAATTTCTAATCAGGACAACATGTTCCCAGATGACAACAAAATAAATGAATAAAAATAAAATGACCCTAGAAGGCTGATATCAAAACATAAATCCTTTTAAACCATATTGTCCTGAAATTACCATTGAACATTTCAGAATTTCTCGCAATTAGAAAATTAAAAAAAAATATATTTATATTAGTTTTTAAAACTAAAATAATACTCTCTGAAATGTGCTACCCCGAAATTAATAGACTGAACTGATCTATGCATCTCTGATTAAACGTCTAAATTTAAGTGAAGAAGAATTAACCTGAATCTTTAACAGGACTGTGCGTTTCACTGGTAAATATATTAACAATTTTCAGCAATTGATATATTATCAATAAAATTCGATATTTGCAATACAAAAATTAATAATACTTTATTATATATTTGGAATCCATTTTCACTAGGGATTTTCTTTCATATGGTTGTAAGAATAATAATTAGATAATTTATCTCAGGAATGACCAACCCACGGCCGTCTTGAAAATTTTCTGGCCCGTGAGATTTATCACATTTTTACAAAATATATTTATTTTACAATGGCCGAAGTAGTGAAAACCAACGTATTAAAAAATACATTATGTGTGCATCCATATATTCAAAAATTAACTGTCGAAATCATGAGAAAAAGTTAACTTTGATTTTAAATATCGCAATAATAAAATAAATATTTTTTAATGACTTCATTTTTTTATTTCATTTAAATTTATATATATTTTATATTTCATTTTTAGTGTTATACATTTCTTTACAATGTGCTTTTAGTATCATTATTACATTATCTACGCTTAAATATAAGAATAACAGTAACACAATAATAATAACTTATTCTGTTTCAATTTTTCACTTCAAAAAAATGTCTGTAGTGGGTCTAAATATAATATGGGGATATCTAATTTTACATGCTGCCCGCGGAGTTAGGATGCATTTCCAAAGTGTCCCGCAAGATCATTTGGGTCGACCACCCCTGGTTTATGTCCTTTTTTTAAGCAAAATTAATTAAAAATAAGTAAAAATCGTATTAAAATTTATTTTATACAAATTTATTAATGAATAGCAATTTTTTTTCCACTTACGTTGTAAAAAAGGATTAGCACTTATGCTTTTAATTATTGCTTGAGAGTAATATTTTAAAGAAAATGTTAGCTCGTAGATTTTTTTTCGATTGGACCTAAAAAAAATCTTAATTAAAAAAGTAATGAAATGGGATTCCTTCTTTTATGATGGTCCCGATGTAATATAAAGGAAGTACACTATTTTTCAGCATTCTACAGTATGAACTTGTAGTTGACATATGCAAGAATTTATCATTTACTTTTTTAATAAATGAAAGCACATACTTGCAATTATAAATGCGTATAGTTCAATTTCTGTTCTACAAATGGAATCACAGTGAATGCTGAAAGTTGGAGCCCTTCTCTTTATATAAATGGAGAATGATGGTACATTTTGCCACTAATATCAGTACTGTAATCTCTTTTTGTTATCAGTTTCTTTCACTTGTTGCATAACTTTCTTATTATAAGAATAACGTTTCAATTGCTTTACAATATGTTGAGATGTTCCGTATGAAATTCTATGTAGTTAAGTCGGTTTATCTTTTCAGTGATTTTCTCGGATATTGGACAGATGTTCTTTAAAATTTTCTACAATTCATTCTTCCACTTGCCTACCACTTCGACGTCTGTCCTTTGCTGCACTACATTCTCCAAATTTCTTCATTCAATTTCGAATTGCCATCTTGGTTGGTTTATTGGTCGTTGTACATGTCTTTCTAAATTCTACATATAAATTTATATAATGTTCATCGATGATATAATGTCCGATATATTATTCTATCATTTTGATATAATATTCGTCGAGGACATTTATTACGACAGTGACATTTCTTACGGAAAATAGAGTCCTTTTTGCATTTTAAAAGAATTTAATGTTTCAGGTTGACACTATGGTGCTAATTGAATTACGCTTTATTCTGCTATGCAAGTAAATGTTTACGTTTATTAGAAAGTATTAAGAAAACTCATGAATTATGGACTTTCAGATCATACTGTATAATAACTATATTAAATCTTATTTTACTTAAAGAGGATAAGTATTTGACTATTCTGGAAATATGTATGAGTGAATATCGATTTTTAATTTTTTTTCTACTATTAGGGATTAAAACATGTTATATTACATATTATTTGATAGAAATGTCTCATTTATTACTAAATAAATATCTTTAATCTTAAGTCTTTAAAGAAGAATTAAGAAGAGCGTTTTTTAAAGAAGAATTTAATGCTTCAGGTCGAACCCTATGGTAATAATTGAATTACACATTCTGTTATGCAAGTAAAGAGGCCTGATGGCCGAGTGGCTAGAGCTCTGGCGCTCGGTACCACAAGCATCGGGTTCAAATCCCGGCGGTGCCATGGGTATTTGTAGTGGTTCGGAATCCACTTTAAACCGTAGGTCCCGGTCCTAATAGGATCGTAGAGCGTTGCGGGGGCATTGTTACTCCTCGTCCGTGTCTTATCTTCTAGTTACAAGCGCCCCCTGGGTGGTGCAAAGTGAGTAATGTCGGTGCAGCCTTTACGGCATTAAAAAATCACGGTCTATTTTGCCATCTGCATTAAAAAAAAAATTATGCAAATAAATGCTTACATTTACTAAAAAGTAATAAAAATTGAAATTTATGGACTTTCGGATCATATTGCACGATATTTTTTATTATATTAAATTCTATTTTACTCATAATAAGTATTTGCCTATTCTAGAAATATGTTTGAGTGGACATCGAATTTTAATATCTTTTCCTCCTATGAGCAATCAACAGGTGTGCTATGTTACAAATTATTTGATAGAAATGTCTCGCTTATTGCTAAATAAATATTTTTAGTGCTATTTTTAACAAAATTATAGATTTTTTCGAAACTGCAGCATTTTCAATTAAAGAAAATCAGATAATACTAGATCGATAAAACGACTTCTTTTACTACTATTAATAAGAGATTATAAAAAGCAGATATTTGACAGCCTCGCCTATTTGGATTGTGAAATCATAAGAAATGAAATAAATGTTTGCATTATAATTTAAAAAAAAATAATCACCAGTGAACCTTTGTTAAAGCTTTGTGAATCGTGAAACCACAAGTGGGGAAAAACTATTCGTATCATGCACAAAAAATACAATAAAATGCATTTAATGCAACAGCTCTTTTTTCTTAAAGTCATATTTCAAACAACTTCTCAGAAAATGCCCCGAATAAAAAAATTAAAAAAATTCTGTATGTTCTTCCTGTTTTCTTTAAAAAAAAATCTTTAGTACATATCTTACGATTAAAAAAGAAAATAAAACAGAAAACAAAGACGATTCGTGGAATACACTCTTAAAGTTCACGAAAATGAGTGAAATATAATATTAAACCGAAAAAAATAAATAAATAAGAGTATTTTCCAAGGATTTTTTTTGTTTGTTTCTTTTAAAACAGCAAGTCTCTTTCTTTCAACTAAAATACTTTTCCCCAATGGAGTACAAATATCGTTCTTTGCCAGAATTTAAACAGAATTTACTTTGTCGTTAGTATTTCTGTCTTCCTATTAAATACCATCAAAAATATACCAAATGCAGAAATAAATTCAAAATGGATATCTAAGAGTACATAGTTTGCGGCTACGAAATTGAAAATCATTAAACTTCAATTAGCTTATTTAAATTAACATTAAGCAGAGGAAAATAGTATATATGTATATATATATAAATATGATATATATACACTATCTGGAAGAAAGTGACGGGACACCCCTCAAAAAGTAGAAAAGTCGACAATACAGCTGACACATGCGCAATAATAGGTATCACGTGTCAGCCATATCCTATAAATACTCTGTGGAGTCGACTAGAGATGTTTTTTGTCAAGATGCCGACACGGGAAGAGTTGTCTGAGTTCGAGAAAGGTGTGTTGGTTGGATTGCGTCTTGCCAAGGTGTCAATTAGGGAGATATCCCGTCTCCGTAACTGCTCAAAATCAACTGTAGCACGTGTTGTCGCTACAAGACTGAGGGACACTGTCAGAACAAACCCCGAAGTAGTAGACCTACAGTTCTCACCAGCAGGGACCGGCGGGTGCTCGGCAGGGAGATTCGAAGTAACCGTCAAACATCCATGGATAACATCGCTAATGAGTTTAGACAAGCCACAGGTGTGGCCGTTTCGACCAAGACTCTTCGTATCGAGGCCCATAAGTTAGGTTACACTGGACGTTCGGCGGCCCATAAGCCTTTGATTACGAAAACCAACAAGAAAGCGCGCCTTCGATGGGCCAAAGACCACCGTACTTGGACTCTGGATGACTGGAAACGCGTCCTTTGGGTGACGAGTCACGATTTACCCTTTTCGTTCCGATGGACGTGTTTGGGTATGGCGTTTACCAGGAGAACGCCTTTTGCCCGAGTGTGTCATCCCAACTGTAAAGTTTGGTGAAGGAGGATTGATGGTATGGACCTGTTTCTCCTGGTATGGGGCTGGCCCACTGGTGAAGGTTGATGGTGCGATGAATGCCGATAGATACTGTGATATTCTCGACAATCATGTCCTTCGTACCTTGTGGGCAACGTACGGTATGGATGATTGCTGGTATCAAGATGACAACGCAACATGTCATGTTGCAAGGAGGACTCTTGATTGGTATGTGAACAACAACGTGAAACGCATGGAGTGGCCGGCGCAGAGCCCTGAACTTAACCCAATTGAACATCTCTGGGACGAATTGGACCGTCGGTTGAGGGCCTGCACCCCACTCCCCAAAACCAAGCCTGAACTATGGAACTTCCTGTTAAAAATTTGGAAGGAAATTCCTCTTGCCACTTTGGCTAATTTAGTGGAAAGCATGCCCAGAAGTGTTGCAGCTGTGATCGCAGCCAAAGGAGGCCCTACCTCCTATTAATTTTAATAAATATGGGCTTATGTCGTTATAGTGTCGTGTCCCGTCACTTTCTTCCACATAGTGTATATATATATAAAATATATACACAGTATAACCTCTGCAAGTCGGAATTCAAGGGAGACGCCAAATAGTTCGAGTTATACAGTTTTCGACTTCAGCGGCATTTGTAAGGAAATATTCGACTTGTAGAGGTTTAGATTCTTCCTAACTTATTTTGAGTTAGAGCGGTAAAATAAATAAAAATTCAAGTTGCAGAGGTAATAAACATGTTTATTGGCAACTTAAAATTTATATTATGTATTACAATAAAAAATCAAAATAATTCCGAAAAAACCTTAAAATTAAAAATATTCTGTATCTAAAAAGTCAGTTATTATTATTATTATTATTATTATTTTGCTTTGCTTTAGACAATTCGATCGTTCTCTATCTATAGCATTATCTAAGCTATAAAGAGCAGAAAATTCTTTTTCTTCCGAGTTACTATTTCATAGAAATGGTTATTCTATTTACTGTATACTCATACAGTGTTTTCTAAGAAACAATGACGTGCCGCATTTTCCTATAGGCTAACTAGGCTTCAGCCTAGGGCGTCAAGATCAAGAGGGGCCTACATTCAAATTGTTAGCAAAATTAAAATTACACTATTCTGAAAACAGTAAATACTAATAAAATAACTTTTAACATAAAATTTAATATGATATACAATTTGATATTTTCTTTTTTGTGATCTGGATTTTGTTAGAATAAAGTTCCATTTTTGGTTTAGTTTAAAGCTTAAAATGCATAATAATTCATACTTAAACTTTAAATGCGAATTATTGTGAAATAAATTTATCTGAATTGAATTTGCTTTAATCTTCAATGAATTGAATATATTTAATTTAATTTGATAGAAAATAGGATAATTTTTATTGCATATTTTATTTTCGCAGTCAAAGATTTTTATTATTTGAATTTTGTTTCTTTGTAAATGTTGTGTGTTATGTTTGATGAGTTATCGTTACAAGTAC
The DNA here is from genome assembly GCA_021605075.1 of Caerostris darwini. NCBI lineage: Eukaryota > Metazoa > Arthropoda > Arachnida > Araneae > Araneidae > Caerostris > Caerostris darwini. The sequence continues at coordinate 836,852 of BPLQ01002541.1, read as the reverse complement.
TATATAGGGTGCTGAGAATAAAAGCCCAAATAATTGTTCTCGACTTTTTTATTATTTATTATCCGTGCCACATTTTTTATAAAGATTAGTACCCATCACAACATGTTTCATTTAACATATTGACATATATCTCAGTAATGAATATATTTTACTATCTCTCATGTAATTTACAAACTTAAAAATGGGAGGTGAAAGGGCCTCATAAGTGGAATAGCCAAGGGCCTCTTTTCATCTAAATCCAGCCCTGGTTAAGCGTAAACGTCAACCCGGAAGGCAATATTCTAAATAAACTAAAAATAAAAGCGTTAAACGCTTTACTTTAAAAAAAAAAGCTTTTATTTTTATCACTGAAGGTCTATTTAGCTACTCTTGCTTAAAATTTATTTCATTTTATTAAACAAATGTATACAAGATAAAAAAAAACTTGTACGTATAACTGTTGGAAAGTGTAAACCTGAAATAATTATTCCAAAAATATTTTTTATCTTTTTTTTTCTTCAATTCCTACTGTTAACTCACACTCTCCCTATATATATCTTGTTCAAATTTTCGATCATTAATAAAATGCTTTTTATTCATCCACTCAAGTTCAAATACATTTTATTACACTTGTAGTGGGTGACACTTGACGTTAATACAGTTTTTTCAACTAATAATTCAGTAATCAAATTTAAATAATGAATTTTAGTTTTTTTTTTAGATTTAAGTTGCATATATCTACCAATGTCGATGTAAGAGGAAAATTTCAACTTTATTTATAAAGAACTTTCTGCGATTTGGTGAAAAAAAAGTAGCAATTGATTTTTTTTTTATATTACTTCGTTCGTACAGGTTTCGGGTTCGAGTTCCGGCGGTGCCATGGTTGTTTGTAGTGGTTCGGAATCCACTTTAAAAAGTAGGTCCCGGTCTAATAAGATCGTAGAGCGTTGCGGGGATAGTGTTACTCCGCGTCCGTAGCTTATCTTCAAGTTACACGCGCCGCCTGGGTAATGCAAAGTGAGTAAGTCTGTGCAGCACTTGCGTTAAGGCATCCAAGACGTCCATGTCTGTGTTTGCCAGCTGCATTAAAAAAAAAAACTGTATCCAAAATAATATTTGCTACATTTTATAATTTAAGTGTTGACTATTTGACGAACTTGATGCTTTCCGATTGTGATTAAAGATATTTAGCTCTAAAAATTAAGTTGGTATCCCAGGCTTCATGTTCCAATCCTGGTGGTGGCATGGATGTTTGTGAGGGGTTCGGAATCCACTTTAAACTGCAGATCCCGTTCTGTTTAGCCCAAAGTGAGCACAAGATGACCGTAGAGAGACAAACAAAACCAAACCAAACTAAAAATTAATTTCAAAATAAAGGGATTTATATGAAACAAAAACAAAAAAATTGCAAGAATATACAACCAATTTTTGAGTTTTAAATTTATGAAACTGATATTAAACACAAAAATATAAATAAATAAGAAACGCCATACATTGAAATATTTTTTATTAAAAGTAAATAATTCAGAATTATCTCATTAAAAATTTTTGCCTGATAGGACATGAACCCGTGTGGTGTCGTGGAAGGAGGGGGGCAGTTTCTGTTGTGATGGAGCGCCCGTAGGCAGAAGTATGACTTGAATCCGAGACACTGAAGAAGGAGGGTAGTGTCTTCTGCGAAAACTTAGGCGAAATTACCCCGACACTTGATTATCATATGGGAGAAAACCAGGAAAACTCCCATCAGAAAGTCCGACTCACGAGACAAGATGTTATTGCACAAATGCCATTGAGTTTCCTCGCTTTTTAAAACAGTGTCTTCTGCAACGCAGACTCCAGCAGACTGAACCTCAGCTCTTAAGGCTCGTTCCCACCGAGGCGTGAGGCGTTTAAGCGTGTAGCGTTGACCAATCACTAGCTTCACCACGTTCGCCTGAAACCGGTTTGAAAACTACCGCTTCGAGTTGACCAACTTTCAACTCGAAGCGGAACTTCACTAGGCGCAATGCTGTTTATGACGTTTCGTTGTGAAGGCGTCGAAAAAATTGTCTTGCCTGCAGCGTGAATCTTCAACACTTCACGCCTCGGTAGGAACGAACCTTTATGCTTACCAGCGGCAGGCTTTGCCACTGAGCCACGTGTCGGGCGCAGAAAATTGTTATTATATATTTACCAGTGAAAGGAACTATCCTGTGAAAAATTTTCAGATTAGTTCTTCTCTCCTTAAATTTAGACGTTTGATTCAGAGATGCACATGTCTATTCTATCCATTAATTTCCTGATGACACATTTAAACGCGTATTATTAATACAGATTTTTTTAAAATTTTCTAATTGGAAAAAAACTCTGAACAGTTCAATGATAATTTCAGGACAACATGGGTTAAAAGGATTGATGTTTTGATATTGTCCTTCAAGCATTATTTTATTTTTGCTTTCTTTATTTTTGTTATCCTCTATGAGCATTTTGTCCTGGTTAGAAATTCGTGGTATGAACAAAAAAAAAGTTTAAGTTAGCAAAGAGTATAATTTATTATTTAAAACATCATTTAATTTCCTCGTGCACTTATGGGAAATTTTCTTTGTTTGAAATAAAAACTGGTTTTCCACGGGATTTGTGGGAATTATATGCGTTTTTGTAAATTGACATTAAATATGGGGCTAGTTAGACTTAATGAATTGTCACTATGATATCACGTGCTCTGTGTTTCGTTTTGAATTGTTCGCGGATCTCTATCTGAATATCCTTTGCGATTGACGCATACATTTCTATGAAGTCAATTTTACTTGGAATTTAAAATTAAATTTAAAAAGGAAATATGACAAAGAAAAAAGACGAATAAAAGGATCGTGATGCATCCCTGGTATAATTTGGTTTGTCGCTCTATGATCATTTTGTGCTCACTTTTAGGATAATTAGACCGAGACTTACAGTTTAACGTGGATTCCGAACCACTCACAACCATCCATGTCACCGCCAGAATTTGAATCTGAAGCCTTAGGTATCAACGCATGCATGGCATGAGGTCTGCGGCAGCAACAAATATGAAGCTATAAAAAAAAGATTGCATGAGTTGCCCCATCACTTTTTAGTTTCAAAAAGATCTGAGAAATGAAGCTAGAAATAATCCGGGCCTGATGGCCGAATGGCTAGCGCTTGGTGTTCGGTACCACAGGTATCGGGTTCAAATCCCGGCTTTGCCCGTGGGTGTTGTAGTGGTTCGGTCCTTTCGTGGGTGTTGAATCCACTTTAAGCCGTAGGTCCCGGTCCTAAGAGGAGCGCTGCGGGGGCATTGTTACTCCGCGTCCGTGGCTTACCATCAAGTTACACGGACGTATGGGTAATGCAAAGTGAGTAACATAGGTGCAGCCCCCTTATGACGAAGATCACGGTCTATTTGCCAACTACATTAGAAGAAAATAAAAATCTGAAAATGCCAGAATAGAAAAGAAAACGAGGGTTTAAAAACAAATTGCAAAATGCAGATGTGAAAGATTTAATTAAAACACGTGCCGTACCAGGTCTTGGAATGAAAAATTTAATGTAAAGAAATCCATACAAAAATGAATTTGAAAAATTCATTACGACGACAACAGTAGGCACGAAAACGCCGTCAAACATTTACGAGCTCCTAACATTCCTGTAAAAGACCCCATTTTGTTAACGGTCTTCGGTGAAGTAATATATGAAATACCTTCTGACCCTTTATTTCTCTAGGACAGAGCCTGATGGCCGAGTGACTAGTGCTCGGTGCCAGGTTCCGGATTCAAGTCACTGAAGTGCATTAGATGTTTGCAATGATTCGGAATTCACACAGATTCGTGGGCTTGGTCTAGATGTTGTTATCTATAAAGTGGGATAAGAAACAACAACAACATTTCTCTGGGATAAAACCAAAAATGATTTCTTCAAAGCTCTCTCTGGGAACCAAATTCATCAGCATGTCTGGTAAGCATCGAATATGTTCCAACAGTCCATGTTTCGATATTCAGAAGTGAGAGGATAATCTTATCTGTCATTCGACAAATCTTTTCACTCTTCAAAGTACATGAGTCTTACAAAAACAGGAAAAGTACCCCGACTGCCTATTTGTCATGGCTTTTTTTTTGTAATATAAAAAACAACAACTCAACTAAGCCACTCGAATGTCTCGCGACGATTTGCACCAGATATTTTTATAACGATACCAGGTGTTTTTACAACGGTTTGTAAAAACACCTGCTGCCCCGTATGTGCCATTCATATAAATAAAAGAACTTAACAAAACTTTGACCAAATTAAAATATGCATTTTACTTTGGTAAAAGTAAAATATATCATAACTCTATATACTGAAATCGGGGAACATCAAATATTTAACAAACTCTGATGACGAATTGGCTAGCGCTCTGGCCTTTGCTACCACAAGCTTCAGGTTCGAATTCTGGCTGCAGCGTGAATGTTTAGGAGTTGTTCGGAATCCGCGTTAAGCTATAGGTCCAAGTCTAATTACCCTAAAGTGTGCAAAAATAACCGTAGAGCGACACACCAAATCCTTTAACAATTGAAAAATCGAATAAAATATATCTCTAACATTATAATCTCTATTTAGTCTGGACGTCTCTCAAAATCTGAAAGTTTTACATACAAAAAGTTACATACAAAAGTTTTATACAAATCAGTATTAATAGTTTTCAAGAAAAAAAAAGAATTAAAAAATCGAACTAAAAAGCGATAATAAGTTAATGAATAACACTGAATTAGATTATGAAATTGTACAGAAGTCAAATCATACCTGAAAACAGAAAGGTATATCTTACGAGTAGTCAATTCATAAGGTATTTTATAATTGCAGCTTTGAAGATTAAAAAAAAAAAAAACGTGCTTTTCAATAGAAACAATACACATTTCATAATAGTCGTTGATTTAATTACAATGATTGTTTAAAATAATTATTTATATTTTTGTTTACTTTTTTTTTGGAAGGCAATGGAGAGTTCAAACATATTAAGAAATTTTTTTTCCTAATTATTAGGTATTATTTTAAAGACATTAAACCGCAAAGAGCAATAAATTGTTGAACACCATACCGCAATAATGGATTGCGGTGAATTCTTTACACTCACTGGCGCAATTAGGGTGGAGTTTTTGGCGCCTCAGTATCGGCGGTATTGTCCAAATATGAGAAATAAAATTATTGAATATAATATTTTTCAAAAACTTTCTTATGTGCATCAAAAACTTTTTGTTGCTGCAACATCATGCTTAACTTTAAAAAAAAAATAAATAAATATCATGTTTAACTTTAAAAAATGTATGCTTACCTTTCAAAACTAATTAAAAGTAATTGAACTTTTTCTCATATTTTACTATGTAAGGCTTCTCAAAAAGAAATTAAAAATTTTCCGTCTTTTGTATATTTAATTAATTTTGAAATCTAAACTTTAACAGTATATTAATAATGATTGGTTTTTGATTAGTTGTTTATACGCATGAAAAATTAATTGTAACCCAATTAAAATATTGTATTAGAAATACATACAAATAAAATATTTTTAATCTGGAATTATTTTAATATACTATTTTCAAATTCGGTATCATAATACAAAAAAATTATCGTTTAAACACGCTAACATTTATTTAAGACTAAACATCGGCCGAATGCCTAGCTCTCTGGTGCCACAGGTTTCGGGTTCTAGTCCCGGCGGTACCATGCTACCATGGATGGCGGCGGTACCATGGATGTTTGTAGTGGATCGGAACCCACTTTAAACCCGAACCCAGTCTCATATGACCATAGAGCATTATCCTGAGGTTTAGTCAGTCTTCACCCCTCGTGGTTCTTCGCTAGCCATGGACCAGTCGCCTGCGACGGGGTCCCCCCTGGTGTAGGCTTTCCTGCACCAGGGGGTTAGTAGCACCAACAACAGACTAAACATAATGAAAAAAAGTATAGCATACTTTAGTTCACCTTCATAAAATATTTGATCGCAGTATATGGAAGGAAATATTAGATTTATGAAAATAAAAGTTTAATTAATTATATAGAATTTTATATTTCAATTAATATTAAGTTAGCACGATCAGTTTAACTTTCTTATAATGGGCCAACCCACAGTGTAGAATGGTAAAAAAAAATCATTATTCAGTGATATATACATATCATTATTTAGTGAAATACACATATCATTATTCAGTGAAATATACATATCCTTATTTAATGATACATATCATTATTCAGTGAAATAAAATGCATTCATATAGGACAGAATGATAAAGGGAATTCAAGTAGTACCTTTTCGATATTAATAATAAAGTTATTAGCTTAAACCTAAGACACTCCAAGTTTTATTACAAAACTAATACGTATTTTGAATAAAATACAAACACCTGCCAATAGGTATTTTAATTTGATTTGATTTTCACTACTATATTTATATTTTTACTCATTTAACTTCGCTTTAATTTTATTCAGTTTTAATTAGTTTTTTAATTTTTAGTTTTAAACACCTAACTCTTCAGTGTTAGAAACAATTTAATCCACACTTCATAAACATTTATGTTGTGTGAAATGTGTGTGAAAGGTCATAGCAACGCTGTAACATATTTGCCTTTGATTCTAAACCAAACTTTTTATAAGACCTTAAAATGTCTGTTTCAATATCCGTAAGTTCGTCATAGGTTTGTTTAGTCTAAAATGCACATTTCAATGCCAAGTATATTTCGGCAAAATAATTTTTTCCTTTTTGTTTAGATATCTAACCACTTTGAAAATTCTCAGAATCGGTCACGTGGCACGAAATAATTGCAGAGTGCTGTAACCATGACTTCAATGGTATATTACAGTAACCCTGGGTGTAAGCAGTATCCTTCATAAAGGAAAAATGTACCTTTGTTTTTGTTTAAGGATATCTATTCCTCATTTTATGAACTTCAACAAGAACATTTACTTTTTTAATAATCAATGCCGTAAACTAAATAAATAATTATCGCTGAATTCCTCATTCTCAATGAATTGATCTTGCTGATTACCCATTCTGTAGTGTTACCCATTCTGTGTGTGATGCTGGGAGCCATTTATGTCCTTGAAATATTTGGGGGGAGGGGGAAGCCTGATGGCTGAGTGGCCATCGCTCTGAAGCTCGGTACTACAGGTTTCGGATTCGAGTCCCGGTGGTGCCATAAATGTTTGTAGTGGTTCGGAATCCCCTTTAAACTATAGGTTCCAGTCTAATATAATCGTAGAGCATTGCTGGGGATAGTGTTACTCGCGTCCACAGCATATCTTCAAGCTACACGTGCCCCCTTGGTAGGGCTAAATGAGTAACGTCGGTGCAGCTCTTACTTATGGCATGAAGATTAACTGTCTCTGTATTGCCAGCTGCATTAGAACAACATATTTGAGGGTTAAATAATGAGATTAAATGGATGTGAATAACAGTTATGTTAATAAAAACAGAAAATTTCAAAATCCTTTTGAATGTATTCAAAAAGTTTTGTTTTCCCACTTATTGCACATTTTTTTTTTATAATTATTTTTATTTTATTTCCCATATTTGTTTTAAATTATGTAACACAGGGATTCCTAAAATTTTTCCGAGTAGAGACTCAACTTTATTACAATATTTACTTATTTGTAATTTTTCTTTAAAATAATAAAATTGTATATTTCAAATTGAATAAACTAAACGACTACTTGAATTAATGGAAGTATAATTTTTAACCCTAAGAAGTATATGTTGTTGTTGTTGTTTCTTTTCCCTCTTGGTAGACGGCAACATCGAAACCAAGTCCAAGAAACCGTGTTGTCTCATGGAGGGAAGGAAAGTGGGTGGCAGCTTCTGTTGGGATGGAGCACATAAGTAGAAGATGTCGTGATGCTGAAGAACGAGGGCAGTGTCTTCAGAGAGGACTTACAGGGGGAACTACCCTGAATTTGCCCATCGTATGGGAGAAAACCCGGAAAACTACCCACCTTGAAGTCTAACTAACGAGGCAAGATGCTGAACATCACAAACGCCATCGAGCCTTCTCGTTTTTGGAAACATTGTATATAACAAAGCCGTCAGTGGATTGAAACTCCACCCTAATATTCACCAGCGGCGCATGTTACCACTGAGCCACTGGTTAGGGTAAGAAGTGCAATATGCTATTAAGATTTTATACGAAATAATATACAAGTTTTTAAATTTTCAACTGTCAGAACAAATAAAAATTTTACATGTAATATTTAAATGTAAAATTTATTTTAAAACCTTTCAAAATCTTAAATGTATAGATGATAAATGAAAATAATATAGAATTTGAATATTAAAAGAAAACTTTCAAACAATACAATATTTAATTCTATAGTTGCCTAAATTCAATAAATCTCTTTTTTTTACCGTCTATTTTGATCCAAATTATAAAACAAACTTGGCTTGAAATTTTTTGTTACCTAATAAAATTTATTTTTTGATCCGTTTGAACACAAAGAATTACTGTATTAATAAAGGGTTTAATTCAATTTGTATTCTTAGGAATTTATAAAAAGCAAGAATTATCTTACTAAAAACTTTTTCAAATAATCTAACCTAGTATCATTTATAGAAGTTGACGAATAAACAAATAACACCCTTGTAATTACAACTTAATCTTCCTTCTAAACAGCGAGCTATAAAGGAGAGAATTCTCTGAAAATTCCTCTGTCATTCATACTGTATGTTTTGGGTGTGATATGTTTATTATAAGATGATAAATTTGCATCAGAAAGAGACTTTTACGCGAATATACATTCCCTATTTTGAAAACAGGAATACTGGCCAGGTCAACTTTTAGCTTTTATTATTGTTTTTTCAGGTCAATCACTACTGGATTGATCTGCAATGTGGTATGTTGTTTAGGTATGTGCTATTTAAATGCCACAAGTTCAAATTTTGGCCAAGCTGCCCCAAATATGCTTGTAAGAAGAATCAACTCCATCCTTAGCAGTAGGATAGATGTTGATTTAAAAATGCAGTTGTTAATGGTACAAATAATACATCCCTTATATGACATACAATTAAATAAAAATAATATTTAAAGGACACCAGTTCCAATTTTAGCCAAACATGCTTTTCAGAAAATTCAACTGTAACCTTAACAGTATGATAGATATCAAATTAAAAAACGCAATTGCTAATGGTACAAATAATAAATTCCATATACTACTGTGTCCAAAACGTAAGACCAATTTTCAATTTAAAATTCCCGAGACTTATAGAATTTCAATTTTTTTAGGTTGCTGGCACTATCCTTGACATCTGTGTGAAATTTGACGACAAAATATTCATTAGTGCTTGAGTGACGCTTGGCTTTGTGAGACGCTGAAACTGATTCCGGCGATTTTTGAACGAATCATGTCTGAATGAATTGAGCAAAGAACTTGCATTGCATTTTGTTTGCGGAAAAGCATAGAATGTTGCAGAAGGCATTCGGTGAGCATTCCTGTATCGGAAAGAAATGTTTAGAAGTGGTATAAACAGCTCAAAGAAGGCAGAGAACGTGTTGAGGACGAAGAGCCCACTGGTCGACCATCCACCTCAACCGACGAAGCTCACGTCCAAAAAACACCGGACTTCTGGCTATTCCCTAAACTCAAAAGACCCCTCCGGGGACACCGTTTTGAGTCGATTGAAGAGATTCAACGTGAATCGGCGCGCGCTTTGAAGGCCATCCCTGCCGATGACTTTTTAGCCTGCATTGAAAATTGGAAGAAAAGTTGCCATGAGTGCATTGTGTCCGGATGGGATTACTTTGAAGGCGATGAAATAAATTTGGAAGAATAAATAAAGAGTTTTTGAAAAAAAAAAATTGGTCTTACTTTTTGGGCACAGTAGTATATCATATTAAATATAAGTGCAATTAACTTTTATAGTTTTTTTAAATATATCGTCTAAGTGTTTCTGAAACATCGTTAACCAAATTACTGCTTTTTCTTCAAAGTTCTGCATATTTTCCCTACCCCAGGCATGGGCAAACTAAGGCCCGTGGGCCAACTCCGGCCCACTGTAAGATTCTATCCGGTTCGCGAAGCAAATTAAAAGAAATATACATTTATATATTATATATCCATCTCCTTTTCTACTTTGATGAAATATTAATTTTTTTTCTTCCTTTTTTTCAAAGGACTGATGATCTTTTTACTTTTTATATTTTTGTTCTACGAAACATAAATCGACGGAAATAGCAAGCACAGACAGCTTTCAATCGGTAAAGAGTTAAAAGCGGAAGTACTGTGTTAGTTATAGCTGTAGATTGGCGTTATCTCCTTCTTGGGGAGCAGACATATGGGAATCCAATATAAGTGAATTAGACCTCACATGTGGCAGACTACGCATTTTATGCTCCAGCCAGCGGCAACCAGACTAACAGATGAGCATTTAGCCTCGTTCCTTAGAATCAGTACATCTCACTTCTGACCTCAATATTAAGGACTTTTAAAAATGAAATCGCCATTTCATTCATCTCATTAACATATTTAAATTGTAATACTTGTATATTGTTTTTTAAATTTTAGAAAAATTTATCTTGGTCCGCTAACCTTTTTTTTTTTCGATTTTTGGCCTGCGACCGAAAAAGTTTGCCCATTCCTGCCCTACCCTGTCATTCGATTCCTCGCCAATCGATTCTCATTAACAGATGGTCGAGTGTTCAAGTTGAGCTGAATAACTCGACTTGAACACTTAATGTCAGGATAATAAATAATGTTTGGTAATAATAATAATGGGGAAAATAATGCCACTTTTAGATCCCCATTATTTTCTCCACTCAAAGTGTTGCTTCCAATATTATTCAGTGATATGTCGATGCCCTTTTGCAGACGTTACAGAGTAAGAAGTAATTCAATAGTAAGTAACCGGTAGTAAAGGAATACGCGCTAATCTGTTCCTACTCTTCAAAGGAATGTCCACGGGACTCCATGAAAGTTGACCTTGAAGTGGATTATGGCGCACCTGCGAGTGCAACACACGTGCAAGCAGATCATTGTCCAACTTGTAGGGGAAATATTGGGAGTGGAGCATGAACATAAAGAATGCACTTTGCGCTGATCTCAATGAGGATCATGATTTAAAACAGGGGTGGCCAACACGCTGCCTGTTTTGAATATTTTTCCGGACCGAGAGACTTTTCACACTTTTACAAAATATATTTATTTATTTTATAATGGCTGAAGTAGTGAAAACCAATATATTAAAAAAATATATTTTGTGTGCATCCATATAACTGTCGAAATTATGAAAAAAAAAAATTTACTTTTATTTTAAAATAATATTCTTGCGAATATATGACAGATATTCCCTGTTTTATTTATGATTTTACAGTTATGAGCTCGCAGAATAATTAAATTATATTCTGAAAATCTTGGAACTTCTAATATAACATGTTCTATGTTTCACTTTAAGTGATCTCAGTGACGCAGTGACCATCCCTAGATACGTACAGTTGATTGTTGATAGTAGAGCAAACCAGACCCTTAGTTGAAGTTGTTAGCGCTTTTGGTTCAACTTAATCGAATCGTTTTTTTTAAAATGAAATTGACCCAACACAAAACACGCTCAAACATAACGGACGTTAACCTGCAACATCCATTACGATGTGCAAATATCCAAACTGAGATTGATTTGCAAACACTAAGTGAAAGAGTGGAGAAACAAATATCGTTCTAATAAAATAAATATTTTTTGAGGGTATCATTTTTTTTATTTCATATATTTTTTTTTATATTTTTTATATTTCATTTTTAATGTTACATATTTCTTTACAAGGGGGGTTTAGTATCATTATTATTATATTATCTATGTTTACATGTAAGCATAATAATAAATACAAAAGTAATAACTCATTATGTTTCAATTTTTAACTCCAAAAAATGTCTAATAAAGTGGGTCTAAATCTAATATGGGGCTATATAATTTCATATGCGGCCCACGGACTTACGATGCATTTCCAAAGTAGCCCGCAAGATCATTTGGGTTGACCACCCCGGATTTAAAACATAAAGTTTTACGATTTTCAAATTGGTTAGATATTTATTTTTATTTTAAGATAATAAAAACTTTATAATTCAAATTTTAACAATCTTATTAATGTTCTTTTTTACACTGAAAAATGTGATACTTTTTTTTATATAAGATGTGTGTCATAGGTGACACCACTGGTTGAAAGTTGATTTAAAAAGTCGAAATACAATTTTAAATAATTCAATGGTAGCTTTTAATGTATTTAAAATACCAGAACTAATACAAGGCCGTAATCAAATAAATATATTAGCATTTTTTTTTTTACTGATAATATATTCGGGAAAATATTGCTGACAAAATCGTGATACACTTTATCGCCTAAACTAAAAGTTATAATCAAAAGAAAGTTATACTTAAAAAAGTTGTAGTATAAATTAATAACAAGTTATAGTTAAAATAAATTTGAAAAAAATTTAAAAGTTTATTGAAAAGGTATAATATAAATTATAAAAGTTATTTATATTAGTTACGAGCAAGTATTTTAATTCGCATTTATTTTTATAAAATTATAAAATTAAAGAAATTTAATATATATTCACAATATAAAATCATAAACACGATTAGAAAGAAAGATATTATAAAAACAGCGAAGTTTTAAACACATAATTAAAAAATTTTGTAACCTTTTCAAAATTAGTTACGTAAGTAAATAAAAAAAATGCAACAAAGATTATTTGTATATTTCTATAATTAAAAAAAAATGGTTGTTTCCCTATTTTCCATTATTTCTTTTACATATTTTAATCCCTTTCTTTTGTAAACCGAACTATTCTTGGAAAAACCTGTCCCTCAATTTTTTGTTATAAACAGGAAATTACTTAGCAAAGCCAAGTTCTTAGCATCAAACCAATGAATTAGTCAATCGATACATATAACGATTGACAATAAGATTTGGTTTGGTTTAAATTTTGTTTTTAATAAGTATTCATTCTTCCTATGAGAATCCTGAAACAATAATCTTCTTTTTCTGATAAATATTGTTTTTATGATATTATATAAAATCATAAACATGATTAGAAACAAAGATATTATAAATAACAGCAATGTTTTAAATACATAACATAAATTTTTTTTCAAACCATTTAAAATTAGTTATATAAGTGAATAACAGGAAATTACTTAGCAAAGCTACTCTTTGAAAAAAAAATGTCATCAAACCAATGAATTTGTCAATCGATACATATAACGGAATATTTTTGGTTTAGTAATTTCCATTAATTAAAAAAATCAATATTTTCAATAGTGCAATAAATAGAAAATGCAACTAATTTCGTTTTTAATTTTGAATAATTAAAAACAATTATTGTTTTCATATTTTCCATTATTTCTTTTACATATTTTAATCCATTTCTATTGTGAACTAAACTATTCTTGGAAAAAAGTGTCCCTCATTTTTTTTGTTATAAACAGGAAAGTAACTTAGCAAAGCTATTCTTTGGAAAACCTATCATCAAACCAATGAACTAGTCAATCGATACATATAACGGTTCAGTTTAGTAATTTTCAATCATTAAAAAAATGAATGTTTTCTTATTTCCCATTATTTCTTTGACATATTTTAATCCCTTTCTTTTGTAATCTAAACTATTCTTGAAAAGCCTGCCCCTCAATTTTCTGTTATAAACAGGAAATTACTTAGCAAAGCTATTCTTTGAAAAAAAATGTCATCAAACCAATGAACTAGTCAATCCCTGCATGTAACGCCAGTCCATACAACAGTCTATACAATATGTCAGTCCATGCAACAGCCTATACAATATGTCAGTCCATACAACAGCCTATACATTATGTCAGTCCATACAATAGTCTATACAATAAGTCAGTCAAAGCATGATATTATAAAAAGGCCAGCTATATTTTAAATACATAATTAGAAATTACTGTAAGCTTTTCAAATTAATCACGCAAGTGAATAGAAAATGTAATAAATTTTGTTTGTAACTTTCAATAATTAAAAAAAAATGAATGTTTTCATATTTTTTATTATTTCTTTTACATACTTTAATCCTTTCTTTTTGTAAACTAATCTATTCTTGTAAAACCTGTCGCTTAAATATTTTGTTATAAACAGGAAATTACTTAGCAAAGCTATTCTTTGATAAAACTGTCCTCAAATCAATGAACCAGTCAATCGATACATATAACGGGAAATTTTTGGTTTACTTTAAATGGTGATTAATAAGTACTCTTTCAATGAGAATCCTGGAATAATAATTTCACCTTTCTGAAAAAGATTCCTACAATATACAATGAATATAACAGTTAATGGCTCTCCACACAGATATAATCTCTGATACGAATGCAATTCGTATATAATTGAGTTAATTTCCTGGAATTAGGTTTAAGGTCCCATATAATTATGGTCTTCATGTTAAACATCTAATAGATGCTTGAGTGCTCTTTCAATGCCTATTTCATTTCCATTAGGTAAAAGTTTCTAATGAAACTTCCAGGAAAAGACATTAATAATCTTATCTCCCCCATGCTATCGTGCAACCTAAACATTTTCGGTTCGGTTCCAGTAAAATACAAAGAGGAAGATGTAGAATGTAGAAGAGTTACCGTACCTATTTAATTCGAGTATTTTATTCTAAGACAGGTGGAAAGATAAATACATCCCAACCACTTCCTTCCACGAAATGGTATTAAGTTCACGAGAAATTTAAACTTTTCTCCCCGTCGCCAAATTTGGCGACTGCTTAAAAGAATTCATTTCAATCGGCATACTAATTCCACGAAAAATTTAGTTCATTGTTGATTTCAAATTTTATTTATTAATTTTTATTTATTAATTTTTAAAATTTTATTTTCGATTTAATTTTATTTATTAATTTTAGAATCAAATAAATAAAAGATGGATTGAAAATTTTCAATATCTACGTAATAAAGATTTAATAAAAATCTGAATAAATCCTCGGCATTTGGGGGACGTATACATATTAAATTTTGTTGCAAAACTGAAGTTCAAAAGAGCTTGACTCGTGGCTCAGTGGCAATATGCGCCGCTGGTGAGCATTAGCGTGGAGGTCCAATCCGCTGGCGGCTTTGATTTTGAGACGGTTTCAAAAAACGAGGAGACTCGGTGACGTTTGTGATGTTCAACATCTTGCCTCGTGAATCAGATTTCTACCTACGTGTGCTTCATCGCAAAAGAAACTGCTCCCCTTCCTCCTTCCATGAGTAGACTATTCATGGGGTATTCATCACGCACTGCAGGACACTGAGGATTAAACTGATTAATATAGGGTGAATATTAAGAAAAAAACAGCCAGAATTAGGGAAAAAAATATCTTTGTCATGTTGTTTTTCAAGGAGTCTTATCATATCATTAACACAATAACGTTCGGCTATAATACCTGGTGGAGTTTACTCCTAAATCTGACTTGGCCCCATGTCTTTGAAGAAGGAGGGCAGTGCCTTCCGAGAGGACTTTTAGGGGGAACTATCCTGCAATTAAGTATCATATGGGAGAAAACCCGGAAACCTCTCACCAGGTAGTCTGACAAACGAGACAAGATGCTGAACATCAAAAATGCCATTACTCCCATACGATACGTAAATGCGGGATAGTTCCTCCCGGAAGATACTGCCCTCCTTCTTCAGCGACACGGAGCAGAAGTTAGTATTCTACCTACGGGTGCTTCATCAAAAACAGAAGCTGCACCCCCCTCCTCCCTCCTTCCATGAAGGACGAGACAACAACATTTATTAATATTTGTTATAGAATTAAATAAATTAAAGATGAATTGGAAATTTTCAATCTTTATGTAATAAAGATTTAATAAAAATTTCGATAAATCCTCGGCATTTGGGGGATGTATACAAATTAGATTTTTCTATTGCAAAATTTAAATATTGTAGAGAGATTGGTTTGTCGCTCTGCGGTCATCTTGGGCACAAGAGGGCTAAACAGACCGGGGCCTACAGTTTAAAGTGGACTCCGAACCCCTCATAAACATCCATGGCACCGCCAGGATTCGAGCCTGAAGTCTGCGATACTAAAGGCAAGAGCTCTAGCCACCAGGCCGCAAATATTGGTGGAAGAAATAGCAGTATTATGCTGTTCTGTTCATTTCAAATTCTATGCTATTTAATTTATCTATTTAATTATGCTATTTAATAATAGCATAGATAATTAAATATGCTATTTAATTATCTATGCTATCTTATTTAATTTTTATATGCTATTTAATTTATCTATTTAATTTATATGCTATTTAATTATCTATGCTATCTTATTTAATTTTTATATGCTATTTAATTATCTATGCTATCTTATTTAATTTTTATATGCTATTTAATTATCTATGCTATCTTATTTAATTTTTATATGCTATTCTATGCTATCTTATTTAATTTTTATATGCTATTTAATTATCTATGCTATTTAATTTAAAAATAAATGAAATATTTTCTTCATTATGTCCATAAATGATACACATCATCATATTATTTTTATAATATAATATCAAACGGCTTTAGCTAGACTAAGGACTGGCCACATTAAGAGTCTGACCTTCAATGGAGACGAGAAGACATATGCCCTTTGTCATTGTTCGACCATCGCGTCTTCCTCTCATCTCATCGATTGTATTGGTGCCTCTGTGAGGCAACTGTTGAATGAGGGGAGGACAGTTTACGATCTATTGATGCAGCATGATCTACTGGACTTGGTTTAGGATTCTAAATCAAGCATATAAGCAACAACAACAACATAATATAATATATGCTTTTTTTAAAACTATGGCAACAAAAATATTGTCCTATTATTGACCTATTTAATATTGTCCTATTATAACATATTTAATAAATTAAATAAGATAGCATAGATAATTAAATAGAATAGATAAATTAAATAGCATAGAAATTGAAGTGAACAGAACATCATAATACTGCCCTAAAATATTGTCCAAGCATATCTTTTTAAGTAAATTTGATAATATTCAAGAGAATCTTAATTTTTTTAAATGCAAAATAAGAAAGATTTAATAAATTTATTTTAATGTATATTGACAAAATATTTAACACGACTAAGCATATCTTAGCGCAGAAAAAATATATTAAAAACAATGCGTAACAAATAATAAAAAAAACATACACAATGAGACAATTGTTCTTTTTCTTCTATTGCATTTATGCAAGAAATTTGTAAGTAACGAAATATTTTTATTCAATGCAGCTGAAATAACTTAAAATGTCATATCCTTGAGAATTCGTAATGGACACAAAACAATAAACAACTGGAATTGTTTTGTTGTTGTTTCTCGTGATGGACAATACATTTTTACTCCTTAAAAAAAAAGAAGCAAAGCTGGATTTTTAAAAACATATTTCTGCTTCACTTTTTTATCTAACCACAAACAGTAATTAATGACGAACGAAATCAAATGAGACATTTAATTGCTTTTGAGTCATTTATGGACCGGATTCGAAGATGATTAGTTTGTGAATTCCCCAATTTTTAAGCCAATGAGAATGAAGACTAATTCCATCACACTTTTTTTTAGAAATTAATTTGAGCAATTTGGAAATGAAGTGAAATGAGAAAAAAAAAGGAATTTTTATTCGTGTGTTATTCTATTGTTTCTTGGAAAATAATTAAAATTAATTATGTGATATGAAGTAAAAAACAACGTGTATGTAGGCGTTAAATTATATTCCTCCTTTTATATTATTCATAGAATTAAAGGAAAAACCTAGTATCCACATAAATCAATACAAAATAGATAGAATTTGAATTGAAGCATAATTACGTAGATAAAATGTTTGTCATATTGATCAAAATAGATAAGCAATTTTTTTTCTTTATGCATCTAAAAATTATGAATATCAAAATCAGAAGAATTTTAAACTTATATATTCTACATAAGCTACAAAAATGTACTGAACTTAGGGTTTCTACAAAAGGACAAAATTGCATATTGACACAAAATCTACCTCAATACTGATTTTTAAAAACTTAAAGTAACAATTCAATAATAATAGGACAATATTTTTGTTGCCATAGTTTTAAAAAAAAGCATATATTATATTATAAAAATAATATGATGATGTGCATCATTTATGGACATAATGAAGAAAATATTTCATTTATTTTTAAATTAAAAACAGCAACACTTCGCTATGAAGTGATAAATAATTTCAAGTTAAATACATTTGTTTTTTTAGTGAGATCAAATAAAGAATTATTCGATTTCATTAAAAAACAAATGTATTTAATTATTTAAAAAACTATAGAGTACTGAAAAAACTATGACAAATTTTCATCATTTGTTACATTATAAAAATACTTTTGCATAGTAACCATCTTTTGTTTTGCATTTCAAATTCGCCTGAAAAAGTGCATACTATATATCAAATGTAATAATGCAATATAAAGATTGCTCACGTTTATTTGTGACCTAATACAATATTTATTTACACATTAATCTAAGAAATATTTATAGAAGAGATAAATAAGAGATAACTGTTTATACAATTTTTTTTTCTAATGCAGCTGACAAACACTTAGACAGCTTGGTCTTGGATGCCTTAAGGCAAGCGCTGCACAGACGTTACTCACTTTGCATTACCCAGGGGGCGCGTGTAACTTCAGGATAAGCCACGGACGTGGAGTAACAATGCCCCCGCAACGTTCTACGATCATATGAGACCGGGACCTACTGTTTAAAGTGGATTCCGAACCACTACAAACATTCATGGCACCGCCGGGACTCGAACCCGAAACCTGTGTACTGAGCGCCAGAGCGCTAGCCACTCGGCCATTCAGGCCCTACTGTTTATACAAAGGTATACAAAAATTAAATAAAAAAATATAATACCTAGTAAAGAGACTCAATACACACACGCACACACACACTATATATATATATATATATATATAGGAAGATATATGTTTTTTTCAATTAGTAAATGTATTTAACTCTAATCAAAAAAATTTTAACGATTTATGCATTACATAACCGTGCAATAAAAATGAAAAAAAAAAGTGATCTCTAAAGGTTTAGTAAATATATAAAGTGTTTATGTGGATATTATCCATTTATATGTTTAACTTGACAAAAACATGCTTTCAACAGAATAGTATCAGAGCTATGAACTTTTTTTTACCTAATACGTATCTTATTCATAAGGAGAATCATATCATCTGGACCTTTATAATCCTGATCGTATGTGGAGGCAGCTATCGTTAAAAAGGCATGAAAACGTGCTCCCATCTTTTTGATCTTCAACCATAAATTATATATTTATCTTATTTCATTGGTAGAAAAAAACGCTCATGAACCTCATAGTTGCCTATTCAGTTTTCACGTTTCTATTACTTTCGTTATATATATATGCATTCAATTTTACGAAACATTTTAAGGAAATTAAACAAATAGATATAAAATGATCTAATGAAACGTGTGGGCAATAAATGAGAAGAAATAAAGCAGGATTGACCATCCATATTTATGCAATATTTAATAAAATAGAAATCCCATGATTACGAACAGATCAAGTTAAATAACAAAAAGCTATGTTTATCAAACATTCTAATAAAATAAAAAAATTTTTTACGTAAAATGTCAAAAAAAAAAAAAAAAAAAAAAAGAAATGAAAGATAAAAGATCTTTTACTTTCTTTATTTTGGTCATGCTATTAGTAGGTGCAAGTTCAATTTGGAACTAACATCGCTAGAGATGACATATGGGAAGTTTGCACCCTCCCACTCCCTAAAACACTGGCAAATAATGGAAATTTGGAAATTTTTTTCTTTCTAATGCAGCTGACAAACACTTAAACAGCTTGGTCTTGGATGCCTTAAGGCAAGCGCTGCACAGACGTTACTCACTTTGCATTACCCAGGGGGCGCGTGAAACTTGAAGATAAGCCACGGACGTGGAGTAACAATGCCCCCCGCAACTCTCTACGATCCTATTAGACCGGGACCTACGGTTTTAAAGTGGATTCCGAACCACTACAAACATCCATGGCACCACTGGGACTCGAACCCGAAACCTGTGGTACCGAGCGCCAGAGCGCTAGCCACTCGGCCATTCAGGCCCCGAAATTTGGAAATTTCAGTCACAGATTTAACGGACCTATACTCAATATTGATAGCATAGGCTGCTTTTTGGGGTTCAAATTGAATTTCCTTAATTAAAAAGCCCTACACCAAAACATTCCATCAAATACTTAAGCATTTATTAAAAAGATTAAAGGAAAAAGATACCCATGTTTATGAAGTTAACTAACAAGACTTTGGAATAGATGAAAGGCTCTAAAGCCGCTATAATAAATTCTGTCCAAATATGCAGAGATATAAAGGAAATGCCATCTCAGTTTGTATAAAGATTTAACTGAATTCAGAACTTCAAATGTCCTTTCAATGAATAAAAATTATCTACATATCAAAACAGCATCTAATATTGTGCCGAAAGAGTAAGACAAAAGGTCGACCAGATGGCTCTTCGTCTTCAACGCGTTCTCTGCCTTCTGTAACATTCTACACGTTTCCGCAAACAAAATTGAATGCAAGTTCTTTGATCCATGAATTCAGACATTTCAAAATTCACCGGAATCATTTTTAGCGTCTCACAAAGCCAAGCGTAACTCAAACACTAATGAATATTT
The DNA here is from genome assembly GCA_021605075.1 of Caerostris darwini. Lineage (NCBI taxonomy): Eukaryota > Metazoa > Arthropoda > Arachnida > Araneae > Araneidae > Caerostris > Caerostris darwini. Next base: position 816,238 of record BPLQ01002541.1, on the reverse strand, counting down.
TGACGTCAAATTTCACACAGATGTCAAGGACACTGCCAGCAATCTAAAAAAGAAAAAAAAAAAAATTGAAATTCCATAAGCACCGGAAATTTTAAATTGAAAATTAGTTTTTACTTTTTGGACACGTACTAAAAAGGAAATGTCATCTAAGATTTTGTAAAGATTTAACAGAATTCAGAACTTCTAAGTGTCATTTCAATGGAAAAAATATTATCTACAAATCAAAAACTACAACGATCCACAGAATATGTGATCATTGATTGTGTAAGAGTTTTTTAAATTGCGAGCGCAAAAAGTACAATAAAGGATGACTACTGTTTACGTTACAAAATACCCACACGCCTCAAAAGCCTTAAGATCAAACAAGGAGGAATACTTAAACCAGGGTAATCACCCCGCGAACATGACAGACGGAATTCCACAAGTGACAAAATAAAAAGATAAGCAAAACGGGCAGATGATGACGAAACAGACCGATCGGGCAGGTGATTATCGAAGCCAGGATTCCCTCTCTCGTGAAGCGGAAACGCTGCATTTAACGACCGTTGCACTACATTAGAAAAAAATCACCTTGTGTTTTTATCTGGTGTTTACACACGAACGGGAAGATTGCGATCGCTTTTGATGTCACGTGACGCTGGTGTCCGGCCGGAACGGTGACGTCACGTGGGTTATCCCCCTTTCATTACAGAAATGTCGAATCCAAAATCCCTTTTGGAATGTTTTTCGGGGTCTTCCTCGATTACGGCCTTGGGCAGGCAGAGAATGGGGAAACTGGCAACTGCGCATGAGCGTTGTAAAGAAAGATCACGTTCTTTTTTATTATTATGGAGTGGATGTTGTGTTATGGTATTTAAGATTGTACTTATCCAAAAGAATGCGAGATAAAGGTGTCTACTTTACTAGATTTGCATCAGCAAATAGAATATAGGGTTGTCGTTTTTTTATTTTGTAAGTAGAAGAGGCGGAAATTAAAAAAAAACCCACATATGGTTTTTGAAAGAAATATTTTTTTTTTATGCTTAGTTCCTTTTTCATACATTTAATTTTGCTTCTTCAATATTTACTTTTATCACATGTAATTATTTTGAAGGAGTTATTGACAAGTTCCTTGACAATCAGTTTTACAAATTGTAACACAATGTACTTACTACTGTGGCCAAAAAGTAAGAACAATTATTTTTTTTCAAACACTTTTTATGTATTATTCCAAATTTATTTCATCGACTTCAAAGTAATCCCCTCCGGACACAAAGCACTTATGACAACGTTTTTTCCAATCCTAAATGCATGCTAAAAAGTCACTGGCATTGAGGGGCTTCAAAGCGCGCACCGATTCACGTTGAATCTCTTCAATCGACTCAAAAAGGTGCAACCGGAGTGGTCTTTTGAGTTTAGGGAATAGCCAGAAGTCGTACGGCGCTAAATCAGGTGAATATGGTGGTTGTAGATCGATATGTGTATCATTTTTGGTGAAACAGTGACGAAGAACCATTGCAGTGTGAGCTGGCGCATTATCGTGATGCAAAAACCAAGAGTTTTCTTTCCATTAATGTAGCCTCTTTTTGCGAATAGCTTCACACAAACGACGCATAACACTCAAATAATGTTCTTTGTTGACAGTTTTGGCCCGGCGGAAGGAATTCATGATGTACCACACCACGGTAATCGAAGAAAACAGTCAACATGACCTTGATTTTTGAGCGACTTTGGTGCTTTTTTTTTTGGTCTTGCTTCAGCTTTGTCCCGATATTTGCTCGATTGATCGGTTGTTTACGGGTCGTAAGCATAAATCCAAGTCTCCTCTCCAGTTATGATGCATTTCTACTTGTCCTGATAATCAGAAAGCATTCACATACTTCACTCAAAAGATGTTTTTCCAAAAAATTCATTGTGTTCGGTACCAATCGAGATTTGATGCTTTTGAGGACCAAATGGAATTGACCGTTCCTTTTGAAATTCCAACATCATCAGCAAGGTCTCTAATTGTAAATCGACGGTTTGCAAGCACCAAATCTTAAAATGTTTGGACGTGAGCTTCGTCGGTTGAGGTTGAGTGTCGACCGGAGGGCTCTTCGTCTTCAACGTATACTCTGCCTACTTTGAACTGTTTATACCACTTCTAAACATTTCTGTCAGATATCGGAATGCTCACCGAATGCCTTCTGCAACATTTTATACGTTTCCGCAAACAAAATTGAATGCAAGTTCTTTGCTCAATTGATTCAGACATTTCAAAAATCACCGGAATCAGTTTTAGCGTCTCACAAAGCCAAGCGTAACTCAAACAGTAATGAATATTTTGACGTTAAATTTCACACAGATGTCAAGGCAGTACCAGCAATCTAAAAAAGAAAAAAAGAATTGAAACTCCATATGCCCATGAAATTTAAATTGAAAATTGGTTTTTTTGGAGGGGGCACAGTAGTGCAACAATTTACATTTGCGGAATGAAGCTGACATATTTAAAAAATATTAAAGAACGATTTGTAAACACCATATCCCTTGTTTATATAACGAAGTTACAAAGGATAAAAATATAAATAAATAAATAATTATAATAGAAAAATAATTAAATAAAACAAACTGAATGTGATGTCATTCTAATGCCCGTTTTTAAAATCAGCTTAATTCTGAAACGAACACTGTCTTGTTATAAATTTAGCTATTTACACCAATTTAATAATGTTAAAAATTATTTGACGATTATTAAAGTTAATTATTATTTGACGATTATAGTTGTATCATATGTGAACTTGTTGTTTACCTAATAAAAAGTTCTTGAAGTCCACAAATATGAAAATAGGGTGTTGGTGAAGAAAGAGTTGTTGAAATGCCGATAAGATAGGTAACGAAGATGGAGTTGTTGTTTTCCCAACACTATGCGCAGTAACCCGAGGTCATTCGATACAGACACATGTGTGACCGATTTATTGTTTCTCAGGGAAACAGATTCCTTATTATACTTTGCATCGTGGGAAACCTGCTGCACTAGATCCACATTTTACCACCACAATTTTGAACGGACACAATTCAAGAATGTAATCCGGAGATAAACAATTTCCCCAAATCTTCGAGTCCAAAAGAACTTTCCGATCTACTAATTTATAATGTCTATCCCCAGCATGGACATTATAGGCTGCGGTTAGGCCTGGCCTTTCGAATTTGCAACTCGATTACCCGATTTCGAAAAATCAAAGCACTTTCCACTAGGGTTCTCCTACCCTTGAATGTGTTTTGGAAATTTACTACTATGCCCCCCAAAAAAAAAAACAATTTTCAATTTATATTTCCCGGGAATATGTAATTTCAATTTTTTTCTCCTTTTTTAGGTTATTGGCACTGTCCTTGATATCTGTGTGAAATTTCAAGTCAAAATATTCATTAGTGTTTCAGTTACGCTTGGCTTTGTGAGACGCTAAAACTTATTCCGGTGATTTTTGAAATGTCACTTCAATCGACTCAAAACGGTGTCCCCGGAGTGGTCTTTTGAGTTTAGGGAATAGCCAGAAGTAGCACGATGTTAAATTAGGTGATTACTGTGGTTGTGGAACGATATGGGTTTCATTTCTGGCGAAAATGTCACGAAGAATAAAAGTGATTTTTTGAAATGTCTGATTCATTACATTCAATTTTGTTTGCGGAATGAATATTCGTGGGCGAGAACATATAGAATGTTGCAGAAGGAATTCGGTGAGCATTCCTATATCGGAAAGAAATGTTTACAAGTGGTATAAACAGTTCAGGTAGATAATGCAGAGAAGACAGAGAGTTCTCATATCGACCATCAACCTCAACCGGCGAAGCTCACGTCCAAAAAATTAATGATTTGGTGTTTGCAAACCGTCGATTCACAATTAGAGGCCTTGCTGCTGATGTTGGAATTTCAAAAGGATCGGTCAATTCCATTTTAAAAGATGTTTTGGGCCTTAAACGCGTCAAATCTCGATTGGTACCGAAAAAGCTGAACTTTTTTGGAAAAACATCGTCGCGTTGAAGTATGTGAAACAATGCTTTCTGACTATCAGGGCATGTTGAAATGCATCATAACTGGAGATGAGACTTGGATTTAAGGTTATGACCCGTGAACAACCAATCAATCGAGCGAATATCGTGACGAATGTGAAGCAAGACCGAAAAGAGCACGCCAAAGTCGCTCAAAAATCAAAGTCATGTTGACTATTTTCTTTGATTACTGTGGTGTGGTGCATTCTGAACTTTTTCCGCGGGCCAAACTGTCAACAAGGAATATTATTTGAGTGTTATGCGTCGTTTGCGTAAAGTTGTTCGCAAAAAGAGGCCACATTTATGGAAAGACAACTCTTGGTTTTTGCATCATGATAATGCGCCAGCTCACATTGCATTTATTCTTCGTGACTTTTTCTCCAAAAATTAAGCCCAAATCGTTTCGCAACCACCGTATTCCCCTAATTTAGCTCCGTGCGACTTCTGGCTATTCCCAAAACTCAAAAGACCACTCCGGGGACACCGTTTTGAATGGATTGAAACTATTAAAAGGTTCAAACTTTCCAATAGGCTGCTCCTACACTTAAATGAAGATTAATGTTTTTTAGAAATTCATCTGAAGAGCAGGCTGTTTACATTTACTATTTTTTAACATTCCATCTCATAAGCTGTAAAGAAAAATTAAATAAACAGAATTAAAAAATTACAATTTTCACTGAAAATTCCGAAATTAAAAAAAGAAAAGTCGAAACTATTAAACAGTTGAAACTGTTAAAAAGTCGAAACTAAGGATACGAAATAATCTTTATTTAAGGATTAAAATCTTTATTTAAGGGTACGAGCAGCCTAGGTGTTACTAGGCTGCTCGTATTCTTAAATAAAGATTAATGTTTTTTTAGAAATGTATATGAAGAACATATTGTTAATTTTTGCTATTTATTAATATTCCATCTCATAGGTCTTAAAAAAACATTAAATATAAACAGAAAAAAATAATAATAAAATTTTCACTGAAAATTCTGAAATTTAAAAATCCGAACTATTAAAAAGTCGAAACTATCCACTAAGCTGCTCCTACCTTTAAATAAAGTTAATGTATTTTTTAGAAATTTATATCAAGAGCATCTCGTGAACATTTACTATTTCTAAACATTAAAAAAAAGTATTTTATAAATTAAAAAAAAAAAAAAAAACATTTAGTAAATAGAATGGGGGAAAAAAAAAAAAATAAATAAAAATGAAATTTTTCACGAAAATTCTGAAATTAAAAAATAGAAACTATTAAACTTCTATCACGAAAGATTTCCCACGAGTTCAACAAAAAAATGACGAAATTTTGTCATAGCTGAGAAATACTTCCAGATATATCCTAATTTATTCGTGCAATACATTGCATTTATATCATCAGCAAGACAGTTAAATGGCAATTAACTAACTCAATAGGCGTAAGCCGCACGCATATTTATTTAAAAAAAGAAAAACTATTTCAATTTTTTTCGAAATGCTTTGTTTGACATTCAATGCAATTATTCCGCAACGAACGAGAACGGCATTACACCAGCACGTGGAGCTAATTGTCATTATTCTTCAGGAATAGGGGTTACAATATTAAGCGGTTTATCGCTCTATAGTTGGCTTTATCTTTGACTTCTGGTTATAAACTTATTCAATAAAAAACTAATAAATAAATTTAAAAAAAAAGATTTGCAAAACTTTTTTTTTTTCAATTCCTTCTATTAGTTCACACTCTCCCCATATATATCTTGTTAAAATTTTCAATCGTTGATAAAATACTTTTTATTCATCCATTCAAGTTCAAATATACATACATCTTGTAGTGGATGACACTTGATGTTAATGCAGTTTCTTCAAATATTAATTCATTAATTAAATTTAATTAATTAATTTCAGTTTTTTTTTAGATTTAAGTTGCATGTATCTATCAATAGATGGCGCCAGATGTAAAAGGAAAATTTCAACTTTATTTGTAAAGGACGTTTCTGCGATTTGGTGAAAAAAAGTAGGAAATGACTTTTAAAATTTTTTTTTATATTACTTGCATATTAACTAATTAGCTGAGGCAACTAGGAGTCGTGCCGTTACAATATTTAAAGTAATACAAAAAATGTATGACGCATTGCAAATATTAAGATACTTGATTGCAGTCGATTTGGTTTAGTTTGGCTTGTCGATACAATTCAAATACAATTTTTTTGAACTTGTAGGGGATGACACTGGATGTTAATACAGTTTTTTCAAATATTAATTCAGCAATTTAGTTATATTGTTGTTTCTTATCTCACTTGGTCGACAGCAACATCTGGACCAGGGGTGGCCAACCCAAATGAGCTCGAGGACCACTTTGGAAATGCATCCTAACGCCACGGGCTGCATATAAACTTATATATCCCCCTATTAGATTCAGAGCAATATAGACATTTTTTGGAGTGAAAAATTGGGGCATAATGAGTTATTATTATTGTGTTTACTATTATTCTTTCGCGTAAACATGGATAATATAATAATAAAGATATTAAACGCATATTGTAAAGAAATATATAACACTAAAAATGAAATATAAAATATATATAAATATAAACAAAATAAAAAAAATCATAAAAAAAAAAAAATTTTTTTTTACTAGTGCGATATTTGTTTCTCCACTCATCATGAGTTCGCAGAATATAATTGAATCATTCTGCGAACTCATATCTGTAAACTCATAAATAAAACAGGCCATATCTGTCCTATATTCGCAAAAACATTATTTTAAAATCAAAGCCAATTTTTTCTCATAATTTCGACAGTTTTTTGAATATATGGATGCACACATAATGTTTAATACATTGGTTTTCACTACTTTGGCCATTATAAAATAAGTACAGTTTGTAAAAGTGTGTTAATTCTCACGGGCCGCAAACAAGGTTCAAGGCGGGCAGCGGGTTGACCTCCCCTTATCTAGACCAACTACATGAATCCTTGAATTTATTCTCATGGAAAGACGGTAGGGGGGCGGGCAGCATCTGTTGCGATAGAGAACCCGTAGGTAGAAGTCTGACTTAGTTCCATGTCGCTGAGGTAGGAGGACAGTGCCTTCCAGGAGGACGTTTAATGCTCGTTCCCACCGAGGCGAGAGACGTGAAGATTCAAGTGGCAAGCGACAAAATTTTTTCGACTCTTTCACAGCGAAACGTCAGAAATAGCATTACGCCTAGTGGAAAACCGCTTCGAGTTGAAAGTGGGGCAACTCCAAGCGGCGGACTGCAAACCGGTTTCGGGCGACCGCGGTGAGGCTAGTGATTGGTCAAATTTTTTCGCTTGCATCTTCTCGCCTTGGTGAGCACGAGCCTTTAGGAGAACACTACCTCGCATTTGCGTATCGTATGGGCGAAAATCTGGAAACTTCCTCCATATAGTCCTACTAACGAGGCGCCTGATGGGCGAGTGGCTAGCGCTATGGCGCTTGGTACCACCGGTTTCGGGCTCGAATCCCGGCGGTGCCATGGATGTTTGTAGTCTCTCGGAATCCACTTTAAGGCGTAGGTCTCGATCTCATTGACCGTAGAACGTCACAGAGCCCAATCAGATTTCTCAGCCACATCATTCCCAAACGGTAAAGGGGCAACTCAGCACTAGGCACAGTAATGTAGTGTGGTGGGGTGTACTACTACTACTAACGAGACAAGATGCTGAATATCACAAACGCTATCATGACTGATCGTTTTTGAAACAGTGTCTACAAAAATGCAGTTAGCAAATTGAACGTCAGCCCTGATGATCACCAGCGATGCGAGATGACACGTATCCGGCGTTTTTGTAATTCTTATTCCTAATTGATTCAATTTATTTAACAACAAAAGTTATTATTTTTAGAAATAAATAATTATTTATAAAAATATTACTTAATTTGATTTTAATTCGGATTAAGTGTTTTTACATATTGCTGAATTTCTTCCGGCCTGATGGCCATTTAGTTATCTCTCTGGCTTTTGTATTCAAAGCTTCAAATTCGAATCCTGACGGTGGCATTGGTGTTTGATACTGGTTCGGAATCCACGTTAAACTGCATGGTCCCTGTGTAATTACTTCCAAAGTGTGCTCAAAATGACCGTAGAGCTGCAAACCAAACCGCTGAATTACACGCAAGAGGGCCTTAATTGGCTTTGTTATTACTGTTATTTATTTTTTAATTCAAAATTAAAAGTTGGAATTAAAACGACAAAAAACAGCGAAAGAAAATTTTTTTCTAACCGAATTTATAGATTTATGCGTGACTTCTTTTTCCAGTTTATATGTGTCCTTTTAAAAATATTTGCAGCATATTTGATATGAATCAACAAAATACAAAGATTGAAATATAATTAACAATACATATCCTTCAAAATTTTAAAAGAAAATTTTTTTTATGATTTTATTTATTAAAATTTACTTACTCATAAATAAATTATGCGTTAAGAAAATATTTCAATTAAAAAAAAACTGTTAATAATTTTAGCAAAACAGTTATTTCTGTGATATCATACATACATAGTATACGTGAAAGCATTTTTTTAAAAATTAGTTTTAATAGATATTGAAATGGTTAAAAGTTTTAAATTGGCATAGAAAATTTTTGTTTTGAAAATCAGTTTTCTATATAAAGAGCACGAAAAAGAAAAAGACGGAAAGAAAAAAAAGAAAAAAAAAATATTTTAAACTGAAATACCAACTCCTTCGCTCGTCAACAAAATTAAGAGGCTGAGTGTACGGTTTTTTTGTTTTTTTCGACTAAAAAGTTATACGTGTACGAAAATAGTAGTATGACATCATTTTTAAATAGGTAAGTATTAAAACTTCATGGTATTTCAGGTCCGTATTTAGAAAATAGATTTGTACCTAGAAATATAAACAAAGCATTAAACATAATAATAAAAATGTCTCTATTATAAATGAAAAATTCTCAATGATGTCATTAATAATTATTTTTAAAAAATTTTAGTACTAATTAAACCCTTTTTGTGAATATCGGATCATTTCTATTGGCATTCACGTAATATACAATAAATTCAATTTTATTGAAGTATCTAATTGCTTAGAAAAATATCACGATAAACTGTATTTATTATTATTTTTATTTAAGTAAAAAAAAAAAAAAAAAAAAAGATAGGTTTATTTAAGACATATAAAGTAAGTTTTAACAAAAACAAACTTCTTTTTAGTAATTCCTCTAAAAATAATAACTCTCAGATTAATTTTTACTTATTATAATTTTTCCTACAAGAACTTTTGTTATCTTCAAATTATAATTTTCAAAATTATTTGTTTAAGGATAATTCTAAATTTAAATCCTTCAAAACTAGAAGAGCTTATGAAGTAATAAGAAATTTTTATGCATAAAAATTTACAAGCGCAATTTCTTTTATATTTGTAAAAAAAGTAATTATGTATACAATTATGTCTGTAGAAACAATAATTAAAAAAATATAATAAGATGTTTATAAGAAATTAACTTAATAATATTAATTAAATCTAATAATATTTAAATATTTATAACTATCTTTGTTTATAAGTACAAGGTTATATATATATATTAAGGTATCAAATAATAAGTTGTTATATAAAAACCCGTACAACGTCATTAGAAAAAATTTATTTAGCAAATGAAAAACACGTGTGTGTACATCGTTTTTTTTATATAATATGCCTAATTTTCAAAACAAGTTCTGTAACACTTAAAAAAGGCCTCAATTACTCAGGAAAATAACTTTTTGGGTTAATTTTGCAAATCGTATACCACTCGGTGAACTTCATTTAATCGAGGCTCACATTTATAGCCATTTCAACTACATTCAATTAACAATTATTCTTTTTAAGCTTGGTTTCCACCAGATACTAAGATCTCACATCTTAAAATTCCTAAATGACTGAATAAAATTCCTAATACTAAAATCTCACATCGAAAATTTTTTAAACAGTGTTTACAACAAAGCCGCCAGCGGATTGAACTTCAGTCCTAATGTTCACCAACAGCGCACATTACCACTGAGATACGAGTCGAACATGAATCAATTACAATGGATAACGTTCACCAGGTTTCTAGCAATCCATAATTTTTTTTAACTGACCAGGAAGCTTTTGGTTTTCTGTAAAATCGACCTTTTTTTAATCGTTTAAACCATTTTTAACCCTTTTTTCAACTCGTGCATGTTTCCGGGAAGCATTCCCAAAAAATCGATACATTTCAACCACCCTTTTCTGCCTAAAAAAACATTTGGCATGTTCAAAGCTCGAAAAATATTTGTTGTTCACACTTCAAATGACACATACTAAACACCAACGCCTTATGGCATTTGCTTGTGAAATAGTTGCCAGCCTGATTCATCTGGTAATAATATCAGCTAAGCCATCTATTACATAACGAAACGGATTTAGTAAATAAGTCTATATTAAGTTAATAAATTATAATCTAATAATAAATATGTAGTTATAACAATGATTTATTTGTAAAATGGATTCATATATGTCTATAAAATCAATTTTATCCTGATGTTTTTAATAATTTTCTACAATTTTTTTTTAAATGCAATCGAAATTTTTTTAAAATTCAAATTTAATCAAATGAAATTAATGTAACGTAATCATTACGTAATTTGGAAAACGTAACGAAACGTTTTACGAAAACGTAACGAAAAACGTAACGACGTAAACGTAACGGAAAACGTAACGAAACGATTACGTTTTTAACGTAATTTGGAAAAAAAAAAAGTCTTTGTTTTTCGGAAAATTTTAAAACTTTTATTATTTTATTTATTTTGATTTTATTTAAGTTTTTCAAGTCATAAACTTTTTAAACTTCGTTCCGCATTAGATGGAGGAAAAAAGCATTTAAATTATTTTGGTTTTTGTTACATAGCCATTTTTTGGACTGCATAAATAAGTATGTAAAATATTAAAATTTATAAATGATTTTTCTTATTTACTAATCCTGAATTGAACATAATTTTTTTATCATTTTATATGATAGATACTCGCTTTATTGAATTCATTTAATTTAATTACACAGATGAAAAATTCAATCAAATGAAAACTTTTAATTCTATAAAATGAAAACATTTGAAATGTGAAATAAAATTATACATTCCTCTATATTTTTTACATTTATTTATATTACATGATCATTAGTTTGTATTTATATAACTAAAATAATAAAATAACTGTATAATAAAGCGTCAAATTAATTGAAATTAAATTTGCTTTTCGTTACGAATGCATATTGTCTATATTAAGATATTATAAACAACCACAAAAATAAATAAATAAATGAAATAAAAATAATATATATATATTGGTTTACTGAGACACTATGCATTCTTAACAAAAATGAAAATTTATAATTTCAATTAATGTGACGCAATTTTTGTTTATATAAATTTTGAAAAAAAAAAAAAAAAATGGAAGATTTGTTTCTTTACTAAATCACTTGCTAATTTATTGAATTTAAAGTTTAATATGCAAAATACAAAAGAAAAAAAAAAAAAAAAAAAAAGAATATCAGAAGTGTGATCATTTTTATTGCAGATATTCAGGTTTAAAAATAAATTTACTTTATTTATTTTTAAACCTGAATATACAGTAAAAATAGTAATATATTAATGTTCGTAAAAATATTTAAGTAAAAATAAGTGATAGTAAAAATATTTTTAAAAAAGAAAAAAGTAAAAATAAGTTAAGTAAAAATATAAAAATAATATTTTAAAGAAAGTAATAATATTTTATCGTTTGTAAATAGCGTCTAAATTCTTAAATTATTTAGCTCGAAATAAATAAATTCCAAAAAGTTTTTAAATTCCAAATATCAAAAAAAAGCACGTTTATCAGCAAATAGCTAAAATGGCGCCAAAACTTAGAAATGCTAAAAAGTTTGGCAACTTTTCCCCAACTTTAACACAGTGACATACAAAACAAAAATGGACTGCATGTATGATCCGTGATAAATAAATCACAATAAAATTGTACAATCCCCTATATTTTTTACATTAATTTATCTTGCACGAACATTAGTTTGTATATTTTTTGATTTACAGACACACTATGCATTCTCAGCTAAAAGTAAATTTATAATTTCAATTAATTTTCTTTTATCTTACAAATTTTAAAAAATAGAAAAGTTGTTTGTTTGCTAAATCATTAGTTAATTTATGTAATTTGAAGTTAAAATAGCAAGGTCCAAAAAAAATAAATAAATAAATAACAGAAGTAAAATCATTTTTGTTTCAGATATTCATATAGGTTTAAAAATAAATAAAATAAAAAGTGGTAATATTTTAATGTTTGTAAATATCGTCTACATTCGTAAATTATTTAAGAAGGGAATTCCAAATATAAAAAAAATACGTTTATCAGCAAATAAGTAAAATGGCGCCAAAACTTAGAAATGTTAAAAGGTCTGCCAACTTTTATATATATATATATATATATAGATTTATAGAGACACTTTGCATTCTTAACAAAAAAAAAAAAAAAAAAAAAAAATGATAATTTCAATTAGTGGCAACTGGCGTACCGATTACGGAGTACCAACAGGGGAAATACCCCTTAAACCTCCTCATCTTAATTCATAAATATGCTTTAAATTTTAATTGGCTGCTTAATTAAGGTTAGTGGAAATACAAGATAAAGTTTCTAAAAATTCAAGTTCAATGGTACTCAAAAAAAAAAAGATAAAAATACTACTAATAATAAAAGTAAGATACAAAATAAAAGAAATTAAACTTAAACTTAAATTCAGTACAATTAGGGACCAGTTGTCGATGCCGAACTATTGAAAAAAGTAAACAGAACATAAACTCATTTAACCAAGTAAGGGCTGAACGGTGAAATTTCAATTAGTGTGACGCTACTTATTTATTTATTTATTTTTCTGATTATATAAATTTAAAAACAAAATTGGAAGAGTTGTTTATTCACTTGAATAATTAATTGTTTATTCGCTTGATAATTTGTTGAATTGAATTATTGTTCAATCTCTTGATAATTTGTTGAATTGAATTATTGTTCAATCTCTTGATAATTCATTGAATTTAAAGTTTTATAGGCAAAGTACAAAAAAAAATAAAATAAATAAATAAATAAGTGAAATAATTTTTATTGCAGATATTCATTTAAGTTTAAAAATAAATAAAATAAAAAGCGGAAATATTTTAATGTTTGTAAATACCATCTAAATTCACAATTTATTCAACTCGAAAGAAATAAATTCCAAATATCACAAAAAACACGTTTATCAGCGAAATAACTAAAAACGGCGCCAAAACTTAGAAAATGCTAAAAAGTCTGGCAACTTTTCCCCAACTTTGACACAGTGACATACAAAACAAAAATAAAGCACAAAAAAGTAAAAAGAAAAAAAAAATAAAGTAACGAAAGTTACTTTTAAAGGCTATCTCTCAGTTTTTACTGCGCCGTCGAATCGGACGAGGGATCAGCGGGGTGTGCCCCTCCCCCCCAAACCACCTGCAAAGGTGGGGAATTCCTCCGAACAATCGTCCAACTTCCCAGAACACCTCTACTGAAACGAACGAACGAAAAACCGCAAAACAAAACCCAAAACACAAAAGGCGGAAAATCCAGTCTCTGAAAACTTACTCTAGCATTTCAGAATTCAGCGCCGCGGCGATCTAAACTTTTTCCGGACTTGGCGACCAAAAACTTTTTCGACCGCCGAACCTGTCACAAGCAGCGAGGTAACAGAAGTCAAAAGGCGGAAAAAGAAAAAGAAAGAATAAAAAAAAGAGTTCTTTTGGAATCGAAGAACAAGCAGTTACTTTCGTAGGCGGTCATTGTGTGATTCGAAAAGTAAAAATAAAAATCGTCAACTTCTAGGTGCCTTTCCGATGAAAAATGATTCATTTTCCGATGAAGTTCCGAGCGGACCCGAGCGGTGCCGACTGTTGACTCACTTTCTCATCGATCCCTTCTCGGAACTTTGAGAAAGTTTCCTCTCGCCAAGCGCGGCGCTCGCCAAGGTCGCCAAGCGTGTTTACTTGAGCTCCGGAGCGGCGTGAGGGGCAGATATATCAGATCAAGTCAGTGGTGCGTTCGCATGCAGAGTGGAGTTAAGGGTTAAGGGGCGATGCTCTTGGGCTGTTGGGCTCTGCTGATACTCGTGAGTGTATCGACGGCGAGTTTCGAACCTGAAGACGCGGTGGAGGTGGAAATACTGAAGCGGAAGATGCTGGCCGGCTTGGGCATGAAGTCGCTGCCCGACATGCGGCTTGTAAATACACCTCAGACCGTTATGAGAAGGATGCAGCGGAAATATCTGAGGAGTGTTAAGAGAAGCCAGAGGGAACTACTCAGTTTCGAACCCACAGGTTAGAATTAATTGTATTTCAAAAAATTATATTAAAAATTTTCCCATTCATTATTGAAATTAGAGATCCTTTTTTATTTTTTCTCGTTTCATTATTGAAATTAGAGATCCGTTTTACTTTTTCTCATTTCATTATTGAAATTAGAGATCAGTTTTACTCTTTCTAATTTCATGAAAATTCATTATTGAAATTAGAGATTCGTTTTATTTTTTCTCGTTTCATTATTGAAATTAGAGATCCGTTTTACTTTTTCTCATTTCATTATTGAAATTAGAGATCCGTTTTACTTTTTCTTATTTCATGAAAATTCATTATTGAAATTAGAGATCCGTTTTACTTTTTCTTATTTCCTGAAAATTCATTATTGAAATTAGAGATCCGTTTTACTTTTTCTTATTTCATGAAAATTCATTATTGAAATTAGAGATCCGTTTTACTTTTTCTTATTTCATGAAAATTCATTATTGAAATTAGAGATCCGTTTTACTTTTTCTTTCATGAAAATTTTATTGAAATTAGAGATCCGTTTTACTTTTTCTTATTTCCTGAAAATTCATTATTGAAATTAGAGATCAGTTTTACTTTTTCTTATTTCATGAAAATTCATTATTGAAATTAGAGATCCGTTTTACTTTTTCTCATTTCATGCGAATATTTCTCGGGAACATTACATTGAAAAAATATAATGACTCACAACTTTCGTTATATGCCATAGACATCAAATAAAATTATTTTAATATTTCTCTTTTATGATTAATTGTTTTTTTAACTTAATAATTTTTCAAACGGTATGGTATAAATCATAATTATTTAAATTCAAAAAATATGAATCATGATTGTGGTATGTATTTTATATCTTATCGATCTATTTTCCAATAATGAAGGATATGTAGATTAAAGAATATTATCATAAGCAACAAAAATATATATTTTTTAATTTATGGTAAAAATTAATAAATGAACAACTTTTTGTATGAAGTATTTTTCCTTCTGAACTATCCTATTTAATAAACAAATTATTGAAACAGTTCTTAAATGGTTAAATATTTTAAAGTTACGTAATAAATTGTAAAAGTAAAGCATAATTAACAAAAAAAAAAAAAAAAAAAAAAAAAAATCTGAACTTTCTTTTTTCTTATTTTTATAGAAAAATAAAATTTCTGTATTTTTATGTTTTAAAGTTATTAAGAGTGGTAAGAAGATTTAATTTTGATAGTTAAACCTTCATATCTATAATTATTGTGATTAAATCTATTGAGATAATTTTATTTTCATTAAAATTTTTTGCATAAATTTTATGTATTAAAAATGTTTATAATTTTTACGAATATTTTTTATAATATTTATAGTTATTTTATGTATTGTTTAATCAAAATGATTATCATATTTATGTCTTAAAAGATAATTTTTATAAACTACGATAAGATATTTTTATTTATTTAAAAATTATTTATTTTGAACATTATTATAAATTTCAATATGAAATTTTAGTGACTTGAATTTTTTTCATGAGATATATTTATGTTGGTTATTAATTATAGTAAAATATTTTTTAAAAAAATTTATGAATAAAAATTAATGAATAACTATTTTTTATATAACGCTCTATATATATCTATATATATTTTATATAACGTACTGTATATATATATATATATATTATATAATGTATATTATTAACCTTTATTATATAACGTAACGAATTATATAAAAAAATTAAATATATCGGGTAAAAAAAAATTTTTTTCACATAATGCAGCACAAAAAATTTCATCTATTCCTTAACTTCGTACAAAACAATATTTTTTTTTTTTTAATTATTTGGAAAAATTATTATGTTAAGAAATTATTAGAAGGAATTATTATGTACTATACAGCATAAAAATTTTCTCATAAAAAAAAAATCTTAAAATTTTATTTATTCAATTTTTATTAATATTTAATATTAATTTTTTATTAAATTAATTTTTTTTCCATCTCATTTCGAATAGATAAGAAAAGGCAAATATTTAGAAATCATTATTTTTTTTATCTTTAAATAATAATTTTTCGTCAAAAATTAAAATTTTTCTTAACAATTTACTTTTTCAACTTTCATTAATATTTAATATTAATTTTTTTATTAAATTTATTTTTTTAACCTTATTTCGAATAGATAAGAGTAGGCAAATATTTAAAAATAATTTATTTTTTTATATCTTTAAATGATAATTTTTCGTCAAAAAATCTTAAAATTTTTTTCAACTTTTATTAATATTTAATATTATTTATTTTTATTAAATTTTTTTTTCGTCAAAAATCTTAAAATTTTACTTTTTCAATTTTACTAATATGTAATATTATTTTTTTTATTAAATTTATTTTTTCATCTCATTTCGAATTGATAAAGAAAAGGCAAATATTTAAATAATAATTAATTTTTTTATATCTTTAAATAATGATTTTTTATATCTTAAAAAATAATATTAAATATTAGTAAAAATCGAAAAAGTAAAATCGTAATATTTTTTTGAAAAATCTTAAAATTTTACTTTTTTAATTTTTACTAATATTTAATATTATTCTCTTTATTAAATTTATTTTTTCATCTCATTTCGAATACATAAGAACAGGCAAGTATTTAAACATCATTATTTTTTTTAACTCTTTATTTAAATGATAATTTTTCATCATTATTACCTATAAGCGATTACCTATTACCTATCCGTTCCTATCTACTGGATATTTAAAATTAAGCTGTTTATTAGAAAATGGAGATACATCAAATACATACTATAATAATTTTTTTTATTTGCCAATTTTCAAATCACTTTGACTTGTAAATAAGATCGAAGAAAGCACCAGTCATTTATTAAAAAAAAAAAAATAAATAAATAAAAAAAAAAAAAAAATATCAAATAATTTTTTTTTTTTTTTTAATTTCCAATGGCAGATTATGAGCAGTTACAGCAAAAAAAAAAACATACAACAGCAACAAAATAATACAACCAAACATGCTGGAACAGAGTTCACTAATCTAACAATAATGCCAAGTTGCAGATCTTTTAGCCACTCAAAAGTGTTACCAGGTGCACCACGGGGAGGTAGATCTTCTGCGCACCCATATCAAATAAGGTATGATAGATACGGAAAGCTATAATAGAGGCAAATAATTAAGCAATATGAATAATTATATCAATAATTAAACAAGTGAATAGAATTTGAGCATCCAACAGATTTGACTGTATTTTTTTACTACTCTAAATTAGATCATTTGATAATTTTGAGTTGTAAAAAAGAGCATTAATTAAGTATATTTAGCAAAAGAATCTGTCAAAGATTCAATATCCAAACTTGTTTCCACTTGTACAATATCCAGAATAGTGATCTGGTAGATAAGAAGGCCTCCGACTGTAGTTAACTTCTGTAGAACCGAATGCTATAATAGAGGTTTATCAATAATTAATAATCAAGCAAGTGAATAGAATTTGGAAACCGAAAGCCATAATAGAAGCTTATCAAACAAAAATTTACAAAAGAGCCATCGAACAGTTAAGTCCGTCTATGGCAGGGATGGGCAAACTTTTTCGGTCGCGGGCCAAAAGTCGAGGGAGAAAAAAAAAAAAAAAAAAAAGGGAAAAAAAAAAAAAACAAAAAAAAACCGTTTTGCGAGCCAAGATAAATTTTTCTACAATTTTTAAAACAATGTACATAAAAAACATTTCTAACAAAGACATGCATTTGTAAAACAATAAGTATTACAATTTTTGAGATGAATGTAATTGCGATCTCATTTTTAAAAGTTTCTTATAGTGAGGTTCGAAGTGAGACTGACTGATTCTAAGGAACGAGGCTAAATGCTCTTTTGTCAGTCTATTTCTGAGATTTTTTTTCTAAAGTTCATCGTTGAAAACACTTGTTCACGTATATAAGATGAAGCAAACACAGCACTGATTTTCGTATGCTTAGATGTGAAATGGCGGGAAATGTTACATTCTTTGAAGACTGCTACAGATTCATTGCAGATGAGACAGCAGTGAACTGTAAAAAAAAAATAATAATAATAATATTTCCAGGTCCATTCATTATTAAAATCACGGCACTCTAAATGAACTTTACGTTTTTTAGTAGCCATTTTGGGGTTGAAATATTTTACGAATAATTCAAACAAGCACTAGCTACGCTATACTTTTAATAATTTCGCCACTATTCACAATGATGCTATATGTTCACAATCTTTCCATACGCAATCAATCTTATTAGAACTCGCGCCAAAACAAAAAGCCGCTGTCTGGAGCTTAAAATGCGCAGTCTCCCACATGGGAGGTCTAATTCACCTATATTGGATTCCCACATGTCTGCTCCCCGAGAAAGAGATAACGCTTGTTGACGACAATCTACAGCTATAACTAACAAAGAACTTCCGCTTTTAACACTTTAACCATTGAAAGCTGTCTGTGCTTGCTATTTCCGTCGATTTATGTTTTGTAGAACAAAAATAGAGAAAGTAAAAACGATCATCAGTCCTGTGAAAAAAAGGAAAAAATATATCAAAATCAAAAATAATAAATCAATAATCAAAATAGAAAAGGATATGAATATATAATATATAAATATGTATTTCTATTAATTTGTCTCGGACCGGCAAATTAAAATTATATCCTCGGGCCGTATAGAACCTTCCATCGGGCCGAGTTGGCACGCGGGTCGTAGTTTACCCATCCCTGGTCTATGATTATCATTTCGGATGCCAGCTATGCAGGTACTGTCCATTCAGATATGAACTCTAACGCCAAACTCTACTCTAAAAACGTTTTGTTAAACACAATGATTGATACTTCGATCCGTATGCGCAGCTTTACGTCCTAGTTCGATTTAGCACGAAAGTACTCATTCATATTTAATTATCGTTCCATTTTTCATTGAACAGCTTAAGCTAAACAAAGAAAAAGACATTAGACGAAATATACTACTTCAGAATCGAGATCGAAATTTGTCATCAAAAGGATATACAAAATAGAAAATAAATAAAATATTCACATAAGTAGATTTTATGCATAAAACTAAATATTATGTGCATGGCATATGAATATTAAAAAAAAAAAAACCCCAAAAAATGTTGTATATTTTTTTAGGTAGTATTATTAGTAAAGTTCGTTTCGTGTGTTAAAGAATTTCTTTAAAAAAGTATTTCATATTATTAAAGTATTTTGTTTATTGAAGTAATTCGTTTTAAAGTTAATTCCCTTTTTCTTACGATTCTATAATCCTAACATTATTATTAAAAATTAAAATAATTATTATTTATTAAAATTGTATTAATTAGTATTAAATTATTCATAGTATTAAAATTATTCATTATTTACTTAAATTTATTATTAAATTATTCATTATTTACTTAAAATTGTTTGAAATTTAAGCCCTGAAAAAGATTTATAATTACATTCAAATTAACAGGTAATATCTATGGCATTGACTTTAAATTTTTCACTAATAGATGCACATTAATTTCATAAATATTAATACAGTAAATCATCTTTATATTACGCATATCAATAAAAAATATATGATACATTGAAAGTATATCATAATTGGTGAAGTTGAAAAAAATATCCGAGGCGTGATATACTGATAAATAAAATCATTCACAGAAATATTTATCATTATTAACTTAAAACAACCATTTCACAATATTACTAATTATTATTACAAAAAAAAATTATAAAAAGTTATTAATTATTAAAAATATAACATATATAATTATAGTTATTCAAAATATATAATAGTTAAATATATTATAGTTATTAAAAATATAAGTACTGTATGATCCTTAAAATCAATAATGAAATTATTTTTCATTCACTTTTATTCTGAAATTATCAATTATTTTTTCCGAATAAACTAAGAACAATAGCATATTCCATATTTGATTTAACTCAGTGGAGAAATAATAATTAATCTCAATTATTGGTAAAATGTTATCACATTCACTTTAAAAATTGATTATAAAGTAAAATTTAAGGCTGAATTTTATTTTCTATGACAGAAATAATAGGGGAGTTAGTTTTCTTACATAACATTTTAAATAGTAATAAAAATCATTAATCATAGTAATCATTTTACTTACTTTTTTTTTTTTTTTTTTTTTGTACTTTGAGTTATTTTTTACGGAGACTTTTTAAGCTATAATTGTAATTAATTTTTAATTCTTGATGAATTATTATGTTTTCAACCAAATCAGATTGATGATTAAACTTTAAGTCTAATAAGATTTAAACATGTTATATTTTATTATTTATCGATATACAATCAACGACAGAGTACGTGTTTAGCTGCATAAATATAATTTAATAACAACACATTTAATATTTTTAGTTAAATTTTTGTTTTAAGTAAATATGAAAGTTGTAGATAAAAGAACTTTTACAGGGTCTGAATGGCTGAGTGTCTAACGTTCTGGTGCTCGGTGTCACAGGTTTCGGGCTGGAGTCTCGGCGGTGTCATAGATGGGTTCGGAATCCACTTTAAGCCGTAGGTCTCAGCTTCATATGACTGTAGAGCGTCGCGGAGCCTACTCAGACTTCTATCTACGGGTGCTCCATCAATAACAGAAGCTGCTCCCTTTCCCTTCAATCATGAGTCCACACTGGTTCTTGGGTTTGGTCTAGATGTCTACCAAGTGGGATAACAAGAAACAACAACAACAACAACAGTTTATTTTCTTACATAATTGTATAGTTAGTCATGGAAGTTATGTTACTAATACGACTAGTAAATTCTAAATCTTATTTTTTTCCAACTGGAAAATACTTAGACCGTGATATTTTTATGCCATAAGCAAGGGCTGCACCGACGTTACTCACTTAGCACTACCCAGGAGATGCGTGTAGCTTGAATGCAGGCTACGGAAGCGGAGTAAAAATACTCCCGCAATGCTCTATGATCATGTTACACCAAGACCTACAGTTTAAAGTGGATTTTGAACCACTACAAACATTCATGGGACTCGAACCCGATACCTGTGGTACCGAACGCCAGAGCGCTAGCCACTCGGCCATTCAGGCCCCAAATCTTAATATCATTCATTATCAATAGATTTAAGCTATATTGCTCGTACAATTTTTAATATGAAGGGCAAAAAAAAAAAAAAAAAAAAAAAATGAAATTTGTGATGTATTTCATTATTGTGTTGCAACAAAACTGAAAAATAATAATAATAGTTTCTTCATCTTATAAAATTATTCATCTCTATTTGACATTAATTATTAAAGAGAAATACTGTATACTATGTAATACTGTAATAACTGTATAACGCTACTATATATAATAAACTTTATTTTTCTTTCGCAGAATGCCAGGCGAATTCCCACGCGGTGTTCCAACCCGAGATCGATTCGGATTCCAGAATCTTGTGGGCGAGACTGACATTCCCCAACTCATCCGTCGCTTTCGTCTCGGACACCCTGAAGAAGTGGCGGCACGATGAAAGCGAACTGCTCCTCAGCATCCCGTGTCATCACTGCTGCGGTTCCAAACTCGAGGTCATGGTCAAAGAATCGTCTGAGGGGACCCGCTCCAAACGATCCCCCTGCACCAGCCAGTGCTGCAGACGACCTCTGACCATGGACTTCGACGAGTTGGGATGGGACTGGGTCGTGCAACCCAAACAGTTCCAAGCGTACTTCTGCAAGGGGAGGTGCACGGAAGCGTCAGACGATTTCGACAGCTCCCACGCCATCATGCAGAGCATTCTGAACTCAAAGGGGAAAAAGGTGCCACGCCCTTGCTGCGTCCCCAAGAAACTCAGACCCCTAGATATACTACACTACAATGACAAAACACCACCTGAACTGGTGGTGTCGAGGCAGAGGGGTATGATCGTCAAAGTATGTGCCTGCACCTGAGGTTGGCACGCTAGTCAGAGGGTTGTAAAGTCATTCCACTGTCTTGCTGTTGAGGCAAGATTTATATGTGATTTAGGGGAGGGTCAGAAGGATGGAGGATGTATTGGTGAAGCTGTTCCTTAATGTTTGCATGATCCAATAGCGTTTGTTAACGTGGCTCTCAAAAAAAATTGCCAAACTGTCTATTTACAGAATACTCAGATAAAGCGGGTTTTTTAAAATGAAAATTGCACAATTGTTGCAATGTTTACTATTGCAACTATTTGCACAATTGCTATAATATTTAGTCAAGTCTTTTGGCAAATATGGATAAATAAGTTCATTTTTTTTTCGATGCTCTTCTTCTATCATATGCCATATGGTCTATAGATCATCATGATATTTCTAATAAATTGCTGGTCTTTTAAATCAGTGTTTAAAAGTTATAAAAACAAACTAAAATGATATTTGGCTATGATTTTTCATTATTTTTTTTTACGAATTAACTGAATTAAAAGTTTACATGATAGGTTGGAATTTATAATGGGAGAAAAAACAAATTTTGTTAATTTTATAGAAAAAATGGTTATAAATTACCGTATGGTCCATAGATCATATTAATATTTCTAATAAATTGCTGTTCGCTCTAATCAATATTTAAAATTTATAACAACAAACAAAAATAATATTTGGCAATGATTTTTCAATATTATTTCAAATGTTACCCAGATATTTCAAATTTTTTCTTTGGTTTGTTTTTTAAGAAACACACACAAAAAAAAAATTTATGGTTGATTATTACAAGGTCTGTGATTAATTATGATTCGTATCAAAGTCATTTATATGAAGAATTTAATCAATAATTGACAATCATATAAATAATTTGTTAACAGATATTTGCTAAAAAAAAAAAATCTAAAATGTTATAAACTTGAGTGCACTGATGGTTATAGATTATAAATATAATTCGAATTAATTTTTATAAACAAAATGGAATAATTTGTTTGACAATCAAATGTTGACTTAGATAAATGTTAAATAAGTGATAAACATTTTGATATTAAAAATCAAAAAAGAAATTGTTTTAACAAATGTTGCTTTTCATAAACATTCTACTCAATATTATAAATTTTATATCAAATGAATTTTAGAAAAATACTTTTGAATGTTAACCGATTAATAGGAGAGTTGATACCTCAAAAAATATGCAAAAATGCTTTAGATTTTAGATTTTTGAATGCTAAATTTATTTGATCTGTCATATTTAAACCATAATGAATTAAAGTAACCCATCTTTACCCCGTTAAAGTTTCGTTAGATCATGCATTCATATATTTTAAGTAATTTAAAAAAAAAAATGTCATATAATGCCCACCGATATATAAAACACCAACAGATATAGATTAAGATAGATCAACTTATAGATTAAATTGACATTTATATCATACTCCTCTGTCCCCTGATATGATGAAAACTAGAAACTATTGTAATATTACTTGATTTAATTGTTCATACCTAATTTGAGTAAATGTTAAAAAAATTACAGTGGAGAGTATTATAAACATTTAATGGTTTTGATTCTTTAGTATGTAAACGTGAGGGTTTTTTCATCACACTCGTCTGCCCCCTGATATGATAAAACTAGAGACTATTGTAATATTAATATTTATTTATTTAATTGTTCATACGTAATGTGAGTAAATGTTACAAAAATTATAATGGAGAATATTATCAAGATTTAACGGTTTTGAATCTTTAAGATTGAAACTTGAGGGGTTTTTTTTTTTTTGTCCATTTTCAGTTTTTTATCACATTTCTCTGCCCCCTGATATGATAAAGCTTGAGACTATTATAATATTAATATTTCTTTATTTAATCGTTCATACATAATTTGAGTAAAGGTTACAAAAATTATAATGGAGAGTATTATAAAGATTTAACGGTTTTGGTTCTTTAGGATTGAAACGTCAGGGTTTTTCATTCGTGAAATTTTATCTGTGAATGTTTAATGTTATATATGTAGTGAAATAAGAGATTTTATTTCTGTGCATCATTAAATAATGATGAGATATATGTCCCGTGGAATAAATATAATAGTATTTATAAACTTTAGTAGATGAAAATTAAAAGTGCACGTTTAGTCCAATTAACACTGATAATCCGTATAATCAATTTTGTACTGAATTTTATTTGTATAACATTTTAAATATTGATTTCTTCTATAACATGAAATAAAATACATGAGATATTTCATACTTTATCCAGTAAATGTTGACACTTGAATATTGACCTGCTTTGATGGAATATATTTTTCAATTTCGAATTATTGTCTTACAATCTATGGAAAAGTTTTAAAAAGCATTTATATTTACTAAAATAAGATTGAATGTTTATCTCACATTTTTTTAAATTATGAATTAAATACTATTCATTTCCCGATATCAATTTATATATGTCAATATGATGTAATGTTCTTTTTTCGCTATGAGAAATTTTCATTTTCATCATCTTTTTTTGTAAAACAACAATTATGAAGTAAATGCTATTCATCTTCGATATCTATTTGTATGTCAATATGATGTAATGTTCTTTTTTGTAAAACAACAATTGTGAACCACAATTGTAAAACAACAATTATGAAGTAAATGCTATTCATTTCCCGATGTTTATTTATATGTCAATATGATGTAATGCTCTTTTTTTGTAAAACAACAATTGTGAACCACAATTGTAAAACAACAATTAATGAAGTAAAGGCTATTCATTTCCCGATATCTATTTATATGTCAATATGATGTAATGCTCTTTTTCTGCTATGAGAAATCTTCATTTTGTTTTTCTTTTTTGTAAAACACGCTAGAAAAGAATGATCTTCACTATATGTAAATAGAAGGAAAAAAAAATCTCAGGTGTATGTACATTTATTATTGATTTACGATTTTAAATGGTTTTATTTATATATGATGTACATATAAGTTTAAAGATGTATAGTCTTTGAATATTTAATTTTCATTTCTTTACATGTTCCTGTAATGATATTTATGAATATTGTAAATGCAGAAGCAGATCTTTGTTAAAGAACATACTTTTTTGTAGCACCTAATAGATTGCCTTCATTGTAAATCGTACACTTGTATTATGTTTTATTTATTAAAATGCATCAAATGTTGACCTTTCAAATGCGTTATTTTTCAATTCCTACTATTAATTCACACTCTCCCTATATATATCTTATTCAAATATTTTTTATTCATCAACTCAAGTTCAAATACATTTTTTTTGAACTTGTAGCGGATGACACTTGATGTTAATACAGTTTTTTCAAATATTAATTCATTAGTTAAATTAAATTAATTAATTAAAGTTTTTTTAATATTTAAGTTGCGTTTATCTAATAATAGAGGGCGCCAGATGTAAGAGGAAAATTTCAACTTTTTTTCTAAAGGACTTTTCTGCAATATAGTGAAAAAAAAGTAGGAATTGACTTACATTTTTTTTTTTATATTACTTGTTTATATTTAAATAAAGAAAATGAGTTACTTATACGGGTTGCAGAGTAATTTTTTGATAATATCATTTTTTAAATTCATAATAATATTTTTCTGATATTTAAAAAATAGTTTAGAATATTTAAATCAGAAAAATTGAAATACGTAAAAAACATTTTTTTTTATATCAATAAAAAATACAATGAAATATTTTAAAATAACCAGAAAAGAATTATAATTAACCTAGAAAAAAAAAAAAACGTTATATAAATTTTCAACTTCTATTTTTTTTTTTTTTTTTTTTCATTTATAATTCCAATCTTCTTTAAGTTTATAAAATATTAGAAAATTTTACAGTTTTTTATTTATTCATTATTTATATCTTTATAATTTTGACACGTAAAGCTACTATATGAATAAACGTGGAAATATTATTATAGACTATATTTTTAGTACTCTTTTAATTTTAATTAACTGGATAAAAAAACAGAATTTTTCTTTTCTTAATTTTGGTATATTCTTTTAAGGTCAATCTTGGATACATTTTAATTATTAATTTCCTTTATAGATGGTGAAATAATCCAACAAAATTAATAATAAACAGTATAAATAATATGTATTTTAGATTAATTATCCTATGACTCTCAAAAATTTATTTCTAGTAATAAATATGCTAAATGTTATACAAATATATCTTGACTGTGTAGAAAATAAAGATTTGTTTAATATGAAAATCAAATTTTTTTATGTCTGTTTACATCAATTTACATATTTCTCTGACCTTACAGATTATTAACTGATCAAAAATGAGAAGACAATTTGATGTATTGCATATAAGTAATTTAATGAGCTGTTTTAAGAATGTAATTGCTCTCACAATAATACAATTTATACTTTTTAACTTAAAAAAATTTAATCTATTTGGAATAAGGAAAAATTATATATAATTAACAATTAGATGAGGTAAAACGTATATAAATATTCTAAGAATTGTAAAAAATAAATAATGTATAAAACTGAAAAGGAAAAGATAATAAACAAATGTTACGTGCATCTATACAAGTAAAGTTAACTGCTCATAATTGATAAATTCTGTATATGTATTATATGAGATAATATTAAAAGATGTCTATTCAGAATGTTGATAATGTGAGAAAAAGTTGAAACTAAAAATTAATGTAAAAAAATAAACAAGAGAACAATAAATTTATCTAAAAAAAGTGAAACATTTGTATGCATAAAAACTATTTACATACTGATTCATAATAAAATCATGAAATTTATAATTTTTTTCGAAAGGAATGCGTTACTGGAAACGTTCATTAAACGAATAATATCGACGCAAATATTTAAAAGTACAAAATAAAAATAAAATAAAACAAAAGCAAAAATCGGCTGGGCGAATATACAGATTACATATAATATTTAAGATTTAATGCAAGAACAAAACACTTAAAAAATAAATTAAAAAGTAAAAAACTGTAGAATACCAAACAATTTTCTATTCTTGAAAAATCTCATTTTTACTTTGAAATAAAATGGGCTTTGCTTTCACCAGGCGACCTTTTTGATTAGTTTGGCAACATTAACTTAATTATGTAGTTATTAGCTCATGAAAAATTTAAATAAACCAATAAGAAACATTAACAGTGGTCAACGACAAAAAAAAAAAATGATAAAAAAAAACGAAAAACTCCGTTCTTGAAAGCAATACCCATAATTTTATAGATAAAAATTAATTTAATACCTTACCCACTAACAAATCACAACTTTGTTACATTTCATGCATACGATAAATTCGAGACAAAAATTATAATAAAATTAATAAAAATTTTTAATGAAAAGGATAAAAGTATATATATATATATATATATGCACACGCTATATATGTATGACTGAATTAATATTATATGTAATTTAATTAACATTATATGCATACTTTTATAAACCAATTTAAATAAGTTCACAAAAATAACTCATAATAGAGAGTTTTTGCATACCGTACGTTAGTTACCGTAGGACGTCCGTTAGCTTTTTTCCCCTAGCGCGCATGCTCATAGGAAACTGAGCATGCGCGCTAGGGAGAAAAAGCTAATGGACGTCCTACGGTAACTAACGTACGGTATGCAAAAACTCTCTATTGTCAATAGTTTATTATAATGTGAATAGACCAATATGAATAGCGACAACATTTCGTATCAATTTTTAAACAACTCATTTATTACAATATGTTATGCTATATGTTAAAAGATACTAAATTTTTAAAAACTAAGCATCCAATAAATAAATATATTCAAACAAAATTTGAAAAATCAATAATGATTAAAAATCAAAAGCACATAAAAAAAAAATTGAATGAAAATTGAATAAAATAATCTAATGCCATGATTCCATTTTTCACTCATTCGCTATCGAAAAGCACAGTTTTTATTTCATTACATTCATGAAATGAATTAATTTTAATTTAATTTAATTAATTTTTATTTCATTAAAGGAATAAATTTGTAATTAATTATATTAATTTTTATTTCATTAAAGCAATCAATTTTTAATAAATTATAATAATATCTTTGTGATTTTTAACTGCACATTGGATAAAAATCTACTAAACAAACAGAAAACTTTTATGTCTTAAATGACCACAACACATTTGTGTATTTAGCATTTTAAATACTATAATATAACAACTGGAATAAATACGTATGCCTTTTTTGAACAGTTCTCTATCAGTTACTTAATCAATGAAACACATTTTAATTTAATATTAAACACAAAAATGATATAAATTCATAATAAATAAAATATTATAATTAATTTGGGTGTATAACCAATGATTTGATCTGCCAATAAGCAGATGGCCTTGGCTCACCATGGGTCTGTTGCGCCAATGAAGAAGAACCAATGGTTTGAACTACTTATCGCCCTTAATTTTTGAACATGTGCATGTTTGCAGGAATTTTATTCAAAGTGTTCCTGGAATTGAATGAATAAAGAAATCCTTTGCAGATATAAAAAAATTTTACGAATATGCCGATGGCACCTGATTTGGTTTGGTTTGTCGCTCTACGATCATCTTGTGCGCACGAGGGTTAAACAGACCGGGACCTACAGTTTAACGTGGATTCCGAACCACCAACAAACATCCATGTCACCGCCAGGATTCGAACCTGAAGCCTGGGATACCAAAGACCAGAGCTCTAGCCACTTGGCCACCAGGCCGCGATGGCACCCAAAGACTTTTAATTTCAAAATTTTAATCCATCCTGAAATACTATCACCAAAGAAAGTTAAAGATGAAATCTTTGAAAATACCTGATCTGATCGTCACAAATTTTTGACCTGATAGTCACGAAGGTTTTATGCAATGCACCATCTCTGGAATTCTACTGCAATATAGCATATCAAGCTAATTTTGTCAATTTAATACTCTGAAAGAAAAAGTATGCATGCACGTCCTTTGTGATGGTTAAGATGAGCAAAACAACAAGAGCGTTCTGCACAGAAGAGACACTATGATCAAGTTGCCGTATGGTAGAGGAAACAGACGGAAACATTCTGGTCAGATGTAGAAAGCTCAGGAGATGAAGTGGTCCACAGGAACAGAGAATTTCTTGGAGATTCCAGGACGAGGAATTAGAGGGATCGGAGTGCTACGTGATATTAAGAATATGCTACCGTGTCTGATTATTTGACCACAAGTGAAATAGAAAAACAAGTAATATAATATAATTTTAATTTTAATTTTAACTTTTTTAAATTTTAATATTTTAAATTTTATTTTTTAATTTTTTAAATTTTAATATTTTTATTTTTAATTTTCTTAAAATAAAAAAAAATGTAATTTTTGTTAATTAAAAAAACTATAAACTTAATTGTTACCTGAGATAAAAATTTCAAAAATAAAATGATTAACAGATTAATGTAGAAATTTTAATGTAAGGTAATTCTTACTTGAGGAACAAATAATATTACTTATTTTTCTGTTATTTTATTAATATTACTTATTTACTTATTATTAACAACTTATTTTTCTGGATGTAAGAATTCGAAATTTTTTTCGTTATAAAGGATATTATTTTCATGTTTAAATTATTTTGGAAATTTATGTAGCTCTGATATTTTCCTATAAACAAGTAATATAGAAAAAAAAAAATTTAAAGCCAAATCCTACTTTTTTTTTTCACTATATTGCTGAAAGTACTTTATAAATAATTTTCATTAATTTTTTTAAGTTTATCTGGTGCCATCTATTGGTAGACACATGCAACTTAAATCTAAAAAAAAAAACTAAAATTAATGAATTAAATTTAATTACTGAATTAATATTTGAAAAAACTGTATTAACATCCAGTGTCATCCACTGCAAGTTCAAAAAAAAAATTGTATTTGTACTTGAGTAGATGAATAAAAAGTATTTTATGAACGGTTGAAAATTTTAACAAGATATATATAAGGAGAGTGTGAACTAATAGAAAGAATTGAAAACAGAAGAGTTAAAAAGACGAATTCAGGAATTTCAATTTATCATGTGTGAACATACTATGCTGATCGAATACGCATGAGAATTTACGAATGTTCAATAAAGCAAGATATTTAGGAATCATTTGGTCAGAATACTACAAGAACGGGAGTTCTACATTTTAGGGTTCGGTTTATTCGGTTTTAGGTTTTTTTCATTTGCGTTTTTCGCCCAGCCCGCTTCTAAACGAATAAAATAGCCGCTGCTGTTACAAAGCACTGCAGTTTTGGCGATTCCATTTGGCGCAGAAAAGAGACATGGCGAAATCGAAACCCTTTATGTGCAGAATCCCTACAAGAACTATTAAATTCGATAGCGACTGGCATATAAAAAATTTAATAATTTTTGAACTTTATGAAGAAGGAATTGTTCAAATACTTTATGAAGTGTTACTCAATTCAAACAAAGATGCTTATTAATGAGGGTTAAATTTACTTTAATTACCATAAATTATAAATTTTAACACAAATAAAATTCTAAAGAGTAAAAAAATAACAGTGATTATTTAAAAAAAGCAAAACAGTTGCAACATACAGACAAATAGTTTTATAGAATATAATTACTCAGCGTTTCAGTGGTGGTTTCTCATCACTTTTAATTTGCTGGTTTATTATGATCCATTAAATAAACATATATACTAGGAGGAATAATATTTAAAAGGCGTCTTTATTATATGTAATACATCCAAAGTGAGTTTCGAATACTTATAGTTTCTGCTACAAAATTTTCTTTCTCATTATTTTTTTTCAATTCATTCTATTAGTTCACACTTTCCATATATACTATATATAAATCTTGTTCAAATTTTCAATCGTTAATAAAATACTTTTTTATTCATCCACTCAAGTTCAAATACATTATTTTGAACTTGTAGTGGATAACACTTGATGTTAATACAGTTTTTTCAAATATTAATTAATTAATTAAATTTAATTAACTAATTTAATTTAATTAATTAGTTTTAATTCTTTTTAAATTTAAGCTGTATATATCTAATAATAGATGGCGCATATGTAAGAGGAAAATTTCAACTTTATTTGTAAAGGATGTTTCTGCAGTACAGTGAAAAAAAAAGTAGGAATGACTTAAACAATTTTTTTTTTATATTACTTGGGTATTTTTTTTTCCACATAATTTCTTATCGTTATTTTATCAGAGGGGATTCTTTCTATTCCAATATTGAAAGCAGGGCTGGATTTAGATGAAAAGAGGCCCTAGGCTATTCCACTTATAAGGCCCTTTCCCCTCCCATTTTTAAGTTTGTAAATTAATTACATGAGAGATAATAAAGTACATCATTACTGTGATATATATCAATATGTTAAATGAAACATGTTGTGTTTGGTACTAATCTTTATAAAAAAATGTGGCACGGTTAATAAATATTTGGACATTTATTCTCGGCACCCTATATAGTACTTGTAACAGTAACTTATCAAACATAACACACAACATTGACAACGAAACAAAATTCAAATAATAAAAATCTTTGACTACGAAAATAAAATAGGCAATAAAAATTATCATATTTTCTATCAAATTAATTTAAATATATTCAATACATTGAAGATTAAAGCAAATTCAATTCAGATAAATTTATTTCATAATTTCTCCTTATTTGCGGTTCAGTGTTTTAGTGTTAAAATGTCGCATTTAAAGTTTAAGTATGAATTATTATGAATTTTAAGTTTTAAACTAAACAATTTCGAAACAACAAATCGATTCAGTGTTTTAGTGTTTACTGTTTTTAGAATAGTGTCATTCTAATTTTGCGAACAATTTGAATGTAGGCCCCTCTTGATCTTGAGGCCCTAGGCTGAAGCCTAATTAGCCTATAGAAAAATACGGCCCTGATGAAAGCTTACCCCATCCTTCACTTAGGAAGACATAAATTATTTCGTTCTTAAACTTGTAATTCAAGTTCATTTTTTGCTGGCGACATAAACGAAAATCTCGGATACCGAATATCCCACCCATTGTGTCTTCAGTTGAAGGGTTATTCAAAGAAGGGATTCCAGTCGAGGTCGCCTAAAAGGGAGTGTCAGTTCTAGGAACATCTTAGGAGGGCCTTTGGAATATGAAGAAATCCTTCTGTGAGATCAATGTTTTTATCTTTCACTTCCCAACAGATGTATGAACATTACTGAACATGATGAATGAGGCAGAAATGAGAGCATACATCAAGGATGGGAAAACAACGGCCCGCGGGCCAACTCCGTCCCGCCGGAAGGTGCTATCCGGCCCCTGGATAGAATTTTAATTTGCCGGTTCGAGACAAATTAAAAGAAATATATGTATGTATATATATATATATATATTATACATCCATCTCCTTTTCTACTTTGATTAACTATTATTTTTTTATTAAAAAAATTATTATTTTTATCTCATTTCCAGAGATTATTAAATTCAATACCCTCAGTAACTGAAGAGAAGCTTAAGAATTATGAAGATGGCTTGAGAAAACTGCATTTTGAGTTCGAACGCAGATTTCAGTGCCATTCAAACAGAATTGGATATTTTTACCATGCCTTTCAACGTAAAATGTGAAGCAGTGAGGTCAGATTCGCAGGTTGAATTAATTGAGTTGCAATCTAACAATCATATCAAGCAGTTGTCACTAAATATGCCAAAGTTAGAGTTTTACAAATCATTATCGAAAGTAAGTTTCCCAAATTTAATATCTCACGCCCAGAAAATCAGTGCTATCTTTGCTTCATCTTATATAGGAGAACAATTGTTTTCAACTATGAACCGTAGAAAGAATTATATCAAAAGTAGACTGACAGATGAGCATTTAGCCTTGTTCCTTAGAGTCAAGACGTCTCACTTCGAAACTCGCTATGAGGAACTTTTAGAAATGAAATTGCAGTTTCATTCCTCTCATTAACATATTTAAATTGTAATACTTGTATATTGTTTTTTAAATTTTAGAAAAATTTATCTTGGCCCGCTAAACATTTTTTTTTTTTTCGATTTTTGGCCCGCGACCGAAAAAGTTAACCCATCCCTGTTCTAAGCGCTAGATTATCAGTTCTGTTTTCCCCTAGTTAAAGGTGACGTTCTAAATTTGAAGGTATGCTACCTTACTAAAGAATACAACTACTTCAAGACTAATTTCTGATATCAAAGCCATAATCTCTATTCTGATATCAAAGCCATAATCAATTGTTGGCGCCATTGAAGGGTTGGACATTTTTACCCTCACACGAAGGCAATACATATAATCAGATAGACAGAATTGCTTGCATGGCCAACATGGTTTCCATTGTAATCGCCATGTTAGCGTTGGCTTAAAGTAATTTTTAGTCGCCAAATAGTCTATTATGTCATTTCTAATCTTTAATCTTTAGTCGATTAGACTATCAAATATATATTGCTTTAAAATGACATCCAGAACGTAAATATTCTAATTTTTATTTTCAATGCTTCTTTTACAGTAGTATTTAAAGTAATTCTTTATTCACCCCTATTAGTAAAAAAGGTTGGACACATTTACTTACACACGAAAGCAATAGATACAATCAGATACACAGAATTGCTCGTGTCTCCAACATGGTTTTCACTGTAATCGTCATCTTTGCGTTGGCTTAAAGTAATCTTTAGTCACCATAGACACGCCGATTAAAGATTAGAAATGATTATCAAATACATAATGCTTTAAAATGATATCATGAACACAAATATTATAATTATAATTTTCAAGTCCTCTTTAGTATTGGCATTTTAAGTAATATTTTTGTACAGGTATATTTTTTCAATGAAAATATACAGAAAATTAAAAAAAAAATTTTTAAATATATTTTCTATAAGTAAAGAATTCGAAATTTATGCACAGTAAAACTATTATGTAAATTACTCTTTTATTTGTATTCAAACTATTACCTAATATTAACTCTAAGTGTAATTAAAGAAGGAGATGTAAAAACATTACTGAACGTAATGAATGGCGCATAAATGATGGCATACAAGTGAAAGGTGATTTCCATAGGCGTTACAGTTTTCTGGTTCTTAGCACAAAAGAATAGAGTGGCAGTTTTTTTTTAGCCCTATCAAGTTAAAAGCGATGTCCTAAATTTGAATGGACACCTCCTTCTAAATGTAATTAAAGAAGGAGGTGTAAGAATATTACTAAACGCAATGAATGAGGCATAAATGTTGGCATACAAGTTGTTGTTGTTGTTTCTTATCCCATTTGGTAGACATCTAGGCCAAGCCCACGAGCCCATATGTACTCATGGTTGAAGAGGAAGGAAGTAGCTTCTGTTGTGATGGAGCACCCGTAGGTAGAAGTATGACTTTGGCTCCATAACGCTCTACAATCATAGGAGACCGGGACCTAAGGCTTAAAGTGGATTCCGAACCACTACAAACATCCATGACACCACCGGGACTCGAACCCGAAACCTGTGGCACCGAGCGCCAGAGCGTGAGATACTCGGCCATTCAGGGCCTGGCATACAAGTGAATGATGATTTCCATAGGCGTTACAGTTTTCTAGTTCTTAGCTAAAAAAAAAAAAAAAAAAAATAGAGTGGCAATTTTTTTAGCCCTATCAAGTTAAAGGTGACGTCCTAAATTTGAATGGATGCTTCCTTACAATAGAATTTATAGTGGTATTTAAAGTAATTCTTTAATTTTTTGTATGTAAATTTTTTTTAATGAAAATGGCCAGAAGATATTTAAAAGATTTTAATATATCTTCAATAAATAAAACATATGAAACTTGTGTACAGTAATTTTTTTTTTGTAAATTAAGCTTTTATTTATTCAAACTATTACCTAATATTAACTCTAAGTGTAATTAAAAAAATTGTATTGACATACCTTTAAAATTATTTCTTAATTTTAATATTTCCCTTTAGAATAACAGTTTTGACTTCATTTTTTCCTTAAAAAAATTATCATTATAATTTTTCTATTCTACAAGTAGAATTTAAAAGTTAATTAAGTAAATTAAATGTTTAAATATTAAATTTAGATTAGAATAAATTTAATTAAAATTAATTTTAATTTTTAAAAATTAAATTAAATTTATTTAAAAAAAACCACTGAAGTATGCAGACACTTATGCATAACGTTAAAAAAAAGCAACTTTTATTGTAAATAATTATTATCAGCTTCAACCACACACTTTTATTAATATAACCCTGTTCCTCAAATATCTCAACCCAACCACATCCATTCAGCCTGGCGCCCAAAGTGGGACCTGTACCTACTCACTACAATCTGCATCCGGTGGAGACAGTGGCCGACCTACGCTCTGGCGACTAACTAGTGCCAACTAACGCCCGGGTTACCTCCCCATCGGTGCCCAAAGTGGGACCCGTACCTTCTCATTACAATCTAGGCCCAAGTGGAGACAGTATCTACATACAACAATTTGGCGCCTCCTTGTCGCCTGTACCTACCCGTTACAGTATAAAAATAAATAATATAACCCTGTTCCTCAAATATCTCAACCCCCCCTTCAACCACATCCATTCAGCCTGGCGGCCCAAAGTGGGACCTGTAAAAAAAAAAAATAAAACAATCTGCATCCAAGTGGAGACAGTACCTACCTACAACAATTGTGGCGACTAACTAGTCTAACTAACGTCTTTACCTCCCCCAAAGTGGGACCCGTACCCTCATTACAATCTAGGCCCAAGTGGAGACCTACTTACCTACCCGTTACAAGTCTTCAGCCTGGCGCCCAAAGTGGGACCTGTACCTACTCACTACAATCTGCATCCAAGTGGAGACAGTACCTACCTACAACAATTGTGGCGACTAACTAGTCTAACTGACGTCCTTTCCTCCCCCATGGACCCATGGGGACCCGTACCAATCTAGGCCCAAGTGGAGATTTGGCGCCCTAACTTGTCGCCTGTATCCCGTTAATAAAAATCTGTCCTCAAATATCTCAGCCCGCCTGGGCTCAAAGTACCTACCCACTCACTACAATCTGGCATTTAAGTAGACCAGTTTCCTACCTACAACAATTGTGGCGACTAACTAGTCTAACTGACGTCCTTTCCTCCCCATGGAGCCCAAAGTGGGACCCGTACCTTCTCATTACAATCGTACTATCCCAACAATTACAGTATAAAAATAAATAAATAATGTTCCTCAAATATCTCAGCCCAACATCCATCAAAGTACCTGTACTCACATCCAAGTGGACCACCTACCTACAACAATTTACTAACTAGTCTAACTGACGTCCTTTCCTCCCCATGGAGCCCAAAGTGGGCCCAAGTGGAGACAGTATCTACATACAATATCGCCTGTAGGACCCTGTTCCTCAAATATCCTCCATTCACTTATTAGACAGTTTACAACAATTGTGGCGACTAACTAGTCAACTGACGTCCTTTCCTCCCCATGGAGCCCAAAGTGGGACCCGTACCTTCTCATTACAATCTAGGCCCAAGTGGAGACAGTATCTACATACAACAATTTGGCGCCTAACTTGTCCCTGTACACCCGTTACATATAAAAATAAATAATATAACCCTGTTCCTCAAATATCTCAGCCCAACCACATCCATTCAGCCTGGCGCCCAAAGTGGGACCTGTACCTAAAACCAAGTGGAGACAAAAAACACAATTATAAATAGTTAGAATTCAGCATGGTGGAAGTTTCCTACCCGTTACAGTTCTGCATATCCTCTGATGGGACCCGTACCTACTCACTACAATCTGATCCAAGTGGAGACAGTACCTAAAGTAACAGGAACAAAGTACCTACATACAACAATTTGGCGCCTAACGTGTCGCCTGTACTTACCCGTTACAGTATAAAAATAAATAATATAACCCTGTTCCTCAAATATCTCAACCAACCACATCCATTCAGCCTGGCGCCCAATATAGGGCCCATACCTACTTATTACAGTCTGGCGCCAAAAAGGGGACCGTATATCAATCTAACATCCAACGTGGGGCTGTACCTACCAACAACAGCTTGGCGGCTAACGTGAGGAACGTTACTACTAATAACAGTCTAAAAATTAATTTCAAATATAATTTTCAAACATTATCTACAGTCATGGAAAAAAATGCACATCGTTATACTACTGCGTCCAAAAAGTAAGACCCATTTTCAATTTAAAATTCCTGAACCTTATGGAATTTTCATTTTTTTTCTTTGTTTGGTTGCTTTCATAGTCCTTGATATCTGTGTGAAATTTGACATCAATATATTCATTAGTGTTTGAGTTACGCTTGGCTTTGTGATAAAACTGATTCTGACGATTTTTGAACTGCTTGAATGAATTGAAAGAACTTGCATTACATTTTGTTTGCGGAAACGTATAGAATGTTGCAGAAGGCATTCGGTGAGCATTCCTATAATAGGAAAGAAATGTTTAGAAGTGGTATAAACAGTTCAAAGAAGGCAGAGAACGCGTTGAAGACGAAGAGCCCTATGGTTGATCCTCAAACTCAACCGACGAAGCTCACGTCCAAAAAATTAGAAAGACTTGGTGCTTGCAAACCGTCGATTTACAATTAGAGACCTTGAAGATGATGTTTGAATTTCAGAAGGATCGGTCCATTCCATTTTGGGCCTCAAACGCGTCAAATCTCGATTGGTACCGAAAACACTGAATGCGTCTGCTCACATTGCATTGATTCTTCGGGACATTTTCGCCAAAAATGAAACCCATATCGTTCCACATCCACCATATTCACACCGTGCGACTTCTGGCTATTCCCGAAACTCAAAAGACCTCTTCGGGGACGCCGTATTGAGTCGATTGAAGAGATTCAACGAGAATCGCCTCGCGCTTTGAAGGCTATCTCTGCCGATGACTTTTTAGCATGCATTGAGGATTGGAAAAAACGTTGCCATAAATGCATTACTTTGAAGGCGCTGAAATAAATTTGGAAGAATAAATAAAGAGTTTTTGAAAAAAATT
Organism: Caerostris darwini; assembly: GCA_021605075.1. Taxonomy (NCBI): domain Eukaryota; kingdom Metazoa; phylum Arthropoda; class Arachnida; order Araneae; family Araneidae; genus Caerostris; species Caerostris darwini. Next base: position 778,147 of record BPLQ01002541.1, on the reverse strand, counting down.
AATGGGTCTTACTTTTTGGGCACAGTGGCATCATATTTAAAAATAAACTTCAAATGACAGCTCTACAAATATAGATCAAAGAAATGATGGATATTACAATAAGCATTGATCTATAAACATCTGTTTATTTCCAATTCCTTTACAGTTATGACAGCGGAATGAAATTGCACTAGAGTTATTTAAATCATAATAGGTAAAAGTAAATAAAACGATCGGATCGTTTTATTGTTTGCCATATTTCTTTCAAAAAATTGAAAGAAAAAAAATATTGCACTCTTCTTTTCCTAATTCATATCCAAATATGGCTCCAACGGTGAAATGGGTTAGGTATATCAATCGAGTAAGATACCGAATTCAGTTGCTCTAAGGGATCTTCAGTTGCTCTGCAAGATGTTATTCGGATGCTGGACTCTGTTGGCGATACTCGCTGGCGCATTGTTGGCGAGATCTGAACCTCAAGACATCGAGATATTGAAAAGGCGAATTTTGGCTAGCATGGGTATGAAGTCGGTTCCAGATATGCAGCTTGTGAATACCTCGGAAACCGTCATGAAAACTATGATGGAGAAATATTTGCAGAGAGTTAAAAGAAGTGAGAGGGAGCTTCTCAGCTTCGAACCCAGAGGTTAGAATTGTTTCTTATATAAAAATTTTATACAATTCTTTAAATATTTTTTTGTTCTAATGCAGCTGGCAAACACTTAGGGCACGCCGAGGCGTGAGTCGTTGACCAATCACTAGCCTCATCTCGTTCGCCTGAAACCGGCTGAAACCCACCGCTTCGAGTTTACCAACTTTCAACACTCAAATGATTGCCGCGTCATGTGACTTGGATTGAGCCAATAGATCTGCCTTCTAGTAGAAGTGAGGGGAACTTCACTAGGTGTAAAGCGATTTCTGAAGTTTCGGTGTGAAAGGGTCGGAAAAATTTTCTTCCTGCCGCGTGACGCATCGCTACCTCACGCCTCGGTGGGAACGAGCCTTTAGACAGTTGTCTTAAATACCTTAAGGCAAGTGCTGCACCAATGTTACTCACTTAGCACTACCCAGGAGGTGCGTGTAGCTTGAAGATAAGCTATGAACGTGGAGTAACAATATCTCTGCAACGTTCTACAATCATCTTAGACCGGGACCTACGGTTTGAAGTGGATTTCGAACCCCTACAAACATCCATGGCACCGACTGGAATCGAACCCGAAACCTGGGGTAACGAGCGCCAGAGCGCCAGCCATTCGGCCGTCAGGCCCCGATAATTCATCTTATATCAAAAGTTTATTCCTTTCTTTAAATATTGAAGACACTATAATATATGTAGTATAACCATTTTTACATTTCCGTTTTTAGTTTCATGTGAATGTTTTTTATGTTAAAAAATGTTATGGTTACGTGTTATTGTGATAAACCATAAAATTAAATATTGTTAAATAATATTTTTATCGAATATTTATTTTTCCTTGAAATTTTTTCCCTCTAGATATTTAAGTTTTTTTACCAATAATATTAGTGGGACACACAATTGTTACTGATAATTAAGTCATAATAATTAAATTTATATTTGTGAGTATAAAGGTTTATATATATAAATTGTTTGGATTGTTATATTATTATTACTTGAAATCCATTAAGGTAACATATCATCTCCTTAATCTGTAAAAAGATATTTATTTTAAAAATAATTTTGTTAAATAAAGTCAACCAAAATTTAGTTTATAATTATTTACACATTTTTAAAACTAGCATAACAGTAAAATTCTTATAAATTTTTTACAACATTTATCGATTTTTTAAATAATTTAAACCTTTTACTAAATTTTTCGATCATATATATTATATAAATTTTTATATAAACTTTGACCACATTATCATCTTGTTGTGGTGCTGCCATCTATATTTTATTTTTGAAACAGTTTATTTTCCAAAACAGGTTATTTAAGATTTATTTAATCTTAGTGAAATTGTTTAGTAAGATATTTAAATCTATTGGAAATATATTATAATTATAAAATTAAAAGGAAAATTATTAAAATCATAGTTTAATTTTTAATAATTTACTTTTGATAAAATTTAATTCAAGAAAAGTGTGTGTTTTTTTTTAATTATTGTTATTATTTGGGGTATAATAAAATTACCTAAGAGAATTATAAGAATGCTTTATTATTAATAATAAATACAATAAAACCATTTAAAAAAATATATTATTATTGCTAACAAGAAAGCATTTAAAAAGAGTTTGTAAATATTTCGGAGGAAGTTTAATTTGTTTAAAATTAAAAATTCCTATTTCATCTTTTTTGCAACAAACAAGAATCAGTTTTGATTATGGAAACTTAAGCTAAATGTTTTTTAAGAATTTGAGGTTTTTATTAATATAGATTTGAAAACTATTGTGCATATGACTATCTCTCATTGAGATTTTAGGTCTTTTAAAAATATCTTTACGGAGATCGTTATAATACAGTTGTAAAGAAAAGTCATTGCACATTAGCAGAATATTTTGAAATTCCTTACTGGTGTTATGCAATCAATATGAAATATATATTTAGTTGCATAAATTTAAAACCATCAATAATGTAATCTGTAGTTCCATCTTCCTGACTTTTGAAGATGAGAATGAGTCAGTCCACCTTATTTTAAGCAGGATGTGCCCCCCACCCTCGCAAGTTAACTAAAGCATTTTTAATTATTTAAATTATTATTTAAACTATTAAAAATTATAATTTAATTTAAGAAAAGTGAGGTCTTTTTTAAAATTGTTTGTAATTATTTGGCGTATTTAATAATACAATTACCTAAGAGAATTATAAAATTACTATATTATTAATAATAAGTACAAATCAAGATATGAAAACGTTAAGAAATTTATATGATTATTACTAACAAGAAAAGGTTTAAAAAGAGTTTGCAAATGTTTCGGAGGAAACAGTTTGTTTATAATTAAAATTTCCTGTTTGATAATTTTTGTAAAAACAAGAATCAGTTTTGATTACGAATCCTTAAGCCCAATGTTTTTGAAGAATTTGAGGTTTTTATTAATTTAGATTTGAAAACGTTTTCCGAGTATGATTATCTCACATTAACAGTTTATGTCTTTTAAAATTATTTTTAAGGAGATCACTATAATACAGTTATAAATAAAAGTAATTACACATCAACAGAATATTTTGAAATTCATTACTGGTTTACGGCACATTATGCAGTCAATATGAAATATATATTTTGTTGCATAAATTTAAAACCATCAATAATGTAATCTGTAGTTCCATCTTCCAGACTTTTGAAGAGGAAATTTAGTTAGTCCACCTCATTTTAATCAGACTGTGCCCCCCATCCCCCCACACTATCTCTTATTTCAATACATATTGCAGTACTTATAAAAATTTTGGTGTTATTAAAACGTAGGAATTACTTTGAGATTTGTTCAAAGATTAGAAATTTCAATCCCATTAAAATTTTGCCTTGAAATTATTTTTTACCTCCATTTTTAATGACGTTCTGTTTGTTGTTGTTTCTTATCCCACTTGGCTGGCCAAGCCCACGAGCCCATACGTGCTCATGATTGAAGGGGAAGGAAGCAGCTTCTGTTGTGATGGAGCACCCGTAGGTAGAAGCCTGACTTTTGCTCCGTGACGCTCTTACGGTCATAGGAGACCGGGACCTACGGCTTAAAGTGGATTCCGAACCACTACAAACATCCATGGCACCGCCGGGATTCGAACCCGAAACCTGTGGCACCGAGCGCCAGAGTGCTAGACACTCGGCCATTCAGGTCCCAAATTTGCCAACAGCACGCGGTGTTCCCAGGTGGTCACCCACCCAAGTACTGACCGCGCCCAATGATGCTTGACTTCGGTGATCTAACGAGAACCGGTATATTCAGCATGGTACGACCGTTGGCGTTAGACGTTCTTAAGTATATAAATGTTTAGTAATTCCCTCCAAATTTGTTTTAATAAAAAGTTATATAGTTTAAAACCTTCACGTATAGTTTTATTATAACTTACAATTAATTTCAATTTTTGTTTTAAAATAAAACTTCAATAATTAACTTTTGATAAATTCGTCCCTTTCAACTAGCCAGTATCGGAGATGGTTTGTACCATTTTTTAAAATTTCTTGTCGTTTTGATGCGGATGATTCAGATGGAATTTGTAAGATTTTTAATATTTATAAAAATTCTGTATATTATTATTACATTATTTTTACAGTCTTTATGCATCATTTTAATTAGGTTTACATTTCTGAACCACCTAATTAACACTGAACCACCTAACAAACATCCATGCCACCACAAGGATTTAAATCTGAAGCCTGTGATACCAAAAGCCATAGCGCTAGCCACTTAGCCACCAGGCCGCTCATTTTAAATAGGGCGTGGCCTCTAGATGGTAGGAAGTCAAGAGCGTTGCCGATATTATTATAGTAAAGCATTTTTAATATGAAGTAATTCCCCTCAAAAAAAGTTTTAAAGAAAACTTATTTAGTTTAAAACTTTTACACATAGTTTTATTACAACTATAATTATTTTTTATTTGTGTTTTTATCTTAAAATGTAACTTCAAAAATTAATTTTAGCTAAATTTGCCACATTCAACTAGCCAATCACGGAGATAGTTTGTACCATTTTTGAAATTTTCTCGTTGTTTTGATGAGTAATGATTCAGATGGAATTTGTAAGATTACTTTTTTAAAATTCTGTCTATTATTATTATTACTTTACAGTCCTTCCACATCATTTTAACTAGGCCGTGGCCCCCACCATTTCTCCTTTTAATAAAATGACTACAATAAAAATACGATTTCGTGATATTATTATTGCATAAAAGTTAAAGTTAACTAAAGCATTTTCATTATGAAGTATATAAAATTATAAAATACAATGTATTTTATATCGTTTTGTAAGAAAACTGAAATTTTCATTTCTCACCCAAAATAAACTTTTCTTTTACTGGTTTAAAATTTTTAATAGAGAGACAAAAAAATACCATTATAAAATTTAATCAAGCTTTTGTTTTAATTTTTGTCACGTGTGAAAATGATGTTGTCCTGGTTAGGGGTCCATGACGTTATCCGAAAATGAAGGCCAAGCAAATAAAACTCCATTGCAAATTTTGGTAGAAAATGGTACTTTGGGCCCCTTAGCTCTTGAAATGATTCATGAATAACGTTAGTCTTAAGGAATTTTCTAGTTCTAATTATGGTTTTGAGTCACTTTTCATGTTTTGGGTTGGGATTTTAAACATTTGTATTTCCAATGGCTATGAGTACTCGTAGTGCGTTGATCAATTCCTTCTTTCTGAAGTTTCATATTTATCACTTGTGGAATTTTCCGGTGCCTATTGAGCTGTATAGTGCTTCTTATTGTATTTGGAATACTTCATTCTTCATTTACGGCGACATTTATCTTACTTTTGAATATTCTTTTAGAGATTCTTGAACAATTCATTCTTCATGAAGTTCTTGATCTTTCAACATTTCTATATTCATGTGGCTATTGAAATTGGCCATTCTTGTAATATTCCAATGATTTTCTTCTCTTGCATTATTAAACATTGGCAGATTTCTGAGTTTATTTATCCGTTCTCGAATATTCACACGTGATAAGTTGAAATTTGCTGAGCAGATAATTTTTATAATTTTAATTAATTTATTTATTTTGCAGATTGCAAGAAAGATTTTTACGTTTTTATTCTCATAAATTTGAAAATCTTTTTGGATATGACTATCTTACATTGTGGTTTCAGGTTTTTGAGAAGCATTCTTTATAATACAGTTGTAAATAAAAATAATTACAAATCAACATAGTATGCGTGGTCTCCTTTTTAATAAAAAATACTCCAATACAAATACAATTACAATACTATTATTATTGCATAAAAATTTAAATTAATTAAAGCATTTTTAATATGAAGTGTTGAAAATCATAAAATTCAATGTATTTTATATCATTTTGTAACCAAACTGAATTTTTTTTGTAGGTATAAATGTTTTTAGAAAAAGAGATATAATACCATTATAAAATATAATAAAGCTTTTTTTTCCCTTTCAGGTTGCAAGAACGATTCTTACGTTAGATTCAGACCCAAGATTGACTCAGATTCCCAGTTCATGTGGGCAAGACTTAGATTCCCAAACTCCTCCGCCATCAATATCTCGGACAGTGTGCTAACATGGAAGCAAAACGAAAAGCATCCTAACCTCAAGCTGACATGCGTTGACTGCTGTAATACACAACTCGAGATCATGGTCAAAGAGTCTCCAGCTCGTTCCGGGCGACCACCCTGTTCTGGCCACTGTTGTAAAAGACACCTGAAGATCAACTTCAAAGAGATCGGTTGGGACTGGGTCGTGCAACCCAAAGAGTTCGATGCTTTTATTTGCATGGGAAAGTGCAAAAAGGCTGACGACGATTTTGCCAGCACACATGCTCTCATGCAGAGTCTTATGAGATTGCAGGGCAACAAAGTTCCCTACCCCTGCTGTGTCCCTAGCAAACTCCGGCGTCTAGATATACTGCACTACGATGACAAAACACCACCCGAACTAGTAGTAACCAGGAAAACAAGAATGATTGTTAAAGAATGTATTTGCAGCTGATCATAATATCTAGTCAATGGTTGTAAAGCCCTTCCACTATCTTGCTTTGTAACTATAAATTGAATTGTTTGAAAATATTAAAGGTGTTGGTAAATATTAGAGGATTATTGATTATTCTTTATATGTTGAATGTTTTACCCAATATCATCGTTGTAGAATTCTAATAAATTTGTAGATTCCTAATATTTTTTGTTCTAATGCAGCTGGCAAACATTTAGACAGTTAATCTTTATGCCGTAAGCAAGGGCTGCAACGCTATAACTCATTTAGCACAACCCGTGGGACACGTGTAGCTTGAAGATATACTAAGGACACGAGAAAGACTATCCCCATGACGCTCTACGATCACATTAGTGAAGGACCTATGGTTTAAAGTCGATTCCGAACCACTACACACATCCATGTCACCACCAGTACTCAAGCCCGAAACCTGTGGTACCGAGCGCCAGAGCGCTAGCCACTCGCTCATCAGGCCCCATGGTTCATTTTTTATCCGGTGAATGTTTTGCCCAATATACTTCGAAATCTTTAAGCGATCTTTGAATAATTAACATTCAATCTGCACTCGTATATCGTACTTAGTTTGCTTAATTATAATACTTCGTCAAATACTTTGTCAGTTACATATAAATAAACATTTGTTTTGTCAGATATCTATGATCAAATGTAGAATCAATCAATAATCATTCCCGTAATTTATGGACGAATAAATAATTTAACTAGCACCAAAAGAGGGGTAAATGGGTCGTGGCACCGAAAGAGTTCGATGTTTTCATTTGCAGGGGAAACTGCAAAAAGCAGATTAAGATTTTGCCATCACACACGCTCTCATGCGGAGTCTTCAGAGATTGAAGGGCAACAAAGTGCCCTACCCCTGCTGTGTCCCCAGAAAACTCCGGCGTCCACATATACTGCACTACGATGACAGCACACCACCCGCACTAGTAGTAATCACGTAAAAATGAATGATTGTTAAAGAATGTTCCTGCAACTGATCGTAATATCCAGTCAATGGTTGTAAAGCCATTCCACTATCTTGCTTTGCTATTTTAATTCTGAAAGTTTTAAAGGTAGTTGTTGGTAAATATTAGTGGATTATTTGGCAGTGATTCTTCTTTATAGGTTGAATGTTTTACCCAATATAATACTGTGTCCAAAAAGTAAGACCAGTTTTCAATTTAAAATTCCCGGGCATATGGTATTTAAATTTTTTCTTCTTTTTTAGGTTGTTGGCACTGTTTTTGACATCTGTGTGAAATTTGACGCCAAAATATTCATTAGTGTTTGAGTTACATTTGGCTTTGGGAGACGCTCAAACTCCTCCGGCGATTTTTGAAATGTCTCAATTAATTGAGCAAGAACTTGCATTAAATTTTGTTTGCGGAAACGTATAGAATGTCACAGAAGGCATTCGGTGAGCATTCCTATAGAAATGTTTAGAAGTGGTATAAACAGTTCAAAGAAGGCAGAGAACGCGTTGAAGACGAAAAGTCTTCTGGTCAACCATCAACCTCAACCGACAAAACTCACGTACAAGAAATTAAAGATTTAGTGCTTGCAAACCGTCGATTTAAAATTAGAGACCTTGCTGATGATGATGGAATTTCAAAACTCCATTTTGAAAGATGTTTTGGGCCTCAAACGCGTCAAATCTTGATTGGTACCGAAAACACTGAATGCGCCAGCTCACACTGCATTGATTCTTCGTGACTTTTTCGCCAAAAATAAAAAACGATCGCCCTGTTGTGGCCACTGTTGTAAGAGACACCTGAAGATCAACTTCCAAGACATCGGTTGGGACTGGGTCGTGGCACCGAAAGAGTTCGATGCTTTCATTTGCAAGGGAAAGGGCAAAAAGGCAGATGAAGATTTTGCCAGAACTCACGCTCTCATACAGAGTCTTCTGAGATTGAAGGGCAACAAAGTGCCCTACTCCTGCTCTGTCCCTAGCAAATTCCGGCGTCTAGACATACTGCACTACGATGGCAAAACACCACCCGAACTAGTAGTAACTACGAAAAAAAAGAATGATTGTCAAAGAATGTATTTGCAGCTGATCGTAATATCTAGTCAATAGTTGTAAAGCCATTCCACTATCTTGCTTTGTAATTATACATTGAATTGTCTGAAAGTATTAAAGGTGTTGGTAAATATTAGAGGATCATTTGGTAATGGTTATTCTTTATACGTTGAAGGTTTTACCCAATATCATCTTCGTAGAATTCTAATAGATTTGTAGATTTCCTAACATATATACTCAAGAGCCAAAACATTATGACCACCCCTACATTTTGCAATGAACTCGCCTGGATGACGTGGAAGGCACGTGATCAGGTGGAAGTGGTATTTAACTGGTATTAAGTGGTGGTATTAATCCATGCCAAGGCGGGTTGAAGCTGTGTTGGGCCGCCAAAGATGGGCCAATAATGGACCAATTATGGGCCATAATGTTTTGGCTCTTGAGTGTAAGTATCTTTATCATAAAACCTGAAAATGCTTTCTTTCACTGTAAGGACCAGTACTTCATATCTTACTGTACTGCTTAAACAGTCCATAAAAAAGTAACGGAAAGAGGAGAGGCTTTTATTCCATATTCGAGAACTCCACACTGGGCAATCGGAGTTTTGATGCGAGACCCTTGTTTAAACGCTAAAAGTTCTGAACATCACAAATAGACTTGAACTTTTCAGCCAACCAGCTGTTGCATAATTATAAATGAACTACAAATCGAAAATGCAATACTATGTTGAAATGATATAATTAAGAAAGAGAGGGGGGAAGGATGCTTAATAGGGGTAAAACATTGCTTTATCAATGGCATGTCTTGTGCTTCCATCTAGCGGCATTAAAAATAATCAAAATAATAAATCTTTTCCATTCGATTTCTTTTTCCCATCTTCTATTCGACATAATTGTAACATTTTAAATTTCATTACTCAACAAATATTTCATAACATGACTTATAATATTTAATTTTATTACTATTTTATGGCTGTTACTTAGTGAAAACTCCAGAATAGCACAATGAAAAATTATTCAAAAAATATTTTTAAATTTTAATTAATATATAAATTTATGATTCATTTTATGTAATATTCGCTGATATTTCACCGTCTATTTTTAAAGATTTAGTTTATAATTTTGGTGTAAAAGTTTATTACAAAAAGGATTAACTTAACAAATTCAATCCACATTAATATACAATTAAAAAAGTAAAAACTATTATTCAGGATAAATAATATTTTTTCTTTATATTTTTCTATAAGAATCTCAATGCCTGTAATTTTTTTAATGATCCTTATGTTAAAATTAAATTTCGAATAAAAATAACTAAAAAAAATCCTTGTACAAAAAAATTAATTTTTATTGTAAATGAAAGTATCTTGAAAAATTTCGAAAAATATTAAATTTTTTATAATGGTATCTTTTATAATTGAATCTCTTATAAGTGACAACATAAATGTAAGAAGAAAAAAAATTCGATTAATGATGATTCGATTAAAATTTTGGAAAGGAAACATTATTTTAATTATCTTTATCAATAAAAAAGTAATAAATAAAATAAGCAATAAATACAGAATACGATTAATAGATATTTAGAATAATTATACTCAATAACGGTAAAAGAGAAAAAGGTAAAAAAAATAAATAAATACATAAATAAAAATTACAGATTTCAGTGAATATGTCCAAAATTAAAAATGGTTAAGAACATGAAAAACTCCTTTCCTCCAAAATAATAATCATCTATTTCAATAATCATTCATTAATAATCATTATCATTAATAATCATTATCATTAATAATCATTCATTAATTCATTAATAATTCATTAATAATCATCATTTAAAGAACTTAAATAACAAAATGAATTTTCATATTTAGTGCTGCCATCTAGTGTAACCAAAGAACAGGCAAAATAATATAGTTAGAAATGAAAAGTTACAGATTTTCTTTTCTTCTTCAAAATTATATTCATCTTTTATGTATAAAAGAGTTTAGAAATTTATAGATTTTTTTAATATCATGAATTAAAAACTATTAATTTAACAAATTATAAACATATTATGCAGTTAACAAGTAAAAATTATTATTAATGATGAAAGATTTTTTACACTATTTATTTATCTTTTTAAAAAAATCATAAGTATTATGACACTTATAAAATTTTCCAATAATACTTTCTATTCCGCTTTCTATGACAAAACTAATTTTCAAATAAAGCTAATTCTAAAAAAAAAATACCTAACAAAAATTGTTTTTATTTATTTATTATTCTTTTGAAGCTATTGTAAATCTTTTGAACTGTAATTCAAAATCATAATTTTTTAAACTTTAACTATGTAAATTTTCTTTACATTACACTGAAAAGAATTTAAATAAAACCAAATGAAATTAATAAAGTATTTAATTCATATTTCCTTTTATTATTTTTACTATTTATTTATTTAATAAATTCAATTTTATTATTTGTGGGTTTCTAACGGATCAGATTTGAAGACTGAAAAATAAAATGCTGTAGGAAAAAAAAATGCTTAAAAGAAAGCTGTTAAAATAAAAAAAAATTGTTTTTGTTAACAAAATTCTTTTAGTTAAATGTTAATATTTTTAATTTTACCATTGCAGAAATATTAAAATAATTCAATAATTTATTCCTAAGGCTGATCATGTTACAACAGTGTTATGATATCATTTTCGTCAAACCAAAATGAGAAGAAATAATCAGATGTTGTTTTCCTCAGAAATAATCGGATGTTGTATATGTTTATTATGCAGAAGTAAATTGTTGAGCTATTTTAATGATTCTGCAATAGTAAAATTAAAAATACCAATACTTAACGAAATGAATTTTGTTTTTTAAATTTAATATATTAAGAATGGCATATGGAATAAAAAATTAAAGTGGAAAAAGTTTAAAAAAAATAACTACCAATTAATTTAGGAGAAACGTTTTGAGTACTATATTTAAAACAAAAGATGGCAGCACGATAAGAAAGTTTTGAAGATTTATAAATTCAACAATATATTTAACAGACGATTATTAAAATTTTTTTTTTTTCCAATTCCTACTATTAGTTCACATTCCCCTCTCTTGTTCAAATTTTCAATCGTTCATAAAATACTTTTTATTCATCCCCTAAAGTTCAAATACATTTTTTGAACTTGTAGTGGACGACACTGGATGTTGATACAGTTTTTTCAAATATTAATTAATTCATTAACTTTAATTAATTATCTATATATTTTTTTTAGTTTTAAGTTGTATGTATCTAATAATAGATGGCGCCAGATGTAAAAGGAAAATTTCAACTTTATTTGTAAAGGACTTTTCTGCAATATAATTAAAAAAAAAAAAGTAGGAATTGACTTATAATTTTTTTTATATTACTTGTTTTTTTGGGGTTTTTTTTTTTTTGCGTTTAAATATTATACATTAAAATAGTTAAAATCACAAAACTAATCCAAATGCTAGTATAACAATCACATAATTTCAAATTCTTTGAATAACACGAAAAGAAATTATATTGAACGTTTTTTTTTTTATATACAGAGATTTAAAGGAATAAAATTTATAATTAACTTTAATATTTCTTAATATAATTTATAGTTGAAATTGTATAATTCCTCCTTTTTACTTTTTATTTCTTTAAAAAAAAAAAATAAAAAAAAAAATAAAAAAAACCGGTGGATACGTAATATAAAAATTCATAATATATTAATTGAAAACAAAAATAATTAAATAACAAACGCAAAGATCAATTTTTACAATCAAATATTAATTTAGAATGATTCAATTGAGAATAAGTAATTAATAAATTTTAAATTTGTTTGTATATGACATGAAAAACTACAGTTATATATTAAAAATTTGTTAAGGAATTCGTTGAATTGTTATTATCAACTTTTGTAATTAACATTTTCAAATAATATTTAAAGCTATTTTACCAAATTTATTAACTTAGTTATGTTGCAACACAATGTTATTGCTTACATCTGCTTTAGATTTTATATTAAGAATTCCAAGTCTTCTTTTGGAGTTATCATTATTATTATTATTTTTTTTTCCTTTTTATGGTGATTGCCTTACACTTAAAAAAGGGACTCTGTATTTATTACAATGCTTCAAAAATACCAATGCAATTACAAAAACAGACATCAGCTAATAATTTATGAAATAACTTGAAAGAGAAAATAAATAATCTAAAAGAAAATATATACTATGTTTCTCAAACATTTTAGTATATGTAACTCTCGTAATAATTCCGCGAAAAAAGTAGACCTAAAATTTTCAAGAGATTTTTTAAGAAAAGAAATTTCTACTTAATACAATAAGGTTTATTAAATATAAAAATTAAAAATATGAAAATTAAATACAAAATGATATATTAAAATTAAACATAAAATGATACATTAAAATTGAATATATAGTGTTATATTAAAATTAAATATAAAATGATACATTAAAATTAAATATATAGTTTTATATTAAAATTAAATATAAAATATACTTTTAAGGTTAAATGAAACTCGAAATATTTTTGCCACCGATCTAGACATATGTTAAATTTGTCTGCTTTGCATTAATTGTTTGTTTTGTTGAAAAAAAATTTATCTAGTGTTTATATAATTAAAATATCCAAAGGATTAGATTTATTATGTGTGCATAGTTAGAAATTTGTAAATTATGAATTTTCATTTAGAAAAAAGTTACAAAACTAAAAAATGATACTGTTAATTTAGAGAATAGAATTTTATTATTTTTATTATTATAAAACATTATCAAAAACATAATAGAATAACCAATAAATTAAGATCAGTAAGTTCACGAAGGCTATTCCATCATTCAAATAATGAACACAAATCCGAGACTATGGACTATAAAATATAGACCGGAAGCGCAAGAAGATTATAGAAGTATGTGCATAAATAATTCAACCAGGCATCATGGCCGAATGGCAAGGAAGAAATTCTTCATTACTGTGAATTACCGAAAAGTTTGACTTTCATCTCCTAGAAGGATGGAATTTTTTAACAATATATTTTAAATTTATGGGCCCTGATGACCGAGTGGCTAGCGTTCTGGCCCTCGGTTCCACAGGTATCGGGTTCGAATACCGGAGGTGCTTTGGATATTAGTAGTGGTTCGGAATCCCTTTTAAACCGTAGGTCCCGGTCTAATAGGATAGTAGAGTGTTGTGCGGGCATTGTTACTCCGCGTCCCTAGCTTATCTTCAAGCTACTACTATATCACACCACATCACTGTGTCTAGAGCTGAGTTGCCCTTTTACAGTTTGGGAATGATGTGGGCGAGAAGAAGTCTGATTGGGCTCTGTGGAACTCTACGGTCATATGAGACCGCGACCTATGGCTTAAAGTGGATTCCGAACCACTACGATATCCATGGCACCGCCGGGATTCGGACCCGATACCTGTGAACCCGATACACTTGGCCATCAGCCCTTTACCTACAAGCTACATGCACCCCCTGGGTAATGTTAAGTGAGTAATGTCGGTACAGCCCTTGCTTATGGCATAAAAAAGATTATCGTCTAAGTATTTACCAGCCGCATTAGAAAAAAAAATTAATTTAATGTTTATTCAAATTTAACTTTATTTTAATCTACATAATTTTTACAGTCTACTGCTAATGAAAAATAAATGCAATAATAGAAATCTTGTTTCCATTCATTAAATTTGGGGAGGAACAAGTTGTGATGTAGAGTTGAATATCCTGTAAAAGGAAGTACGAATTTACTGATAGTACCAGGGATCAAAAAGTGTATATTGGCATCTTAAACGAAAATTTAAAAAAATCACTCGAAAATTTCTATCTACTGCGAGCCACTTTCTGTCAGAATAGCAATCCTAAGCATACTGCTTTGAACGTTCGAATTGCGGTTGTTTCACAATGATAATAATGTCATTAAAGTTAGTTTTATTTGATTTGAACACAATAAGACATATTTGACCAGAATTTTAAAATAGATTTTGCAAGCATAACATTTGTTCAAAGTAGTAGATACAATCTGTAATGCATAAAATTTGAAATAAATTAATTAATGGTATTAGCTAGCCGACGAAGCTCACGTCCAAAAAATGAAAGATATGGTGCTTGCAAACCGTCGATTTACAATTAGAGACCTTGCTGATGATGCTATCATATGAGTGTTCATCACCGAAAACACTGAATGCCCCAGCTCACACTGCATTGATTCTTCGTGACTTTTTCGCCAAAAATGAAACCCATATCGATCCACAACCACCGTATTCACACTGTGCGACTTCTGGCTATTCCCTGAACTCAAAAGACCGCTCCGGGAACACCGTTTTGAGTCGATTGAAGAGATTTAACTTGAATCGCCGCGCGCTTTGAAGGCCATCCCAGCCGATGACTTTTTAGCACGCACTGAGGATTGGAAAAAAAGTTGTTATAAGTGCATTGTGTTCGGAGGCGATTACTTTGAAGGCGATGAAATAAATTTGGAAGAATAAATAAAGAGTTTTTGAAAAAAAAAAAAAAAAATTGGTCTTGGGCACAATCATTCGAAAATTTCTATCTACTGCGAACCGCTTTCTGTCAGGATAACAATCCTAAGTATACTGCCTTGAATGTTCGAATTGCGCTTGCTTCACAATGATAATAAAGTCATTAAAGTTAGTTTTATTAGATTTGAACACAATAAGACATATTTGACCAGAATTTTAAAACAGATTTTGCAAGCATAATATTTCCTCATAGTAGTAGATACAATCTGTAATGCATAAAATGTGAAATAAAATAGGCCTATAATTTGAAAATTCCATCGAATCTATATTCTCTTAAAACTCGTGGATATTCATTCAATTACCAAACATTATTTAACAAATTATGAACGGTTTTTACCTCACTATTTCCCCTCCTAAAACTTTTATGAGAATCATTTATTCTTACTTCATATATTATTGTGTCTTAAACAAATTTATTAAAAATAATTAAAATAAAATGTAAAAAAAATGAAAAATATATTCAAGCTAAATAATTATTTTTTTAAAAAATATTTTCTTATTATACCTAATATTATTTAAATAAATATTATGCATAATTTTTATACATAATATTTATTTAAATTACTCTCACGTGCTAATAATTATATAATTAATTAATTAAATAATGTAAAAAGTACCAAAAACATCGTCTGGTGAAATCAAAAAAAAAAATTATTTCAAAGTGCAATTGAGATTTTTTCCAGAAAAAAAAATCGTCTGGAATTCTATATTTATTTCCATATTTATTTTTTAAAATTGCTTTTATGCGGTTTGTTCTTACATGAATTTTTTTAAAAATTTCTTTCACGAGCTTTTGCTATTGGTTAATTACCCATAAAATATGGGATTTATGTTGAGGGAAAGTGCAAGACTACTAGAAACTATTAGAAAGTGCAAGACTACTAGAAAGTGCAATGACATGGACTACTTTCAACGTTTCTTATTGGTTTATTTTTTTAAATTTCTTTCGTGAGCTATTCTTATTGGTTTATATTGTTTTAAATGTCATTCGTGACCTATTCTTATTGGTTTATTTAAATTCCTTTTATGTGCTTATTTTATTAGATTTCTTTCGCTTGCCATTTTTTTTACTTTACTCTATAGGTGTTTTTTTATTTAATTTGTTTTCTTTTTTCAGTTTTGAACGATAACTGATGAACTTAATTAGTTGTTTGAATATTTATTGGTATTTTTTATTTCTTTCTTTGTTTAAGATTGTTATGCGTTTTGTTCTTGTATTAAATTGTAAATTTTACGGGTAACATTTATATCGGCCCAGTTGATTAAATTTTATGAATACGTATTTATATTTTTTATAATTTATAAAACTATTTACTAAATTTATAATTTAAATTTTTCTCTAAATTTATTACTTTTTTATCTGGTTAACGTAGCCATAATCCGCGAAAACTTATGTTTTGTCTGTCTGTATGTGTGCTTAAAAATAGATTAAGAGCCAAATATAAAGCACATGAAATATTTTCAAAGCAAATATTTATCTTTAAAGGTTATTACAGCTCCACTATGTAGTCTGTACTGAAGGCCATTTAATAAGCTGAAATTCATTTAAATAGTTTAAGATTTCGCAAAGGATGAGAATATAGTTTAATAGAATATAGTTTAAATGTATATTCTATATGAATAGGTCTTTCAACATCTATTCTCTATCTGATCTTTAGCAATCAATTATGCTCCTTTTTCAAATTTAATTTTATAAGATTTCCAAGAACTTAATAATGTCTTCAAAAGATTAGGCAACATTTCAAATATATATATACATATATTATTTCTTTGATAGTTAAGGCGATTATCTAAATTTCTGAATAAATACTTGGATATAAAATGCAATGGGAACCATTAGCATAGTAGATAAAATTAAATAAAATGAACACTAACACATAAAACAGACTTTTATACGGAAACAGTTATATAATAATAATGCATAGATTCATTAGCTGTAATCTAATATAACAAATATAAATTACAAATTTATTGAATGCTGTTATTCTACACTTATGAAACTCTGCATACTTATGTCTTAAAAATTTATATATAGTTTTTCATCAAGACGAACATAAAATTAATGCATTTTTTCCTAAACTTTTTTTCTAAAACTGTATCATATTTTATTTTCTAATATTCACTTTTTTTTCAATGTATTCTTGTAGTGTCAGTCTAATTATAAAGTCAATTATTGTATAATAGAGATGCTACATTATATCGAAAAAAGAACACCTATAAAAATATACAATAGCATACGATGGGAATTTTTATACAATTTTTTTTTATTAAACAATATATATTCCACTAGTCGATGCTGATTTATTTCATTGATCTTTTTATACGTATACAAGAAAATTAAAATTATCAAGCATTTAAGGAATATAATTAATTTTTCTTTAATTTTCCTAGCATATTCAATTTAATAAATTTAATAATTTTTTGCTTTAATTTCATCAATTTCTAAACATGTACTCAGAACGATCAAAAAGGAAGCCTGACATTCTCAATTATTGAAATCTCACGTCATTAAAAATTGTTCACTTAAAAATTAACATTGAAAAAAAAAAAAAAAAAAAAAAAGAAAGAAAATGTGAAGTTGGACATTAACATTAATTTGTGTCTTGTTATGCAAGAAAGTGGTGGCTTTATATTTAAAAATAAAAAATTGAAACTGAAATATTTTCTAGATTTTAAGAGGTTTATTTAGAGTATAATTTAATTTACTTTTGTTATTAGGAGATAAAAGGCTTTTATCAAAATGCTAGTGTTTTATTAAAATTATTTTTTTATTTAAAGATATATGTTGTATCTTAAATAGAAGAATAATTAATATTTCACTTTATTCCACTTTAAAATTTTCTTCATTCCTCACCTAATTCTTAAAGACCCCTAAATACTACAGATGTAAAAAAAATCAACGACAGTAATCTTTTTACTTGATGAATTTTTCTAGAAAAATTAAGTCAGTATTTGTGTCACGAGCATTTGTATTTGTGTCATTTATGTACGAGGAACAATTAAAATAAAATTATCTGTAATGATAACGATAATATTATTACTAATTCATATACTAATCAACCGTCTTAAATTATTTATGCAAAGCTGAATTAAAATATAATCATTTTTACAAATATCCTTATTAACAAATCTATATTAATATTTTCTTCTATATTTCGGCATATTTGTCTTAAAAACCCAAAGCCTACAGGCAAAACCCTAAGCTACTTTTTTATAACCTGACATTTTGATCAGTCATTCACTTTTAGAATGATAAACGCACAAAAGATAATAAATATAAAATATAAAAAATAAAAATATAAAATATAAAAGTATAACAGCATAAAAGAATGTAATAGATCTATCTAAAGTGAGTAACAAGGGGCCACTGTACTATTGCATTATGGTATTGCAGTTTAATTGCATTGGGCTGTTGCAGTATGGCATCTGGAATGCAACTTAAAGATTGCCCAAGTCTCCAGAGACGGCATCTGATATATTTCCATGCTCCATTTTATCTTTCTCTATACCATTAGAGCGATTTTTCAGTATTACACATTTGTCCTGAGCCATCCCGGATTCAAATAAAGAAAATCTCAGTTTGAGTTTATTTTTCGGTTTCGAACCACAATTCTCAGTTTGTTTAACTCATAGCGTTATCCACCAGGTTGATCCGACATCCTATATACAACTTATTCTCTATAAAAATCACGCACATAACCGTCATTATAAATTTTTTTTTTTTTTTTTTTTGCTTGAATTTATCGTGATCGTATATTATCATTTAATGTCAGAAAATTATTGATTCTGCCTGGGATAATTCATTAAAAAATAATCAATGCAAATTTGAAATAGCGTTGAAATTTTCAACACATAATGTTTTAAATGTCGTAGTAGATCAGCAGTAGACAGTAGATCTCCCCCTACCTCGTGGTGCACCCTGGTAATGACCAGGGAGGGTTAAAAGATCTACTACTATCGGCATGCAACACTGCTCCAGTAGTAGTCGGAGAAACATTTTGGAACAGGGTATTTCGATTAAACCTCGTGAAAAATCTGTCGCGGAATTTAGACTTGGAGTGGGCCATGACTGTTTGGTGAGCTATCTACACTGCATTGGCATTTTTTGATAGCCCAAATTGCCCTCTCTGTGGAAAAGACGAGATCACGTACAGGCACCTTATAGCAGAATGCCCGGCCCTGCATGGGAACTCCGAGGAGTTGAAAAGATATTGGAGTGTTGCTGATGATATTGACTTTTTTCTCTTATTGTTTTTATCTTGTGTGTGTTTAAGCTGCTTTGATCTCGTAAGAGTTTGTCCTTTTCTCTTGCCATTGGAAATAAAAAAAAAAAGGATTTAAATATTTCATTTGGTATTTTTCTTCCAGGGTTTTATACATGTATTTAGAAAAAAAAAATTTTTTTGAAGTAGATGCTTACTAATAGCAACAATATGGTATTTTATTGCCTCTAAAAAGTTTTATTTTCACTATGATATTTATCAGCTTATTTATAATGTCATTCGTCGGTTACAATTCCGGTTAAATGTCAATTAATTATCTATAAAAAGCTTAGCGAAAATTTTCTATTAATATGCATAGTTAAGAATTATTCTGGAATAAAATTTATAAGTATTTCAGGACATGAGTTTAAAAAATTATTTTTTTAATCCTAAAAGAGTAACCGGTTTTTTGAACTTAGATCTGAAATGTGTTACAGGAAACATTAAATACGCAAATACACTTAAATTGTTTTATATTAGTACAAACTTCAAATATTTTAAAATACAAACACTTTTTATTATGATTTAAATTTATTATAAACTAATATGTTTGAACTCAGAAAAATTCCAGAAAAATGTTTTAACTCCTTAATCTTTAATGATATTTTATTGTTGTAACTCCCAAAATAAAATAAGTTATTTTTTATAACCCAACAAAGCCGAACAATATTAGTTAATAACTTTAAAAATGCAAAATACATTTTTTTCAGAAGTACGTAAAATATATTTCAAAGTTTGGGAAAAACTTAAGCATAATTAAATTTATACTTGTAACCGTGCTTCCTCCTACGCACTGCAAGAGCGCTCCCTGTGGTGTTCAGGAGAAATGATCAGTAGGCCTCGAGACTCTCACCCGAGAGGGAGTACAGCGCAACCAGCGCTGCCGTTGAGATACGTTTAGTACAGAGTATTCACGCGCTTCTGGTGAGAAACGTTTAGTTTGTAATCCCTCATCCTGAGAGGGAATATATTTAACACAACCCTGCGTATTTGTTGGCCTACAGACTCTCACTCGGAAAGAAAGTATATTTCGCGCATCCAGAGCGTATCTGATTATCTTTATTTTCGGCTTATTCATAGAATCTTTCCCCGAATCATTAATTATACGTTTTTAAACGTGTTAAATATTGCCTGTAGTTAATTGTAGGTGTATACTATTTGCGCTTGTGTAATAAAGCTGGGAGTTCTCAAACCTGTGTCTCAAGTCTCAACCCAACCACACCCAATTACAATCCATCTGCACAACCCACAACACTACATACTAATAATTTAGTAAGAAATTGAGATAGAATCCAAAAAATAAATAAATAAAATAATAATTATAATAAAACTGTAAAAAAAAAAGGAAAAAAGAATTAATTAAAATAAAAATAAATCAGTTAAAATTATCAACCTAATCCAATAATTAAATTAACTAACGAATGCAAAAATAAAAGTACATACAAGACTTGATAACAGCATAAATAAATTATTTAACCCCATATAAAATAGTAACAGTAGTGACATAAGAATTTGTTAAAATTTTATTAGTATTATCATTATTATTACTTTGAAAAAAAATTAATTTCTTATTTTTACAATATTTTTAGCGAATTTTTATTTCTATAAAATGCAAATTAAGCATTTTAAATAAAATAGAACGATAACTTCTCTATACAATATCAGATAACAGCTACATTAAAAACACATATAAAAATTGGAATCTACTACAGTAACCAAATTAAAAAGAGATCCACATGAAACAATTTGATTCGATTCGTTATGCAATCATAAATGTAATAAAATTAAATTTAAACTAATTTAATATACTAGAAAAGAAGCCTTGACAAATAGACATTTTATCTTTTGATATTAATTCGAAGAAATATATAAACATATCACTTTTCGTCTATTAAAGACTAAACTTCATTTCTACCTTAATCCATGTGATCCATCATATTTAGCACCCCCTCAAACAATGTCTAATAGTACCTTTAACATCTAGAGTAAATGTCTCAAAGTAATCCTATCAATCAAGAGGATACACTTTTTCAGATCTTTTTTTTCTTCTTCCAAATAGAAAAAAAAAAAAAAAAAAAAAACTCCGCTTAATATGAAATTCACGTTGGCGTAATATTAAATTAGTTTTTAGAAGCATGGTCTTTCGAATATCAAAAGATGATTGTAATAACAACAAAAAACAAAGCAGATACAATTTAATAATGTGATATTAATTCCTTGCATTCATATCATGACAACAATATCAGTAAAAAAATTCTTTATGATAAACGAAGGGAATAAATTAAGTATCCAATATAATTTAATAATAATAATAAAAAAAAAAGTGTTAAATTACATTTTTACAAGCGGGGTCTTTTGACCAGCAAAATTTAATTGTAATAAAAAAAATACTAAATGCAAAGCGAAATAATAATAATAATAATGTGATATTAATTCCTTGAATTCATATCATGACAACAATATCAGTAAAAAAATTATTTATGATAATCGAAGGAAATAAATTAAGTATCCAATGTAATTTAATAATAATAATAATAATAGTATTAAAAGTGTTAAATTACATTTTTACAGTGGGTTCTTTTGACCATCAAAACTTGATTGTAATAAAAAAAATACTAAATGCAAAGCGAAATAATAATAATAATGTGATAAGAATTCCTTGCATTCATATCATAACAATGTCAGTAAAAAAATTATTTATGATAATCGACGGAAATAAATTAAGTATCTCATTCAATTTAATAATAATAATAATAATAATAATAATAAAAGTGTTAAATTACATTTTTAAAACGGTATCTTTTGACCATCAAAAAAGGATTATAATAAAAACAAATATTACATGCAAAACAAAAAAATAATAACAATGTGATAAGAGCTCCTTGCATTCATATCATAACAATATCAGTAAAAAAAATTCTTTATTAAAAATTCTCTCTCACTCTCTCTCTCTATATATATATGTACTTCTTTAATAAAATGCAGTTTTATGCAAAAAGCTAATTAAAAATACTTTTTTAAAAAAAATAAGACTTCTAATTCGATGTAACCTTAAAATAAAAGAATTAAAATGTTATTTTGAATTAGCTTACTTTATTAGACATAAAAGCAAAAATAAAAATAATTCAATGATACATACCCTACTAAAATTCCAAATTTAGTAACTGCATTTTTATTGGCAATCTAGAAATAATACAGATTTTTGATGTATTACATTTAATTCGAAAAAGTCTAAAAAAAAATCACTTTAAATAAAAAAAAAACCAGATATAATATGCCGGATAAAATCGTATGTAAGAAGTTAATTTTAATTAAAACTTTTTAAATATAGCGTTCAGTAGAAAACAACATCATCTGTCACTAAAAAAAAAAAATTAAAAAAAATAAAGGGCAAAATAATTATTCTAAATTTAATACAACATACTAAATAAAAAAAATATAAAAAAAATACGATCAGAATACATACATTACATACGATAAGAATAAATTCTTATTTTCAATTTTATTCTAATCAAAAAGCACTAAAATAAGAACTTTTTTTTCATTTATTAAAAAAGAAATTAAAAGTACGCGATGTTAGTTCAAATCACGCAATAATTTAATTCCGAAAATTATTTTAAATTTATTCTAGAAAAATCGTCTGCTGCCGAAAAAAAAAGAACAAAAAAAAAAAAATAGATAGAAGTGATAAATTAAATAAAACGATAAATTAAATTGAAGTATAAATTAAAATAAAATGATAATTTAATGGATAAATTAAAATAAAATGATAATTTAATGGATAAATTAAAATAAAATGATAATTTAATGGATAAATTAAAATAAAATAATAGATTAAAGGATTAAATTAATATAGACTCTTTTTAAACATAATAGAAAAATTACAAAAAAAAAAAAAAAAAAAAAAATCGATAGAAACCGATCGTCTACCACCATGCCATCAGAGCGTCATTGTTTTCACGGCAATATGACGTATTTGTTAATTTTCCGATTTCTATTTGTCTGATTTTTGTATTTTTCACTCGTAAGACCATCTGTAATTTAATTGTTAATTTCAATTATTAATTTTTTTTAATTTTAATATTTTAATTTTAATATTTTTTTAATTTTAATATTTTTAATTTTTAATATTTTTAGTTTTAGTTTTTAATATTTTTAATTTTTTCAATTAAAAAATTATTCAATTTTTGTTAATTAAAAAAAAACTATAAACTTAATTCTTAACTGAAATGAAAATTTTGAAAATTAAATGATTAATAGATTAATGTAGAAATTTTAATGTAGGGGAATCCTTTCTTAACAAATAATAAGCTTATTTTTCTGTTTAAATATATTCGGAATTTTTATTTTAATGTTTAAATTATTTTAAAAATTTATATTGCTCTGCTATTTTTTCTATAGAAAAAAGGTTCCAATGTGAAATTTCATTTGGTAACTAAATTATTATTGTTTATTATAAAAAAGTTAATCATAACAAAATAAATAAAATACAACAAAAAAAATTACATAGTATTCAAAAAAAGGTCACATCAAAATTTATTATTGTATTCCGATGGGAAATCAAAATGAATTAATTTTGCAGTATTCAAAATTACATTTTAATAAAAAAAAAAGCTAAATTATGACATTCATTTATAATAGAATTAACAAATGCCAAAAAAAGTAGTTTCTAATTAGAACTTTTAAATAAAGAGTTCATTCGAAAAAAAAAAGCAAACGATAAAAATTATTAATTAAAATTGTACTTCCTTGTAATTGGAAAATATTATTGACGTCATGAGTTACAAACGATGAACAGCTGATCACGAGCATTTATAACAGTAAAATAAATAAACAATAAAAAAGTAAAAAAAAAAAATAATTATCATAAATAAAATGTTATTAAAGGATTTAAGCTGTCTTTAATTATAAAATCATATGAAAAAATTTATTAAAATTTTAAAGGTAATTCTATATTATTTATTTTAATATATTAATTTATTTTAAACTTTAGTAACTGCCATCAATTAATTTAAAATCAATTGAATTCGCCGATAATATTGAATAATAGTGAAATTATTTCGCTTATAATTCTACGTAATATAACTGTTCACATGCAATATACTTCAAAGTATTATCCTTATAAATATTCTAAAATTCATGTACTAGTTTTCAAATAGAATGCCACCAATAACTCTGGATTATTTACTTTCTATACCATATTGATACAGAAGTTTATTAAATAAAATAAATGCATAAGCTATGTAATCTTACAGCTTTACAAAATGTATTCAAGGTATTAAAAAAACAAACCATACAAGCTTCAAAAAGCATTTAAACACCTAATTTTTAATTTCAGGTTATATATAAAGTGGATTAAATAAATTTTTTCTATATATAATCATCACACCCGGATATTTATCGAAATCAAATTCATTTCAGAGAACTAATTAATATTGAGAATTAACAAAATTCTCAGTATTTCCGTAATATGTTTTCGTACTTAAATGAACATGCTAGTGATATTTAAAAAAACTGACTGGTTGATTATGAAAAAATCCTGAAAGGACTTATCCAAAAAATCCAAAACGGACTTATAATCCCCATTCTGTGCATGTTATGCATTAAAAGAGAAATAATAAAATAATTATTTTTAATTTATTGAATGAAAACAACTAATCGCCTTCATTAAACCTTAAGAAACACAATCACCCACGCAGCAAATGGTTTTCAAAATAAATGCTAATTTGAGAAATTGATTTTCAAAATGGCATAACGAAATTAATTCCGCATTTAGGATTCAAAACCAATGCTTGTTAAAAAGGTTTTATTAAAACCAGTTCCGTTAATAATTGTTTGAAATAAAAATTATTATTATTATTATTTTTTTCATTATTACAACAATGCAGTACATTATTTGTGCGTTATTCTTTACTGTTATTATCTTTGAAATTAGAGTCGCTTTTGTTTTTGTCATAACAATAATTATAGCGATTACAGTTCAATGAACTTTGAAAAAATATTTTTAGTAAAGAATTAAAACAATTTAGAAATAAGAAATTTTGAATATTTTTCAATTATATTTTTATGTAATGCATTTAAAAAAATATATAAATTTATTTGACCACTTAAATTTTTAAATAATATAATGCATATAATGCAGAGTGAATATTATTTTTAAATTGAATTTTTTAAATAGTTTTATAAAAGATATTATACTTATGCTATATATTTATTTTCAAATTATGGAATTTTAATAATTCTTAAAAATTTTTAATCTTATTATAATTTTTTAATAAAATTACATTTGCATCAACTGAACAAACTAATAATAAAACGAAATAATAAATATTTAACTTCTTTTTGAGGTATTTCCTCAAAAAGAAGTTAAATATTTATTAGGTTATAAGTGTAATAGTGTAATACTACTGTGCCCAAATTGTAAGACCAATTATTATTTTTTCAAAAACTCTTTATTTATTCTTCCAAATTTATTTGATCATCTACAATGTAATCCCCTCCGGACACAATGCACTTATGCCAACTTTTTTTCCAATCCTCAATGCATGCTAAAAAGTCATTGGCAGGGATGGCCTTCAAAGCCCTTGGCGATTCACGGTGAATCTCTTCAATCGGCTCAAAAAGGTGTTGAAGTAAGTTGGAGCTGTTGTCATTGAGTCTAGGGAATAGCCAGAAGTCGCACGGTGGTAATACGGTGGTTGTGGAACGATATGGGTTTCATTTTTGGAGAAAAAGTCACGACGAATCAATGCAGTGTGAGCTGGTGTATTCAGTGTTTCTGGTACTAATCGAGATTTGACGCGTTTGAGGCACAAAATGGAATTGATCCAATTTAGGTTTCACATTTATTGTTTTCCAGATTTGTATTATGATAATTTCTATTTATTTCATTTTCTAATTTAATGTTTTTCCAATTGAAACTCCATTTATTTTTTAAGTTTCCTTCTTCGAGTTCATTTTTTCTTTTTTCTATGCCTTTACGTTTATTTTTCCTCTTTATTTTCACGCCCATTCATTATTGTGTTTAAAAATTGTTTCACAAAGTCTTCTTTGTAGTTAGAACTTCCAATTATGAATTTTTTAAAGTTCAATAACCTTTAAAGTCTTTTACGAGGTATTCCAATTGGAAATTTTTTTTTAATAAATACTTTTTAATAATATGTCAAAGTTCAAAATATTTTCTTATAATTATAACAAGATAAAATAAATTAAAACAATTTTAAGGTTGGGATTTATTATGTTGAATTTTTTTAACAATTAATAATAAGTTAAAATATTAGTTTGGCAATGAGATCAATTTTCTTTCTTTTCAACAAAATGGCTACGATCCAAAATAAGAATTTTTCTTCGTAAAAATCTAATCACTTTTTCTTGCATTTGCTTTAAAAGTTTATTTTCTTTCTTTTTTGTAAACTTTTTTTAAAAAACCCTGCAATTGTATTTTCCAATCCATATTTAGAAGAACAAGCAAAGAAAACTCTTACAATGGAAACTATTGTATAGAACTTCTCAGAAGTAGATTAGTTATCTACGACAGGTGGTTCATCTAATGTATGTAGGTGCAACATATTTTAGTTAATGACCAGAAATGAAAAAAAAATAATTAAATTACAAACAGGGGTGCACAGGAATTAAATAAAAATTTAAATATTATAAAAAACAAGCATTTTATCAGATAAAAAGTTAGCGTTAGAGAGTTTTTGCATACCGTACGTTAGTTACCGTAGGACGTCCGTTAGCTTTTTCTCCCTAGCGCGCATGCTCAGTTTCCTAAACTGAGCATGCGCGCTAGGGAGAAAAAGCTAACGGACGTACTACGGTAACTAACGTACGGTATGCAAAAACTCTCTAATGTGTCAGAATTCAACGTAATCGTTTAATGTTCACTTAGAATTCAATTTCCTGGATTGCAGGGTTATCATGGTTTTCAATATAATTTTTTTTTCTAATGCAGACAGTTGTTTTTGATGCCTTAAGGCACGCGCTGCACCTACGTTACTCACTTAGCCCTACCCGGAACGATACCACCGCAGCTTTCAATATTATTATTATTATTATATGATATTATGAATATTATTTTCAATTTTGTTCAGAAATGTTAAGGTAGATTCATGCCCTGATGTAATTCGTTATTATGAATATACTATTTTGCTTTTAAAATTTCAGAGAAAATTACATTTTCCTATATTTTAATGTAAACAGGAAGTCTTAGATTTATATAAACAAAATGTGCGTATGTAAATGCTTATGTTTTTAAATATGCATTCATATATATATATATATAACACTCAGGGCCACAAAGTTTGGGTTCGAGTCCCGGCGGATGGATGTTTGTAGTATTGTATTAGTTAGAATCCACTTGAACCATAGCTCCCGGTATAATATGACTGTACAGTGTTGGGCATAAGGCTGGCAATTTTACCCCTTAAAAAGAAACATTTCCTGTCTTTAAATCTGCCAGTAGTCAGACGGGCATGCCCTGCAAACACACATATATATATATTCTTCTTCATTGGAGCCTTCTTCATGGTGGACCAACGCGGTCTACCTGCTAGCAGATTTCGAGACAGGAGATGTTTTTTTTTTTCATTTTTTGGGGTAGAATTGTCAGCACTACGCCCAAAACTCCAAAGCCATATTAGACCGGGACATACGATGTAAAGTTGACTTCGAACCACTACAAACAGCCACGACACTATCAGGTACTCGAGCACCACGGCACAAAGCGCCAGAGCGCTGGACACACACACACACACACACACACATACATATATATTTTTCCCCCCTTTCTAATGCAGCTAGCAAACACTTAGACAGCTTGGTCTTGGATGCCTTAAGGCAAGCGCTGCACAGACGTTACTCACTTTGCATTACCCAGGGGGCGCGTGTAACTAGAAGATAAGCTACGGACGCAGAGTAACAATGCCCCCGCAACGCTCTACGGTCCTATTAGACCGGGACCTACTTTTTAAAGGGGATTCCGAACCACTACAAACAACCATGGCACCGCCGGGACTCGAACCCGAAGCTTGTGGTACCGAGCGCCAGAGCGCTAGCCACTCGGCCGTTCAGACCCCATATAATATATATATATATATATATATATATATATATATATGTGTGTGTATAGTGTCTCTCTCGCTTATAAATATATGGGCCTGATGGGCTAGCGCTCTGGCACTCGCTACCACAGATATCAGGTTCCAGTACCGGCTGTGGCATGGATGTTTGTAGTGGTTCAGAATCCACTTTAAACCGTAGGTCCCGGTCCTAATGGGATCGTAGAGCGTTGTGGGGGTAGTGTTACTCGCCTCCGTAGCATATCTTTAAGCTACACGTGCCCCCTGCGTAGTGCTAAATGAGTAACAGCAGTTTAGCATTTGCTTATGATTAACTGTCTGTATTGTCAGCTGTATTAGAACAACAAGAGAGAGAGAGAATTGATTTGTATCCCATGGTACTATTGAAAAAAATTGATCTTTGACTTGATTTAATATTCAAGGCTTAAGTTAATATTCATTCAGGGCTTGTTATTTTTTTTAAATATAATATCTGCTGCCGTTTTAATTATTGTTAAGTCAGGCATTTCTTACCAATAGAAAAATAATTATCGGAAATTATCTATAAAAACCTCAAAAACAAAACTTATACTTAACAGAATTCCTTCTGTAGTTTTTATTTATTTTCTACTTAACTTAAATTTAATTTAATTTTCACATCTACAAAACGTGACATGCATTATAATATAAAATAACTTATAATAGCAATAACTTATGTGTCAAATTCTTTTTTACAACAACATGATGTTTCTGCGCCAAATTTACCAAAATTCTTCTTGGTGCTATTTTGGCGCCAAATTTGCTCGCCAAAAACCTGTCCGAGTATTAATTTGTCTGTAAAACTTGTTTCACTGCTTACACAGTCTGCTTGCTAAAAAAGCTATAATAATAACTATGTCCCATTTTTAATTATACTATACTTCAATTCTTTTTTTTAATAAAAATGATATATAAAAAAATTTAACCTTAATTATTTTAGTATTTTCTTCGAATTCACCTTTTGCATTCCATAAATACCCTTTTTGGAACGTTATATTTCGAGCTTAAATAGATTATATGAAATTTGATTTCTAACTTCATGTCCCAATGGCAACCTAACTCAATTCTGTAGAATCAAATTAATTGGTGGTAAGGGTAGAGTTGCAAGAACTTATTTTTTCCCTACTAGATGTAGAAAAAGAAGACATAAAATTATTAACCTCAACCGCCACTGACAGAAATTATGACAACAGTATAAACACATTTACTTCAATTGCAGTAAAGATAAACAGACATTTTTTTACGAGATCAACATTAAGGAAGCAATGGTTATAGATTTATAAATTAATTTTTATGTCTATTTTCAGAAGTAATAAATGTGTCCAAAGGATTTCAATAAACTAAAAGAACTTACTCTATATTTAACTTCACGTCTACAAATAATCATTTTTCTTTGAAATTGATTTGCTTCTTTGGAAGTTGAATTATTATTATAACATGTCGAAAACTATTTTTAATTTACAGAATATGAACCCACAGAAAAAAGATTAACTATCTATCTATGGAGGTATTTTTTTAATTGTTCAAAAATATTTTATTCCATATTATTTTTAACTGATTAGATATAGTTCATAAATTTGTAAATGCATATAACTTGAATCTAAACTTTTTATATAAAAGAAATAAAAATTGAAAAATTTAACCTTTCTTAAACTATGTTAATGAAAATCAATTCAAAAAAAATTTTAGTACGTTCATTTTATTTTAATAAAACATCTATTTCTGTTTTGGACTTTTCTCTTTGTTATTACTTATTTATTTATTTATTTGGGTATCAAGGCAGTAAACAAATAATACTCTCAAGATTGTTATAAAAAATTATATTAATAATATAAAATAACTAATAAGACATACTTCTTACATATATTCTTTAAAAATAGCTATACTAAATTTTGTCTTTTTTAAAAAAAAATAACATCCATTTTTAATACTAATACATTTGTATTAATTTTCGTTTGTGATTCTAAGATAAAATAACTTTTCATAACAACATAATAACAAAATTAACATAAATAATTATTAAAACTATAATTTAACATAACTAACTATTCTAACATAAAATAACTTTAGCAATAAACTTCAGACTTTTTGTTTTTAGACATTTCGCTTTGTTATTAATTATTTATTTATTTCCTTGTACATCAAAGTAGTAAACAGAAGATTCTTTAAAGATTTTTATAAATATAAATTATATTAATAACATAAAATAACTAATAAAATCTACTTTTTGCATATAATCTTGAAAACTACCTGTGTTAAATATTGATTTTTTAAAAATAACATTCATTTTTAAAACTAATGCCTTTATAATAATTTTTTTATTGTGATTCAAACATGCAATAAACATTAGAGTTTTTAGTTTTAGACTTTTCTCTTTGTTATTAATTATTTATGCATTTCATGGTACATCAAGGCAGTAAACAGAAAATTCTTTCAAGACTTTTATAAATGTAAATTAGGTTAATAATATAAAATAACTAATGAGATCTAATTCTTGCATATAAATATTCTTGGAAACTTGCTGTTAAATTTTGATTTTTTAAAAATAACTTTCATTTTTAAAATCAATGCATTTATATTAAATTTGTTTTAGTGATTCTAACATAAATATAACAGCTGATCTACAAAAATTAAAAAAATAAATAAATGAATAAATGCTTTCTATTTTCTTTCATAATCAAACCTCAAGATTTTCATTTGCACAACTTCTTCAGGAATGTTGTCAATATTTTGCTCTAATATATAAATTATAATAATAAATAGTGAGGCCTCCAGTAAACTATTTCACTTATTAACCAAGACCTAAAGTTATATTAAGATGAATTATTTTTTTTAAAATAATAGATTTTTTTAAAATATGATAATGCTTTACTGAATGCAAAATAACAATTTACACCATTACGAAGCTGCATAATGTTATTTGAGAATGAAAACTAAATTTTTAGGACATTTGCGGTTTCTGTTTCCTGGAAGTCCTTTTTCTTGATGACCTACAAGTTTCTGATTTGAATGATGCAGCCCACCCACTTCCAAGACAGGTCACTGTGTTTCAAGGACAGTGCTGCGTCTTAATCTATTCACTTTGACAATGCATTGCTTCCCCATTGCCATAAATAAAAATTTGACTGAATTGTGGTTTCAGATTCACGAGGCTTTGTAGCAATTTTCATTGTTGCATGGAGAACAAAGTATATTTGCGTGATCATGGAATTAACAGTCTGATCATTAATAAAAATTTTGTCAAAAAAGTGAAAACATTTTTAAATAATAATAATAATAATAATAATAATAATGATAATATTAATAAATAAAAAAATAATAGTAACATATTCAGCTGGGCTCATACAATTATTTAATAATTACTAAAATAATACCCATAAAATTACAATTAACCTTAAATTACTCATAAACTATATTACCATAATCTAATTACTATTATCATAATAATTATCATTACAATTACCATAATCTAAATTACCCTTAAAATTACAATTAACCACTTTAAACTACCCATAAGCTATACTATCATAATCTAATTACTATTATCATAATAATTACCATTACATTTACCATAACCCAAATTACCCATAAAATTACAGTTACCGTAATCTAAATTACCAATAAAATTACAATTAACCAATTTAAACTACCCATAAGCTATATTATCATAATCTAATTACTATTATTACAATTATTACCATTACAAGTACCATAACCTAAATTATCCATAAAATTACAATTAACCAATTTAAATTACTCATAAGCTAAATTACCATTACCAAAATTACCATAATTAATTAATTAATCTATTAATCTAAATTTCCAAAATCTAATTAATCTAATAATTTATAAAGTAATCGTCACAATAATTACCATTACCATTACTGTAACCTAAATTGCCCATACAATTATTTAATAATTACTGAGTTATTTTTTTGAAGTTTTATTTTAACTAAATACTTTGCATAATTTAATATTACAATTGTTGTTTATAATTGTTGCAATTATATATATATATAATTACAACAATTGTCACCCTCAATTTAATAAATGTTTAATGAACTGCTTAAAAACTTCAAGTTTCTTTTTATGCAAAAGTGACTCGTAGCTACTTTTCAAAGAAGAAAAACATAAATAAATATTATGTATGAAAAGCTTTTGAAAGGAAGTTAAAAAAAATAAAAGCTCGTGAAAGAAATTTAAAAAAAAATTACATATTTCAGTGAAAATGTCCAAAATTGAAAGTAGTGAAGAACACGAAAAATTTACTGAAAACAATACCACGAAAACTTTTATGGATAGTATGAAGAGTATGGTGGATACCATGAAGTATATTTTATGGGTAATAAGTGTTGCCTTTCTTAAAAAGCTTCATTTTCCTAAACGAGAATCGAATTTTAAAATTACATGCTTCTGATTTCAATAACACAGCTGTGCTATGCTTACGTACTACTGTGTAAAAAAAATTAGACCCGTTTTCAATTTAAATTTCTCGGGAATATGGTATTCCAATTTGTATTTCTTTTTTAGGTTGTTGGCACTGTCCTTGACCTCTGTGTGAAATTTCACGTCAAAATATTCATTAGTGTTCGAGTTACGCTTGGTTTTGTGAGATGCTAAAACTGATTCCGACGATTTTTGAAATGTCTGCATTAATTGAGCAAGAACTTGCGTTAAATTTAGTTTGCGGAAAAGTGTAGAATGTTGCAGAAGGCAATCGGTCAGCATTCCTATATCAGAAAGAAATATTTACAAGTGGTGTAAACAGTTCAAAGAAGGCAGAAACCGCGTTGAAGATGAAGAGCCCTCTGGTCGACCCTCAACCACAACCGACGAAGCTCACGTCCCAAAAATAAAAGATTTGGTGCTTGCAAACCGTCGATTTACAATTAGAGACCTTGCTGGTGATGTTGGAATTTCAAAAGGATTGGCCAATTCCATTTTAGGCCTCAAACGCGTGAAATCTCGATTGGTACCGTAAAGACTGAATGCGCCAGCTCACACTGCATTGATTCTTTGTGACCATATCGTTCCACAACCACCGTATTCACTGATTTAGGATCGTGCTACTTCTGATTATTCCATTTCAAAAGACCACTCCGGAAACACCGTTTTGGGTCGATTGTAGAGACATTTAAAAAATCGCCGGAATCAATTTCAGCATCTCCCAAAACCAAGCCTAACTCGAACACTAATGAATATTTTGACGTCAAATTTGACACAGATGTCAAGGACAGTGTCAACAACCTAAAAAAAAAAAAAATGGAATATCATATGCCCGGGAAATTTAAACTGAAAACTAGTCCTACTTTTTGGACACAGTAGTACTTCTCTCATATCGAATCACAATATTCAATCAAACTTTTTATCGTTTTAATTGTTCGTGACATAAATTCTTGCATTTTTTCGGCACTAGACTCACGTCTTTTTCAACTTTGCCATAATCCTTTTACATCATCTCTTTGATCCCAATTACGATGTCAAACTCAAGTTTCGTCAAAACAATCATTTTTAAAGATTATACAAACTTGATCAAAAATCCCAATTATTTTTTCCTAGAAATTAATTTAATTATTATTTTGAACAAATTTATTGCTAAGTAAAATTTATAAAGAAAATTATGACAAATTTGTAAATTTATAAAAGCAAAATTTTTTCAAAGGCATAATTTTTATTTAAATATTCATTAAATACAAAAAAAAATATCATTTCATTTTTTTACCTGTTTTTATCCTTTTCAGAGTTAATCAGTACAAAAAAATGTGTTTATTTATGTCTATTATCTTATGTTTTCATTTTTTTCTTATCCCACTTGATCGACAGCAACATTTAGACCAAGTCCAAGAACCCGTGTGGTCTGATAGAAGGGATGGATTGATATAATTATGATCAATAATTTTTTATACTGTTATATTTATTATTATTATTATTATTACCATAGAAATTTAAGCATTTTCTGTTTCGTATCCAACTTGGTAGACAGAACTGACATAGCTAAAAACAGCTAAGTCTAGGAACGCGTATGTTTTCATGGAAGGAGGGAAAAGGGGGGGTAGAAGCTTCTGTTGTGATGGAGCACACGTAGGTAGAAGTCTGACTTGGCTCAGTGTCGTTGAAGAAGAACGGCAGTGCCTTCTGGGAGGACTTTTAGAGGGGAGCTACTTTTATATGCGTATCGTATGGGAAAACCCCCGGAAAACTCCAATCAGGTAATCCCACTAAAGAGGCAAGGTGCTGAGCATTCCTAACGCTTTAAAGCAGTGTCTACAATTATGCCGCCAATGAATTGAACCTCTGCCCTAATGCTCACCAGCGACGCTCATTGACACTGAGCCACGAGTCGGGCAAGTTTTCATGAATATTCTTAATCAACGAAATGCCGTTTATTGATTTCGATACTCATTTTTATCATAATTATTGAAAAACAATCAAATTATCCATAAACAGTATTTATTGCTTTTAAAAGCAATTTATTTTCATGTATAATATACGATGACAACTGAGAAACTTGCATTGTTAATTTATTGTGAAATGTAATGGCACATTATTTGCTGATAAATTAATAGTACATGTGGAAACGTTTATATAAAAAAAATATATATTTGTCATAAATGAAGCTAATTGAGGAAATCCATGAGCTATTTACTGGGTCATTGCCTGCTCAGGATTCCTACAAAAAAACACATTTCGTGTGTTTAATATTGTCAGCGTGAGGGTTGATAGCCTGTTGACGCTTGAGAGCTCGACGCTCCCGTTGAAGGGCATTTTGGCGGGCACGAGTTTCAGGCTTCGAACGGGCTATTCTTTTCCTTTAACGATCATGCGCTTTAAAATTTTCTTCCATTGTTGTCAACATTGTTTCCAATTTCCATTGTTTCCTTTTTGGCATAACTTTATTTCATTTAAAAAAAACCCACTTCCTATTGTAAAGCTTGTAGTTATTCTTTATTACAACATCAATACAATGTTGTAATGGTTTACTATATTTGTTTACAGATTCCAAACGCTTGGGATTTTCCTTGTATAGAAACTTTACGGGGAAATATGACAATGCTAAGCCCGTTACAAATGGCATATTTCTGCAACGTCTATTAGCCACTCGACATTTTGCCAACTGAATATCTATGGATATGATGGTATGTCACCAGATTTGGAAACAACAAAGTATTGAAGATTTTTATCAACAGTTGAGGAATGTATGGCAGAATGTATCACAGAAGGACGCTATGTTGTTTCTTCTTTTTCGTCAACAGCCACCATGGTGGCCAAGGCCGTCTGCCTACTCGGCAGATTTCGAGACAGGAGATTTTCTTCTTTTTATGGGGTAGGGATGTCAACCCTACGCCCAATAGTCATATTAAACTGGGATTTACTGTTTACAGTGGATTCCGAACTATATATTTTACTTATGGGGCCTGAGGACTGAGTGACCAGCTCTCTGGCGCTCGGTGCTGCAGGCCTCGGGTTCGAGCTCCGGAGGCTTCATGGATGCCTGTAGTTGTTCAGAATCCATTTTAAACTGTAGGACCCTGTCTAATGTGATTGTTGGGCCTAGGTCTGACAAATCTACCGTATAAAAAGAAAACATTATCTCATGTTTCTGAATCTGCTAGTAGACAGAAGGCCTTGGCCCACCACGGAGCGGTCGCACGATTGAAGAAGAGGATATTTTACTTATATTTAATTAGTAAGCAAGCTAACATGTTTTTCACAAAGTTACTTTATTTTAAAAGATAGACCGCTATGACTTTATATTATTCGTCATTGTAACTGAGAGCATGTAACAGATTCAACGTTACATAGTTTGCACTAAGAAGAATACAACAACGTTGTGCCACTGCAATTAAAAAATTCCTAAAAAGCCCCTCGTAGGTCTTCGCTCTTTACTGTACATATCCAACAGAGAAATGAGAACTTTCACTTTGTTTCGAAACCGGCAATTAAAGTTGGAAAATCCAAACATCACTACTGCATAATAGCTCCATTTCCCCAAACAATGTCTTACTATCCACTTCAAAAGTAGTTGTTCGACCTGATAAAGACTTCGATAGTGGTTTCGTTCGATATTAGTTAGAAAAAATATACCAACATCAAAATCAGTCTAACTTGTGGGGTGGTGATTATGTGCAGAGCTAGAATGACGGAGAGTTGAGGTTTGAATTTTCTGTCGATGTTCACTACTGTCCGGTACTTCCAGAAAGAGGGAGATATAATGGCGATTTTGACAGCATGTGTAAAAATCTCGCATAGAAAATCAGGTTACCAGGTTGAGGTTTTCACGGGTGTCCTCCATACAACACGAAAAGGACAGGAAGTTACGATTGAAAATCCTCCCGGAAAGCATTGTTCTGCCTTCATCAGCTATTGGCTAACTTTTGTATATATAAATGGAATGCCAGCCACAAAACAGCAAAAAAAATTTCAAAAAAGAAATCATTACACTTTTCTTAAAAATCCCCACATAACACTTGGAGAGCAATTTTATTAACTAGGTCATAAAAATTAATCCATTAACTCCATAAGTAAATTTTAGAAAATATAACTCCTACTTCAAATATATATTGTTCTTATCAGATTCTCGGTGTTGCAATTATAGATATCCTTACACTATCCTTAAAAATCACCACATAATGGTTGGAGAGCAATTTTATTAACTAGGTCATAAAAATTAATCCATTAACTCCATAAGTAAATTTTAGAAAATATAACTCCTACTTCAAATATATATTGTTCTTATCAGATTCTCGGTGTTGCAATTATAGATATCCTTACACTATCCTTAAAAATCACCACATAATGGTTGGAGAGTAATTTGATAAAATAGATCATAAAAATTAATTGCATTACCTCCATAAGTACAACTTTAGGAAACATAACTCATACTTGAAATATTTATTATTCACACCATCCTCACTGGTAGGTATTATCCGGTTCTGGTTTTTGCAATGATCGATTTATTATAATTAACTATAAACTCCTAACTATTTATTAACCGTTTAGAAATAAATGATGGATCTTTTCTATTTGAGATTTCTACAAGTTTTAGGTTAACGTCTAAAATTTCTCAGCATAAAAATATCTTTTTATCTGTAGCCGATCTAACCATTTCAATTCATATTATATAGAAATAGATTAATTTTGGTATTTATCTTATAAAAAAATTTTTTTGGTTTCCTTTAACGTGGTTTCATTTTCTGTTCTTCCCGAAGTTCAGCTCTTTTATTTAAAGAATGATTGCAAAATTCCACTCAATTAAGAACATTTATGCTTTTTAGATAAACTTTTTTTACATCTTTTTGGATCTTATTGCAATTATCAAGAAGAACTGAAGACTGAGAAGTAAAAGAAATGCATTTAAAATGTTTAATCTTTGTATAGCTAGGATGGCTTGGTGAAATGTTAAATGTTATATATGAGGTGAAGATGTATAACACAGTCAAATTTTTGTTATACTAATAAACGTAGGTACAAGAATCAGAGGATTTGGTTGTTGTTTATTGGTATACCACATGTTCCATTCTGTATACCACAAACAATCCACCAATGCACAACGATATGAAGGTTTAAGGAGTAATTTCGTATTGTATGAGAGGTCCTTGCATTTGCATATTTCGTGGGAGAATTTTCTTCTTCATTTTTGACGCAACAACTCTATGGTGAACCAGGCCGTCTGCTTAGTCATCATTATGCTGATCATTATTACTGATCCAAAAAGTTTCATGGAAACTCTTTTAACCGAAACAAAATGTAGCCATTCTTTGGTTCTGAAGTGCATAAAACTCAATTTTATTTTTAAGACAATTACAAAATAATTTTTTTTTGGATAATTGACCATGTGAGGACAACCAGCTTCTAAATATTTAGTTTGCTTGAGTACAAATTTATTGACTTCTTACGATATGGACTCTGTTATAAAATTTATACTATCTTTAGCAAAATGCTTGAAATGAAAAGAGAATAATAACCTCTATTGACCTCAAATGTTTTAGCTTGTTTACTAAGCAAATTTGAGCAACATTTAAATCATTGACTAAGAGAAAAAAATTTAAGGCTTCTCACAGGGCGTTCTTACTTAACATAGTGGCCCCTACTTCGCTCACCCTTCGCCCTATTCTGCATGACACAATGTGACAGTGCCTTGCCTATCCAGCAGATATTAGTCATATGTCTTAGTTTCAATATTTAAGAATATATTGAATCTATAATGTCCTGATAACGTAGATCCTGCATCCTCCTATCTCCTCCAACATCCTCTAAAGAGGATGGAGGATTCAACCTCTTTGGATGTTGTTTCAATATTCAACCTCTTCATCCAAAATTGCCTGATTTGCTGGAAGACACTCTCCATGCGAATCTTTTTTCATCGCATTTTCTAATTTCAATACAATAATGCAGCCAGCGGATTTGAACCTCGACCCAACCTGCACTATAGTTGCGCACGTTGCTGTTGAGTCACGAGTCGGATTAAAATTGGACCTTGTGACATGAAAAATAAACCATATCTATCGTTATACTCATTAATTACGAATTGCGTTTATAAGATTTTCAACAGAAAGCAAAATTAGATTTCGATTTTAACAAAACTAATTTTTTTAAATTTGTACTTTACGTCAGACATTATACAAAGTTACGAAGTTATTCAACAATTTTTTAGAAATATTCGATAATATCACACATCCAAACAATTTGTAGTGCATGCACAGTAAAAAAAGAAAACGAGGAGAATCTTTAACCTTACGTAATATTCCACGAGGGCCATGATGGCCAAGTGGCTAACAATCTGGCACTCGGTGCCGCAACGTTCGACGTTCGTTTTGTTTTTCTGGTGGTGCCATGAACATTTACAGTGGTTCGAAATTAACTTTAAACTTTAGATTCCAGGTCTTTAGGTCCGACTGTTGGACGTACAGCAAACAAACCTACCCGGTAAAAAAAAACCATCTCCTGTCTCGAAATCTGTTATTATGCTGACTACTTTGGCCCATTTATTTCATTTCTTCGTATAATAACTCAAAGTTCTGTATTTGTATATATATATATACACTCAAGAGCCAAAACATTATGACCACCCCTACATTTTGCAATCAACTCGCCTGGATGACGTAGAAAGCACGTGATCAGGTGGAAGTGGTATTTAACTGGTATTAAGTGGTGGTATTAATCCATGCCAAGGCGGGTTGAAGTTGTGTTGCGCGCCAAAGGTGGACCAACTCGTTATTGACAGGTGCTCATAATGTTTTGGCTCTTGAGTGTATATTAGGCGAGCATCTTGAATCGATATCCAGACATCCAGATGGGAGTTTGTCTGGTTTTCTCCAATACAGCACGCAAATTTGGGACAATGAAACTCTAAATATTCCTCTTCGATAATACGTAACGCATACTTTAGTGGAACTAAAGGCCGGAAAACGGTAGACCATTCAACAAAAAGCAAAAGTTTCTACAAAACAGCCGTGGAATACATTATTATATGATTTATTAATACCGGTTTTTAAGAGAGTTAGATTTTAAAATTTTGTTTTTTTATATTTTAAATCATATACTTGATGTGAATATTGGAGTTTTATGACATATTTTAATGCTTCTCATCATCAATGGCGCAATAGCCCCATTGTGGGCCAAGGCCGTTTGCCTACTGGCAGATTTCGAGATGAGATATGTTTGCTTTTTACGAGGTAGGGTTGTCAGCTTTACATTCATATTAAATCGGGATCTACAGCTTAAAATGAATTCCGAACCACTACAAACGTCCATAGCCCGGACGAGACTCAAACCCGAAACCTATGGCACTGAGAGCCAGAGTTTAATGCTTCTTTCTATTAAATAAAAGATATATATAAATAATTTAATTCAAAAGTGATTTACATTTGATGAGACAAATATGTTCGACAAATTTTTTTATTTAAACCAACTTTTTCCGTTTCACAGAAACATTTAATAAAACTTTATATTTTTATTTAATATTATGTATAAAAATATTTATTAGTTAGCCTTATTTATATATTCGAAATAAGTTTGTATTTGTATATGAATAACTTAATTTTGAGGAAAAAAAAATCTTAAAAACGATTTTACAATCATATTTTAATACAATTTTATTAACATTTAGATTTATTTTAAATAAAATTTTATTTAAAATAAATTCAAATGCTAATAGAATTGCATTACTCAAAATTATGTTCTAAAATAGTTTGCCTTCTAATCTCGTCTGCTTATTACAATATTTTTCGAGTCTACAATATATCTATATATATATATATTAGAGTACAATATATGAAATGAGCTTGAATACAAAGCTGTCCATTAAGGTAGAAAAACAACAAATCATAAAGTAAAAAAAAGTTTTAACCATTTGACTTTGTTTATTTCTCAAATGCAATTATTAATTCCAAACTTTAAATTGGAATGTTCGTTTTCTGTAAATATTTCGATGTCGAAATGTTACATTTATAGAATTATTTCAAAATACTGGAAATACAAAGATAGAAAACTTCTATAAGAAAGATAAACGAAAATAAGTGTTTTTATTTTGTTACGATAAGCATCATTAAAATTTCAGGAAGTAAACATCATAAAATAGTTCAAAACATTTATTATAGTAGTTTATTGCCTTTCAGTACATTTGTATATGTGTGTTTATTTAAAAAAATATTTTAAACTGAGTGATAGACCGTTTTCCCTTCCTGATGATTAGAAATATATTTTTGATTTAATATGAATTTTGAAATTAGAATAATTTGATTTTAAAAAAATCCAAAAGAGAAAAAACACAAGATAGAAAGGAAATTCAAAGTGTCTGTTTAAAGATGCAATATTGTAGTTCCACTATTCTTCAGTATCATAATAGATGAGAAAAATATATTTATTTCTTTTCAAACTATATTTTTCGCTGGAATGCTTTCATTTTTTTTAATTAATCCTATTTATTTTAAAGTATGTCTCTAAAGGAAAGTAGTTTCACCCTGGGTGAATCTAAATTTACATTCGAGATTTATTTCTGTATTTGTTTCAGATTCACTGCAGTCGATTATACAGTAACATTTGTCACTGGAAGGCTGTTCTTTTCAGAGTAGTTAATTTAAAAATGGTTAACTACCAGTTCATTGCCCGACTCGTGCCTCAGCGGCAACGTGAGCTGCTGGTGAGCATTAGGGCGTAGGTTTAATCCGTTGGCGCCATTTTTGTAGATACTGTTTTAAAAACGAGGAGGCTCGAGGGCGTTTGGGATGTTCAGCATCTTGCGACGTGAATTCGACTACCTGGTGGGACTTTACAAGTTTTCTCCTGTATGATACGCAAATGCGGGGAAGTTCCCCCTTAAAGTCCTTCCTCCTTGTTCAGTGCCCCAGAGCCAACTCCACTTCTACAAGTACTGCATCACAACAAAAGCTCCCTCCCCCCATTTTCCTCATTTCAAGAAAGCACACGAGTTCTTGGACTTGTTCCAGATGTTCCTGTCTACCAAGTGGGATAAGAAAAAATTCTGGTTTGAATGCACACATTAAACACTTACACCTCTGTCTTATTATTGATTATTGATTTGAGGAGATCTACTTCTTTTCACACTACATGAAACAGTCTAATCGTTCTATTTTTAACTTAAAATTATAGGATTTTCGGCAATTCGACATTTTTAAAAACGAATATTTATTTTAAATAAGGGTGTATGTATATTTTTTTACTTTAGGGCGAAGATTCAATTCGCTGGATGCTTTTCTGTAGACAATGTTAAAAAACGAGAAGCCTCGATGGCGTTTGGGATGTTCAGCATCTTGTCTCGTGAGTAGAATACCTCGTGGGAGTTTTCCTGGTTTTCTCCATACGATACTCAAATGCTGAAAGTTCGCCTAAAAGTCCTCCCGGAAGACACTGCCCTCTTTTTTCAGCGATACGCAGCCAAGTCAGACTTCTACCTACGAGAATTCCATCACAACATCCATGAGAACATGAGAACACACGGGTTCATGGACTTGGTTCTAGACTGTTGTTTTCCAAGTAGTTAATTTAAAAATGATTAACTACCATTTCATTGCAATAAATTAAAGAATATTGACTTAAATGTTTCATTATTTTTTGATAACGTGGATGGCTTTTTATTGTCGGATATTGCATTGATTTTTTTTTTAATTAAGGAAATTCAAACTAAAACACGGTAGGTGGCCCTGGGATTCAAACCTGTCATATAAATGCGGTAGATGAATGCGACAAATACATGGAATTCTGAATCTGCTACATATTCGTCGTTTAGGTGACAACTGACACGTCAAACTGACTCAACTGACACGTTATTCGAAATAAATTTATCGTATTAGATATAAGACAGAACATCCTTATTTTAACAAAATATTTAATCGATAGCTCAGAATAAAGTTACTATATATATATATATATATATACATACACTCAAGAACCAAAACATTATGACCACCCCTACATTTTGCAATGAACTCGTCTGGATGATGTGGAAAGCACGTGATCAGGTGGAAGTGGTATTTAACTGGTATTAAGTGGTGGTATTAATCCATGCCAAGGCGGGTTGAAGCTGTGTTGCGCGCCAAAGGTGGGCCAACTTGTTATTGACAGGTGGTCATAATGTTTTGGCTCTTTAGTGTATATATATAATGTTCTTCATACAGAAAGAATGAACTAGTATGAAAAACATCATAATATTCGCAATAGGAAACAATTGAAGTGCTTCTCATTCTAATCGGAATTAATTAATTTTTAATAAATTCAAAAAAAGTAAAATAAATAAAAAACATTAAACCACTATCCAACAATAAAAAGCTTTCCACGTAATAAAAAAATTATGAAATATTTCCTTCAATATTTCTGATTTATTACAATGAAATGGTAAATTTTTTTATTAATTATTTTTTTTAAACAGAAAGGAATTGTTCAAGATCCACAGTGCTTCATAATCTGCAGCAACAAAATTGAAATAAATGAGAACGTATACAAAATATAAAATAATAGTGTACGAAACAAATTGTCCTGTAAATCAACAATATCCAAGAAAATTAATTAACAACAAAAGAATTATTAAAACCCAAAACAAATTAATTATAACATCCCGTGAATAAAATTATCAAAGAATACGTATCCTCACAATATTGTATATCTGCTGAAAAACACAAATAGCAACATATTCCTATAACATTGAGGAAATAAAAGATTATTAATTGCGTATTTCATTGCGTAATTTTCATTATAAAATTCATTGCATCTATTTTTATAATATAGTATTTTTTCCCAAGTAAATTAAACATTATTAATATGTTAATAATGTATTATTTCTTTGGAGAAAATACTATACTATTGTAACGTCTCGGCCTATACTAGACCTGTAACGTCTTCAACAAGAGGACCACTTTCAGGTTCATAAGAACACTAAATGACATGACATGTATACAAATAGACATCTTACAAACATGACATGTATACAGAACTTACTAAAAATGAAAAATTAATTATATAAATTATATACATAAGTGCAGTTCAGTCCAAGTTCGGAGAGTTTCAGAGTACTCAAGTCTACAACGAATCTAAACACATGGTCTGCGGCAGACCTTAACTATCACACGGCATGATTCACGAATCCACAAGGGACTCACTTTGAAAACAGACGGAAATCTCCGGCCCACTCAGTCACTTCAGAGGAAAAAAACACTTCTGGTTGACTCACTCACTCTTCTTCAGCAAAAATCTCCTTTTAAGACAATCCGTCAAGAAGTGGGGGGGACATCAGCTTCCTTCACTTCTCATTGGAGTAGACATTTCCCAACTCGTAGTCTATCATCAATCACGATGGAACAACTCATGGTATAGTTCATATTCAATATGTAGTTGTTTCGACCTGTGAAGGTCGCACAGACATTCGCTAATTTCCTGAGTATATATACACTATGTGGAAGAAAGTGACGAGACAC
Organism: Caerostris darwini; assembly: GCA_021605075.1. Taxonomy (NCBI): domain Eukaryota; kingdom Metazoa; phylum Arthropoda; class Arachnida; order Araneae; family Araneidae; genus Caerostris; species Caerostris darwini. Next base: position 733,717 of record BPLQ01002541.1, on the reverse strand, counting down.
GACACTATAACGACATAAACCCATATTTATTAAAATGAATAGGAGGTAGGGCCTCCTTTGGCTGCGATCACAGCTGCAACCCTTCTGGGCATGCTTTCCACTAAATTAGCCATAGTGGCAAGAGAAATTTCCTTCCAAATGTTTAACAGGAAGCTCCATAGTTCAGGCTTGCTTTTGGGGAGTGGGGTGCAGGCCCTCAACCGACGGTCCAATTCGTCCCGGAGATGTTCAACTGGGTTAAGATCAGGGCTCTGCGCAGGCCACTCCATGCATTTAACGTTGTTGTTCACATACCAATCAAGAGTCCTCCTTGCAACATGGCATGTTGCGTTGTCGTCTTGATACCAGCAATCATCCATACCGTACGTTGCCCACAAGGTAGGAAGGACATGATTGTCGAGAATATCACAGTATCTATCGGCATTCATCGCACCATCAATCTTCACCAGTGGGCCAGCCCCATACCAGGAGAAACAGGCCCGTACCATCAATCCTCCTCCACCAAACTTTACAGTTGGAACGACACACTTGGACAAAAGGCGTTCTCCTGGTAAATGCCATACCGAAACACGTCCATCGGAACGAAAAAAGGTAAATCGTGACTCGTCACTCCCAAGGACGCATTTCCAGTCATCCAGAGTCCAAATACGGTGGTCTTTGGCCCATCGAAAGCGCGCTTTCTTGTTGGTTTTCGTAATCAAAGGCTTATAGGCCTCCGAACGTCCAGTGTAACCTATCTTATGGGCCTCGATACGAAAAGTCTTGGTCGAAACGGCCACGCCTGTGGCTTGTCTAAACTCATTAGCGATGTTATCCATAGATGTTTGACGGTTACTTCGAATCTCCCTGCCGAGCACCCGCCGGTCCCTGCTGGTGAGAACTGTAGGTCGTCCACTTCGCGGTTTGTTCTGCTAGTGTCCCTCAGACTTGTAGCGACACACAGCACGTGCTACAGTTGGTTTTGAGCAGTTACGGAGAAGGGATATGTCCCTAATTGACACCTTGGCAAGATGCAATCCAACCAACACACCTTTCTCGAACTCAGACAACTCTTCCCGTGGCGACATCTTGACAAAAAACAACTCTAGTCGACTCCACAGAGTATTTATAGGATATGGTTAACACGTGATACCTATTATTCCGCATGTGTCAGCTTTATTGTCGACTTTTCTACTTTTCGAGGGGTGTCCCGTCACTTTCTTCCAGATAGTGTATGTACATGCTCCTTATACATGATAACGAATATCTGCTATCAGATTTGAGTGACAGGTTGTTCTCATCAGTACAAAACACTAATTGCGTGTTATATAACTACCCACCATAAAGCTTGTCTGTTGTTAAATTTGAATGATGGCTTTACTATATATTTTTCTACTAACATACATTTCTCTCTCGTAGGAATAAAATGTCAAAACTCTTCTCGTTTTGACATTTGTGGAAAAAAAACCCCGCTACACTATACATAGTATACATACGTACTACTGTGTCCAAAAAGTAAAACCAATTTTCAATTTAAAATTCCCGCGGCTTAAGGAATTTCAATTTTTTTTTTTTTTTTTTTTTTTTTTTTTAGGTTGCTGTCTGGCACTGTCCTTGACATCTGTGTCAAATTTGACGTCAAAATATTCATTAGTGTTTGAGTTGCGCTTGGCTTTGTGAGACGCTAAAACTGATTCTGGCGAATTTTGAGATGTCTGAATTCATTGTGCAAAGAACTTGCAATAAAATTTGTTTGAGGAACCGTATAGAATGTTGCAGACGGCATTAAGTGAGCATTCCTATATCGGAAAGAAATGTTTAGAAGTGGTATAAACAGTTCAAAGAGGGCAGAGAACGCATTGAAGACGAAGAGCCCTCTGGTCGACCCTCAACCGACGGCCAAAAAAATTAAAGATCTGGTGCTTGCAAACCGTCGATTTACAATTAGATACCTTGCTGATGATGTTGAAATTTCAAAAGGATCGGTCTATTCCATTTAGGGTCTCAAACGCGTCAGTTCTCGATTGGTAGCGAAAACACTAAACGCGCCAGCTCACACTGCATTGGTTCTTCGTGACCTTTTCGCCAAAAATGAAACTCATATAGTTCCACAACCACCGTATTCACACCGTGTGACTTCTGGCTATTTCCCCCTAAACTCAAAAAACCACTTCGGGGACACGGTTTTGAGTGAGTCGATTGAAGAGATTTGATGTGAATCTGCATCCCTGCCGAGGACTTATAGCATGCATTGAGGATTGGAAAAAAAGTTGGCATAAGTGCATTGTGTGCGGAGGGGATTACTGTGAAGGCGATGAAATAAACTTGGAACAATAAATAAAGTGTTTTTGAAAAAAAAAAAAGAATTGGTCTTACTTTTTAGGCACAGTAGTATATACCATACATACGTACTTTTGCATGCATTTGTATAGAATAGTATCTTCTTCCAAGGAAATACGCAATGAATTGTTATTAATATCAATATATATCAATATATATATACATATATATATATATATATATATTCAAATTAATAATCTTTTATTTCTTTGGAGAAAATAATTTACTATACATAGTATACATGCAATACATACATATACTTTCCTTTATACTATACATACATACTTTTTTATGTATTTTTATAGTATAGTATTTTCTCTCAAGGAAATAAAAGTTTATTAATTTCAATATAGATATTCAATCTTCTATTTCTTTGGAAAAATACTATACAATACAAATACTGTAAGAAAATACTATACAAGTACAATAAATTTTACAATGAAAATTGCGCAACGAAAATGCAATGAATTGTTTTTATTTTATTCTTCAAGAAAAAGAACAATTGTTAATCAAGAAAATTTTTATTAATCTTTAAAAGATTAATCTGAATTTTTTATTTTATTTCCTTTAGAATAAATCAAAGCAATTATTTTTTATTTATACAGAAAGAGAATAAATTAAAAATTAAATTTAAACGTAATGTCTCATTTAAAAAGAATGAAATGTAATCCCTTAATAATAAGGATAATTAAGAATTGAATCCCAAAAGCACAAAATAATAAAACAAATGACACTGAAAATTATTTCGTTTTATTTTTACAGGTGTAAAAACAAAAAGACATTAGCGAAAAAAAAAAAAATCAAGCGTCCAAAATAGCATATTTCAAAAACTAATGAGGTTAATTCTATTAAGAATAGTGAATCTATTTTAAGAACAACGGAGAAAATTATATTAATAAAAATAAAATTATATTTTTATTTCTATAGGAGAAATACTGAAATTAAAGAAATCTATCTAAAAACAAATTAGATGTATTTTTATTCGACAAATAATTCACGAGGTAGCTAAGACTTAAATGACAGATACAAAAATAACATAACTGATTATAGTAAAGATTACCATATATGTAAGACAGTGATGCTCCTGTTTGAGTAATTATAGAATAATACAATATTGGTCATTTTTAAATAAGGAAATTAAAATGAAAATTGAAAATTTCTTTTGAAAAATTTAATTGAAAAATTGAAAAATTTAATTGAAATTAGAATAAAAATAAAAATATTTTTATAAATAGTTTTAATATTTTTATAATTTTTAATATTTTTAATATTTTTTATAATTTTTAATATTTTAATATTTTTATAATTTTTATATTTTTTAATATTTTAAATATTTTAAATATTTTATAATTTTTAATATTTTAAATATTTTTATAATTTTTAATATTTTAAATATTTTTATATATTTTTTACAGAAAATTAGGTTTGTTTTAAAAACTCCTCTCCATTACATTCAGTAACATAATATTACATTATTGGTAGAAATAAGTATTAATAAATAAGTATTTCACCATTTTATAACATTATAATATGATGAAATACATTACTATATTATTAATTATTCATTGTTATTATTCCTTATATCATTATATCTTTCTTATTTCAGGCTTATAAAAATTAAGTTTTGTTTTACTAAATTTATTTTAATGTATAACATTGTATGCTAAAAAGTTTAATGTATATTATATTAAATTACATATATTTTACAACATTGTATTTTATATATAATATTTTATTACATTGTATGTTTAAAAATTTAAAAATATTTCAAACCATTGTGTATTTTGTACACTCAAAAATCTAAATGCTTAAATACAGGAACAGATTTTTTTCAAACAATTATTGAGCAAAAAGCTGTTATATATTTTACAATATATGCTATATTTTACAACATTGTATTTTATATATAATGTTTTACAACATTGTATGTTAAAAAGTTTTAAAATATTGCAAAACATTGTATATTTTTGTACTCAAAAAATTTATGCTTAAAAACATGCACATATTTTTGTCAAGCAGTTATCGAGCAAGCAGTTGTTAAACATTGTATAACAATATATGCTATATTATACAACATTGTATTTTACATATAATATTTTATTACTACATTGTATGTTAAAAAGTTTTAAAATATTGCAAAACATTGTATATTTTTGTACTCAAAAAATTTATGCTTATAAACATGCATATATTTGTTTTTCAAGCAGTTATCGAGCAAGAAATTTTTATATGTTTTACAACAATATACACTATATTTTACAATATTATATTGTATGCATAATGTTTGAAAACATTGTATTTTATATATAATAATTTACAATATTGTATTTTATGTATAATGTTTGAAAAAATTGTATTTTATATATAATATTTTACAGCATTGTATTTTATACATAATGTTTTAAAACATTGTATTTTATATATAAATGTATATTGTATGTTAAAAAGTTTACAAATATTGCAAAACATTTTTTAATTTGTACACTCAAAAACTATCTTAAAAAATTAATATATTTTTTTTTCAAACAGTTATTATTATATGTTAAAATAATAATTCTCATGTAATTAAAAAAATAATTAAAAATATTGCGTGAATTTTGTTTGCTCATCAAATACAAAAATTATGAAATCAGTAAAAATTTTAAACTGCTAAGTTTTATAGTTTTAAAGTTATGCCCGTCTTTCTTTATAATGGCTCTTTATTGCCACAAACTAATGTAAAATTCCGCCGTTTAAAAAAAATAATTAAAATGCGTTGCCACTCGAAAAGTAATAAAAACTAAATCTAATGAATCCAAATTGCATTTTAAAATTTCCGGCAACATTGTGGTCGTGATACTGGAAACAATAGCAGAGAAGTGGCTAGGAGACGACGAGCGCTGTCAAGACGAAAGCCGAGCTGGGGGGCAAGGGGGGTCGCTTAAGTGGGGCCGGCCGCAGTATGAAAGGCGTGGGCCGATGCCTTCGGGTGGGCGGGCGAAGCTCCACAAAACCCCCTGGTCGGCCTAACTTCGCCACATTCGATTCGCCTTCCCAGGACAAGATGCACGTGGAGTTTGGAGCACTGCTCACTGTAAGGCCACTCTCTGGTTTTTATTTGTTAATATTGGTTTTGTTTTATGAAGTTTAATTGGTTTGCTTTGTAAATAACATGGCATTATCATTGCGCTGCCTTAAAAATTTAAAACATGTTTTCTATTGTTTTGTTTATAAATTTGACAGGGTTGTAAATACATTTTTTTAATTGAACATTAATTAACTATACAGTAAGTTCATAATTCATTTTATATCTATATATAGTAAATTGGTGGGCTTGTAAATGATTTGTTGAACTTGAAATAGATTGACATGATTTAGAATATTGTTTTGTTTTTGAAAATTTTAATTGGTTTGCATTGTAAATAATGCGCTGGATTAAACATTTACAACAGGTTTTTTTATGCTCGTAAATAAATTTTTGTAATTGAACATTAATTAAAAATATAACAGGTACATATGGAAAATTGGTGGACATTAATCAACTATACAGTAAGTTCATAATTCATTTTATATATATATATAGTAAATTGGTAGGCTTGTAAATGATTTGTTGAACTTGAAATAAATTGATATATATATATGTTTTACAATTTTGTTTTGAAAACTTTAATCGGTTTGCGTTGTAAATAATGGCTGCCTTAAAAATGTACATGTTTTTTTTTTATTGTTTTGTTTTTAAATTTGTCAGGCTTGTAAATAATTTTTTTAATTGAATATTAATTAACAATATAGTAGGCTTTAATTTATTATATATATATATAGAAAATTGGTAGGATTATAAATGATTTGTTAAACTGGAAATAAATAGTATAATTTACAATTTTGTTTTGAAAACTTTAATTGGTTTTCGTTGTAAATAATGCGCTGCCTTAAAAATGTACATGTTTTTTTTTTATTGTTTTGTTTTTAAATTTGTCAGGCTCGTAAATAATTTTTTAATTGAATATTAATTAACAATATAGTAGGCTGTTAATTTATTATATATATATATAGAAAATTGGTAGGATTATAAATGATTTGTTAAACTGGAAATAAATAGTATAATTTACAATTTTGTTTTGAAAACTTTAATTGGTTTTCGTTGTAAATAATGCGCTGCCTTAAAAATGTACATGTTTTTTTTATTGTTTTGTTTTTAAATTTGTCAGGCTCGTAAATAATTTTTTAATTGAATATTAATTAACAATATAGTAGGCTGTTAATTTATTATATATATATATATAGAAAATTGGTAGGATTATAAATGATTTGTTAAACTGGAAATAAATAGTATAATTTACAATTTTGTTTTGAAAACTTTAATTGGTTTTCGTTGTAAATAATGCGCTGCCTTAAAAATTTACAACATGTTTTTTTATTGTTTTATTTTTAAATTTGTCAGGGTCGTAAATGAATTTTTTTAATTGAACATTAATTAATAATATAGTGGGTTCATAATTTATTTTATATATATAAAAAAAATTGGTGGATTTAAAAATGATTTGTTGTAACTAGAAATAAATTGGTATGATTTACAATATTGTTTTGAAAATTTTAATTTGTTTGCGTAGTAAATTATTTTTGTATAGAAAATGTATAAGTGTTATAGTTGATTAATTTTCAGTTTTAATTTAAACTTTTTTCCTTTATTTTCTTATTTGAATTGAAAGTAAATTTACTTTATAGGGTTTAATAACTTTTTTAAATGTAGAAATTTAGAGGGCTTATAAATGTTTTCTTGGATTGGATATAAAAGAGAACGTTACTGTAGGCTTACAATTTTTGGTTTAATTTTTATGTTGAAGAATTTAATAGGTTTGCGTTGTACATTATGTGTTGTATAAAAATGTCTAAGTGTTACAATCGATTGATTCTGAATTTTAATTTTAATTAAAAAATTTAGCAGTGAGTTTATTTATTTTTATTAAAAATAAATTTATTGTAGCAGATTCATAATTTTTTATGCAGGAATTTAAAGGACTTATAAATGATTTATTGGACTGGAAATATAATAGGAAGTAAAAGTGGGCTTACATTTTTTTTTTGTTTAATTTTTATGTTGTAGAATTTAAAGGGTTTGCGTTGTAAATTATTTGTTGTATAGAAAATGTATGTGTTACAGTCGATTGATTCTCTGTTTTAATTTAAACTTAAAGTTTATTTATTTGAATTGAAAATAAATAATTTATTGAATTGGAGATAAAAGAGAAATTAATAGAAGGCTTACAACTTCTGGTTTAAATTTTATGTTGAAGAATTTAATTGATTCGCGTTGTAAATTATTTGTTGCATAGAAAAGGCATGTATTACAGTCAGTTGATTTTTAATTTTAATTTAAACTTAAAATATATTTATTTATTTGAATTGAAAATAAATTTACTTTGTAGGAAGTTCATAATTTTTTTTAAATGTAGGATTTTAGAGGGCTCATAAATAATTTATTGGGCTGGAGATAAAAGACAACGTTATTGAAGGCTTACACATTTTTTGTTTCATTTTTATGTTGAAACTTTTAATGGATTTGCGTTGTAAATTATTTGTTGTGAAGAAAATGTATAAGTGGTACAGTTGATTGATTTTTAGTTTTAATTTAAATCTATTTATTTATTTGAATTAAACACGAATTTAATTCGTAACAGGTTAAATAATGTTTTTAAATGTAGAAATTTAAAGCTTATAAATGATGTATTGGACTGGAGATAAAATAAAACTTTATAGAAGGCTTACAAATTGGTTTAATTTTCATGTTGACAATTTTAATGGATTTGCTATGTAAATTATTTGTTATATAGAAAATGTGTGAGTGTTACAGAATATTGATTATCAATTGATTAATTTAAACTTAAAATTTATTTATTTATTTATTTGAATTGGAAAATAAATTTACTTTGTTGCATATTCATAATTTTTTTAAGTGCAGAAATTTAGCGGACTTATAAATAATTTATTGGACTGATAAAAAAAGAACGTATAGAAGACTTAAAAATTTTTTGTTTAATTTTATGTTGAAAATTTTAATGGGTTTGTTTTGTAAATTATTTCCTGAATAGAAAATGTAAAATTATTACAAACTGTTCAAGTTTTGCTTCTATTTTGAAACTTAGTATGCTAGCATTTTTTTTTTATTGAAAATAAATTTATTCTGATAACAGGTTCTTAATTTTTAGATACGTAGGAAACATGTTTTGCAATTTTAATTTTACTGATAGGTTTCGTAATAATTCATAGCAGATTTATAGCATAATATAGAAAATTTACGGCTTTAAATTTTATTATTACGGCTTTAATTTTTATTATTGATTAAGTTTGGTTTGCAAATTTATTTAAGGAATTAAAAATATTTTAACTTTATACGAAGAAGCAGTTCTGTTTTATTATTTTGGAATTTAATAACCTAATAAATTATAAAAACATAATTTCCCCATAGTAAGACAAAAAATAATAAAAATTTTGAAGTGGATTATTGAGTGTTAACTAATTATTATAATTAATTATTCATAATTATGTTTTATAAAATAATTTATAAGTTATCTTTTCAGCCAATGGTAAGAATGATTAAGTTATCATATCTATGAATAAATTCAAATTAAATAAATTCGATAATAATAATTTACCATTATAAAAGGTTCATCAGATTGCTATTTTTTTTAATTTGGAAATTTTAATATCATTTCAATTGTTTTGTTGCGTTGAAAATAAATTAATTCACAACTTTATTTCTATTTCAAAACATTTAAGAGAGTACGTTTTGTAAATAAGTCGTTAGGTTAAAAGTTGATTTTTTACTATTGAAAATAACTGAAACAAATAAACAATTTTTATTCGCATTTTTTTATTGTTTATTTGAAATCTGGCGAATTTTAAAATGATGCTAATTAGTAAATAAACAAATATCATAACATATTTAAAGTTTTTTTTATTTTGAAATTTATTATATTTGACTAGAAAAGGTTTTGTTGGAATAGAAATAAATTATTATTAATAATAATAAGGAATAAATAAAAATCCTTATTATTTTTTTAAAGTTAACTTTTTCATTATTTACATTGTTTAACCAATATATATCGTAGAAATTTTCAGTAATTTCATTATTTGTATCAATTGATTAAAAAAAAAAAATTTAATATCTTTTTTTTTTTTTTTTTTCCCAATGCTACTTAATTCTTTTTTTAAGCAAAAATTGTGCAAATAAATTGCACAATTTGTGAACTATGACCAGAAAAAATTTACTTTTCTTATTTCAAATTGCTTAAAAATTTTGAAGTGAATTCTTGGGTATTAAAACTAATTATTCACAACTGTGTTTTATATAACAATTTATGGATTATCCTTTCAGCCAATCATAAGAATAATTAAGATATATCTATAATTATATAGCAACGATTAAAATACTTGTGAGGTTATAAATTTTAAAAATATTAAATATAATTTGAAGTAAGTTGATTTTTTACTGTAAACAATTTGTCTATAAATTGTTCTTGATTGCTTATGTATTTTATATTTTTATGTTATATAAGGTTTTAATTGTCAATATTTATGGTTGTTTGTTTTGTGTCAATTTATAAAATGTTTATTTTATGACTATTAAATTTGATCTGCACTCAAGAAAATATTTAATTGCACTTTCTTTAATTTATGTTTTTATTCGTATTTCTTCGCACTAAAGTTAACACGAGAGATTATTGCGTTTTAAATTTTATTGACCAACTATATTTATTATCAATTATAATACTTTGATATATTAAAAATTTTTTAACGAAATTAGTGACATTTTATTTTTAAATTAAAAATTTTTTTTTCTGATGATGAGGGAAATGAACTATTTTATGACTTTCTAATTTTTCCTAACGACATATTAGAGAGTTTTTGCATACCGTACGTTAGTTACTGTAGGACGTCCGTTAGCTTTTTCTCCCTAGCGCGCATGCTCAGTTTCCTATGAGCATGCGCGCTAGGTAGAAAAAGCTAACGGACGTCCTACGGTAACTAACGTACGGTATGCAAAAACTCTCTATTAAATAATCTTTTGATATTTTAGCTTTTTTTTTAATTGAATAGATATTTTATTAAGTAAATGTCACATACTGCAAAAAAAACAATAAATTTTTATTCTGATAAAAATTTATTTATTCTTAATCAAAACGTTTATTTATATTTTAATTTCTAAAATTACAGATCATTTTTGGTGTTTGTATTGCATTATTTTTCTTTAAATTCGCTTTACAAATTTGCCCTCTCTAAACATTAAATTAAAAAAAAAGTTTTTTTTATGTTTGTAACATCGATTAATTATTGCGATATCAATTAATTATTTAAATAAGAAATTTAAATAATACGAGATGAACATAGTCAACAATTTTAAAAAGCGAAAAACCTCATTTTATTATTTTAACTTTAATCTGCGTTGAAATGTAATAAATTCTCCAAGGTTACAAAGTAATAAATGATAATATATGTAATTATAATTTTGAAAAATTTTATTTTATTTACAATTTAATATAAAGTTACTAATATCAAAGACATAAATTATGTATTCAAATTGTGGTGTAAGTTAAAAATGTGTCTTAAAAAAGTAAAATTATGTGAATTTATTTTATTTAATAGAAAACGAATTTCTTTTTGTCAAGAGGAATTGACATTTATTATCGCAAATTTCAATAAAAACACTTAAGTGAGAGTTTCATTATAATAATAAATTAAAATTCAATTATTTAACTGCAAATCTACTATACAAAATAAAAGATTAAGTCAATTATCGTAAAATATTATATATATTAATTTTAGTATTACAGTGCTGTACTAAATTTAATACTGAAACTACTACGAATGTCTCATCACTGGGTTAAATAATATATACTATTTTTTTTTTAAATTCAGAGACGGGTTTGATTAAAATTTAACTATTCCAAAACAGCATTCAGAAATATTAATCAGAAGGGCTTTTTTCGTTACCTTCAATGTGAAGCAAACTGCCCTTGCCACTCAAATAACGAGTTCGCCACTGTGCCCTCATCCAACATTTACCCTCTTAAATTAATTACATGAAGCATGCTACCGTCCATTTCACGGAAACAGATGAGGACATGACAACAACACAGAACAGCAAAAGGAAATATAAAGCAAACGATGTCCACGAGTCAGGCCCACTGGGCAGCTTCACTGCCTATGCGAGATGCTTACAAAGACAGTCACAATCTCCCCATCGAGTCCCCTTGTTTCTGTGGACAATAAATGTAACGAAATCCTGTTGCAGCGGAAAACAATCTTGAACTCTAACCGCGTATGCTGTCACTGAGCCGCGAATCAGACATTGTGCCTCATTAACTGTCTACATGCGAAAAAAAACGAAACGTTTACAACGAAATGACCTCGAAAACACCTATTTTTTCATGCAGATTCATTCATGCATGTCAGGTCCTCTGTCACGTGCCATAGGGCAGACAATTTGACGTTTTGAATTGAAGAATTTATGTAGAACAGTGATTTTCAGAATTTTTAGAATCAGTTGCGGGGTGGTCCCTTCGTAATTTTTTTTTATTGACATGTGTATCCTTTTAAAATTTAAATTAACTTAATTAACAAATTGGTTACTAATATTTAAAAAAAAAAAAAGTAATTGTATATTCAGAAAATGCCAAATAAGAATCATCAATTTTAAATGGAGCTGATGCATCTGCTTTGCCTGAACTACTTTTATGTTTGGCTTTGTTTTAGCTGGTGTAAATCCCATATCATTTATCATGTCTAATTTTTTTACGTGATTTTCATCCATAAAATATATGGGTATTGTTTTGGGGAGAGTGGGTCAGAGATATCCTGGATCACATTCCACGTTTCTTATTGGTTTATTTATTTATTTTTTTAAATATCTTTCATAAGCTATTCTTATAGGCTTATTTCAATTACTTTCACGTGTCTTTTTATAAAAATTCTTGCTTTTTTTATAAAATCATTTAGAATTTTACAAGTTTTTTTTTTATATTATTTTTTTTTTAAATTATTTTCTCGCGATTTTAATCGTTTGGAATTCGAATGCTTTTTTATTTATTATTTTTTGAAAAGTAATTATTTATTATTTTTTTTTTCATGTAATTTTATAGAATCGTTTAGAATTCGATAGTTATTTTATTTATGATTCTTATAAAAATTAGTTTCACGCGATTTTATAAAATCGTTTGGAATTCAATAGGTTTTTTTATTTATTATTATTTTTAAAAGTTATTTTCACATGATTTTATAAAATCGTTTGGAATTCAATAGTTCTTTATTTATTATTATTTTTAAAAGTTATTTTCACATGATTTTATAAAATCGTTTAGAATTTAATAGTTCTTTATTTATTATTATTTTTAAAAGTTATTTTCACATGATTTTATAAAATCGTTTGGAATTCAATAGGTTTTTATTTATTATTATTTTTAAAAGTTATTTTCACATGATTTAATAAAATCGTTTGGAATTCAATAGTCCTTTATTTATTATTATTTTTAAAAATTATTTTCTCGCGATTTTATAAAATCGTTTGGAATTCAATAGTTTTTTTATTTATTATTATTTTTAAAAGTTATTTTCACATGATTTTATAAAATCGTTTGGAATTCAATAGTTTTTTTTATTTATTATTATTTTTAAAAGTTATTTTCACATGATTTTATAAAATCGTTTGAAATTCAATAATTATTTATTTATTATTATTTTTAAAAGTTGTTTTCCTATGATTTTATAAAATCGTTTGGAATTCGATAGTTTTTTATTTATTATTATTTTTAAAAGTTATTTTCACATGATTTTATAAAATTGTTTAAAGTTCTATAGTTTTTTTTAAAAATATTTTATTTAATCTGTTTTTCTTTTTTTAATTTTGAACTATAAATGCTGAACATAATTTATTGCTTGAATATGTTTTATTGACACCTTTTCTTTCTTTGTTTGCTCAGGATTGCTATTATGCGTTTTGTTCTTACATTATATTCTAAATTTTATGGGTAGCCTGTCTATTTGCCCAGCCTATTAAATTTTATCTTTTATTATTATTATTATTTATCACATGTATTGTGAAAAAAACCATTTTAAGCTACCGCAAACGAGAACAGCAAACTTAAAGCCATCTTTGCAACATGGAAATAAAACTTTAAAATATTACTTACTAGGAATTCCCCACATTATCAAATTAATATGCAATTGTTAATCTGAAAACATTGCAAACATTAAAATAATTAACCCATTAACTGTATTAAATAGGTCTATTAATTAAGAGAATAGAAAATTAAAGTATAACCAGCCTCAATTAAAAAAAGAAATTATCCCAAGAATAAAATTTATGCGATTCATTCACTTTCCCCAGTTTTTAGATATAGAACTTCCATTTATTGATGTTAAAAACGTATTTTAAGTACCAGGATCAATCATAAGCGTGAAAAAGTGGTACAAATTTACTATAGAGGAGAAAATCCCCACGATGCAGCCTAGTAGTTGATAATTCTTATTATACGCGCTATTCCAATTGCAGTTGGTGGATTCGAACCTACGTCTTCCTACACTTTAGTTAATCGAACTACTGCTCGAGCAAAAAACGTGCTAATTTTTAGAATCCAGGTTTGGTTTGATTTGTCGCTCTACTGTCATTTATTTCACCTGAAGCCTGTGTACTGTTGTTGTTACTAATCCCCCTGGTGCAGAAAACCTACACCAGGTCCAAAAGACCCCGTCGCTGGCAACTGGTCCATAGCTAATGGCAATATGCAGCTTCACTTTAGCGAGGAACCACGAGAGCTGAAGACTGACTAAGCCCCAAGACAACGCTCTACGATCATATTAGACAGAGACCTAAGGTTTAAAGTGAATTCCGGATAAAGTGGACTACAAATATCCATGGCATCGCCGGAACTCAAACCCGAAACTTTTGAAACCAAACGCTAGACATTCGCCCATTCAGTCCTTCTGTGGTACAAATAACCAAAGCGCTATCCAATTGGTCATCAAGCCGCAAGAATCCAAGTAGTCACAAAACAAGTCGTTTCATAATCAAGTGGCACTTAAATAATGGATGATACGTATTGTGGTTGTTTTTAACATATTTATTCCTTATTTGATAGTAGGGGACGGTGGCCTTTGTATAACATTTCGAAATTTAACATTTTAGATGTCCAGTTTATAATTTAATTTATTTCCATTACTCTTCCTGCCTTGAAATAGAATGAGACGCATATTTCATTTTGCTTCTTGAATACCATTACACTCAACCGCATAATTTACATTCATTTTTATAATGCCTTAATATGTATTCACATCCTTGAAATGTCTTTCAAATGTTTTTTTTTTTTTTTTTTTACTATTTCTTGAGCTTCTCGGAAGTTGTTTTAATTTCATTTTGGTACGTGCCTAGGAAATTTAAACCGCCATAGTTCGTTAGGAAATTACAAAGGTGACTTGAGCAATTGTAAAGAATTAAGAGTAGCAAAATGAAGATGTCATAATATTAAATGCTACTTATCTTATTCAGTAGTTGGTAATTGTCGTGGTATAACAATAATAATAATAATGAGATTTATTTCTCTTGAGGTTTCTTTTAGTGAAGTTTGATATTCTTTCTGGATTTGTCAATAGGATTTCTAATTATTTATCCCAAATTAAAAGCAAAGTCAAAATTGCATAAAATACTCATCATCATCGGCGCAACAGCCCCATGATGGGCCAACGCCGTCTACTTGCTGGCAGATGTCTAGACAGGAGATATTTTCTTTTTATGAAGTAGCGTTGTCAGCTCTATGCCCAACGCTCTACAGCCATATTAAACCGGGATCCAGGTTTTAAAGTGGATTCCGAACCACTAAAAATATTCCTGCCATAGCTAGGATTCGAACCTAAAGCCTGTGGTATTGTTGCTGTTATTAATAATCCTGGTGCAGGAAACCTACACCATGTCCAATAGATCTCGTTGCAGGCGACTGGTCCATGGCTAAGGAAACCACGAGATCTGAAAACTGACTAAACCTCACGATTACGCACAACGATCATGTTAGACAGTGACCTACTACCTGCAACCACTACAAACATCTATAGCACCGCTGGGACTCGAAGCCGAATCCCATTGCACCGAGAGCTAGACACTCGGCCATTCAGGTCCTCTGAGGTACTAATAGCCAGAGCGCTAGCCAATTAGCCATCAAGCCGCAAGAATCCAAGTAGTCACAAAGCAAGTCGTTTTATAATCAAGTGGCACTCAAATAATTGATGATACTTATTGTGGTTGTTTTTAAATGAGTTTTTATTATATATATTCCTTATTTGATAGTAGGGGACGGTGGCCTTTGTATAACATTTCGAAATTTTAAATGTCCAGCTTACAATTTAATTTATTTCCATTACTCTTCCTGCCTTGAAATAGAATGAGACGCAAATTTCATTTTGCTTCTTGAATACCATTACACTCAACCGCATAATTTACATTCATTTTTATAATGCGTTAATATGTATTCACATCCTTGAAATGTCTTTCAAGTGTGTTTTTTTTTTTTTTTTTTTTTTTTTACTGTTTCTTGAGCTTTTCGGAAGTTGTTTTAATTTCATTTTGGTACGTGCCTAGGAAATTTAAACCGCCATCATTCGTTAGGAAATTACAAAGGTGACTTGAGCAATTGTAAAGAATTAAGTGTAGCAAAATGAAGATGTCATAATATTAAATGATGCTTATCGTATTCAGTAGTCGATGATTGTTGTTGTCTAACAATAATAAGGAGATTTATTTCTCTTGAGGTTCCTTTTAGTGAAGTTTGTTATTTTTTATAAATTTGTCAACAGGGTTTCTAATTATTTACCCCAAATTAAAAACAAAATCAAAATTACATGAAATTCTCTTTTTAAGATATTTTTTTTGTTCTAATGCAGCTGGCAAACACTTAGACGGTTGTCTTTGATGCCTTAAGGCAAGCGCTGCACCGCAGACGTACTTATTGTCTTGTAAAAAAATAGAAAAATGAATATTCCAAGTAAAATCTTTATACCACATTCATCATCAGCGGTATATCACTCATAACACTGCCCCGAATTTATGTGGTTGAGCTGGTCAGGTTTCTGGTAACAAGTAGTCTGATAGTTTATAAAAAAAAATCTCCATACACGCTGTTGCAGTCTCTATCAAATCCTAGGACAAAACAATAATTGTCTGTATCGTACAAGCAATTATTGCTTTGTCATTGAATCGAATAATTATTTAGGTGAGTAAAATCGAATCATTAAATAGAAATTTGAAATAGAATCCGAATCGAATTCAAATCGAATCATTGTTTCGTTGCCGCCCATTCTGTACTTCATAAGAATTTCAACTGATAAAGGAAAAAAAAACAAAAAAACGAAACAATTGCCGAGATTTAATATCTAAGTATCTTCATATTAAAAAATATCTCATATATGACAAAAAAAAAAAAAAAAAATTAACTGTATGAGTCATAATCGTGGGCCATGTATGGCTAATGCATGCAAGCTATTAATCACCTATTTGCCCACTTCGTGACTCTGGAAAAGTAGGATGTGAATGCGACCCTACGGAGAATGTGGACCTACGAAGGAGTAAATTGGGAATATAGTATGGATATAATATATGGGTATATTGGGAAGCACGATCGCTCATTGGGCAATGACTCTGGTCTTCTATTTGTTCTTTGCAACCTTTTGCTTAGCCATCGGAAATAAAGAAATGGTACTTACGTATTAACGCTACCTTGGCTACAGTTGCGCCAATAAAAAGCAATCTTGTTGTTCACGCATTTATCTTTTGAACGCCAACCGCAGCTACAGATTTGGCGGTTTTTAAAATTCTGTTTCCCTCAAACCAGTTGTCTTTTCTAAGTCCCACACGATAAGCACACTGACTGAAATTGCATTTCCAAAACTTACGTTCCCCAAAATAAAGCTTCATGTCATGGGAATTGGGACATTTTCGTTTTTTTGGTAAAATATTTCGCTCCTGAAAAAATAAAATTGCATTTTGTTCTGTTTCTGGCAAATCCCAAATACGCATTTTCGTGGCACTACAAAATGGCGTCAAAAATCAGCAAATCTGTAGCTGTTAGATTGGCGCCACTTAAAAACCGCCAAATCTGTAGCTGTTAGATTGGCGCCACTTAAAAACCGCCAAATCTGTAGCCAAGGTATCGTTAATGCGTAAGTACCAAAAAAATAAATGTTTAGGTGCATAATAGTTTGCGTGTTTGGCCATACATGGGCCACGATTGTGACTCATACAGTTAATTTTATTTATTTTTTGTTCATATATGAGATATATATTTTTAAATAAGGGATTATATATTAAATCATAGTATTTTTTTTTTTTTTTTTTTTTGTTTTTTCCTTTATTTAATCTTTAGTAGATTTTTAATTACAGTGTTGATGCCAAAACTCAATACTTATTGGCTCCTAAAAAAATGTTTTAAAAAGTAGAAAAATTAATATTTCGAGAAAATCAATTCATGACATTCATTATCGAATACAGATATTCTGGAAAAAAATATCTGATGTAAAAAAAGAAGCATTTTCCATGTGCATCAATTTACATTTTCTTCTTTAATGTCTTTAAAAAATGGGGGGGAAAAAAAAACATTTGGATAAAAGTACAGTTTCGTGAGAATAACTTATAAACATCTAATTTTTGTCAAGAAAATACAAATCTTTTGTATAGTGATTCGAAATCTAGCTTAGGATTGATAACGTAGGTTGTATATCCGGCTCTCAAAGAAGACTGAATATTTTTTTACGTATGTAATTAATCATTTGCAATTACAAAAATGAAAAATGTAAGATGATGTAAATAATGTAAAATGTAAGTAAATTATAATTTAAATACACACACATTTTATGATGTCATGGATTTTTAAAGGTGCCAAATTATTTTTATTGTTTTCAGTTACCTTTGATCTCAGGTGGTTTAATTAAAATGAAACCTAGTGTCAGACGTTATCTGTATTTCAAATGATTTTGAGAAGAAAAACTGGGATTTATCTAATTTCTAATACCACATTTAGAGAGATTTTCCCTTTTCTCATATATTATAATTGATACTTTTTTTATAAACTATCAGCAGGTAAAGCTCGAATGGATAAAATGTCTCTGAGCCATTCTTGAAGCAAAATCGTGTTGTATGAGTTATGTACTATAGAGATAATTTCGTTTAGTACGGACATCGCTTTAGTATGGAGCAATGTTTTAGGTATCAGTGTTACGATTGCCTGTATATTAATAAGTATTATGATTGCATGTTAATCAATTATGATTCCCTCTATGTTAATCAGCGTTATGATTACCTCATTATTAGCGTTGTGATTACCTCATTATTAGCGTTATGATTACCTCATTATTAGCGTTATGATTACCTCCTTATTAATCAGCTTTAGGATTGCCTGTATGTTAAAAAGCGTTATAATTACCTCATTATTAGCGTTATGATTACCTCATTATTAGCGTTATGATTACAACATTATTAGCGTTATGATTACCTATATATTAATCAGCTTTAGGATTGCCTGTATGTTAAAAAAGCGTTATGATTGCTTCATTATTAGCGTTATGATTACCTCATTATTAGCGTTATGATTACCACATTATTAGCGTTATGATTACCTATATATCAATCAGCTTAGGATTGCCTGTATGTTAAAAAGCGTTATAATTACCTCATTATTAGCGTTATGATTACCTATATATTAATCAGCTTTAGGATTGCCTGTATGTTAAAAAGCGTTATGATTATCTGTACGTTAATCGGTGTTATGAAGATTGTTATTCAGCGTTTATGATTGTGAATATTTCAAATAAATCTTTGGAGGAAGAACCATATTAATGAGCTAACATAAACGAAATAGGGTTGCTCAAATTTCTCCCGTATCATATTAAAGCAAAACAGTAAATATATTATAAAAATGTTTCAATCCTACCACTATATTGAGGGAAAACAATTTTTATAAATCGAAATTATATAAAGTTGAATATGATTCACAGCATTCAGTAGAAAGTATTTCATGATTACCTGCCATTTGGCATATAGAATACGAATGGTCAATGTTTTCACGAACTGGTAATTTATGATTGCCTGTCTAAAAAAGTAGTTAAGGATTGTCTGCCATTCGGCATATATAATACGAGTGTTCAATGTTTTCACGAACTGGTAATTCATGAATGTCTGCCATTCGGCATATAGAATACGAGTGATCAATGTTTTCACGAACTGGTAATTCATGAATGTCTGCCATTCGGCATATAGAATACGAGTGTTCAATGTTTTCACGAACTGGTAATTCATGAATGTCAGCCATTCGGCATATAGAATACGAGTGTTCAATGTTTTCACGAACTGGTAATTCATGAATGTCTGCCATTCGGCATATAGAATACGAGTGATCAATGTTTTCACGAACTGGTAATTCATGAATGTCTGCCATTCGGCATATAGAATACGAGTGATCAATGTTTTCACGAACTGGTAATTCATGAATGTCAGCCATTCGGCATATAGAATACGAATGGTCAATGTTTTCACGAACTGGTAATTTATGATTGCCTGTCTAAAAAAGTAGTTAAGGATTGTCTGCCATTCGGCATATATAATACGAGTGTTCAATGTTTTCACGAACTGGTAATTCATGAATGTCAGCCATTCGGCATATAGAATACGAGTGTTCAATGTTTTCACGAACTGGTAATTCATGAATGTCTGCCATTCGGCATATAGAATACGAGTGATCAATATTTTCACGAACTGGTAATTCATGAATGTCTGCCATTCGGCATATAGAATACGAGTGATCAATGTTTTCACGAACTGGTAATTCATGAATGTCTGCCATTCGGCATATAGAATACGAGTGTTCAATGTTTTCACGAACTGGTAATTCATGAATGTCTGCCATTCGGCATATAGAATACGAGTGATCAATATTTTCACGAACTGGTAATTCATGATTACCTGTATAGAAAAGTAATTCATGATTGTCTGGTATTCAGCATATAGAATATGAGTGATCAGTGCTTTCACGGACTATGTTAGAGCAAAACAACTGTTGTAGAATTGTAGAGATATACAGATTTTTTTTTCCAATCCTCGAATTCTTTCAGAACAAAAACATATGACAGGAGCCAGTTTTATAAAAAGGATTAATTGTTTTGAAAGTGCTTTTAAAAGAAGACATACCGCATTTCACAAAAGTGTACCATCAAAGTTTTGATGGTTAGTATTAGAGAACAAAGCTGTAATCAATGCCGTGTTATACAGGGTTGTTATGTCTACCAAACATCGCTCAGAAGAAGAAGGAAGTTAATTGATACTTTTCATAAACTATATGCAGAAAGAGTGTGGGTGGTCAAAGTTCTCGTGAAGAATGAGCTTTGCCCCTCGGGGGCTTGTTACCGCCTCGACACCGGTCTTCCTTGTATCGCAAGGCTATAAAAAAGATGATCGGGCCATAAAAAAAGCGTTACGTCGCTGACATTAAGGCGCGGAAATCATCGCTGTTTCTAATGGGGTATACCAAACGACATAGAGGGATGGATGATTGGTTGAGTTTGAAGGGGTATTCCTAAACGAAGACAGAAGCACGTTGAAGCAACGGCTCCTAACTTGTGACACGTGACCCTAAAAAATGGATAGAGGGTGTGACGTAATAGATGAAACTTAATTATCCCAAATCATTTGGGATATCAGCAAAATTTAAAGAAAAAGTGAAAAACGTTTTTAATGAGGAATTTGCCCTCACGTTGTGTTAATTAAACTCCTTGTAATTGAAATTAGAGAGTTTTGTTAAACATATACAATGAGTCTCAAAATTGAGTATACATCTAAACGTGTAACGTATGTTTTTACCTAACAAGCTAAATTTTACTATAAGAAAATCGTTTCTTTTTTAGTGTTAATACTATTTGCCCTCCTTTTCCAATGCGTAAAGAAAAGAATTACAAAACTGAATTTGTTTTTTAAAAAAAATAAATATGACGCTTGGAGAAAAAAACTACACCACAAAATTGAGTATACACCTTTATTATTTTCCATAAAAATACCAAACTAATATTCAGTCGCATATCCTTTTGCCTGGATCACAGATCGCAAGCCTTAAGGCATAAATTCCACCAGCTTTTCTGTTGATTCAATAGTAATTTTTGCCCACTCTTCTCTTAAGACCTTCTTTAGATCCTCTTTACTCGTCACATTATATTCATGGACATATTTTTCCAACTGAGCTAATAAATTTTCTATGACATGTAGGTTTGGAGATTGGGGTGAAGTATGTAGCTGTTGCTTGCAGTGGTATGACAAATACAATTTGACTCTTTTCGCCGTATGTTTCGGGTCATTGTCTTGCTGGAAGACGAAGTTTGACCCAAGTCTTACTTTGTCCCAACTTGCCTCCACACTTTAAATTTTCAGTCGTTCCCGTTCAGATTGAATTTGTTCTCATCGGAGAACAGAACAGTAATCCAGAATGATTCTGGTTTTGAAATATGTTTTTTTTTTTGCAAAAGAAAGTCTTTTTTTCCAATTCCTTCTATTAGCTCACACTCTCCCTATATATATCTTGTTCAAATTTTCAATCGTTCATAAAATACTTCTTATTCATCCACTCAAGTTCAAATACCTTTTTTTAACTTGTAGTGGATGACACTGGATGTTAACACAGTTTTTTCAAATATTAGTTCATTAATTAAATTTAACTAATTAGTTTTAGTTTTTTTTAGATTTAAGGTGCATGTATCTATCAATAGATGGCGCCAGATAAACTTAAGAAAATTAGTGAAAATTATTTGTAAAGAACTTTTCTGCAATAGAGTGACAAAAAAATAGGAATTGACTTAAAACTTTTTTTTTATTACTTGTTTTCTACTGACGTAACTAAGGAGTGATTTTCTTATTGGAGTACGGCCGTGAAATCCGGCATTAAGAAGAACATGTCTAACAGTTTCAAGCTGAAACACTTCTTCCAATTTCTGAGGACATCTACGATGCAAGTTTTGGGCGTTTAACCTCAGACTTTTCTTTACTGAACGTATAATCTTCCTCTTTCCGGTAATGTTTAACTTTTTTGTAAGCCCTCTTCCTGGAATATTGGCCATAGATCTAGATTTCGATACTTCTGCATTATTTTTTTAACACAATCATGATTTTTCCCAATTAACGACGCAATTTCTCGAAGAGATTTGCCACTTTTCGATCATTTGATGACTAAACAACGTTCCTTTTTAGAAGTTTCCCTCCTAGAGTTCATTACGAGATTTTCAGATTGAAAAACAATAATGACATTCATGAAAAACTATTATTACGTTTATATTCTTCATGCTCAACTGTAATAATACTTTAAAAAATATCTTTAAATAAACGTGGTAAGAAACTTATAAATTCGTTAAGTGTACTACTGTGTCCAAAAAGTAATACCTGTTTTCAATTTAAATTTCCCGGGTATATGGTATTTAAATTTTTTTTTCTGTTTTAGGTTATTGGCACTGTCCTTGACATCCGTGCGAAATTTTACGTTAAAATATTCATTAGTGCTTTGAGTTACGCTTGGCTTTGTGAAACGTTAAAACTGATTCTGGCGATTTTTGAAATGTCTCTTCAATCCACTCAAAACGATGTCCTCGGAGTGGTCTTTTGAGTTTAGGGAATAGCCAGAAGTATCACGAGGCTAAATCAGGTGAATACGGCTGTTGTGGAACGATATGGGTTTCAGTTTTCCCGAAAACGTCACGAAGAATCAATGCAGTGTGAGCTGGCGCATTCAGTGTTTTTGGTACCAATCAAGATTTGACGCGTTTGAGGCCCAAAATGAAATTGATCAAACCTTTTGAAATTCCAACATCGTCAGCAGGGTCTCTAATTGTATATCAACGGTTTGCAAGCAACAAATATTTAATTTTTTGGACGTGAGCTTCGTCGGTTGCGATTGCTGGTCGACCAGAGGACTCTTCATCTTCAACGCGTTCTCCGCCTTCTTTGAACTTTTTTTACCACTTGTAAACATTTCTTTCCGATATAGGAATGCTCACCGAATGCCTTCTGCAACATTCTATACGTTTCCGCAAACAAAATTCAATGCAAGTGCTTGCTCAATGAATTCAGACATTTCAAAAATCGCCGAAATCACTTTTAGCATCACACAAAACCAAGCGTAACCCAAACACTAATGAATATTTTAACGTAAAATTTCTTACAGATGTCAAGGACAGTGCCAGCAACCTAAAACAGAAAAAAAAATTGAAATGCCATATGGCCGGGAAATTTAAATTGAAAATCGGTCTTACTTTTTGGACACAGTAGTATAGTCAACTTTGTTTCATCGTTTTTCGTCAAAGTTTCGTGTGCATTTCTTTTATGAGTAAAAGAAAGGAAGAAACTAATTTTTTTGTTCACATAGCTGGAGAGACAGGGCAAGAGTATCGACACTGGAAAATTCACTTTATTTAGAAGCACAGTTAGCTTGTTATTCATAAAATATTTCAAAATTTCGAAGTGTATACTCAATTTTGGGGCCCACTGTAGCTTTTAAACTATTAAAGATGTCGCTGAAACTTGGTTACAATGCCCAAAAGATCTGAAAATTTAATTTCAAATTTTGAGTTCCAAGCTGTGGCAGACCAACTTCTTTTTAAAAAATTGTTCTGATAAAAGAGTTTTGGCGTTTTATTGAATAATTAATCATCGATATATATCCTTGGAAAGAAGAAGAAATAAAAAAAATCTTACAGTAAAAACGAGTTCCATATGTTTATTCTGGCAAAGGCTGCAATTAACATGGAGCCATATTTGGCGACGCAAATTTAAAGTCAAAGTTGATCTTTTATAATTTTTTAATAACCTCAGACCTGTGTTAATAACTTCCAAATACATTGTTTGCCTACGTCTCTAATCAGTACTTTATTAACCTGTTTACTTGGTATCTTATAAAAAAATAAATCCTTCACAAACGTTGGTGTCCTGAATGTATTCCTGAATGTTTTTAATGTGTACAGGTTTAATTATCATGAATTTCGAAATTACTAACAATTATCCACTTACCAAGAGAAATTCCCAATTTTTGATTATTTTCACCACAACGCACTTATATGCAAATAGCTTTGGATGCTTCATAGTTCACAGTTCATGGTTAAATATTTTTACAGAAATGTAAATTATATGTTAAATCGTCTTTGCAAGTAATTTTTTTATTATCCTAGTTATAATAACTTTCAAAAACATATTAATTAATTGCAAAATTATGCATGAAACCTTACTTTATAACATTCATATTCTAAAAACTGCTATAAACACATCAGTAATAAAAAAGTCTTAAACTTACCATTCCTGCTATATTTGGAAATCTACATATTTACTTTGTAACATTTATTTTTAGATATAAAAAGGTTTATTTATTAATTTATTTACTCAGATCTTTTTTACCTTCCATGAATGATTATCTTAAGGGAAAAATTAATACGATTTTTCATTGCCAAATATTTTTAATAAAGTTTAGCAATAAATACTAGGGCCTGCTGGCCGAGTGTCTGGTGTCAGAGGTTTCGGGTTCGAGTTCCGGCGGTAGAATGCTTCTAATACAAAACTTATATCAATTCTAAAAAAAAAAATCGAAACTGGATCAGTATTCATTAAGAAATTACCCAATAGAATTACACGCCAATTTGGCGACTTTTCGTGGTTGGCGAATTTTTCAGGGTAGACGTTATTTTATATGTTGTTCATAGACAGGTCGATGTAAAATATATAAATAATAAAAAATGCTGAAATCTGCTCTACAAATTTCAACTTATCACGTGTGAACATTCGAGAACAGAGGAATAAACTCAGGAATATGCCAGTGTTTAATAATGCAAGAGGTATATGAAGCAATTGATTGGAATACCATAAGAATGGCCAAATTCAATAGCCGCATGAATATAGCAATGTTGAATAGATCAAAAACTTCACGAAGAACGAATTGTTCAAGAATCTCTAAAAGAATATTCAAAAGTAAGATAAATATAGTCGTAAATGAAAAATTAAGTATTCCCAATTTTACAAGAAACTTTATCACATTTAATAGCCAAAAGAATATATCAAAGTTTGAAAATTCTAAGCATAAATGAAGAATGAAGTATTCCAAATACAATAAGAAGCACTATACAGCTCAATAGGCGTGGGAAAATGCCAAAAGTGATAAATATGAAGCTTCAAAAAGAAGGCATTGATCAACGCACTACGAGTACTTAATCCATTGGATATACAAATGTTTAAAATCCCAATCCGAAACATGAAAAGTGATTGAAAACCATACTACAAAACACTTCAATCAAAAGCCAAATTCTCCAGAAAATTCCTTAAAACTAACGTTATTCATGAAGCATTTCAAGAGTTAAGGAGCCCAAAGTACCATTTTCCGTCAAAATTTTTTATGGAGTTTTATTTGCTTGGCCCTCATTTTCGGATAACGTCACAGATCCCTAACCAGGAGAACATATGTTCACACATGCTAATAAATAAAACATATTACCCGATGAATAATAATCACCTAAAATTTTGTTTAAAAAGTAAGAAAAAAATTGAATTGCGATTTTACAAATAAAAATGTCCCGGCCAAATCCCAATTTAGGTGACAAAGAAATTTGGAGACTTTGTTGTCGTCAAATGGGAAATAAGGTGTTTTTGGTCGACTGTGGATGAGTGAGGAAGCAAACAATTTTTCAATATATTTTTCCGAAATTTGATAGCCATAGGATTGAGTTTTAAAAAAAAAGGGGTAAAAGTATATAGTGTGAGGGCAGAAAGAAAGTATTTATAGGGGTGGACGTTTCGTGAAACTTCAGAATTGTTTTAAGACTAAATAATGCTGAGAACAATTCTCATTGAAAAATTTCATTCTTTCCCCAAAGACAAACGACGAAGGTCTGATAATGAACAGTCGTAGTGAATCTGAGCTAAATTCCTCTTTTATCATCACTCCAACTGGGCCTGAATGGCCGAATGGCTAGCGCTCTGGCTCTCGGAACCACAGGTTTCGGGTTCGAGTCCCGGCGGTGCCATGCATGTTTGTAGTGGTTCGGAATCCACTTTAAAGTGTAGATCCCGGTCTACACTTAGTCCGATAGGTAGGTCCGATCGTAGAGCGTTGCGGGGGCATTGTTACTCCGCGTCCGTGGCTTATCTTCAAGTTACGCGCGCCCCCTGGGTAATGCAAAGTGCGTACGTCTGTGCAGCGCTTGCCTTAAGGCATCCAAGACCAACTCTCTTGGTGCAGTTTGCCAGCTTCATTAGAAAGAAAAAAAAATCACTACGAAGAACACGCGATATTTTATATCTAATCCCAACCGACAGTATCAATTTTATTTTTAATTTTTTATTATTATTTCAAATTTTTATTTTTATAACTTTAAATTTTTTGATGGCATAGTGCACGGACCCATAATTGGTTCCCTGGATAAAAGCAGATACCCCAGTTAATCCAGAATTATGGATTAATCTTGGTTAAAAGCAGGCATCCCAGTTAATCCAGTATTTATGGTTATCAGTATTAAAAGCAGATACCACAGTTAATCCTATATTATGGTTAATCCTGGATAAAAGCACAATCCTACAATTAATCCAATATTATGGACTAATAATGAATAAAAGCAGATACCACAGTTAATCCAGTATTATGGTTAATCTTAGATTACGAGAAATTAAAAGTCTTGCATTTCATTTTTTATATTCAATGCCACGTATCTTTAGCGTAGTCACAAATTATCAAAGAAAAAAAAAAAAAAAAAAAAAAAAAAAAACGAAATGGACTGCAAATAGAGAATCGCTATAACTTGAGCCGCGATCAAAAACAATGAGCGGAGATTTATTCTTTGATAGCAGCCCACCTGCTTCATATTTCTCATTAGTGTAATTAATTTTTACGTAATAACTCTCGTTATCTTAATTTATGTTTAATGTGAATGCTATTGTTATTGCTGAGCGTATTTTATAATTAACTTTTCGGCTTCAAATTGTCTTATCTTTATTCAATATGATTTAAAATGTAGGTAGATGTATAGATACATAAATTTTTTTTTTATTATGCGTGACTCGTGGCTCAGTGGTAACATGCGCAGTTGATGAGCATTAAGAATGAGGTTTGGTTTGGTTGGTCGCTCTACGGTCATCTTATGCACACTTTGGGCTAAACAGACCGGACCTATAGTTTAAAGTGTATTCCGAACCACTCACAAGCATCCATGCCACCGCCAGTATTCAAACCTGAAGCCTGGGATACCAAAGGTCAGAGCGCTAGCCACTTGGCCACCAAGCCGCTTAAGGATGTGGTTCCATCCGCTAGCGGCATTGTTGTAGACATTAGAGAGTTTTTGCATACCGTACGTTAGTATAGGAAACATAATTTTCTATGAGCATGCGAGCTAGGGAGAAAAAGCTAACGGACGTCCTACGGTAACTAACGTACGGTATGCAAAAACTCTCTAATGTTTCAAAAATGAAGAGACTCAATGGCTTTGTGATGTTCGTTAGTCGGAATACCTGGTGAAGGTTTTCCCGGATTTTCTCCCATACTATAAGCAAATGCTGGGTAGTCTTCCTAAAAGTCATCCCGGAAGGCACTGTCTCCTTCAGCAACACTGGCGGTAGCATGGATGTTTGTTGGTGGTTCGGAATCCACGTTAAACTGTAGGTCCCGGTCTGTTTAGCCTAAACTGTGCACAAGATGACCATTGAGCGACAAACCAAACCAAACCTTCAGCAACAAGGAGTCAAGTTAGACTTAGACTAAGGATGCTCCACTACATCAGAAGCTGCCCCCTTTCCTACCATCCATCCATGAGTAGATTACTCATGGGATGTTTGTAGGACACTGAGAATTAGACACACACACACATTTTTTATTGTATTTTATTGTTTGTAGGTAAGAAGGTAGTTTTCCGAAAGGCGCTGAGTATATTACTTTTTCTAAAAAAACAAGGCGATAGGGCAAATAAGTTTGAAAATCATGGGTATATATAATGTCACATATATTCACTGAAGGTCTTTCGACGTTGTTTAAATTTAAATCAGACTCTCCATTAAAGTTTGGGCTTCATTTGTGAATCATGTTATT
Source organism: Caerostris darwini (assembly GCA_021605075.1). Taxonomy (NCBI): domain Eukaryota; kingdom Metazoa; phylum Arthropoda; class Arachnida; order Araneae; family Araneidae; genus Caerostris; species Caerostris darwini. Next base: position 705,299 of record BPLQ01002541.1, on the reverse strand, counting down.
GTGGGTCTAATCCTCAGAGTCATGCAGTGGGGGATGGATATCTCATGAGTAGTCCACTCAAGGATGAAGGAAAAGGGGCAACTTCTATTGTGATGGAGCAACTGTAGGTAGAAGTCTGACTTGGCACCGTGTTGCTGACGTAGGAGGGTTTTTATGGGAACTTCCCAGCATTTGCGTATAGTATTGGAGAAAACCCGGAAAACTCCACCCAGGTAGTCCGATTAACGAGGAAAGATGCTGAACATCACAAACGCTATCGTTTTTCGAAACAGTGTCTATCCTAAAGTGTGCAAAAATTGGCCGAGCGACAAACAAAACAAATCTCTAAATTTAAGTGTATGTGTGTTCGTGCACGGCCACACTTTGCGTCTACATTTCAACAAGATTGGCAGGAATACTTCTAAAACAAATCCTTGAACAAATGAAAAAAAAATTTCGAAATTAGATATTCGATAACGAAATTCAATATTCGTTAAGAAATTACCCAATTAAGTTTTACACCAATTTGACGACTCTTGGGGGTTGGCGTTATTTTATATACGCTGTTGTACTGTTTATAGACAGGCTGATGTAAAATAAATAAATAAAACATACTGTTAATAAATTGCCTAAACTCTTCTCTAATTCCCTAAAATGTTGTTTTATAGATAAGAAAAAAAATTGCGTTGATTAATATACCACGAGCAGCCTGATAGCCAATTAGCTAGCGCTCTGGCCGTTGGTGCCGAAGGCGTCAGGTTCGAATCCGGGCGGTGGCATAGATGTTTGTGAGTAGTTCGGAATCCACATTAAAATGTAGGTTCAGGTCTAATTAGCCCAAAGTGTGCACAAAATGACCGTAGAGCGACAAACCAAACCAAACCAAATCTTGTAGGTCGAGAGTGGCCAATGTTAGAGCTGCAAAAAAGCAAAGATGCTCTACCATCAACAGACGTAAATCTAAATAAAAGAGTTTTTTTTTTCAATTCCTACTATTAACTCACCATCTCCCTATATATATCTTGTTTAAATTTTCAATCTTTAATAAAATACTTTTTATTCACCCACTCAAGTTCAAATGCATTTTTTTAACGTGTAGTGGTGACATTTATATTAATTGTAATTATTTAATAATAAGTAACTAAAATAAAAACCTATTGTTGACCTAAGTAGGAATTGACTTAAATTTTTTTTTTTATATTACTTGTTCTGAAGCCGAGTTCAACACCGTATAATATAAGCTAGTAATACTATAAATGAGAAAATCTTAAATATCTTCATCATAATGAAAAGGTAAATGATGTTATTAAAAAAAGTTCAGAAAGTTAGTACTTGGTTAATTTAAATGAAGACATTATGTAAGCATAATTATATGTAAAATCGAGTCCCGTTAAACATCTGCCGTTAAAGCTTGTTTATTTTTACATCGAAACAAAAACTGGCAGGTGTTTCTTGAAGTCTTTAATTAAATTCGACTGCATTTTTATTGTTCATTTTCGTGTCATACAAAAGTGGAACACGAGATCCACCGCTGATAGGATTTTTAAGTGATGCCCCGCAGATGATATTTAAATCATGCTAGAATACAAAGCAACAGATCTGAAAATGTAACACGGCTAAAGGTTCAGAAATTAGGGAAATTCCCCTACAGCCTTCCTAAAGCATGTTTTTTGACAGATAAAAAAAAACCTTGACCAACAAAGAATATAATGTATTATTTTGGATAATTAGCATTCTTTTATTGGACAGCATTTTCCCTTGAGATTGTTTGTTATATCAATTTGTAGAGCTTCTGAATTTATTAAAAATGGATTGATCAGAATCTCAAAAATAAAAAATATTTTGTACATTTCATTAATATTGGATTTATTATTTTGAAGATTATTTATTTTTTTATTTTATCTTCAAAATAATAAATCCAATATTAATGAAATGTACATATATATACTATGCACTATATATACTATGCACTATATAAATGTATTATAATATGAAAAATTTTGAAATATTTAATCTTCAAAATAATAATCTCAAAATTATTTTTGAATTATTAAAATTATTTTATAGACTATTATTAATTAAATCAAAAAAAATATTATTGAGTTTATTATTAAAATTAAAATCCCAAAATTAATTTTCAAAATGATTCATTATATTGGATTCATTATTATTATGGATCGAATATAATGAATCATTTTGAAAATTAGCATTCCTTTTATTGGACATCATTTTCCCTTGAGATTGTTTGTTATATCAATTTGTAGAGCTTCTGAATTTATTAAAAATGGATTGATCAGAATCTCAAAAATAAAAAAATTAAAAATTAAAAAAAATAATCTTCAAAATAATAAATCTTAAAAATCTAAATCTAATATAAATGAAATTTACCATATATACTATAATATGGAAGATTTTGAAATAATAATATCCAAAATAATAATCTCAAAATTATTTTTGAAACTATTATTAAAATTATAATCTCAAAAATAATTTTCAAAATGATTCATTATATTCGATTCATTATAATTATGAATAGATTATAATGAATCATTTTGAAAATTAGCATTCCTTTTTTTGGACAGCATTTTCCCTTGAGAATATTTGAATTTATGAAGAATATATTGATCAGAGTGATCCATTTTGCACCTTAAAAACTCAAACTTTTCTTAACTTTGACAGGGAAATTCTTTGGGAGGAGGGGCATGTGTTCAGCATGTACCTGCTTCATTTCAGGAGCGTCGTCCTAAAAGACTTTTATAAAATGGTATTTATATGAAGTGACTGATTTTACTAATATCTAATGCTGATGGCCGTGTGACTAGATGACCTTTTGAAATTCCATCATCATCAGCAAGGTCTCTAATTGTAAATCGACGGTTTGCAAGCACCCAATCTTTAATGTTTTGGACGTGAGCATCGTCGGTTGGTGGTCGACCAGAGGGCTCTTCGTCTTCAACGCGTTCTCTGCCTTCTTTGAACTGTTTATACCACTTGTAAACATTTCTTTCCGATTTAGGCATGCATTCTGCAACATTCTATACGTTTCCGCAAACAAAATCGAATGCAAGTTCTTTGCCAAATGAATTCAGGCATTTCAAAAATCGCCGGAATCCGTTTTAGCGTCTCACAAAGCCAAGCGTAACTCAAACTGTAATGAATGTTTTGAGTTGAAATTTCACACAGATGTCAAGAACAGTGCCAGAAATCTAAAAAAGAAAAAAAATTGAAATTCCATAAGCCCGTGAAATTTTAAATTGAAATTGGTCTTACTTTTTGGACGCAGTAGTATCTCATATATAAACTTCAAAATTTATCAAAAACTTTTGATCTTCTTTATTCCCCTTTTGAAAACCTATCACCTTCCGTTAAGTAATACACACACACACACACACACACACACACACGCACACACACAAAAAGAACAAAAATTCGTTCTAAAAAAAAAAGGTGTGCCCTAGATACGAGGAATGCTTTGCCCAGAGAAACAAAAACATTAGCCGAAGGTGAGAAAAGAGGAGCAACTTGTTGATCTCGATGAAAGAGGAACGAAAAGTGGCCACTCAGTAGAATTCCGCCAACAAAGGCACTTTTCCCGCAACCAAACGATTTTGGCTAAGGACTTTGAACCCTGCAGCACCTCTGAGGGGTGAGAAGGAGGAAATCGTTTTCTTATTAGGTCTTTCGATCTGATTACGGTAAAGCGAAATGAAATGGTTTTCGCTGATCCATTTTAATTCAATTCGTCTGAAACCTAACTCTAAATATTAAAATAAAATCGTGGTTTTAAATATTAAAATAATATCTTGGTTTTAAATATTATAATGAAATTTTGTTTTTAGATAATAAAATAAAATCTTGGTTTTAAATATTAAATAAACTCTTGGTTTTAAATATTAAAATAAAATTTTGGTTTTAGATATTAAAATAAAATCTTGAATTTAATTATTAAAAAAAAATCTTAATTTTAAATAATAAAATAATAACCTCAATTTTAAATAATAAAATAATAACCTTAATTTTAAATAATAAAACAAAATCTTGATTTTAAATATTAAAATAAAACTTTATTTTTAGATAATAGAGAGTTTTTGCACATCGTATTTTTATAATACGGTATTTTTTCTCCCTAGCGCGCATGCTCATAGGAAATTGCGCATGCGTATCTGTAATAATGTTTCTTATGAGCATGTGAGCTAGGGAGAAAAAAAACCGTATTATAAAAATACGATATGCAAAAACTCTCTATTAAAATAAAACTTTATTTTTAGATATTAAAATAAAATCTTGGTTTTTAAATATGCACTAAAATAAAACCGTAATTTCAGATATTAAATAAAATCTTGGTTTTAAATAATAAAATAAAATCTTGATTTTTAGATATTAAAAAAAAATATTGTTTTTAAACATTAAAATAAAACCTTAATTTTTAATATTAAAATAAAATCTTGTTTATAAATATTAAAATAAAACCTTGATTTTTAGATATTAAAATAAAATCTTGATTTTAAATATTGAAAAGAAATCTTGATTTTAAATTATAAAATAATACCCTTAATTTTAAATAAAATAAAATCTTGGTTTTAAATATTAAAATAAATTCTTGGTTTTAAATATTAAAATAAAATCTTGGTTTTAAATATTAAAATAAAATCTTGGTTTAAAAAAATATATCCTTAATTTAAAATATTAAAATAAAACTTTAATTTTAGATATTAGAGAGTTTTGCATACCGTATTTTGGACGTCCGTTATTTTTTTCTCCCTAGCGTGCATGCTCATAGGAAACATTATTACAGATACGCATGCGTTATTTCCTATGAGCATGCGCGCTAGGGAGAAAAAATAACGGACGTCCAAAATACGGTATGCAAAAACTCTCTATTAACATAAAATCTTGATTTTAAATATTAAAATGAAAACTTAATTTTAATTATGTTCTAAAAATCTTCATTTAAACATTAAAATAAATTGAAATATTTATACAATGGCTCCCAAAATATGTTCGTACATTTAAGTATTTGTTTGAAATACTGCTCTATGTATTAATAAAAATTAATATTTCAAAATAAGAATTTTTTTAATAATATTTATAATTTTTTTAACAAAACTACATAAATATTTTTAAAACGAAGTAAATTTTTTCTTTTTTTTGGAAAATCAAAAAGTAATAGATAAAGGATTAACTCAGAAGTGTTCATACACTTAAAACATTTTCTACATATTAGTAAATAGTGTAATATTTTGATCAATCAGAATTGAATAACATAGCCTGCAAGTTCACGACAACTTTTATATGTCTTGGCATAGAATTCACTATTTTTTTTTCTGTACCAACATTCTTCCATCATTACTGGTTTGTTTTTTTGCCATATCGTGTCCTTTTGCTCTAAACTTCTCACTATGCCTTAGTACACTTGCTGACAAGTTATACAATTTTTAACAAAAAAATAAAAATAATTTTTATATGAAAATGAAAACAATATTTCATACGTTAACAGAGTTTAAAAAAATAAAATTACAAAGCAAAAAAATTGTCAGACTTATTAGGAATCAGACTGCATAATTAATTGTTTAAAAAAACTAAAAAACACGCTGTTAGAGTTAATCAAACTAAGAAATAAAAAATAATTGTTAACATAAGAATGAAATGACTGACGAGAAAATGAATGTCACTGTTCTAAAAGCGTGGGGTGCTCGATATCAATCGTTATCATTTTTCACTAGTTTCATTCCGTAAAATGCAGAGTTAGTTTAAAAATGTCATACAAAGCACCCCACGCGTTTAGAACAGTGACATTCATTTTCTCGTCAGTTATTTTATTCTTATGTTAATTTATTTTTTACTTTTTAGTTTGATTAACTCTAAAAGTGTGTTTTTTTAGTTTTTTTAAACAATTAATTTATTTTTTACTTTTTAGTTTGATTAACACAAAAAGCATGTTTTTTAGTGTTTTTAAACTATGATATTTAAATGAGGTCCCGGTATGGAGGAGTGGAACTATAGTTCTTCCAATAATGTAATTGTGAGTAAAACAAAGGCTATCGCTTAAAGAAGGGCAAAATCGAGCCCAAAGAGTCAGTTACAAACAAACAGGTGAAACTAATATAAAAGCGTATTAAAAAGAATCAACTGTTTTCTTTCTAAAAGATGACTGTAAATGTTTCTTTGCAGCCTAAATAGTATATATGAGGATAAACAGATCTCCAGGGGAAAAAGTCAGTTACATACATACAAACATACATACAAACATACAAACATACAGGTGAAACTAATAAAAGCGTATTAAAAATAACACTCGCTGGATTTTTTAAATATTATTTATGCATCACACAAATATTTTCATTTCAATTTAAAAAATCGAGTGGTAGTATGTTTTGAAAAAATAACATCGAATTTTTGTGAAAAAATTATGAGGAATTTATTATTAAAACGTAGAGTTTTTATTTCTTTAAAAAAAAAGTCACGGCACTAAAAAAATTAATATTGTTGTATAATTTTATTAAGAAGAGATTTTAAAATATTTTCATTATGTAAAATATTCTCGGGCATTTCCATTCACATTCACATTTCCACACATGCTTTTGAAAATGTGACTTATTTATTCCTTTATTTAGATTCACTTATGTTCAAGACAACACCTTCGCTTATTTCAAGATATTCCAAATAAATATTATGTATAAAAAAGATCGGGTAAGATAATCAAATAATTACTATGTATAAAAAAAATCGCATAAGATATTTAAATAAATATATCCTATATTAATTTTATATTATCATTCTTATATTATCTTTTATTATTATTATAATATTTTATATTATTTTATTATTTATCATTAATCTTATATCGTGTAAGAAATTTATAAAATAAAATCCAGTGAAATAATTTTAAATAAATATTAAGTATAAAAAAGATCGTGCGAGATATTTAAATAAATATTAGGCATTAAAAAGATCGTGTAAGAAAGTTAAAAAAAACCTCGCGAAAATTTTTTTTTTTAAATTAGCCACTAAGACTAACCCACCTAACTGTAAGGAAACGACAAACCATTGTCAAAGAAACAAAATCCCCGCTATTCCCAAAACAATATCAACAATAAAGAATCCCAGAGACGTGGTACATAAAAAAAATGAAAGAAGACTGTCTCGCAATTTTTCAAAGTGCTTAAATAAAACCAGTTGTGCTCAGATTCAATTAAATTTCGCCTTTTCATGTTTGCTTTCACACCACCTCAACTGGACAAAGCGTTGACCCACAAAGCCTTGCGCAAGATATCGCTGTCTAACCTTGTTGGCGTAGGACCAACAAACCCAGCTTTAAGTGTTTCTAAAATATTGTTTCAGCATCAGAAGGAAAAATCAGTGTTAAGAATTAAAAAAAAAAAGAAGAAAGTTTATTTATAGTTTCTTAAACAATGTAATTGAAAAATTTATGTTTCCGCCAAGATGGTTCGAATACAAAGCACCTTCGGCAAATACAGGTAGCCTGCACATTGCTTGGGTTGAAAATTGATTGTGCGATCGAAGTTAGATCTTTGCGACTACTTTGTAATTAGTACAGCTTTTAGAAAAGGTTATTAAGAGGGGGAAAAACGTATGTACAAAATTCAGTAGATCGTTTAAATCATTCTTATAAAAAAAGTATGCGTCCTGTTCTTTTTTTTTTAAATGAATTCTGTATTCCTGTAAGTATAAATGACTTAATTTGTGCTGGCATTCCTACTAAATAAATTTTAAATGATTTATTTTTATTTATTTATATTAATTATTTATTAATATTATTTGTACTTCATAAATACTTATAAGAGTATAACTATATGTGTTGTTTTTTATACTAAAATATGTTTAACAATGTTATTAATTATGTTATTATCACAAAGTTATGTTATTATTATATTATTTATTTATTATTTATATTATTATAATAAATGTGTTTTATTTTATTTTATATTATTTTTTTTATTTTATACTAAAATAAATTTTTAATTGTTCAATTTTAGTAATTACTCTTAGTTTAATGTATGTCAAATGATTTTTATAACGAATAGGCTTAACAAAAAATTGATAAATCCGTTTAAACAGCAGTTTGATATTATTTATTATACTCTTTCTTTTATTTATACAATTAGAATGCCTTCAAGTTTTTTTATTAGCATTAATAAAAGGAAATTTTGATGATTTTTAACCTGTCTCCTTTGAAATCACAACGGCCTGAAGGCCAATTGGCTACCGCTTTGGCCTTTGGTACCATGGACTTCAGGTTCGAATCCTGGCAGTGGCATGGATGTTTGTGAATGGTTCGGAATCCACGTTAAACTGTACGTCCCAGTCTAATTTGCTCAAAGTGTCAAAGATTTGCTCAATGGTTTGCTCAAAGTGTCAAAATAACCATAAAGCGACAAACCAAATATAACCTTTGAAATCAGAGTGGAATTATAGTTTATAGTTACAATTTCGGGGCCTGTTAGCCAAATAACTAGCGCTCTGGAGCTCGGTGAAGCAGTTTAGGGTTTGAGTCCCGGCGATGCCATGGATGTTCGTAGTCCATTTTACACCATAGGTCCCGGTCTAATATGACTGTAGAGCATTGGGCATAGGGATGGCCAGCCTAGCCCGTAAAAAGAATACATTTCCTGCCTCGAAATCTGCCAGTAGGCAGACGAGTAGACAATGGTCCAACATGAGCTGTAGTGCCATAGATTTAGTTAATTTTATAAAAGCTCCCGATTAAATAATTTATATTGCATTATTTTTTTTAATCCGAAATTTTGTTTTTACAAATATAAAGAAATTCAACTAATGAGATAAAAAAAAAATTATAATTATTTGAGTTTTATGTTTGCTCTTAAAATCTATTTGATTCAAAAGGTTCGTGTTTTGATTATTCGAATTCTTATTTATATTTTGGATTACATTGCGTACTAGTTTTAAAATGTTAATAGCTTTTTTTATTCGTTTTTTTTTTTATGATTAAAATCCTACTTTTAAAATACTGAATGTCTTTCTATGTCAATTTTATTTGGAATTAGTAATTTTCATTCATACTTAAAAATAATAATAATAATGTACATCACATTTTTTATTGAAATTCTAAGTAGCAAGTATTTTTTCTAATGATTCAATTAGTCAATTTTCCTTATTGGTAAAAGTTCCACTAGAAGGACTCAAGCTTTTGTTCCTATAATGATGGAGGTAATTCTCTCCACTGTTTTGCCCACTGACATTATCATGACATTTGAAGAAGCCTTTCGAAGATCTTCTTATTAAATTTATGGAAAATTAACGTCATAAAATGCAAAGGGGCCCCATTCAAAATTCGTAGCATGATAAATTGTTTATGTAAAAATTAAATTTTAATTATCTCTGACTAAGTGTCAAATTGTCCCTTTGACTAATTCATTTTGCTTTTCTCTCTTATTTTTAACTTTTAGTGTATAGATGTTTTAAAGGTACATTAATTTTGCAAAAATTTGTTGTACACAATAGTCTTCAAAGTTTTTAGTCTACGGGTCACATTGAATCTTCCACTCAGCTCCAAGACCAAGCTAGTTCTTACTAAGTTAGATAGTTTCGGAACTAGTCGACCAGTGAGATATCTATTTCGCAAGGGAGCAAGTACTCCGCTCCATTTGCAATTTCGGCTGATATTTACGAGCAATGGTCAAGGACATGCCATTGCGGCGAAGATGCTGTCTTGAGCTACAGTAGCACAGTGCCATCTTCTTGCTAGCGGCAGAATAATGCAAAAAAGTAAATTATGCTTTGTTAGTTGAAATATACAGCGCCATATTGTAGCGAGTAGCAGGGCCAGAGCAATGCACATTAAATTTTACAATATAATGAAAATAAACGGTAGGGGTTGTACTAAGCTCAGGTGACAATTTTCGTTTGTACTTATGGAGTGTCAATGACATATTATTATGGTGGAGGATGCTATTTTGCGCTGAAGTGGTGCAGTGTCACTTTCTTGGAAGCTGCGGAATCACGTAAAAAGTCAATTAGGCTTGGTTAGTTGAAGTATACAGCGCCATTAACGAGTAACTGAGCTGGAGCATTGTTCAATTACAATGTGATTTAATGTCTACAATGTAATTTAATCAAAATAAACCGTAGCAGATAGGACTGATGGTACTCGCAAGCCAGTATTGGTCGGCAGGCCATTGCTTAGAGAGTCCTTTTGTGTACGCTACGATATCACTTTTAAATAAGCACTTTTTTCTTATATTTATTATTTTTTTTATGTTGAAATCAATTATTTAGTTATTTACTTTTCCTATATCTTCTTTTCTCTCAAATAATTGTTCATTTCTAAAAATTAGAGCCTTTTTTACTTTTATACATTGTTCATAAAATTATTTTCTCATCTATAATCACTGACTTAACTTGCTAGTCTACATATTCCTCTTTATAATCATTTAGTCTATACATTTTAATTGCAGTGACATATACTCTATTTTATTTTGTTTTTTTTTATGATTTTTAAATAGTATGTATTATAAAGCGTTGCAAATATTTTATCAACTATGTTTAATGTCTCGTACCACACTTATGTCAATATGGTTTTCGAATTTTTTTAATACTTATTTAATTACTTGGGTTCTATCTTATTATTTATATTTATAATGTTTATTATTTATAGTAAAATCTCATTTTCATTGTTCAGTCACTGAGACGTCAAAAAGGAATACCGAGAAATATTTTCCTTTGTATTTTTTTAAAATTTTTAAAATTTTATTTATTTACGGTTTTTTTTACAATCTCTCTCAAAATTTATAATTTCTTTTCCCCTCCGGGTCTGTTTCATTCATGATAGGTTCAGATAATTGTTACAACTTTCTGCCCCTTTCCTTTCACCTCCTTTTCTCCTGATTTTATCTAACTCTTTTTTTCCTGTCTTCATTGTGTGTTGACACAAATTCACCCACACCATTCCCATGCAAAGGGCTCTAGGCACCATGACGTGGTGTAGTAGTAGGAGTAGGCAGAAGCTTTACTTCAAACAAGAGAAATTGATACGTCACTCACGCTAAGAAATTGCCAGAAGAAATACCACATAAAAAATAAGTTAATAAAAGAATTTAAGGATTAAGGTTAATACACCTAATTTAATTATACTCCATATTATTATTGTAAAATAGGGCTAAGAAAGTTAACGGATTCTTATATTTTTATCGGTAAATACTTATATTAACACAAATGACTACAAAAAATTAATATATTTTTTTTTAAAAATCCACTGAGCCTTCACACATGCAGTATGTAAATTTTATCTTTAGATGTAATAATGGGCTTGCTTGAAAGTGCTTTCGCTTTTTATCATTGCGAAAACCAGAATTATTTTCTTGCCAGACCAATACATAATTTAAATTTTTTAACAGAAATTTGCTTATGAACTTTGGTAATTGGAAACAATTTGTTTAATAAATAAAAAAAACATTCAGTGTTTTATTGCGGTTGCTCTTTGGCATGTGCTACCTCAAGTTCGAATCCTGGCGGTGGCATGGATGTTTGTTTGTTTTTCGGAATCCATGTCAAATTGTAGGTACCGGTCTAATTAGCCTGAAGTATGCAAAAAATGGCATTAAAGCGACAAACCAAAACATTCATCTGTGCTCGATTAGTGAACTGGTAATGTGCGCCGCTGGTGAGCATTAGGGCTGAGTTTCAATCCGCTGGCGGCATTGTTGTAGATTCTGTGTCAAAAGGAGGCTCGATGGCGTTTGTGATGTTCAGCAAATTGCCTCTTTAGACAGAACACCTCAGTGGGAGTTTTATTTTTTTCCTGCGTTTTATTCTATACAATAAGCCAATTCGGGGGACTTCCCCATAAAAGTCCACCCGGAATACACCGCCCTCCTTCTTCATCCAAGTCAGACTTCTACCGACGGGTTCTCCATCACAACAGGAGCTGCTTCTCCCTTTCTCTCCTTCCATTGAAATGTGCAAAAAATAACTGTAGAGCAACAAACCAAACCTCCAACTCGGTGGAAGGACATTCCAGGCATATTGATTTATTATGCCTACGCTATACGAGTCATAACTTTTAGTTTGGAAAGCAACTACAATCAAATGGACCACTAGTACTTAAGCATTTAATTTAATAAAAGAAAGTAAATAAATCTTGCCATTAAGATAGAATTCGTAATTATTGGCTGTTTATTTTATATATTACAAGGCTGGAACAACATGGCGGATAACATGTTAAGTTTCCAAACAAGGAGGGTTTGGCGTAAAATTCTAAAGAGAGAGAGAGAGAGATAAATCCGTAGTCAGAGAAATTTTTTCAGTGGTGTCTTTAAACGAGTGAAAGAGGATGAGAAGTCCTAGAATGCTCTTGTATTCGTTGAAATGTAAGTGCAATTTTGTTAGCCTCCCACAGCACAAACTTGTTAACCCTTTGCACTCGAGGGCTCCGGAGCGGAGCCATTTAAAATTGGTCTTCAAAGGGTTAATTTTCCATCTTATTTTCATAAAGTAATACATTTTTTTTCTGTGCGTACATTGATTTAAATGGAAAATATTTGATCTATTATTAGATTTATGTATTTAAGACGAGCTTGAAGACAAATTTTTAATGGCTCCACTCCGGAGTGTAAAGGGTTAAAGCGGAATTTGCTATCTATCTTCCGTTCTGGTAGCGAATTGCCCGATTTTGGTTTGTTGTTCTACGTCATTTATTGTAGACTTTGAGCTAATTAGACCGGGAACTACACTTTAACGTGAATTCTGAACCACACACCAACATCCATGCTACAGCCAGGATTCGAACCAAAGTCCAGAGCGCTAATCAATTGACCATCGGGCCACCTCGAATTGCCTGAGATCAAATTATCCACTATTCGTAAGCAATAACAATTTTATTGGTATTTTGTTTATTTGTTTGATAAATCCAGTTTCTGTTGTGACTTTAACATTCAATTATAGTTTGAAATTTATATGCATTTAAATTTTTAAATTTTAGTTTACATAATTATGAGCAATATTTCCCCTCACAAATAATTTGAAATTCCTTTACGAAACTAGATTTTTATTTTCTTTTTAGTTTTATAAAAGGAACATAACAATGGATTTCGTTGAAATGTTTCCAAAATTGTGTGCCGAATAGATAATAAAATGAACCCCATTCTAACCGGTTGCGGTTCTAGCTGTTTGACATCTTAGTTGCACTTTCCTTGTCTTATTCTTGCGAGAAGTCTTTAGAGTAAAGGTGAGATTACGATGTCAATCATCAGGAGAGCTGTTTTCGCGGAAAGGGCATCAATTTTCGCTTTTTTTAATTCTTTTCTTACAAACAAGGAATATTATTCTTATGATAAAATTAAAATATCGCAACCAGCACGTGTATGAATCTGAAGGCGAAATAACTGTGGTTTCCTAATTTTTGCTTTTTTTGCTCATTACTGAGTCCAAAAAGTAAGACCCATTTTCAATTTAAAATTCCCGGCCATATGGAATTTCAGTTTTTTTTTCTTTTTTAGGTTGCTGGCACTGTCCTTGACATCTGTGTGAAATTTGACGTCAAAATATTCATTAGTGTTTGAGTTGCGCTTTTCTTTGGCAGACGCTAAAACTGATTCCGGCGATTTTTTGAAATGTCTTAATGAATTGAGCAAAGAACTTCCATTCAATTTTAAATATTCGTGTGCGGAAACGTATAGAATGTTGCAGAGATGCATTTGGTGAGCAAACTATATCGGAAAGAAATGTTTACAAGTGGTATAAACAGTTCAAAGAAGACAGAGAACGCGTTGAAGACGAAGAGCCCTCTGGTCGACCACCAATCTGAACCGACGAAGCTCACGTCCAAAAAATTAAAGATTGGGTGCTCGCAAACCGTCGATTTACAGTTAGAGACCTTGCTGATGATGTCGGAATTTCAAAAGGATCGGTCCATTTCATTTTAGGCCTCAAACGCGTCAAATCTCGATTGGTACCGAAAACACTGATTGCGCCAGCTTACACTGCATTGAATCTTCGTCACTGTTTCGCCAAAAAGGAAAGTCATATCGTTCCACAACCATCGTATTCACACCGTGCGACTTCTGGTTATTCCCTGAACTCAAAAGACCAATCCGGGGACACCGTTTTGAGTCAATTGAAGAGATTCAACGTGAATCGCGCTTTGAAGGCCATCCCTGCCAATGATTTTTTAGCATGCTTTGAGGATTGGAAAAAAAGTTGGCATAAGTGCATTGTGTCCGGAGGGGATTACTTTGAAGGCGATGAAATAAACTTGACTACTTGACGAACGAAAACCAATACTTGACTATGAGATATTTCGACACTGATATTGAAGATTCGGTGTTATTGAAGAAATGCAACGGATCACTTTTTACATGACAAAATAAATCGTGATCTTTTTATGCCATAAGGGCTGCACGACGTTACTCACTTTACACTACTCAAGGGGCGCGTGTAACTTGAAGATAAGTCACGGATACGGAGTAACAATGCCCGCGCAACACTCTACGATCCTAATAGTACTGGGACCTACGGTTTAAAGTGGATTCCGAACCCCCAACAAGCATCCATGCCACCATCCTGATTCGAACCTGAAGCCTGTGATACCAAAGATCAGAGCACTAGCCAATTGGCCAACAGGTCACCCCAAAAATGTGAAGCTATAAAATAAAAAATAAATAATAATTTAAGTTATTATTTAGAACAGATTAATTTCGTCTCGTAACACGAGAAACTTTCACTTCAAAAACTTTTATTTGTAATATACGCTGATTTTCACGTGATTTTATTCATACGAGTGTTTTAAAACTGGCATGGAAAAGATTCTGCTACATATGACGATTGGACCTCATCAAGTCGCGTGCTCTGTCGTTCATTGTGAATTGTCTGGCTTTCTTTAATAAAAATAGATTATTGCTTCAATATCCTCAAAATAGTGTCTGAGGATTAGTTTATGTTTATGGAAGTTAATTTAACCATCAAATTCTCTATCTGAATTGGGTAATGCATCTAGTAGTATTTGAACAATTTGTTCTTCATAGAATTCTGAAGTTATTCATTTTGTTTTATTCCTATAGCTATTGAATTGGATAGTTCTTGTGGAGATTCTGCACTTTAGGGATCCGATTTCGCTAAGTCTCTTTTCCGCGCCACATGGAATCGCCAAAACCGCAGTATTTTGTAACCTCAGTGACCGTTTTGCTGGTTTATTAAAGGACTGGGCGAAAATCGCTAGGGAAAAAGCCAAATAAGCAAGTGGAACCTTAAAGTGCAGAATTCCCGATCTTGTAATATTCTGACTAATTGTTTCATTCCAATTCATCATTTCTCGTGTCGCTGAGCATTGGTATACTCCCATGTATATTCTTCCACCAAAGTATGTCCACGTGATAAAAAAACTGAAATTTGATTTCAATTTATTAATTTTTTCTGGTATCATTCATATTATTGTACAATTCCATTGTATTGCAATTGTAGGTTTTTTTTTATTCTTCTGTTGGTCGCCGAGGCAGTAAAAATAGTAGTCAAATAGAATTTTTGAAATTAAAAGGACAAATTCTGAGTTGTACTTAACTTTACAGTTAATGAACGCAAGAAAATAACGAATCAATGTGCTACAAATTTAAACGCTGTTCCACCTATTTATTCGTGCAGTACAATGAACAAATGCATGTGCAATTTATATCTAACAATGATGTTAGTAAAAAGTAAGCTTGCCTACTTTAATAATTGTTAAACCTTTTTGGATGCCTTTTTTATAGTTTCAGAACCATTTTATAGCTGCAGGCAATTGAGTAATTATACCATCTGACCGTGGCAATTTTTTAAAATGTGGGTCATTCAATGCAAATTATCATTATTGTTTTTTCTTTTTAATTAAGTACTACCTAAAGGTGCCTCTAGGTTTGCAATGTCCATTTTCGATCACATACCGTTTCACTTGATCCATTCTTTAATACTTTAAAATGACCCTTATCAGTAATGTATGACGAAGATGTAATTTTTTCCAATTCAATTTCAGTCACTTCACTTTGGTTTTGATTAAGTGTATCGCTAGTACAGGGCTCTGGATCAGCGTTGTCGGGGACAGCAATACTATCATTTTAGGTTCGGCTAATCTCTTCAATTCAGTTGCACTGTTCGTTTGTTTCTTCCTCACTCTTAAATTATCGACTTATTTAAGGTTACTTCGTATTTTCTTCAAACTCCATCTTTCTTTTTCGTTTGTCACTCGCACTAAGATAATAGAGAGTTTTTGCATACCGTATTTTGGACGTCCGTTAGCTTTTTCTCCCTAGCGCGCATGCTCATAGGAAATTGCGCATGCGTATCTGTAATAATGTTTTCCTGTGAGCATGCGCGCTAGGGAGAAAAAGCTAACGGACGTCCAAAATACGGTATGCAAAAACTCTCTATTTTCTATTACTAGACACTTTATTATCTGTTAGTAGGACTGCAGGCCTTGGCCCACCATGGGATTGTTGCGCTAATAAAAAAGAAGACATGCAACTATCTAATTTCCACAACCAACTCATTAACTTTATGACTGATCGCGGGCGAAACAAAAGTAAAATTGTGCCGTAGGAGAATCCGCGAAACAAGGGATTTCCCCTCTTTCTGGAAGTCTGTGACTTGCCAGCGGGTATTCTCATTTTAACTTTGTAAGCACCTATTCAAGAATCAGGGGAATTCCCTGACAAGTGAACTTAAAAATGTGCCAGTGGCACAAGGATGGCAGCGAGAATACCCACTTTTTATTTTGTAATTAGTACCTTTTCATGAACCAGTCCCTAGTATCGAGATTACCCGTGCGTAATTGGTGCTATTTCTGTTACTACCAAATAAGTGCGCTATTTCTATTACTACCAAATACGATACATTTTTCATACAAATGAATATAATCAAAATCTTTATACACCTTTTTTTATAATTTATCCCTTTAGTAACTTAACATTTATTATATACAGAATTAATAAATTTTACTTTATTTTGTCATAATAAATGTCAGGCCTTTCTTGTACTCACAGCCTCGTTGCTTGGGCCAGGGCCCTTGGCAGTTTGCCTCCTGTCTTGCCACCCTATTGTTACACTATTGGCTGCAGGAAACTATTTAATCAAGTCATCAAGCTGGTAAAATTCAAGTTCGATACTACGAATTTCTATTGGCATTTTATATCTTTTTTTTCATCGGGCAAGACTTGAAATTTTTAACTCTAACTGTAATTGATAACTGTATATTTGATTCGAATTGATCGAACCAAGTTGATTTTTTGGTGCTATTTCTTTAGTTGACGTAATTGGAGATAGGACGACGAATAAAAAAACGGTAAAATCTAATATGACGTATTAGATTACCTAATATGACGTATTAGATTACCTAATATGACGTATTACCAGACGCAGTATTTGAATAAGAAGGACTAATGGAGCTATTGGAAGATTCACAAAAGCCTCGATTTTCCAATGAATTAAAAAATTAAAGTAAAAGGATAGATTTGCAAATTCAGAGTTATTAGAGGATCTAGGGAATTTCTATGGATTAATGAATGGCACCCAAAAATAAAACATGGGTCAAATCGCATAGGGCTGTTAGGATTTGGCGACTTTTTTGTGGCACCAATTGAGTGATGTCGCCTAATGTAGTAACACAGGTGTTTAGTATTGTTTGCAATTCACTTCATTTACAATCCTAACCCGTTACTTGGCGGATTTTGGCGAAAAGAATTTTTGGCATCAAATCTCAAAGACCCCTGTTTTGCAATTTTGAATATGAACAAATAATATATTTATTTCATCTACTTTTATCATGCATTTTCACAAAAAAGATAAAAATATAGTTGATATAGATAAAAATTCAACTTGTCTACTTTTTTTCCAAATTTTCATTAGTCCAGAGTTTACTATTTTTTTCATTTTTTAATATTAATGACTGTATGACTCATAGCAATGGAAAATCATGAAACTTTTTTTTTTAATGCAGCTGGCAAACACTTAGACAGCTTGGTCTTGGATGCCTTAAGGCAAGCGCTGCACAGATGTACTCACTTTGCATTACCCAGGGGGCACGTGTAACTCGAAGATAAGCCACGGACGCGGAGTAACAATGCCCCCGCAACGCTCTACGATCCTATTAGACCGGGACCTACAGTTTAAAGTGGATTCCGAACCACTACAAACATCCATGGCACCGCCGGGACTCGAACCCGAAACCTGTGGTACCGAGCGCCAGAGCGCTAGCCACTCGGCCATTCAGGCCCCATCTGTAACTGATATATGTTTTCATTAGAATTGGTCAAAACTAGTTGACTTTTTTTTGTGCCATTTGTTTAGTTAGCGTAATTGGAGTCCCAAAGTAGCATTTTAACAAAAGAGATATTTGTCTAAGGACTAATGCGGATATTAGAAGATTCACAAAAGCCTTAATTCTCCAATGAACAGGGGCAAGCTTCAGGTTCAAATCCTAGCGGTAGCAGAGATGTTTATGAGTGGTCCGGAATCCACGTTAAACTGTAGATCCGGTCTAATTGGCCTAAAGTGCGCAAAAAATGATTATAAGGCGACAAGCCAAACCAAACCAAACCAATGAATAAGGGATTAAAAAATGTTATTGCTTTTACAGATCGTATAATCCAGACTACTAAAGGATAGTTTTGCAAATTCAGCATTATTAGAGGATCTGTTGACTTACTATGGATTAATGAAGGGCAGCCAAAAAAACATGAAAAAATATTGTATTTATTTCATCTGCTTTTATCATACATTTTCATGAATAAGATAAAAATATTTTTGTTCATATATTTTTATCATTTTTCTTTCATTGTTTGGTATGATAAAAAAGGTAAAAAATGGTAAAAAAGATAAAAATATTTTTGTTCATATATTTTTATCATTTTTTTCATTGTTTGGTATGATAAAAAAGATAAAAAATGGTAAAAAGATAAAATAATGGTTTGGTAAAAAAGATAAAAAATGGTAAAAAAGACAAAAATATTTTTGTTCATATATTTTTATCATTTTTTTTTCATTGTTTGGTATGATAAAAAAGATAAAAAATGGTAAAAAAGATAAAAATATTTTTGTTCATATATTTTTATCGAATTCGCTGACCACATGCGATGCTGTTACTACTTTCAGAATCAAGGAGACTCGATGGTGATGTGTCTAGCGCATGTAAGCATCCCGCATCGACACACAGGTTTTCTATTGGGAGTTTGCGGGTGTTTGTCTCTTTCGACACTCAAATGCTGTACAGTTAGGTCTGAAAGGTTTTCCGAAAGAACATCATAGAGTGTTCATAGCATACATAAAAGGACATTTATATATAGTTTACACATAGAAAAATGTCGATATTTTATTGCCTTTATCCTAAAAAAATCAATAAGATTCATAACTTTGATTACTTTAAAAAAATTAATAAATCAGTTAGAATGCTGTTGGACACCTTAAAATTACATCAAATAGCCTGTTATCATAATAGTGCCACTGATAGAGACACAGGGAATCCTGATAGCTATCTGATATGCCGTTGTATTTTCAGATGAGTCCCTATTTTAAGTGCAGTGTCATGTTCACCATGTTGGGAGAGTAATTAATCGTTAACGTAATATCTTGCATTATGCATAGTCATAACAAACCAGCATTGGAAGCTAAGGTATACATTACCATTGGTTATAAGTGCCTCCGGTATATATCTGGTACTTTCACTATCCAGGGTCATATTTCATTCATATGACATTTATGGCTGCACCAACAAACTATTGCATGACCGCGTGTCATATTTGATCTCTATAATTGTTTTCATTAGAAATCTGACAAGTATATAGTATATCGATTTTTTGGCAATAGTTGACTATTTTTTTAAATCGTTTTATTTTTAATGAGTTCAGTTTTAGTTTATTGATTTGTATGATTTTTGATTTAGTATTTTCACAAATCATGATTTATATTTAACTTAAAATGATTTGAAATACAGATTAGTATAAAGCATTATTATTATATGTTTAATATTATTCGCAAAAATTATGTCGTAAAAACTCAAAATAGAGAAAGGGAGGAAGAAAAATCACACTTTAAAAAAGATATATTCGCTTCAGTATTAAATTCCGTAGTTACGTCAACATAAATCAAAATTTTTATTAATGATTCCTTTAATTAATCATATGTATAAATGATGATGATATCATATATGATTAAAAGAGGATCCACTTCATTTTTTAAGAAAATTTGTCATTTACAAAGTTTTTTATTTCAATAACACACAAAAGTAACTTTTTTTTGTCATTTATTTTAATTGAATGCCAAATACTTAGATCTGAAGTTATTCGCTATTAGAATGATAGACTCTTAGCAGATTCAGCGTTATTCATGGTTGCATTACTAGAGGCTTAATAATTTCACTCATATTGATCAATCGCACTTTTGAATCGACGCTTCATGAGAGCTACACTAAAGGACTACATCTTATTCTTCAGCTTAAAGTTTAGGACAATACGGTCTGCGAATTTATCGTCTTAAATCCAAGAAATGAATGATTTTACAAAAAAGCACGTGAAAATAATTTAAATACACCAATATGAATATATTATATTAAGAAATAAGAAATTTAAAAAATACACCAATAACTAATTAAAAAATAAACCAAACGATTTCATAAAAAAAATAACAAGCGAAAGAAATTTTTTGAAAAACTATAGAATTCCAAACGATTTTATAAAAAAGCACATGTAAATAATTTAAATAAACAAATAAGAATATCTTATATTAAGAAATAAGAAATTTAAAAAATAGACCAATAACTAATTAAAAAAAGAAACCAAACGATTTCATAAAAAAAATAACAAGCGAAAGAAATTTTTTGAAAAACTATAGAATTCCTGACGATTTTATAAAAAAGCACATGTAAATAATTTAAATAAACAAATAAGAATATCTTATATTAAGAAATAAGAAATTTAAAAAATACACCAATAACTAATTAAAAAATAAACCAAACGATTTCATAAAAAAAATAACAAGCGAAAGAAATTTTTTGAAAAACTATAGAATTCCAAACGATTTTATAAAAAAGCACATGTAAATAATTTAAATAAACAAATAAGAATATCTTATATTAAGAAATAAGAAATTTAAAAAATACACCAATAACTAATTAAAAAATAAACCAAACGATTTCATAAAAAAAATAACAAGCGAAACTATAGAATTCAAACGATTTTATAAAAGCACATGTAAATAATTTAAATAAACAAATAAGAATATCTTATATTAAGAAATAAGAAATTAAAAAAAATAGACCAATAACTAATTAAAAAAGAAACCAAACGATTTCATAAAAAAAATAACAAGCGAAAGAAATTTTTTGAAAAACTATAGAATTCCTGATTTTATAAAAAAGCACATGTAAATAATTTAAATAAACAAATAAGAATATCTTATATTAAGAAATAAGAAATTTAAAAAATACAAATTAATTAAAAAATAAACCAAACGATTTCATAAAAAAAATAACAAGCGAAAGAAATTTTTGAAAAACTATAAATTCAAACGATTTTAAAAAAGCACATGTAAATAATTTAAATAAACAAATAAGAATATCTTATATTAAGAAATAAGAAATTTAAAAAATAGACCAATAACTAATTAAAAAAAGAAACCAAACGATTTCATAAAAAAAATAACAAGCGAAAGAAATTTTTTGAAGAACTATAGAATTCCTGACGATTTTATAAAAAAGCACATGTAAATAATTTAAATAAACAAATAAGAATTACTCATGAAAGAATTTTAAAAAATAAACCAAAAACTAAATAAAAATATAAAACAAACGGTTTTATAAAAAAAGCAAGTGAAAGAAATTAAAAAAAAAAAATACAGAGTCCAAACGATTTTATAAAAATGCGCGTGAAAATAATTAAATAAACCAATAAGAGTACCTCAAAAAAGAAATAAAAAAAAAGAATAAATTGACAGCTAATTTAAAAAACAAACCAAACGATTTTATAAAAAAAATAAGTGAAAAAATTTTTTAAACTATATAATTCCAAACGATTTTATAAGAAATTACGTGAAAATAATTTAAACAAACCAATAATAGTACCACAGGAATGAAATTTAAAAATAAAATAAACCGAAAACTATTTTAAAAACAAACCAAACGATTTTATAAAAAAAACAAGTGAAAGAAATTTTAAAAAAAACTACAGAATTTCAAACGATTTTATAAAAAAAATAAGTGAAAGACATTTCTTTAAAAATTATAGAATTCCAAACAATTTTCTAAAAAAATACGTCAAAATAATTTAAATAAACTAATAATTTATAAAAATAATAATTTTAATAAATTATTCCAAAAATGTTTAATAAATTTATTTTTAAGAATAGCTCATGAAAGTAATTTAAAAATATAATAAATAGTTCAATAAGAATCTTTGAAAGTGGTCCAGGACATCGCTGACCCACTTTCCCCAAAACAATAATATATTTTATGGGTACTAAATAAATAAATATAACCTATATATTTTCTTTTGTTTTATGCTTCGAATGCACAGTTAAAATTTACTTTTCGTAATTTTTAAACTGATTGAGAGATTGGTCCATTTTTCTTTACTCTGAAGTCAAAATAAAAAATAATAAAATGCAGGAATTTTTTTCAATACCCTTTTAAGTACCACTTTCATTAATATTTTTACTGTCTTGTCTCATATGCACGTAACCGTGACGGTTGCAGTGATTAAGTAAGGGGCTACTTACGGAAAAGGGGGGCGCTACCGAAATCACTCGAGGTTCTAGCGAAGTGTTTACGAAACAAGGGTGGTCGAGCAGTCGTAACCCTGGGGATTACAAGCGTCGGCTTCTTCACGTTAAACAGGGGGATTAAGGGGCCCTTTCCAGGGGCCCACCCACGAAGACGGTTCGCGGCCAAACGATACGTAGTGCGATACTGAAAATAAGATGGCTAAAGATAGGTGGCTTCAAATCAGTTTGATTTATGACCTTTTTTTTATATGCATGATATCTGAAAAGTATCTTAAAAATTCGATTACAAATCTGTTATTCCATTCGCTAATATTTAAATTTAAGAATTCTTCAATAATTCTTTAAAAAGAATTATTGAAGAAATATATGTGGTTAGATTTATTCAATAAATAAATTAATAAAAATTTCCTCAGAGCAATACATTTTATATTAATGTGCATATCTCCAAAAGAAGAAGAAAAAAAAAGAAAAGAAAATGAGCTCGCAATTAGTTGAACTCAAAGCATTAACCTCTTCAGAGATTTTTTTATAATGAGAAAAAAATGATTTAATTTCTTTTTGTTTTATTACGATTTATTTATTTTATATTGATAGGTATTAATATATATATATATATATATATATATATATACACGCACACACACACACACGCACACACACACACACGCACGCACGCACGCACGCACACACACGCACACATTATATATATATATATATATATATATATGTGTGCGTGTGTATATGTGTTGTGTGCGTGTGCGATGCGTGCGTGCGTGTGTGTGCGTGCGTGCGTGTATATATATATATATATATATATATATATATATATATATATATATATATATATATATATATATATATATATATATATATATATATATATATATATATATATATTTATATATATATATATATATATATATATATATATATAATGTCCTCTTTGTGATCGCTACACCTTAATACCCATTTATAAGTTAAATGATTTCATACATTCCGGAAATAAATTTATTATTATTACTGGAGTAAATTATTAAAAGTAAAAATATTCAATATATCTAGTATTATTTTTGTCAAATTTTAACAATTTTATCAAATAATCAGGTGTTCTAATGCAGATGGCATATTTGCAAATAGTCCAAAATTTTAAATAATTGAGGAAAGCGGATTCTAATTTGAGAGCCACCGATCTAGACTGTTTAATCCATATATTTTTATTAGACTTATAATCTAGACTTTTTAACCCATACATTCTTTTATTAGGCTTAGGATCTAGTTTGATCTATATATTCTTTTATTAGACTTATGATCTAGACTGTTTTATCCCTACATTCTTTTATTAGGCTTATGATCTAGACTCTTTAATCCATACATTCTTTTATTAGGCTTATGATCTAGACTCTTTAATCCAGATATTCTTTTATTAGGCTTAGGATCTAGACCAGAAGTGGTCAACCCGCGGCCCTCCTTGAATATTTTTCAGGCCCGTGAGATTTATCACACATTTGCAAAATTTATTTATTTTAGGATGGCGAAAGTAGTGAAAACTAATGTATTAAAAAATACATTATTTGTGCATCCGTATATTCAGAATTACATCAAATATACAAAAGAAATAAGAAAACTTACAGCTGCTTATGAAAGCCGATTCAGTAATTTAGAGTTAGACAAATACAACAAAGGTTTTGAAATATATTCACCTCCCTTTCTTGTTGAAATTGAGGCGGCCCCAGAATATACCCAAATAGAATTGGTTAAACCGGTTCTCGTTAGATCACCGAAGTTAAGCATCATTGGGCGCGGTCAGTACTTGGGTGGGTGACCACCTGGGAACACTGCGTGCCGTTGGCAAATTTGGGACCTGAATGGCCGAGTGTCTAGCGCTCTGGCGCTCGGTGCCACAGGTTTCGGGTTCGAATCCCGGCGGTGCCATGGATGTTTGTAGTGGTTCGGAATCCACTTTAAGCCGTAGGTCCCGGTCTTCTATGACTGTAAGAGCGTCACGGAGCAAAAGTCAGGCTTCTACCTACGGGTGCTCCATCACAACAGAAGCTGCTTCCTTCCCCTTCAATCATGAGTCCATATGGGCTTGTGGGCTTGGCCAGCCAAGTGGGATAAGAAACAACAACAAAACCAACAGAATTGGTTAACTTACAATGCAATATACTTAAAACACATTTTCGAAACATCAGAATCAAAAATAGATTTTTATAACACTTACGTCACAAAAGAGAAATTTCTCAATTTGAGAAATCTGTCACAAAAAGTTCAATTTACAACTGCGAATCAATTTTGTCAAAAATGAAATTGACCTAACACAAAACACGCTCAAACATAACGGACGCAACACCCATTACGATGTGCAAATACCCAAAATGAGATTGATCTGCAGAAGCTAAGTGAAAGAGTGGAGAAGCAAATGTCGTACTAGTAAAATAAATACTTTTTTATGATTTCATTTTTTTTTTTTAAATTTCGTTTATATTTATATATTTTTTATTTTTAGTGTTATATACTTCTTTAAAAATAAAATATAATAATAGAAATAAATATATATGTTGGATTATTCTTTAAATAAGTAATGTTGGCAACACTTAAAAAAATCGTTTGCTTAAGATAATTGCCAAGTAAGATAATTATGAGTATGCTCATTAAAATTTTAATCTGAAGCTTAGGCAATCAAATAATAATCCGCAACAAAAGCGTCAATTTTAAATGAGAGATAATCCTAAACTATCAAGATAAATCTTCTACAGCTGAAGTTTGAATATAAAAATCAAAGCTCGAAAGGAAAATTCTTTGATTTAAAAACTCACAAACTTTGCATAAATATTTCTAAGAAATGCTTTTCTGACACTTTTTCCAACAAGTATTCTTTGTTCAAGTTTTAAACTATTAGTGATCGACCAACTACTATATTATTAAATTTTTTTACTATTTCAGAATCAGGAAAACTGAGAATTAAATTAAGTTTAATAAAAATGAAAACCGCAAAGCAACGAGTATGGTACAGCATAGCTGCAACTTTGGTATTTAACTAGATTTTTTTTAAATCTTTTTAGCTTTCATTCATACAAAATAATCATTAGTTAAAAAAAGTTGCAATTCATGTTATTTCATTGTAAAATATAAGGTAGTAGTTTTATGCTATTAAGAATAAAATTCTTAGTACTTGAACCTTAGGATATGAAAAGTTTAACTGTAATTACGTCCTTGGTACTTAACGTTACAATTGGCATTTTTCGTATGCAGACATTTTTATTGATTCATGTCGTCAAAAATTTTTATAATTCTAATAAATTTTATAATTTTATATTTCCCCCCTCAGTTAAAAACCGATTGAAATCATTCCCTTTATTTCACATGATATGCGCAAGATATGCATGATTCATATATAATTGTTTATTCGGCTTATGATCCAGACCGTTTAATCCATATATTTTTATTAGGTTTATAATCTAGTTTAATCCATATATTCCTTTATTAGACTTATGATATAGGCTGTTTAATCATATATTCTTTCATTAAGTTTATGATCTAGTTTAGTTCATCAAATTTTCATTAGGTTTATGATCTAGTTTAACCTACATATTCTTTTATTAGGCTTATGATCTAGTTTAATCCTTATATTCTATTATTAGGATTAGGATCTAGTTTAATCCTCACATTCTTTTATTAAGATTATGATCTAGGCTGTTTAATCCATATATTCATTTATTATGTTTATAATATTTATACTCCACTCAAATGAATTTTTAAAAATGACTTCCTACCCACTAGTTTGACATTAAAATAAATATAAATGCTTGCTTATTCTTTAAAATCGTAATGTTGGCAACGCCTAAAAAATCGTTTTCTTAGATCCGAGTAAGATAATTATGAGTTTATTAATTCAGATTTTTATATCAGACCAAGGCAATCAAATAATTATCTGCAATAAAAGCGTCAATATTAAATGAGAGATAATCGTAAACTATCAAGATAAATCTTGTACAGCTTAAGTTTCAATATAAAAATCAAAGCTCAAAAGTAAAATTCTTTGACTTAAAAAAGCACGATCTTTGCATAAATATTTCCAAGAATTAAGCTTGACACTTTTTCCAATAAGCATTCTTTGGTTAAGTTTTAAACTATTAGTGATCGATCAACTACTATATTATTAAAATTTTTTACTAATTCAGAATCAGGAAAACCGAGAATTGAATTAAGTTTAATAAAAAAGCAACGACCACAAACCACAAAGCAACGAGTACGGTATGGCTTAACTGCAACTTAGGTGTTTTAATTATTTTTTTAAAATCTTCTTAATTATCATTCATGAGTAAATAATATTCAGAAAGTTAGTTAAAAAAAAGTAGCAATTCTTATTATTTCAACTTTCATATTATTGCAAAGTTGCAAGTAGTAATTTTATGCTATTAACAGTAAAATTCTTAGTATTTGAATCACAGAATATGAAAAGTTTTGTAATAATTAAGTCGTCTTTACTTAACGTTACAATTGATATTTTTCTTATGCAGACATTTTTGTTTGACATAATTAAAAAATTTTATAATTTTTTCATTTTTCCCCCTCAGTTAAAAATCGATTTAAATCATTCTTTTATTTCACTTGATATGCACAAATCCGAGTCACATAATTGGGACCTCCCATACCTATGACATCACTTACTCTTAGCCAATGAAACAAGGCACGTGTCAAAGTCAAACTCGGTTTGTTTACAAGGTCATGTGCTGCCTTCTTATTAAACGTATCATAACATAGATATCTGGAAAACATGCGATTTATGAGACTTAATAAACGTAAGATTGTTGAATACAGAGCACAGTTTTGTACATAACATTTTATAATATGTTATATTTTTTATATATAACATCCGTGAAACTTGGGTTCCATTTACTATCAGATCAACAGAGACATTTGAAGAGGGAAGGCATTTTCTTCCGGGTAGATTTTTAGGGTTAAGTACCTCGGATTTGGGAGTAACATGGGAGAGAAATTGGGAAAACTCCTACCAAATAGCCTTAATGTCGATGTGGGACACTTGACACATATTGAACCAATCATTATCAAGTCTACATGTTTCTGAAAGTAGTGGCTGCAAAGCAAATTAAAGTTTGAGCAATTAAGACCACCAGCAAATTAAAGTTTGAGCAATTCCACTCGCTAGCTGCACACATAATCACAGGGCCACGAGTTGATCTTCCTGTATATTTGTATTGAATAATCCACCTTGAATGGACAAATGGAAATATTTTGATGCAGATAAGATAAAAGTGTACCACATGGAAAAAAAATATTCACTTGCTACTATTATTATTATGGGAGTATATAATAAAATATTTTTTTTTCCAATGGCAAGTTTACAGGATAACAGATATCAAACAACTACAAAGGAGAAGATATGAACAAATGACATGAGTTAATCCATCCACGTAAAGTCTGGCAACCTAATAACGCTGTCATAAAGAAACAGGAGGCAGTGCAGAATTGGAAGCATGTCCATTTCTTCCTGGTTATCACGCAGGAGACAGGGTCAGGAGCCAGTTTAATTCTGGAAGGTGCTTGCGGAGACAATCATGACCACAGAAAGGTTAATGCTACGTTAGGTTAAAGGTGCCACGGTTAATGCCCCCGATTTGGGCCATAATAGTTTATTTCTTTGTTATATTGAATAAATGTAAAACTTTTTCAATCTAAAAATGTTAAATACAGTCCATTCAAAGCACATTCATACAACAAATTACGTTAATAAATTTTGTTTAGATAAACAGTTATAATATTCTTATATTGATCAGAAGTTATTTTAATTCATTTAGATTAATTTTATTTATCAGTCCCGGCGGTGCCATGGATGTTTGTAGTGGTTCGGAATCCACTTTAAGCCGTAGGTCCCGGTCTTATATGACTGTAAGAGCGTCACGGTGCAAAGTCAGACTTCTACCTACGGGTGCTCCATTACAACAGAAGCTGCCCCTTTCCCTTCATCCATGAGTAGATCACTCATAGGATGCCCGTCCCGCACTGCAGGACAATGAGGATTAGTCACAACAACAACAACGGCCATCTTTTGCACACGAGGGCTAAACAGACAGGGATCTACAGTTTAACGTGGATTCCGACCCACTCACAAACATCCCTGCCTTTGCCAGGATTCGCACCTGAAGCCTGCGGTACCAAAGGTCAGAGCGCTAGCCAATTGGCTATCATGCAGCCTAGGGGTGGGCAGAGATTAGGTCAACTGGAGCCTCATACTAGCTTCCTATTTCTTTTGGGAGAAATGTCATATACTGTGTTATATAAATATCATATAATGTCATGTCAGAAATGTCAAAATTCGATACAATATCTAATATTTATTTTAACTTCATTAAAAATCAAATTGATAATATGAATTTTGAAGAAATACATAATTGAGAATTTTTTTAAATAAATACAATTGAAAAAATTAACAAAATAATTAATAACTATAGTTTCAGCCTATTTTCTTTTGATAGTTTTTTTTAATCTGATGTGTAATTTATCAAGGCTGTCCGCAACAATTTTTAAGAAGCTGATTAGTTAATTATGAGAGATATTTTGACGTGACAAACTTCATCGTTGACTATAAATATTTACAGGAATGTGTTGTACCAAAAATTGAAAATAGTCGCCATGCTGCTGTCTTTTAGGATACGTTGTTTTTGGCGCCAATTTCTATAATTCAGTTAGGGAAAGAGGTTTGCGTTGCATTTGTAAGCCTGCACTTCCTTCATTTTTAACGCTTCGATTTCCCACGATGTGACATGGTTGTCGGGTCAAAGTAAAACACCCTATCCAAGGCCTACCTTTTCGTTAAGACAATAATAAAAAGACCCTTAGGGGCTCCTTCTTTTAGCCTTTTTTTTCTTATCTCAGTTGGTCGGCAGCAACAACTAGACAAAGTCATAGAATCTGTTTGGTCCCATGGA
Organism: Caerostris darwini; assembly: GCA_021605075.1. Classification (NCBI taxonomy): domain Eukaryota; kingdom Metazoa; phylum Arthropoda; class Arachnida; order Araneae; family Araneidae; genus Caerostris; species Caerostris darwini. Next base: position 675,657 of record BPLQ01002541.1, on the reverse strand, counting down.
AGGAGGGAAAGGGAGAGGGACAGCTTTTGTTGTTATGTGTCACCTGTAGGTAGAAGTCCGACTTGGTTCCGTGTCGCTGAAGAAGGAGGGCAGTGTCTTCCGGAAGACTTTTTACTCCAATACCCCGCATTTGAGTATCGTATGGGAGAAAACCTGGATAACTCCCACCAGGCAGTCCGACTAATGAAACAAGATACTGAACATCACAAACGCCATCGAGTCTCCTCGTCATTTGAAACAGTGTCTACAACAATGCCGCCAGTGGATTGAACCTCAGCTCTGATAATGATCACAAGCGGCGCGCGTTGCCAATGAGCCACGAGTCGGGCAGAAATTCATCCATTAGGATTGCACATTGATTCGCCGCCAAGCATTCGAGATTACCATACTATACGCCACTACTATTATCACTCTAGATATCCTTGCTTTTACTTATGTTGAGAAAATAAAAACGATATGGAAAATAAATGTCAATTGCCATAAGCAATGAATAGCAAGCAAGTTGTCATCAATCTTTTGGGTATTGAAGGACATCGAGTCAAGACTTCGAAACCTCATGAAATCGCAAAAGATTTATTGTTGTCTTACGTACAATATCGCTAGCGATTTCGCATTTGCCTGAGGCAAGGCAACTCGAAGGTTTCATGCAAGGCAACCTGAAATACTCATTTTAATACAGGATTAAAAATTAATCTTCCCACGAGTATATTTGTTGTGTTCCGAATAAATATAAATACGAGAAACGACTAAATAATGTGTTTTCTTTTTCTTCACTTTTCCTCGTGTTCTGTTGTTTAAGTTTTTGGTATTATTGCCTTGAGATAAGACATAAAAATAATTTTGTATACTACTGTGCCCAAAAAGTAAGACCAATTATTTTTTTTCAAATTTTTTTTTTATTTATTCTTCTAAATTTATTTCATCGCCAATGCACTTATGCCAACTTTTTATCCAATCCTCAATGCATGCTAAAAAGGCCTTCAAAGAGCGTGGCGATTCACGTCGATTCTCTTCAATCAACTCAAAACGGTGTCCTCGGAGTGGCCTTTTGAGTTTAGGGAATAGCCAGAAGTCGCACAATGGGAATACGGTGGTTATAGAAAGATATGGGTTTCATTTTCGGCGAAAGAGTCACGAAGAATCAATGCAGTGTGAGCTGGCGCATTCAGTGTTCACGGTACCAATCGAGACTTGATGCGTTTGAGGCCCAAAATGGAATTGACCGATCCTTTTGAAATTCTAACGTCATCAATATGGTCTCTAATTGTAAATCGACGGTTTGCAAGAACCAAATCTTTCATTTTTTGGACGCGAGCTTCGTAGGTTGAGGTTGAAAGTCGACCAGAGGGCTCTTCGCGTTCTCTGCCTTCTTTGTACTGTCTATACCACTTCTAAACATTTCTTTCTGATATATGAATGCTATATCAGTTCAATTTTGTTTGCGGAAACGTATAGAATGTTGCCTTCTGCATCATTCTATACGTTTCCGCCAACAAAATTGAATGCAAGTTCTTCGCTCAATGAATTCAGACATTTCAAAAATCGCCGGAATCAGTCTTAGCGTCTCACAAAGCCAAGCGTAACTCAAGCACTCATGAATATTTTGACGTCAAATTTCACACAGATATCAAGGACAGTGCCGGCAACCTAAAAAAGAAAAAAAAATGAAATTCCATAAGCCCCGGGAATTTTAAATTGAAAATGGGTCGTACTTTTTGGACACAGTAGTATAATGTAGTAATAATACTCAATTTAAAATGTCATTATTTTCCATTTTTTTTATGTTATTACCTGGAACATTAGATGCACACGTGCTTCTAATCTGCAAGTTTTCGACAAAGTGCAAGTAACTGTCAGTGGCCATCACTCAAAATTCTTTTTTTTTAGTTGTGCCAGTATTGCAGTTCATGGACAATGTAAACAAATTCAAGACAGTTTTTAAATCAAACAGAAAGAAAAAGAAGTGATATACTTTCCGTGTGTTACTAATATGATAAAAATATTAGAAAAATACTTGAAGTTACAAGTACCTGTTGAACGGTTCAGTTTCGGTACTTTCTTGATTATGCTAGGTTGACAATTGCATTCCACTTCCCACATAATAGGTGTAGCATTCAGATATATCAAAATATTCTAGTAAAATTTAATTTTTTTTCTAATGCAGCTGTCAAATACTTAGACAGTCATCCTTATGCCATAACCAACAGCTGCACCGACGTTACACACTTCGCACTACCCAGGGGGCGCGTGTAGCTTAAAGATATGCCACTGACGCGGTTTGGTTTTGGTTTATCGCTCTACGGTCATATTGTGGACACGTTAGGATAAACAGACCGGGACCTACAGTTTAAAGTGGATTTTGAATCACTACAAACATTCATGTCACCGCCGGGACTCGAACCCGAAACCTGTGGTACCGAGCACCAGAGCGCTAGTTACCCGGTCACCAGGCCCGTACTACGGAGCGCGGAGTAACATTACCCCCACAATACTCTACGATCATATTAGATCGAGACCTATGGTTTAAAGTGGATTACAAACATACATGGCACTGCCGGGACTCGAACCCAAAACCTGTGACAAAGTGCCAGAGCGCTAGTCACTTGGCCATCAGGTCCCTGTCAATGCATCTTTTTTTTTCTGTTCACCATTCAGCAATTTACCTATGTATACCTCTGTTAGAGTGATGAAAGCAAGGTATCTCCTTCCGGAGTGGGGGGAGGGAACTTTTACAGATAACTGCTTTCGTTAAAAAGAACGTTTTTTTTTTATATTTTAGTGAAATATTTATTTCAATTTACTTAAGTCCAGAACATTCCGAAGAAAGGACTTCATATATAAATGTCCTTTAATGCCCGACTCGTAGCTGCCGTAGCCTAGTGGTGAGCATTAGGGATGAGGTTCAATCCACTGTTTCAAAAAAACAGTGGAGTCTCGAAGGCATTTGTGATGTTCAGCCTCTTGCCTCGTGAGTCGGACTACCTGGTAGAAGATTTCCGGGTTTTCTCCCATACGATATGGACATGCGGGTTAGTTCCCCCTAAACACTTCTCTCCTCCTTCAGCGTCACGGAGCCAAGTCAGACTTCTACCTACGGATGATCCATCACAACAGAAGCTGCCCACCTGCCCATTTCCATTCTTCCATGAAACCACACGGGTTCCTGGAACTGGTCTAGATGTTACTGTCTACCAAGTAGGATAAGAAACAAACAAACATGTCTTTTAATGTGTTTCATGGTAGAAAACCAGGAAATTTTCTGTCCAGTCAAAGTAAGATTGACGAGGAGCAGTTATACATGCTGCCGTATTTTGCATCGAGTCCCAAAAGTTTTAAAAACAATAACACCAACACATCTCTACAATGAACTCCACTTTGATTTCTTCTGAATACTAATTACATGCTGGGTTAATAGTCCATATGGTTAATGGTATATTCGTTTTAGCGATCTCCTTACCATAGTTGCATGGCATGCATTAGAGATTTTCCATGCATTTGATATTTGTCACTTAAATGACGATAAGTTTCGTGTAAATAATATGCTTTTTAGATTACCATTGTTACGCAAGGTAATGAGGTTATGATATAATAACATTAAGGGTATTAGATATAATAATAGAAGATAATTTTAGAGTTAAATATCATTTTCCTAAGATGGGGTTTTTCACCAAAATATTTGAAATTCTCCCACCTCGTCCCAAATCTGGGTGGAGGGCCGCGTGGCTAGAGCTCTAGTGCTCGGTACCACAAGGTTCGAGTCCAAAAAGGCCATGGATGTTTGTAGTGGTTCGGAATCCACTTTAAACCGTAGGTCAGGGTCTAATAGGATCGTAGAGCTTTGTGGGTGTAGTGTTACTCTCGTCCGTAGCATATCTTCAAGCTACAAGGGCCTCCTGGATAGTGCGAAATGAGTAACAGCGGTGCAGCCCTTGCTGATGGCATGAAGATTAACTGTCTCTGTATTGCCAGCTGCATTAGAACAACATCTTCCCATATCTAGTCGTCTTTCGGAAGGTATTAAATCCTTTGATGCGGGACCTAGATGATCCCATGCCAAGCGTCCTTCAAAAATGGAGGAAAGTTTTTTGCATATGTTGCATTTCCATCCGAACTGAAACAAATAATTATGGAGTGTGTTGGTGCATTATGCTCGAAATTTACTTCTTCAAGTGTTAACGCTGTTAAAGACTGTCAAGACATTTTTCGACCACTGCAGTACAAATTGAAGTTTTCTATATGCTTTAATGCTTCTTTGTAAAACAACATTCCAAGCACCCCCTCCAATTAAACAAGCTCTTGCTGCTGCCCGTTCGAGATTTTCGTTTGGCAACGTCTTATGCCACTTTACTTGTCTCTTTCGACGTCTTTCCTAAAGTCGTCTTTCCGACGTGTTGTTAAAATCTGGAGTCGAGAAGTAAGATAAAATTCAAGTTAAAAGCAATTATGTGAGAGTGGGTCGTGTCAGAATCGGTTTCTGATTGGCGAGCCATGTACCAACTGAACCAGAATCCAATTCAATGCATTAGGCCAAGACAAGATTTCCATGAACTAAATTTGTTATATTGCTTAGGTGGTGCCCGTTGGTGCCATGGATGTTTGTAGGGGTTCATAATTCACTTTAAACCGTAGGCCTCAGTCTAATAGGATCGTAGATTGTCACAGAGCCCAATCAGACTTCTCACCCACATCATTCCCAAGCTGTAAAGGGGCAACTCAGCTCTGGGCACAGTGATGTGGTGTGATGTAGTAAGGGTAGTGTAACTCTTGACCCAGTGGTAAATTTCATAAAGGGCTCTGTTCTAATCCACTGGAGGCTTCCATTGCAGTCACTGCTTTCAGAAATGAGAAGATTAAATATCAATTCTGTGTAAGCATATGTAAGCGTCTCACCTCTATAGTCAGGCTACTTGATGGCAGTTTTTCGGGTTTTCTCCCTTACATCACGCAAATGCGCAGCAATTAACCCTGATAGTCTTCTTGAGATGCAGTGTCCCTTCCCATCACCATCGGTGGGCTATTCGTGGTATACATGAGCCCACGGATGTTTCACTCTCACCTTTATAATTGGCAATGCCTACATAGTTCAAAGTGCGGAGGGGTGAAATGAGAAAGAGTGCCATCCTTTCATCATCCGTCTGTGGACTATTCGATAAAATAACGAAAAAATAATATAGTATTTTATAGTATATGATATTTTTATATAATATATAAAAAAAATAATATATTTTTGCATTAATATATAAATATTAACGTAAAAATATATTAGCTAGGCCTTGATTCTGATAAATCATGATATATGATCCATGTCACATGATTTTTGATGTTTATTATGTATTTTGATGTATTATGAATCATGGCATATGATTTGCCACATGTTCCCTTCATTAATATATTTTCTGTATTGAAATTCATATCCGCTATTGATATCATTTGTTTATTCTCTTATAAATGATTTTTTTTGAAGAAGAAGAAGAAAGAGGATTTTTTTTTGTGCGGGTTTCAGTGTAATTCAACAATGACCGACTAAGTAAAAAAGTTTAGTGAACTGTCTCTTTTCAAATCAAAATTTTCTCTCACTATTATATTGACAAGAATCATTTATCATTCTTACATTATACATCTTTTCATTCAATTTTCAATTCAATATATATATATATATATGAAAAAAATTTCATTTCGTGTTCAATGAAAAGGAGAAACTTGTAAAGGTGAGAAAAAAATACAGTACTTTATAAATATTACTGAAAAGAAAATTTAACATTTTTTTTTTATTACTTATTCCTTTTTTTGTACTAATTCCTTTTTTTCATTGAGAACGTCTAATAATTGAATTTGTATAAGTATCAGATATAAATTACTTCTTAAGTATTATCCTTTTCCTCTTAATGAAGAGGAAAAGGATAATACTGCCTTGGCACATTATGGCGCAACAGCCCCATAATGTGCCAAGGCAGTCTGCCTACTGGCAGATTCCGAGGCAGGAGATGTTTAGTTTTAAGATGTAGGGTTGACCTATACCCAATGCTCTTCTGCCATATTAAACAGGGACCTGATGGCCGAGTGTCTAGCCCTCAGCATCACAGGTTCGGTTCGAATCCCGGATGTTTGTAGTGGTTCGAAATCCACTTTAAGTCGTAGGTCCCGGTCTCATATGATCGTAGAACGTCACAGAGCATAATCAGATTTCTTTTCACCCACATTCTTTCCAAACTGTAAAGGGTAACTCAGCTCTAGGTACAGTGGTGTGGTGTAGTAGTAGTCATATTAAACAGGGACCTACAGTTTAAAGTGGATTCTGAACTGTTTCAAGCATCCATGGCGCCGTCAGGATTCGCACCCAAAGCCTCTGACACTGAGCGCCACAGATAAGAGAACATAATATTAAGGGGAACATAAGATCCGCCGGTGTAAATAAAAAGCTCACAAAAACACTCTACCAGACCAAATGTCGGTCAAAATCTAGATTCATTCTAATATAATGAGATTTATATTTTCAATCAACGTAAGATTTTTATGTATTTAGCATTCATAGCAACACATTTAATTACATATTGAAAAATGCATTTTTTTTATTAGTTATTGTTTACATATTAAATCTAACCATAATAATCTAACATTTTATGTATGTTTACTTTTTATTTATATTTACCTATTTTTTTTCTTTCTTGTAAGCGTATATTCTTTACATTTTAAGTCAATGAAAATATTGACTAAATTAAAATTATAAAAATGCACATTTTAATGTTTTGTTCCGACCTTTGTAGGTCATACGTCAAAAAATAAATTTTACATCCATGTTTGTTCAAGCCTTTAGAAGATGCTCAAATATTTTCAGTTGACTGTAAATATCAGCGTTATTTATTCTAGGTTTTTTATTTATTTATTTACTGTGCTGTTTTTAGCGAAATTATTCATTAAAATCAACTATTTTATTATCTTCTGACCTTTTGCTTCAAACTGATATGAATGCATTGAAATTTTTGTAAAGCCAATCTAGGATTAAAAGATATATTTTATATTTTTATAAAAACAAGATATAAAATTGAGTAGAATTAAAATAAAAATATATGAATTTTTTATGAAAAAAACAGAAGAAAATTTTAGAGAAAACTCAATCAATTAAAAAATGTTTATAGATAGACTTTTTTCTTTTTTTTAAACCTATATCATGCAAAAAGAATATTTCGATTCTAAAACTGCATTTACGCTAATGACCAAAGACAATACTAAAAGCCCCAGGTAACTAATAGCCTTTCTAACTACTCTCAAAGAAAATTTTGCTTAAAGCTGCATTCATATAAAACAAATTTGTATATTTGAATTCATGCTTAAATTAAAAAAAAGGGTATGAAAAAAGTAATGTGCAAAATTTTTTTGATAAGAAAATTCTATCAATAATATTGAATGTTTTTTAATAATTAAATTAAGAATGAATATATAAATAATTTAATAAATTTAAAATTAAATACTCATGTTGACACTTGATAACTTACTCCTCCCACAATCTAAGAACAAGACTTGGGAAAAATTTATTTAACAGGCAGAAAACTTAAAATTTCCTACCGTACCAGATGAAAAATTTACGCTTTGAAGCAAACAGAAGAGTTGGAAATAAAATTTTTTTCAAAGTAATAAGGTTTGGAAACTAGCTTATTGTTAAATATTTGGTGTGAAGGCGACTTTAATTTTTTTTATCGTATTCTAGCATTTTTTTCTCACTGGAACAGCTTTGGCATTTCATTTCCAAGAGAGAGGAATGTATGTAATTTGACATGTACATAATAACAACCCATCGCTCAAATTTGACAGCAGACAAGCAGTATTGTGGGTAGTCATATTACATGAAATTATTATTTTGTACTAATGGAACATAATTTCCTATGAGCATGCGCGCTAGGGAGAAAAAGCTAACGGACGTCCTACGGTAACTAACGTACGGTATGCAAAAACTCTCTATTAATTGCCTGCCATTACTCTATTTATGCCTTTTTTTTACCAATAAATTTATTTATTGATTAAAATTATATTTTTTAATAATTATAAAATTATTTAAAATTATTAAAAAATTATTATATTTTTATTATAAAATTATTAAATTTGTAATTATTAATTTATAAATTAATTATTTAAAAAGAATTACAAAATAACATTTGAAACCGGTAAATAAAGTTCTAATTTAGAAAATTGCAAATAGAGAATTATCTCAATTTAAATCTATGCGAATTTTTTTCCCCACACATAATATCTTAATACCTGATATAACGAGGAGATTCTTGTACTTACGAAATGATAGGTTATAATATTGAAAAAATTAGGTTGTATTAATCTCCTTCCGCGTTGTTTTTAGCCGTAAAATATATGGCTATTATTTGGGGGGTTTTCATGTCCTTGATAATTTTTAATTTTGTTTAATTTTCTTTCACGGGGTTTTTTTTATACATATTTATTCACAAAATAATTGAGTATTTAATAAATAATTTAGTACAACAACTAATTCAGAAGAAAAATGAATTAAAATTTTTTTTTTAAAAATCGTCTGGTGAAAGACGATTTTTTTTTCAAATTGAAATATTTTTGAAGAAAAGAAAATCGTTTGGAATTCTATTTTTATTTTTTTTACAATTGCTGTTATATGTTTTGTTCTCGCATTGAATTTTAAATTTTAGGGATAACCTGTATATCGGCGTAGCCGATTACAATTTATTATTTTTTTATCTTGCATCTATTTAAATTTGACTTATAAATTTCGCGTATTTTAATATGTTTTGATTGCAGAAAATATTCAAAATAAGCAATATTTTTTTCTCTTTATTGTCAAGATAAATATCTCGTCTTTACAATAATTATTAAATATTTTAAAGGGTGAAATATTTTAGAAGTGTGTTTTGACTACATAAAGAACTTCGATTTTAATAAATATTTTTCTTTTAAACTAGGATTTGTGTTAGTTCTTGGTCCTTTATATGTAGTTATATGCAAATTGTATCTCTAAAGGAAATTCGACTTAAATGATTTACATCAGACAAACCTATTGGAATATAATTGTATGCATTGCTACTTTTATGGAAATGTATTGCAGTATAGCACTATACTGCGCATGTATATCCCTCAGGGTTCGAAGGAAAGGCGTGATTTAATACGTTTCACATGAGTTACAAAGAATTACAAAATAGCATTTGAAACCATAAATAAAGTTTTAATTTAGAAAATTACAAATACATAGTTATTTCAACTTATATCTATTTTTTTCTCACATCTTAATATCAGATATTAAGCAGAAGATTATTATATTTTTGAAATGATAGATTATAATAATTTTAAAATTAAATTATAGTTTAAAAACACTAAAAAACACGCTTTTAGAGTTAAATATTTTAAACTAAAATGTAAAAAATATTTTTAACTAAAAAGTAAAAAATAATTGCTAACATAAGAATAAAATGACTGACGAGAAAATGAACGTTCTAAAAGCGAGGGGTGCACAATATCAATCGTTATAATTTTTCACTAGTTTCATTCCGAAATGAAGAGTTAGTTTTAAAATGTCATACAAGGCACCCCACGCTTTTAGAACAGTGACATTCATTTTCTCGTCAGTCATTTTATTCTTATGTTAGCAATTATTTTTTACTTTTTAGTTTGATTAACTCTAAAATCGTGTTTTTTAGTGTTTTCAAACTATAATATTTAAATGAGATCCCGGTACGGAGTTCTGGAATAATCTTACAATAATTTAATTGTGAGTAAAACAGAGGCTCAATGCGAATATGTCGAGCCAGCCAGGATTCGAACAGCGAATCTCCTGATCCGTAGTCAGGCGCGTTATCCGTTGTGCTGCTATCCCACGTAGGTTTGAATGTTTTTACTGAATACTTTCATTCTACATGGGTTAAATTGCTCTTCATAAGTTAAAATAAAATCACTAATCCAGGCGATCCTAATCATGATGAGATAATAAACTTATCGAAATATTTTAGTGTCATCGGTCCTTGATAAGGCTACATAGTTTAAATTAAATCTGATCGCTTAAAGTAGGGCAAAATCGAGCCCTAAGAGTCAGTTACAAACAAACAAACATACAGGTGAAACTAATAAAAGCGTATTAAAAATAGTTCTATGTTGGGTTTAAGATATTTGTATTCAAATCTCTAACGTCCTTCTATCTCTCAAACAATTTATTCGAATTCAAACAAGTCATCAAGGCGCTGACAAATTCATGGAAAAAAACTCCCCACCCCTAAATAACGGATGCTTCGACCCCTCACTATTTGCCATCACCCCCCGCGGTCTGGGAAACAATGGGAAAAACTCGCAGACGAGAGGTTTGCACACAGGGTTGAGTTGTTTTGCAGCGTTTTCTCAGGGGTGTCGCACGGGGGTTGAGCAAAGACAAGGAAAGTGGCATGAGACGTTACCAAACGAAAATCTCGAACGGGGAGTGGGAAGAGGGTGTTTACTCTGGAGGGTGTTTGCTTGGAATGTTGTTTTATAAAGAAACATTAGAAGTATCTGTAAAACGGATGCCGAAATAAATCGTTTGCTACTGGAAAAAATAAATAGGAGAAGGAAAAGAAGTATGAAGAGTGTTTTCATTGCGTTGGGTATATTTGTGGCTTTTGTTATCTTTTGTTGTTTCTTTATTTTGGATGGCTTTTTTTTCGGAAGGAACTTCCGTTTTGCCAAGTAGTTATTCTGGTTGGTGTAAATTTTTACGAAAAATACTTTTATATAAAAATGAATATTAATATTTAGATATAATAATTTAAATATTAACACAATTAAATAATTTAAATATTTATATTATTAATTATTTTGTAATTTAATATATTAACTTTCTATGACACAATATTAGTTTTTATTAAAAATATTTCACACACGTGTGTGTGTGTGTGTGTAAAAATATTTTTTTTGCTTGAATCTTAAAATGGTATTTTTTTTTAAATTTTTTTTTTGAGAAAAAAAAAATAGAATTTTGTAAACATAAAATATGTTTGTAGATAACTATAAAATGCTTTAATAATTAATTTAATTCACCTTAATTGACTATTATAGTTTGAAATTGGCTTCGATTTTCAAATAAAATCAATTGCTAAGAAATGTTTACATTTGTTCAAAGAATCTTTAAATCTTATTATTATTCTTCTTCCGCTCTGTCCGTTGGTATCGTAGGCTTCAAATTCGAATCCTGGCGGTGGCATGGATGTTTGCGAGGGGTTCCGAATCAACGTTAAACTGTAGGTCCCGGTCTGTTTAGCCTCGTGTGCACAAAGTGACCGTACAGCGACAAACCAAACAAACAATCTTCAAAGGCGCACAAGGCCCATGGTGGGCCAAGGCCGCGTGCCTTTTAGCAGAATTCGAAACATGCGATGTTTAACTTTTTACGTTGTAGATTTGTCAGCCTACGCCCTACAGTCATATTAGAACGGGGACTACGGTTTAAAGTGAATTCCGAACCACTACAAATAACATGGCACCACCGGGACTCGAAACCGGAGCCTGTGGCTCCGATCGCTAGACCGCTAATCTCATTTTTTAAAATACAAATCATAAATTCTATTACTTTACATTAATAAATATTTTACATTTTTAAATTATTTTCTTCTTATTATATTTTCTGAATTTTAATTATCCTTTTAATAGATTTTATATTTTAAAAGATTATTTTCTAATTTTAGTTATCCTTTTTTTTTATTTTCTAATTTTAATTAATTATTTTAGTCTTGCATATTATAATTACAAATAAATTAGGACCTATATATTTGCAATTGTAAAATGCATTTCTATTTAATTTTATAATTTCAATTTTTTTGCTCAACCATAAACGATTTTCATATAGAATATGTTTTGCAGTTTAAGTGACAGACTGTAAAAGTTTGTTTTGTTTGGCTGGTAATCATGCTCTACGGGTCTTTTTTTAATGCTTTTCGTATTAATTTAAAATATCGAGATAAGTATTATATCTTTATTCACCTTTAGTATATATATATATATATATATACTAAACACTGCACTATAATAAATAAATAAATATATGTATATATAATGTATATAATATATAATATATATATATATATACATTATATATATAAATAATATATAAATAAATAAATATATATATATATATAATATATATTATATATACATATATTTTTTTATTTATTATAGTGCAGTGGGTGCGGGCAACCAAATTGTAACTGGGTGTCGTTGGATTGCGCTACTTGAGGCTCAGGTTTGAGAACACACAGCTTTATTTGCACACGCAGAAACACCACACGCATGCAAGTAGAGACATACACTATTTAACACATTTATAGATAGATAACTATCGATTCGGGGAAAGATTCCCCTTCTAAGCCATAAATCCGAAACTCTGCTGTGCGCAGGATGCGCGAAATATACTTCCTCTCCGGGTGACAGTGCTTTCTCTCCGGGTGAGACTAGATGTGAAACCTGATTGCCAAATCCTGTCCTGTGTCTAAGTCCAGTATGGATATTGTGAATCTGTTGAATACAAAGTCTTTCCGTTGAAATCATGGAGAACGAGAGTCAAATGTTTACTTGAATGCCAATAGCAAAAATTTATTAAATAAAATAAATTGCGAAAAGATACATTTAACATATTTTTTCCATATCTGTTAGTAAATGTTCTTATTGAACAGTGCTTTCCGAAACAGAAAAATGTCATGAAATTTCGCGTTCTAATCAGCAGGCAAAGAACCATTATCGTTACGTTTTTATTCACATTAATTTTAGATATATAGAAGACTACATAGAGAAGGGACAATATAAAAAAAAAATTCGGTTCTAATATTTAGATTTGTAATATATTTATAGACCGTAAAAGATTTTTTAATTTGTATAGATATCCATTTTTATAACATATTTAATGCTAGTATTAATATCAAAGTTAATCACTAAATTCTTTGACCTTTAAAATTAGATTAAATATTAAAAATTAATGTTTTATAACATAAGTTTTTTAAGTAAAAAATTTTCTCAGTTATATATATATGTACACTGAAGTGACAAAAGTCATGGGATAGCAATATGCAAATTTTCAGATGACAGTAGCATCGCGTAGAACAGGTATAAATGCGCAGTGCTTTCGCAGAGCTTTCATTTCTGTTCAAGTTATTCATGTGAAGAGGTTTTGACGTGATGATGACCGCACGACGGGAATTAACAGACTTTGAACGCGGAATGTTAGTTGGAGCTAGACGCATGGGTCATGCCATTTCGGAAATCGTTAGGGAATTCAACATTCCCAGATCCACTGTGTCAAGAGTGCGCCGAGAGTATGAAATTTCAGGCATAACATCCCACCATGGACAGCGCAGTGGTCGACCGCCTCCACTTAACGACCGAGACCGGCGACGTCTGCAAAGAGTCGTAAATTCTAACACACAAGCAACACTGCGTCAAATAACCGCAGAAATCAATGTGGAACGTACAAGGGACTTGTCTGTTAGAACTGTGCGGAGAAATTTGGCTTTCTTGGGCTATTCCAGCAGAAAACCGACTCGAGTGCCTTTACTGACAGAACGACATCGCTTGCAGCGACTCTCGTGGGCACGTGAGCATATCGGTTGGTCCCTAGATGAATGGAAAACCGTGGCCTGGTCCGATGAGTCACGATTTCAGTTGGTAAGAGCTGATGGTAGGGTTCGAGTGTGGCGCAGACCCCACTAAGCCATGGACCCAAACTGTCAGCAAGGCACTGTTCAAGCTGGTGGTGGCTCCGTAATGGTGTGGGCTGTTTTTTCATGGCATGGACTTGGTCCTCTGGTGCGACTGGACCGAACATTGACTGGAAATGCTTATGTTCAGCTACTTGGAGATCACTTGCAGCCATTCATGGACTTCATGTACCCAAACAACGATGGGATTTTTATGGATGACAATGCGCCATGTCACCGGGCCACAACTGTTCGCGATTGGTTTGAAGAACATTCTGGACAATTCCAACGAATGATCTGGCCACCTAGATCGTCCGACATGAATCCCATCGAGCATTTATGGGACATCATCGAGAGGTCTGTTCGTGCCCAAAATCCTGCACCATCAACGCTTTCACAATGATGGACGCCTATCGAGACAGCATGGCTCAATATTCCTGCAGAAGACTTCCAACGACTTGTTGAGTCCATGCCACGTCGAGTTGCTGCACTTCGCCAGGCGAAAGGAGGGCCGACACGATATTAAGAGGTATCCCATGACTTTTGTCACTTCAGTGTATATATTACATACAGTCACCCTGGGGCTGTTGCGCAACTGATGATGTTTTTTACGATGATATCTTAAAGGATTTCTGTAACCTGTTTTTTATATTCTATTTGATTTACTACTGTGTCCAAAAACAAAGACCAATTTTCAATTTAAGATTTCTGGAGCTTATGGAATTTCATTTTGTTATTCTTTTTTAGGTTGCTGGCACTGTCCTTGACATATGTGTGAAATTTGACGTGAAAGTATTCATTAGTGTTTGACTTGTCTTTGTGAGACGCTAAAACTGATTCCGGTGATTTTTGAAATGTCTGAATGAATTGAGCAAAGAACTTGCATTACATTTTGTTTGCGGAAACGTATAGAATATTGCAGAAGGCATTCGATGGGCATTCCTATATCGGAAAGAAATGTTTACACGTGGTATAAACAGTTAAAAAAAGGCAGAGAACGCGTTGAAGACGAAGAGCCCTCTGGTCGACCATCCACCTCAACCGACGAAGCTCACGTCCAAAATATTAACGATTTGGGGCTTGCAAACTGTCGATTTACAATTACAGACCTTTTTGAAGATATTAGAATTTCAAAAGGATCAGTCAATTTCATTTTGGGCCTGTAACGCGTCAAATCTCGATTGGTACCAAAACCTCTGAATGAGCCAGCTCACACTCCATTGATTCTTTATGACTTTTTCGCCAAAAATGAAATCCATGTCTTTCCACAGCCACCGTATTCCCACCGTGCGACTTCTGGATATTCCCTAAACTCAAAAGACCACTGCGGGGATATCTTTTTGAGTCGATTGAAGAGATTCAACGTGAATCGCCGTGCTCTTTGAAGGCCATTCCAACCGAGGACTTTTTAGCATGCATTGGGAATTGGGAAAAAAATTGGCATAAGTTTCATTGTGTCCGAAGGGGATTACTTTGAAGGCGATGAAATAAATTTGGAAGAATAAATAAAGAGTTTCTTGAAAAGAAAATAATTGGGCCTTACTTTTTGGGCACAGAAGAATATCATTTTTTATATAGCACAATTAAATTTCTTTAAAAGTTAAACACGTATTACTGAAGAATTTAATACGGAAATGCCTTAATCGAAAAGGTTATCACCAAACTCGTATCAACAATCGATATGTTAAAAAAACCAAAAAACGAAACCTTCCTCAAAAATAGCAAACTCACACCCTCATCAAATTAAGTACAAAGGAATACTTTATTGAATCCAGAACCTCGTGCTTTATTTCCAGGTGTCTTTTTTTAAATGGCTCCGCATTAAACCTAAATACATTCTATTTCTGGTAAGACAATAATTATCTGACAATGTAGAAAACAACGCGTTTTTGCGACTTTTCCCGGCTAATTGGTTTTGCGTAAAGAACCTTTTATTCCAGCTAATCGAATCAAATGGTTGGATTATAAATGATGATGAGGTAAAAGAACAATTGATCCTTTAGAAATGGCGTCTAATGAAAAACAGAGAGGATCTAAAATAAAATGAGACGGAATGACATATCAATTGGAGAACCAATTACTTAAAATTAATAAGGCTCATTTAAAGTAATTGTAGGAATTAATCGTGGTTTCTAATATGTCAGAAAATATTACTATTCTGTTCTGTTCAGAGTATAAGTAATTTCAAAATGCGCTTTAATAATTTTGGCAATTTTTTAATTCTAGTGCGTTATTTATTTATAGTAAATTTTTTTTAAATAGTATTTTAGTTTTTCCCTGATAAGAACTGTTATTATATTAAAACACTAAAACAATTCAAATATCTTAAAGTAAAGTATTACTTAAAAAAGCAAAAAATAATAATAATAATAATTTTATTGTATATTATATTATATATAAATTTTAATGGTTATTTATAAGCTTGTAGCAGACATGCATTTGATAATTTTTTATAATTTGCTTATTTATTATAATTTTAAAACATTATACTTAGAGTGTTAAGTCAATTTTATCACGTGAATCCATTTCATTCGTAATAAAATTAAAAAAAAAAAATAAAAAAAAGAGAAAAGAGATATTGATAAGCCGAAATTACTTTCTTACAGACGCATTAAAAATATAATCGCCACCACAATTATATATTTTTTTAAATTAAATATGCATTATTACGGAATTTAATACGGAAAATTCTTTAATCCAAAAGTTGATTTCCAAACTTGTATAACAATCGATATGTTAAAAAAAGTCTTCATCTTTCAATAAAAAAAAAGCCTCCCCAAAAATAGCAATTCACACCCTCATCAAATTAAGTACAAAGGAATACTTTATTGAATCCCAAAAGCTCGTGCTTTATTTCCAGGTGTCTTTTTTTAAATGACTTGGCATTAAACCTAAATAAATTCTATTTCTGGTAGAACAATAATAATCCGACAATGTAGAAAACAGCGCGCTTTTGCGACTTTTCCCGGCTAATTGATTTTGCGTAAAGAACCTTTTATTCCAGCTAATCGAATCAAATGGTCGGATTATAAATGATGATGAGGTAAAAGAACAATTGATCCTTTAGAAATGTCGTCTTATAAAAGTAAAAGAGGACTCAAACGAAATGCAATGACATATCAATTGGAGAAACGATTACTTAAAACTAATAAGGGTCAGTTAAAATAATTGTGCGATTTAATCGTGGTTTCTAAGATGTCAGGAAATATTACTATTCTGTTCCGAGTTTAAGTAATTTCAAAATGCGTTTTGATAATAGTGGCGATTTTTAGTGAGTTATTTAGTAGATTTTTTTAAAAAAATTGTGTTTTAGTTTTTTCTGGATAAGTAAGAACTGTTATGATATTAAAATACTAAAAAATTGAAATAAGTTTAAATCTCTTAAAAAAGCAAATAACAATAGTAGTAATAATAATAATAATAATAATAATTTTATATTATATTAAATATGAATTTGAATGGTTATTTATATTGTTGCAGTTATGAATTTGTTGAATTTGTTGTTTGAATGTATTTGTTAATGAATTATTTGTGAATAACTTGTTAATTTATTATAATTTGTTTATTACAATTTTAAAACATTACACTGAGAGAGTTAGGTCTATTTTTTTCTGTGAATTTCATTTATAACAAAATTAAATAAAACTGTAATTTTGAAATAAAATTAATACGTTGTAACAATAGAGAGTTTTTGCATACCGTACGTTAGTTACCGTAGGACGTCCGTTAGCTTTTTCTCCCTAGCGCGCATGCTCATAGGAAATTATGTTTCCTATGAGCATGCGCGCTGGGGAGAAAAAGCTAACGGACGTCCTACGGTAACTAACGTACGGTATGCAAAAACTCTCTAATATCAATATTTAAGTGTTTATAAGTCCGTTAAAAATTATTTTTTATTGGGTCGGTAAAAAAGTATTTTCGATATTCGCCATTTAAAGCCCGACTCGTGGCTCATACTAAAAAATTGAAAGTGACAATAACACTAAAATTTAATGATTATATTAAATTTAATTATTATAATTATATTTATAAAATTTAATCAAAAACTAAAAAATCGGCAAAGCGCGCAGCTGGTGAGCATTAGGGCGGAAGTTCAATCCGCTGGCGGCATTGTTGTAGACACTGTTTCCAAAACGCCACCCAGGCTCCTTGTTTCTTGAAACAGTGTCTATAACAATGCCTGTAGCGGATTGAACCTCAGCCCTAATGCTCACCACTGGCCCCCGTTGCCACTGAGCCACGTGTCCCGCCAACTTCCGGTAATAAATTTGATTCCAATATTTCAGCCAATCAATATATTTGTTAGGTGGGCCTGAATGGCCGAGTGGCTAGCGCTCGGTACCACAGGTTTCGGGTTCGAGTCCCGGCGGTGCCATGGTTGTTTATAGTGGTTCGGAATCCACTTTAAAAAGTAGGTCCCGGTCAAATAGGATCGTAGAGCGTTGCGGGGGCATTGTTACTCCGCGTCCGTGGCTTATCTCCAAGTTACACGCGCCCCTTGGGTAATGCAAAGTGAGTACGTCTGTGCAGCACTTGCCTTAAGGCATCCAAAGACCAAGCTGTCTGTGTTTGCCAGCTGCATTAGAAGGAAAAAAATATATATTTGTTAGGTTGTGAATATAATATAATTATACTTAAAAGACAACCGAACCTATTGCTTTTATTTTTAATTAAATTGCAAATATTTAATTGGTTAACAATGTGCGGTTTCACTTCTACTAATTATCTTAAATCCTTTTTAAAACTTTAATTAAATTATAGTTATCAGTAAAAAATTCTCATTTAAAAAAAATTATTCCTTTTTATTAAGATACAAACAGAATAAAAATTTATTCTGAGGAATTTTTCATCAAACCTAAACCAATATTTCCTACATTGAACAGGACTCTTCAACTTTCGAGATATCACGCATTAGCAGTTTGTATCTTACAATAGATAAGACATTAGTCACAAAAATGATAAGAAGTTGGAAGAAAAAAAAGATTGTCTTTTTTTGAACGGATAATTTCTTATCTATGTTGCTCACCTTTATAGAGATCAAGATAATATTTATGATTCCTGATTAATTTAGATAACTTTGAAGTGAACGTGAATTATTTTTTCAAAAAATATTTCATACATTGATTGGATCTTTACATTTAAAAAAATATATATATATCAATCCGTTCGACATAATTATCTTATTGATTACAATGCAAGCATTGTTGATTACATTATAAATTTTACAATGAAATCAGAATAAACTGTAGGTACAATAGGTGTACTCAGCTCAGTTCGAAATTTTGGTTTATACTTAATGATAAGTGCCAATGATATATTAATGTAGCTGTTTGGTTTGTCGCTCTACGGTCATTTTGTGCATACGAGGCTAAACAGACCGGGACCTACAGTTTAAAGTGGATTCCGAACCACTAACAAAACATCCATCCACCACCAGGATTCGAACCTGAAGCCTGTGGTACCAAAGGCCAGAGCGCTAGCCAATTGGCTGCTAGGCTGCCTATATATATACTGCCTTGAAGAGAATGTCGATTTTTCTGTGTAATCTTTTGTTTGAAAATCTTGTTTTGAAATCTGTTACTTCGTTTCAAATGTTTGGCCTTTGGTATTGAAGCCTTCAGGTTCGAATCCTGGTTGTGGAATAGATGTTTGTAAATGGTTCGGAATCCACTTTAAGCCGTAGGTCTCGGTCTCATATGACCGTAGAGAATTACAAATCCCAGTCAGACTTCTCCAACCCACATCATTCCCAAACTGTAAAGAAGCAACTCAGCTCTAGGCACAGCGAGGTGGTATGGTGTGGTGTAGTACTAGACTTTGACCTACGGTGTTTAAAATGGATTCCGAACAGCTATATACAACCATGGCACCACTGAGTCTCGAATCCGAAACATGTGGTACCGAGCGTCAGAGAGCTAGTCACTCTGACCTCCGGCCCCTCTTTAATATATATATATATATATATATAATAAATTTATATCAAATTTAAAAAGCATCAGATATCTAAGTCTATTGTTCCAAATGATGTGTGTGTTTAGATATATTATTCATGGACTGCAATACTGGCTCAATTAAAAAAATAAAGTTTTGGTTTGGTTTGTCGCTCTACGGTCATTTTGTGCACACTTTGGGGTAATTTGGCCGGGACATACAGTTTAACGTGGATTCCGAACCACTCACAAACATCCAAGCCACCGCCATGGTTCGAACCTGAAGTATGGAATACCAAGGGCCAGAACGCTAGCCACCAGGCCGCAAAAAATAAAATTTTGCCATAAGCATGTTTAAAGATTACGATGGTTTTGAAATGCAGAATTATACTCAAAATTAATGGATTAAAAAGTCGAAGATTTAGTACTAGTAAACATATTAAAATGGAGTATAGATAATCCCTAATTTCAATTATATTTTTTTTTTCTCATTTTTTTAAAAATGAAACAGTGGGTATACAATCTTCATTTTGCACTTAACCAACAACAAGAAATTTATCTATCTTTTAATCTGCGAGTTTTCGACAAAGTGCAACTAACTGTCAATGGCCGTCACTCAAAATTCTTTTTTTTTTGTTGTTGTTGTGCCAGTATTGCAGTTCATGGACGATGTAAACAAACCCAAAACAGTTTCTAAATCAATCTGGGGGGAAAAGGAGTGTTTCCTTTGCGCTAAACGCTACTGCCACAAGCATGAAAAAGTATTAGAAAAATGTTTCAAATTTAGAAGTACCTGTTGAACTATTTAGTTTCAGTTCTCTCTTGATTATGCTAAGTGTCCCTTATTTTACACAATTGCATTTCATTTCCCACATAGTAAGATTGGCACTCAGATGGGTCTAAATATTCTTGTAAATTTTATTTTGTAATATATACACTCAAGAGCCAAAACATTATGACCACCCCTACATTTTGCAATGAACTCGCCTGGATGACGTGGAAGGCACGTGATCAGTTGGAAGTGGTATTTAACTTTCATTAAGTGGTGGTACTAATCCATGCCAAGGCGGGTTGAAGCTGTGTTGCGCGCCAAAGGTGGGCGAACTCGTTATTGACAGGTGGTCATAATGTTTTGGCTCTTGAGTGTATAATTTATATATAAATAATTAGACCAAAAATTTTTTAAGCATAATTTTTTTTTAAAAATATTTTACTACTGTGCCCAAAAGGTTAGACCAATTTTTTTTTCAAAAACCTTTTATTTATTCTTCCAAATTTATTTCATCGCCTTCAAAGAAATCCCCTCCGGACACAATGCCAACTTTTTTTCCAATCCTCAATGCATGCTAAAAAGTCATCAGCAGGGATGGCCTTCAAAGCACGCGGCGATTCACGTCTTTGCTCAGTTAATTCAGACATTTCAAAAATCGCCGGAATCAGTTTTAGCATCTCAAAGCCAAGCGTAACTCCAACACTAATGAATATTTTGACGTCAAATTTCACACAGATGTCAAGGACAGTGACAACAACCTAAAAAAGAAAAAAAAATTGAAATTCCATAAGCCCCGGGAATTTTAAATTGAAAACGGGTCTTACTTTTTGGACACAGTAATAAATAAGGCGTTAAGAAAAATGTTTATCGAACTTATGATACATTAGAAAGATTATCATCAACACATACTATCTCCGCCAACACATATTACTACACACAAGATTTGAAATTCTCAAAACTTGATTATAAACTTTTATTTCGTTATTTTAATTTATCTATATTGAATTTAAAAATAAAAAAAATATTCCATAAAAAATGTTCTGCATAGAACATTTCTTTCAACTTTTTCCTACCATTTCATTTCTGACGAAACTAAAACACTTATGAAACCATTCTTTTTTATCTGATATTCCGCAGAAATACACTAAAAAGTATAAATAAATCTTCAACGTACGTAACGTATTATAAATAACGTACTATACATTAATCAACTAACTGACGTACTATTAATTAACGTACGTACATCTATCGTACGTTAACGATACTAACGTAACATAACGTACTATACATCTATTAACGTACTATACATTAACGTACTTAATTAAGTAACGTACGTATTAACGTACTAAACATCTATCATATTTAATTTCTTTATAACTTTCATATGTTTATAAATGAAAGCTTATTTTATTTTATTTATTTAAGGAATCATTTCTGACTGAATTTCTAAAAACAAATCTTAATTATTATTTTTTTTTTCTTATCCCACTTGGTCGACAGCAATACCTAGACCAAGTATAAGAACCCGTGTGGTCTCATGAACAGAAGAGAAAAGGGGGCAGCTTCTGTTGGGATGGAGCACTCGTAGGGAGATGTCTGACTTGGCTCCGTGTCGCTGAAGGAGGGAGGGAGGGCAGTGCCTTCCAGGAGGACTTTTAAGGGGAACTGATCCGCATTTGTGTATAGTATGGATGAAAACAGGGAGAAATCCCACCTTGTAGTTTCCGAATAACGAGACAAGATGCTGAATGTCCCAATGCCATCGAGTCTCCTCGTTTTTAATACGCTTTTATTAGTTTCACCTGTATGTTTGTATGTATGTAACTGACTTTTCCCCCTGTTTCTCCTCATATACACTATTTAAGCTGCAAAGAAACATTTACGCGCATTTTTCAGAAAGAAAACAGTTGATTCTTTTTAATACGCTTTTATATTAGTTTCATCTGTATATTTGTTTGTTTGTAACTGACTCTTTGGGCTCGATTTTGCCCTACTTTAAGCGATCAGATTTCATTTAAACGTTGTAGATTTATCAAGGACCGACGACACTAAAATATTTCGATAAGTTCATTATCTCATCATGGTTAGGATCGCCAGGATTAGTGATTTTATTTTAACTTAAGGAGAGCAATTTAACCCATGTAGAATGAAAGTACCTAAGACATTCAAACTTACGTGGGACAGTGGCACAACGGACTATTCGCATTTAGCCTTTGTTTTACTCACAATTACATTATTGTAAGAACTATAGTTCCACTCCTCCGTACCGGGACCTCATTTAAATATTATAGTTTAAAACCACTAAAAAATATGCTTTTAGAGTTAATCTAAGTAAAAAATAAATGAATAGTTTAAAAAAACTAAAAACACACGCTTTTAGAGTTAATCAAACTAAAAAGTAAAAAATAAATGAATAGTTTAAAAAAAACTAAAAAACACGCTTTTAGAGTGAATTAAACTAAAAAGTAAAAAATAATTGTTAACATAAGAATAAAATGACTGACGAGAAAATGAATGTCACTGTTCTAAAAGCGTGGGGTGCTTTGTATGACATTTTTAAACTAACTCTGCATTTCGGAATGAAACTAGTGAAAAATTATAACGATTGATAGCGAGCACCTCACGCTTTTAGAACAGTGACATTCATTTTCTCGTCAGTCATTTTATTCTTATGTTAACAATTATTTTTTACTTTTTAGTTTGATTCACTCTAAAAGCGTGTTTTTTATTTTTTTTTAAAACTATTAATTTATTTGAAACAGTATCTACAACAAAGCCGTCAGCGGATTGAACTTCCGCCCTAATATTCACCAGCGGCACGCGTTACCACTGAGCCACAAGTCGAGATCAAGTCTTTATTATCATTCGAATGCAGTAATTCTAAGTTACAAAGTTTTTAATTTTCCTTGCATAACTGATCAAAATTTTGTCACTATACAAACAACCTTGAATGAATATATATATTCTATGCATAAATAATTAGGGCCTGGCCGAGTGAATAGCGTTTTTGAGCTCGGTGCCACAAGCTACGGGTTCGAGTCCCAACAGGGCCATAGATGTTTGTAGCAGTTCGCAAACCACTTTAAACTGTAGGTCCCGGTGTAATGTGGCTGTAAGAGCTTTGAGCGTAGGACTGACAACCCTACCCCGTAAAAACAAAACACATGTTGTCTCGACCTTGGCCCACCATGGAGCTGTTGCGTCACTGAGGACGATGTATAAATAATTGAAACTTAAAGATTCTGTTTATTTCCAAATTCATAGGTT
Organism: Caerostris darwini; assembly: GCA_021605075.1. Lineage (NCBI taxonomy): Eukaryota > Metazoa > Arthropoda > Arachnida > Araneae > Araneidae > Caerostris > Caerostris darwini. The sequence continues at coordinate 652,009 of BPLQ01002541.1, read as the reverse complement.
GTGCTCATGTTTTCTTAATACCGGGTGATCAAAAAGTCAGGACGAACTTTAAAATTAATAATTCGAAAACGAATCAAGATACGGTTTGCACCAAACGGATGGAAAAGAAACCGGGTTTTGTGTGGCAACGAAAGAAAATAGTTCTGTTGGCGACCAACAGATGGCGCTGTCAGATTTCTGATGTAGGATTACGCAAAGCAACAAGTGATATAAAAAGAAGCAACTGCAGCAGGTAATGGTAGTAGTAGCTTGTATGCATCGAAATGCTGTCCATTGTTGAGAAAGCCCTCTTAGTTAAATTTTATTATAAGAATTCGGAAAGTGCCATTGCGGCATTGCGAGCATATCGCTACATGAAAGGTATGCGAGATAGCAAAGGACCAATAACGTCTTCTGCATTGAAGAAAATGATGAAGAAATTTGAAGCTACAGGTTCTTTGGCGTCACGTCAAAGAAGTGGACGTCCCTCAACAGCCGCTGCTGTTGCCAGGACAGTGGAGCAAACGGTGCAATCCATGTCGGCGTTGCTGCACATGGGAAGTGCAGTGCTCGAGAAGTTTTGAGGCAGACAGGAGTATCGTACGGCAGTGTCTGGAAAGCATTGCGAATAACTCTGAAACGATATCCCTACAAGTTGCAACATAAGAAAGAACTGAAACCTCCTGAGTTCCACTCTCGCCGAGGTTTTGCGAATTTGGTATTCAATAAGATGGAAGAGCAGCACGATTGGCTTCACACTGTGCTTTGGACAGATGAAGTGCATTTCACGCTCTCTGGCGCTGTTAACACCCACAATTTTCGAGTGTGGACCACAGAAAATCTACATGCATTTGTTGAGGTACCCTTGCAACAGCCTAAAGTGACTGTCTGGTGTGGCTTCACTGCTGATTTCATAATTGGTCCATTTTTTTCGAGGAAGTCACACAGACGGGTTTCAAAACAGTTTCTGTCACTGGTCAGCGATATGTAGCATTGTTACAGAACAACATTATTCCTGAACTGCAAGCGCGACAGGCACTCCAAACAGTCCCCTTTATGCAAGATGGAGCACCACCTCATATTGCTCTGCCTGTACAACGTCTGCTGCGCTCAACATTTGGGGAGGATCGCATTATCAATCGCTACTTTAATCACGTATGGCCTCCAAGATCGCTCGATCTGACACCCTGTGACTTTTGACTGTGGGGATTCTTGAAGTGAAAAGTTTACCGAGACCAACCGGCATCACTAGCAGTACTGAAAGATGCCATCCATCAAAATGTGTCTGCCATAACGCAAGAAATGCTACTAAATGCTGTGAACGGTGTGGTGACTCGTCTCACAGCTGTACTTCTGAATGATGGACAGCACATTGAACTTTTACTGTAGTACTCATTAACTGTAATTAAGCTGACTTGTAAGTTGTGAACATTTTTTCATTTATAAATCATCTTTTGGTGCAATAAAACACTATAGCGTCTGTTGGTCGCCAACAGAACTATTTTTTTTTCGTTGCCACACAAAACCCGGTTTCTTTTCCATCCGTTTGGTGCAAATCGTATATCTTTGTATCTTGATTCGTTTTCGAATTATTCATTTTTAAAGTTCGTCCTGATTTTTTGATCACCCGGTACTTACTACTACTCTATTTATTTCTTTTTTAGTCAACAAATTTTTTATTAAAATTATCATGTGCGAACATGATGTTGTTTATGCTAGATAGCTGTGGTGTCTCCAAAAAAAAAAAGTGATTGGTTTGATTTGCCACTTTACGGTCATTTTGTGCACACTTTGGGCTCATTAGACCGGGACCTACAGTTTATCGTGGATTCCGAACCCCTAACAAAACATCCATGCCACCGGCAGGTTTCGAACCTGAAGCCTGTGTTACCAAATGCCAGAGCACTAGCCAATTGGACATCAGGCCGCCAAAAAAAAAGTGAAGCTGTAAAATAAAAAATAAGTAATTGTATAATTTGTAAATTAAAACAGATTCATCTCGTCTTTCAAACACTTTTATTTAACATAAACTTTGATTTTCAAATGATTTTATTCTTGTATGTTTTAAAACTGGCATGAAATATGTGTTTCCAAATATAAAGATTTGACTCAAATCAAGTCAATTGCTCTGTACTTTATTTTGAATTGTCTGGTTTTCTAAATATAAACATTAGAGAGTTTTTGCATACCGGACGTTAGTTACCGTAGAACGTCCGTTAGCCCCTAGCGCGCATGCTCATAGGAAACATTATTACAGATACGCATGCGCAGTTTCCTATGAGCATGCGCGCTGGGGAGAAAAAGCTAACGGACGTCCTACGGTAACTAACGTACGGTATGCAAAAACTCTCTATTATTGCTTCAGTGTCCCCAAAATAGTGTCTAAAGATTAGTTTATGTTTATAAAAGTTCATTGAACCATGACTTATCAGACTTCTCTGTCTGAATTAGGAAATGCTTCTTGTAGTATTTAAACATTTAATTCTTCATAAAGCTCTCGTGCTATTAAATTTTATATTCCTGTCGCTACTGAATTCGATAAGTCTTTTTGTGATTCTATACTTTAGAATTCCGATTTCCCTTAGTCCACGCCAAACTGAATCGGCAAAACCTTAACGGCTATTTTGTTTGTTTAAGTGCGGACTTTGTTAAAATCGCTAGGGAAAAAAAAATGCCAAATAAACAAGCGGAATTCAAAAGTGCAGAATTGCCGTTCTTGTAGTATTCTGATTAATTGTTTCATAAAATATAAATAAAATATTCAACGCAATTAAAATTTTCTTTTTTTTTATGTTATTGTAAGCATTTTTTTAATTAAAGTAGGAAATTTTTAAAAATTGTAATATTTCATAAGAAAAATAATAAAAAATAATTTTTAATAATTTAGAGGGTGGAAAATTATAGAAGGTTTACTGGATATGGATATAGAACAGCAATTATTTTCTCCTAAACTAATGTTTTATAAGTATTTTGTTGCAATTAAATAAAATTTATATAGCCGAGTTATAATTTGACTTCCATGTTATTTTCGTCGGTTTTATCTATAGCGTAACTCCAGTGTATTACTGAACCCTACCATCAGCTCTAAATCGTGACTCATCAGACCAGGCCACGGTTTTCCATTCATCTAAGGACCAACCGATATGCTCACGTGCCCACAAGCTATGTCGCAATATCAGCAAAGGCACTCGAGTCGGTCTTGTTTTGGAAAAGCCCAAGAAAGCCAAATTACAGTTCTAACAGACAAGTCCCTTGTACGTCCCATGTTTCATTTGACGCAGTGTTGCTTGTCTGTTAGAATTTACGACTTCTTGCAGACGTCGCCGGTCTCGGTCGTTATGCAGGCAGTCGACCACTGCGCTGTCCATGTTGGGATGTTATGCCTGAAATTTCATACTCGGCACACTACAGTGGATCTGGGAATGTTGAATTCCCTTAAATGGCATGACCCATGCGAGCTCCAACTAACATTCCGCGTTCAAGTCTGTTAATTCCTCATCACGTCAAAACGTCTTCGCATGAATAACTTGAACAGAAATGAAAAAAGCACTGCATTTATACCTCTACGCGATGCTACCGCCATCTGAAAATTTGCATATTGCCCCATGACTTTTGTCACTTCAGTGTATATAGCCGAGTTATAATTTGACTTATGTTATTTTCGTCGGTTTTATCTATAGCGTAACTCCAGTGTATTACTGAGCTCTATTAGTGATTATTATACAAGCTACGCAATCCACAGTTTTTTTTTCTAGTTAGTCTTGTAATATGTTCATTTTACCTTTAAAAGTTATATGATAGAACCTCTTTAAGTCGAACCTCGATAAGTCGAAAACTTCCACAACTCGAAAACATTTTTTGTTCCCTTCCCTTCAAGCCCCAAAACCTCCATGACTCGAAATTTCAACCCTCTATAAGTCTATCTCCACAAGCCATTTTGGTATAGATTTTCCCACTGTAACTCGAAAAAAAATTGGACCTCTGTATCTCGAGCATTAGTAATGTTTGATTTTACAATCTTTTTTACAACCTTTACAACTCGATCATTTGAAACTAATTACTTCTATAGCTCTAAGAAAAATAAGTTACCGACTTTAAGGATTTGCCGACAATTCACGTCATTGTTTCTTAGGAAACAATGTATGAGTATATAGTAAACAGAATAACCAATTCTATGACATAGCAACTAGGAGGAAAAAGAATTTCCTGCTCTTTATAGCTGAGATAATGCTACAGATAGAGAACGATCGAATTGTCTAAAGTAAAAAAAAATAAAATAAAATAAAATAAATAATGACTTTTTAAATTTATAATATTTTTAATTTTAAGGTTTTTTTCGGAATTATTTTGATTTTTTATTGTCGTACATAATATAATTTTTAAGTTGCAAATAAACATGTTTATTACCTCTGTAAGTTGAATTTTTATTTATTTTACCTCTCTAAACTCAAAATAAGTCCGAAAGAATCTAAACCTCTACAAGTCGAATATTTCCTTACAAAATCGGCGTAAGTCGAAACCCTCCATAAGTCGAAAACTGTATAACTCGAATTATTTGGCGTCTCCCTTGAATTCCGACTTGCAGAGGTTCTACTGCATAATAGAAACTTTTTTAAAACTATTTTTTTGAAAGATCAAAACCTGGAGAACAGAACTTTCGCCCTTCATTATTATCAGGGAGCAAGATGTTATCTTGTTATGAAATTCAAGGCGTCAACAAAAAAAAAGTGAAACTATTAAAAAGTAAAAGTATAAATTATTATTTAGAACACTATTTAATCTTCTCTCACATCTCGAGAAAATTCCATTTCAGAAAACTTTTATTAATTGTTCATGACTTTCTGAACGTGAGGCAGACATTTTTATGAAGTTGCTTCTAACTTTAATATAAAGCTGAAACTGAAATGATTTGTTTCTTGATATGTTTGTGAATATTTCATCTGCGAAATTAATTTAAGGCAGTTCCGCATTTTAAGTTTTTTCTGCTTGATAATTTGGCATCTTTTTTTTCCGTAGCAGTTTTCGCCAAGTAAACAAAGTTTCTCCTAAACAAACAAAATGGATGTGACCCTATTTTTATCACTGTCTTTTGGGGTTTCCATTTGGCGCGGATAACAGACAAGGCGAAATCGAAACCTTAATATGCAGAATCGCCTTCTTTAATTGGCGGAATATTTAAAATACAGGAATTAATGCATAATTATTGGTTTAATTTTTCAATTTCTTTGGGGATTCTTCCGTTGAAAGGCGTTTCCAATTGGCGATCGCCAAGAAAGCCGATGGGTCATTTGCACACTTATTACATGATCATACTTGTAGAGAAATGGATTGTACTCAGGGCCGGATTTTACTATAGGCTAACTAGGCCTCAGCCTAGATCAAGAGGGGCCTAAATTCAAATTGTTAGCAAAATTAGAATTACACTATTCTAAAAACAGCCAACACTAAAACACTGAATCGAAAATAAGGAGAAATTCTAAACATATGAGCTAATAAACAAGCATGTATTGCTTAAGATCAACGCGTTCGGCTCATTTGTTCTGTTCGCTTGTATACGCTAGATTGCACCACAATATAGTTCATACGTTCACTGATTGCTATGGCAAATACTGACGTGCCTTATGCTACTAAGCTCTGGTTTGTTCTTGCATAAATAAAGTGTAAATTGGAACAGACCTTTTGATATCCCGACTTTCGGTTATATATTCGCATTACTTCGATGATATTAAATACGTGTTAATGTTATTAGAAAAGATTCTTATTTTAGGAATGCATACACACAGTTCTTAAATAAAATAACTATTAACATAGAATTTAATATGATATTTTCTTTTTTGTGATCTGGATTTTGTTTGAATAAAATTCCATTTTTTAATTCCTACTTAAACTTTAAAGGCGAATTATTATGAAAAAAATTTATCTGAATTGAATTTGCTTTAATCTTCAATGTATTGAATATATTTAATTTAATTTGATAGAAAATAGGATAATTTTTATTGCATATTTTATTTTCGTGGGCAAAGATTTTTATTATTTGAATTTTGTTTCTTTGTAAATGTTGTGTGTTATGTTTGATTAGTTATTGTTATTATATAGGGTGCTGAGAATAAATGTCCAAATACTCGATTTTTTTTTAAATTTATTATCCGTGCCACATTTTGTATAAAGATTAGTACCCATCATAGCATGTTTCATTTAACATATCGATATATATCACAGTAATGATGTATTTTATTATCTCTCACGTAATTTACAAACTTAAAAATGGGAGGTGAAAGGGTCTCATAAGTGGAATAGTCTAGGGCCTCTTTTCATCTAAATCCGGCCCTGATCGTACTCATATCATAATATGCATAAAAAAATGAAAGTAATGTAAAGAATGAATCTACGCTAAGAAATACACAATATGGCTGCCAGAATATCTAATTAATTATTATTAAGATACATTCAATTGATTAAAAGTAACTAAAATTAATTAAAATAAATGAATAAACCATTAATTAACAGTAAATAAATAAACAATTATTTTACGGTAAATAAATGTACACATATATATAATAATGGACATAAAAAATGAAAGTAAAAATGAATGAGCCTATCTACAATATGGCTGCCAGAATATCTGATTAAGTATTCATTAATTAAATAATTAATTCACTAATTAATACTTACTTGAAGCAGATGGATGCAAAATTAGTACGAAAAATTGTAACGAACGAAGCACAGGAACGATTTAGAAACAGTGCGATTTAGTAACTAGTGTGCAAAGGGCCCATAGGTCTTTCTTGGCGGTCGCCAATTGGCTGGCACTTTTAAAAGAAGAATCCACATTTCTTGAAATCATGGAATGCCAAATACAAACAAAATGGTATGAACGGTTATGAAATGTAATGAATGGTTGAACAGAATTGGTAACTACAAATTTTCTTGATTGCTATGGAGAGTTTGCTCGAAAAATTATGACTACAGTCATAATTTCTAGTGAGTTTCAGTCTAATGTGAGTGTAGAGCTTTGGGCATAAGGCTGACTAGCTTACCCCGTAAAAAGAAAAATTTCTCCCGTCTCGGAGTCTATCAGTGAGAGAACCATGGGAATGTTGAAGAAGTAAAAATTATTAGTATTATTATTATCTAAATCTGAAATTATTAATATTTAGTGTGGTGAAAAAAAATATTGTTTGAAATCTAGAATACTGTACCCCTGAGAAAGTCGCAAATCTTGCAACCCGGAATATTTCGTCAATTTCTTCAGGGTTACAATATTTTAGAGGAATTCGTAACTTCTTTTTCGGAACAATATGATGACTATTTATTTCTGCTTTGATAGTTATTTGCAGAATTTTTTAGTTATAGTAAATAAAGAACACATAATATATTGTTTTAAATATTTATTCCGATTACTATGAAATTATTGATTATTCTGAGATTGTTCTTATAACGTATATCGGCCACCGATACAGAAAATAAACAATTTTTATGATGCTGCCACTCATAAAAATACGAAAAAAAAAAAAAAAAAAAAAAAAAAAAAAAAAATTTTTAAAAAATTATTAATAACTTATATTGGATTATCAAATAACTACTTTCTTTTTAAAGCTGTTGATATAATTAATCAAGGTTTTATAACAACATTTATTTGTGTTAAGGCTATGCACGGACAGGTTTTAATAAGGCAATAAAAAGACCATTTTCACCTACAACAAAGGTCATATCAGAATAAAATGTAAGTTATTCTTTGGTTTCTCCCCCTCCTTATTAAATAATTTTGTTTTATCATTCGAATTCGGCATCACATTTTTTTTTTTTTTTTTTTTTTTTTTGACAAAATAGAAAAAAAATTGCCATACTGGCGAATAATTTTGCTGTAATTTTACCGTAACAACGATTATCTTTGTCTAAATGATGCATATATGTGAGTTAGCAAAATATAATTCCTCATAATAATTTTGCGATAAAGCGATTAAATTTGTTCTAAAAGCAATTTAGGAATAAAATTTTGGTGAAATAATAATATGTTTTGCCTTTAAAGTTGCAATATGTGACGTAAAAACAAGACATTAAAATTTTGCCACAACTATGGTAAACTTTTGGCGATAAAGTGATATAAATTGGTCTAAAGACTATTTAGGCAATTTTTTTGGCATAATAGTGCTAAATTTTGGCGACGATAACATTTGGCGCCAAAATATTCCAAGAAATAAAAAATTTTTTACTGATAAAAATTTAGCGATAAAACATTAACTTTTGACATAAAATAAACTTAAAAAACAAAATTCGCTTAGTAAAAACGTTTGGAGACAAAGCATTTCAAGAATTCAAATTTTGGCGGGATAGTGATAATACTTGGCGTAGAAGCGATAAACTTTGGCTTTTGACGTTGAATTTTGGCGAAATAGCGTTTTGCAATAACTCTAATTACTATGCTTACTTGACAGCTTGGCGATGCATTTGGCACAAAGGGTACGGGATTCTAGATTTTTAGCCAAATATTAACAATAATTACAAAAAAACAATAGTTTTTCCTATTAACAATCTGACAATTGATGTGCTGTACTTATTAAAGAAATAGGCAATATCAGTTCACATATAAAAACAATTTATGTGTTACTTACTTTAAATTAATATCATTTGATAAATTTAATTCAATTTTAAACTGTTAATATTTAATTTTAAATTATTGCTATAAATATGAAAGTTAAATTCTTAGAATCTATATTTATAGCAAAAATGATTTTATCACATGATACTTTATCATGTTCAAATTAATAAACGGTTAATTTCAACCAATTGACCTCATTTTGAATTAAAAAATTTCAGAAGATCTTTTTTCTTCTCACATTTTGGTCTTCAATGGTTGTGAGATATCAGAATGGAAGAAGATTTTAAGAAAAAAAATCAGAGATTAGATTCTTTATTATTCTCGCCTTTCATTGTCTTCGGTTTTATAAAAGAAATGTAATTTTTTTTTATTGTTTAATCGAAAAGATTCACAATGATTAAAAGGAGAATATTTTTTTAATAACGGAGCCGCGTTCATTCTTTCAGTTCCAAATTACAATAGCAAGAAAAAAAAAAGTTAAATCAGAAAAGATCTTGTTTTGTAGAAATCGATTCACTTAAGTAGCTCCGCAATTTCCATTGAAAAATCCAGACATTTTTTCCGATGGTTTTATGAATCTTCAGTTACGGTTATTAGTTATAAACTGAAGGTAACCAATTTTTTTTCTTCACTTTGTGAACTTTTTTTTAAAACAGTTTGAAGCTAAATATAGAAAATAAAATTTCTAAAAAAATATTAAAAAATTTGAATTTTTTTATTTTTTGATATATAAATTAAAATATTAATAAATTAATATATAATAAAATTAATTAATACATAATTTATGTTATATATAAATTTATTTTATTATATATGAATTTATTAATACTTTAATTTATACCTTTTTTTATTTTTTAAATATTTTTTAACGTTTATTTAAAATTTTATTTTATAAATAAAATTTCAAATAAATTTTTAAAAAATATATAAATTATATTATATATATATTAATATATAAGTTAAAAAAATCATTTATAATATATAAATTAAAATCAGGTTGACGAAATCGTATGAATTTTCAAGTTATATATCCACCTTAAGTTTCAAAATTGAAATTCGAAAGAATTTTCTTAAAAATTCAACTCCAATTACATAAATAACATTTCCAATACAATAAATTCATCTTATGCAAGTTAAATGAATATCATTCTGTTTAGTTATAAAATAACAAACACGTGGAAATTCTAAAAGGTATTTACAGTGAAAAGTGAAAGAAGTTATATAAATAGTTTCTCTACCAATTTGCAACAATTTGGCACGATGCTTATTGCAGTTAAAAGAACCAACACAGTTTTCCCCCTAAAATATCCCTTTTTAGTTTTCTTACGGATATATTTCTATAACTGTTTGGCATAATATTTATTGCAGATAAAGAAATCAATCCAGTTTTCCCTAAAGATATATTTCCCTTTTTTGTCATAATGTTTTTACAAATAAAGAACCATATTTTCTAAAACTATTTGTCATAATGTTTGGCATTATTTAAATAAAGAAATCAATCCAGTTTTCCCCTAACATTTCCCTTTTTAGTTTTACAAAGATATATTTCTATAACTATTTGTCATAATGTTTATTACAAATAAAGAATCAACATAGTATTCCCCCTAAAATATCCCTTTCTAGTTTTCTTACGGATATATTTCCCACAGATCTATTTGGCATGACTCTTATTGCAATTAAAAGAAACAGTTTTAATATCCCTTTTTAGTTTTTCTACAGTTTAGTTTTTTTTTTTTTATTTTTCCCCTTGAACTATTTAGCATGATAGTTATTGCAGTTAAAAGAAACAACTGTTTTTTCCCTAAAATATCCCTTTTTAGTTTTAAAAAGATATATTTCCCCCTAAAACTATTTGACATAATACTTATTACAATTAAAAGAATCAACCCAGTTTTCCCCTTAACATATTCCTTTTAGTTTTCCTACAGATATATTTTCCCCTGAACTATTCAACATGATATACCTCAGTTATTGCAGTTGAAAAGAATCAACACAGTTTTCCCCCTAAAATATTTCTTAGTTTTCCTACAGATATATTTCCCCCCAAAGCCATTTGGCACATTACTTATTGCAGTTGAAAAGAACCAACACAGATTTCCCTTTTTAAAAAACCCTTTTTTAGTTTTCTCTTACAGATAACTCTTTTTTTAAATTTTTAGATTAGATAGCGTGTGCAGTTAAAATTCATTTTTTTCTTTTAAACAGTGTTACTTTAACATAATAACTATATGCAATGCACTGGCAATAAAATTTTTCTTTTACAAATGCCGAACATTCGCGCCTAAGCCATTAATTCACGGGCTTTCCAGTACTTTTTGACCGTGCCCTCATACCGAGAAAGTGCATTACAATAATTTAAATGTTCAAAAGTCATAGGCCGACTAGAGTCACACAAAACACACTTTGGGGAATACACCACTCCAATTCTGTAGAGGTGGCACGTAAACAGTCATGGCCAGTCAAATGTTTAAATAAAGCCACCTCTGTCTTTCTTGAAATAGTTCTCTCTTCCCCCAGGATTTTCCGTTTCTTATCTATTATAGCGCTTTGAAGCATATCTCGTTTGAAAATTTTCTTAAGAGTAAAGTTAACAAACAATTTAGTCGTATGAAATGAATGCGTTGCTCTATCAAAGTTCCTTTCTTAGTCAGTATATCATCTTTTTCATTGTCCATAATTCCACAGTGAGCCGGACTCCATAGAAAATAAATTATATGTGCCAGTGTCTTAAACAAAGGCCTACAACTCCAATAATCTTTGGGAACTATTTTGATTATTCAAAAGGGTTTTTAGTGTACTCTTGGAATTATTTAAATATGACCAGGCAATATAACTGCTTTTGTAATGGAGGGGCTACGGATCGACAATTGTTGAATAGCCACAATAATAGCTTCGATTTCGACGTTAAAGACAGCAGTAAGAGGGCCCACAGGTAAATAGAAACTATTAAGCTCACTGTCGACACTAGCTCTAGTACCTCTCGCTCTCTCAAACATAGAGCCATCAGTATAGACACGCATCCATTCACTCTGGTTTGGTTTGGTTTGGTTTGTCACTCTACGCTGATCTTGTGCACACGTTAGGCTAAACAGACCGGGACCTACAGTTTAAAATGGATACCTAACCACTACAAACATCCATGGCACCGCCGGGACTCGAACCCGAAACCCTGTGGTACCGAGCACCAGAGCGCTAGCCTCTCGGCCATTCAGGCCCCTCCATTCACTCTGGAGATAACGAATCTCAACAGTCTTCATTGCAATAGATCTTAATTGTGAGTCGCTCATTTCGTTTTTAACAACTCCTAGCATAAGATCAAGGTTTATATACAAAATAAATTTTTGTTTTAATAAAATGAATTTTCCCGATTTAATGCATAAAAACTCAAATAACTTTACGAGATCATACTTATATTTTCATAGTGCATAAACATGAAACAATTGATATTGGATGCACAAGCATAACAGGACTTAATTTTGAAAGCAAATCAATAAAAACTATTTCAGTTAGCTCAAAACTCAGCCTATTTCAAAATCCTTCCGTGCAGATAAGATGTTTTACAATACTTTGGATCAGTTTTAATATTGTTATTTTTAATAAAGACCTAATCATGGGTTAATATAATGTTGCATCATAATTGCTTTATTAAAAGAAGTTAAAGTGCAGTTATCGTCATCATTTAATAGGAACCATTTGAATCGACAGACTATTTGGTAACATAATTTGGCATTTTCTGATCGGAATTTTTTTTTTTTTTTTTAAAACAAATTTGAATTAGTACCCCATATAAATGTAGCAAAGGACATTTATCTGTCTTTTCCTTGACATTTCAGCATAGCAAGTCCCAATTACTGCAAACTGGATAATATCGATTTTACAATAAACGAGCTATACGAATAACGAAAAATAGCTGACATCAGTATAATACACAATATAACATCAGTATAATATATTATATATATAAAATGTATACCTGACATCAGTATAATATTCATCAAATAATTGAATTATAATATAAAAATAAATGTATCCCTAAATAAAACATATTTTTGAATTACCCTATCTTACCTTAATACAGTAGTTCTACAATTTTTTTGAAATCGGCGCATATTTAAAATCCTACAAATAACTGCAAGCGCACTATATACATAATTATTATAATATACTTCTCATAAATAAGTCAAATATTACAAAAAAATATAATAATGCGATGAATAAATAAAATGAAACTCACCTTAATTCTTGTCTTCATGAGAAATATGAGCTTGAAGTGTTGCAGGGATTTCTTCAATGTTTGGAACGGCCTGATGACCAACTGACCGGACTTCTCGCAGACTTCAGGTTCGAATCTTGTCAGTGGCATGAATGTTCGTTAGTGGTTCGAAATCCACGTTAAACTCTAGGTCCCGGTCTAATTAGCTCAAAGTGTGCAAAAGTGACCGCAACAAACCAAGAAACAAGAGCCACAAACCAAGCCAATTCAACATTTTGGCATATATTTGAAAAGAAAATACTCATTTCCTCATCAATGCATTGACGATATACTCTCTTTTTAATACGCTTTTATTAGCTTCACCTGTATGTTTGTATGTATGTATGTATGTTTGTATGTAACTCACTTTTTGGGCTCGATGTTGGGACTGATGGCGCCATCTACTGGCGAGTCAGTCAACTGATCAAACCCTACTTATTTTGTATAATTATTTTGTTTAATCTTAATTCCTTTTGTTTTATTTTACTTTTATCTTAAAATTCTCATTTTTTTTTAACTTTAACCTTTTATTTTTTGGGCATCGTCAACGAACTCTTAATTGTACCGATAGCTTTAGCTTTTTTTGATCTCATGCTTTAATTGTTCTCAAGCAGATGTTTTTCCTAAATTTTAAATTCATTTTATTTATTTTTAATTACTTCTTTTCATTTTTTTATGAAACTACATTTTATGCTAATGTTTCAATTAATTTAAGATGTGGAGGTTTTTGTGATTCTTAAAACCACCAAGGAACATCATAACCGGTACGCCGTTGCCCAGCTTTCTTTCACCCCGGGTAGAAATTCAGTAATATCCGCGATCGAATTGCGCTCTTCCTATTGGCCGAAAATTTCGGTGGGCAAAAAGTATATAAACTTAGCGGATAATCGGCCAAGGTACCGTCTCTGCATAATTTGCACCAGACCTAGACTTTAGTCATCCTTTCTAGCAGCAATTACTCTACTTTGTAGTATATTCCAACTTTTTTATATTATTCTTTTTTTTGCTTATATTAATTGTATTGTACTTAGCTTTTTTAGTATTTTTTCATTAATTTTTATTTGCATTGTATTTATCTTTTTGTATTTCTCATAAACTTTTAAATTTTTTTATTCCTTAATTTTACTTTTTCTTATTTTATTCTTGTAAATATATAATTTTCATGCCTATATAATTCATGCCTTATACATATATAATTTTCATAAAAAATAAATTATAGTTTAAAAAAACTATAAAAAAAACACGCTTTTAGAGTTAATCAGACTAAAAAGTAAAAATAAATTAATAGTTTAAAAAAAAACTAAAAAATACGCTTTTAGAGTTAATCTATCTAAAAAGTAAAAAATAATTGTTAACATAAGAATAAAATGACTGACGAGAAAATGAATGTCACTGTTCTAAAAGCGTGGGGTGCTCAATATCAATGGTTATAATTTTTCACTAGTTTCACTCAGAAATGCAGAGTTAATTTTAAAATGTCATACAAGCACCCCACGCTTTTAGAACAGTGACATTCATTTTCTCGTCAGTCATTTTATTCTTATGTTAACAATTATTTTTTACTTTTTAGATAGATTAACTCTAAAAGCGTATTTTTTAGTTTTTTTAAACTATTAATTTTTACATTTCATTGTGGCAAGGATAAAAAGTCCTAATTCGCATAAATATAACGTTGAAAATTGTAGCAAAGTTTCCAAAGCAGTTTTTAAATATTGACACGCATTTGACAGGAAGTCAAAAGAAACCATTCCTTATGTTTAATCCTTAATCCACGATCCTCTGGCGCTCGGCACCACAGGTTTCGGGTTCGAGTCCCGGCTGTGCCATGAGTGTTTATAGTGGTTCGGAAACCACTTTAAACAGTAGGTCCCGGTCTGTTTAGCCTGATGATCGTAGAGCGACAAACCAAACCAAACCAATCAATTCACGATCGGTGAATGTAACTACTAGTTCTTCTTCTTCATTTAATGTTAGATGATCAACTACACAAAATACTATTTACAGATGGCGGGGTCTCGTAGTGGGCAATGGAGATTTTTTTAATATTGAAAATCACATAGACAATAATGATTCTAGTAGCCAACAATGGAAGTTACAGCTCCTGGTTTGGCTTATAATCGCATTTTGGCACTTTTTATGTCAATAAAAGAAGAAAAAAGAAAAAGAAATCAGGAAGGTTAGTTTTTTTAAATGAAATCTGTCTTTGAGCAGAAAAACTAACAAGAAAAAGAGTAACGGCATTTATTTTTATATCTAGACACATAGTTCACTAGAATACCACAGGGTGCACCTGGAATTCTTTTAAGACGCACCCTTTGAGAATAACGGCCTTAATGAGATGTTAATCGTCATTCACAATAATAACAGAACATGCCGATTTCTCAGTTTTCGGAATTGAGAATTCAATAAAACATTTAGGAACCTAAGGTTCCAATGGTTTGGTTGGTCGCTCTAAGGTCATTTTGTGCACACTTTAGTCTAATTAGATTGGGACCTACAGTATAGAGTGGATTCCGAACCACTTACAAACATCACTGCTACAGGGAAGGATTCGAACCTCAAGCCTGTGGTACCAGCGGCCCGGAGAGCTAGTCAATTGGCCACAACTAACAAATAAAGTACAAAATAAAATTCCAAATAGTGTCAAAGCGTAGTCTCAATTTAAAAACATCTAAACTTAGTTTTAGTTTGTTGCTCTATGGTCGTTTAGTGCACACTTTGGGCTAATTAGACCACGAACTACAGTTTAACGTGAACTCTGAACCCCCAACAAACATGCATGCCACCGCTAGAATTCGAACCCGAACCCTGCGGTGCCAATACCCGGAGCGCTAGCCTATTATCTCTAATTCCGCTGAACATTTCAATGACTCCTGTATAATGCTGCAGTAATTAATTTTGGTTGCATAAATAAATAAATATTTTTTTTTCTTAGTTATTTATTCTTCTTATTGCTTGTTTGTTGTCTATGCCCATTTTTTAAATTTACCCATCTTATTTATTTTTTATTTGATTGCTGAAAAGTACGACCAACGGTTCTTTTCTTATAAAATGGAATTTGTAATCCGTATAGGCAATGATTTCAGTAATTTTGAGTTTTAGAGCAGTTCCTTTATAATGGTTTCATTTTCACTTTTGTTAAATTCTGTTATCTGCAGTATTTTAATCAGCATTTGGATTAATTAAAATAAAGCAGCATCTCAAAGCACCAAGTCAAATCCATTTTTTTTTTTTTTTTTTGTATGCAACTTTCTTTTTTTTAAAAATTTTTGAATTATTGTTACTATTTGCGGCTTTTTTTTTTTTTTTTTTTTTTTTTATTATTAAAATATTAAAATAATATTCATTGTGCTGTTTATATTTTCTTCTTATTTTTCAATTCTAGTTTAGGATTTACGAATTTTCGCTATTACACCGGACTCTACATTTAAAATTATAAAGTAAAAATTGTAGTAATTTTAGTACATGAAAATCGATTTTAATTTTAATATTATTTATTATTAAAATCTTAAAATAATAATATTTAAAGATTTTAATATTATTAAGATTTTAAGACAAAGATTTTAATATTCTGTTGATGATTCTACTTGAGTATAATTTTATTTACTTAAATTAAATTTTATAAAATCGTTTAATAAATAGCAAAATAATTATAATTATATTATATTATTTAAGACTTATTTAATATATTTCTTAAAATATCATATATATATATATATATATATATATTATTGCAATATATGTATATATATTGGTAAAATCGCAGAATAGCGGCACTTGGGATTTGGCGTCAAAACTCTTTTCGCCAAAGTGCGCCAAGTAAGGAGTTGCAGTTGTAAGTAGCAATTGTAATTGCAAGTTGCAATTGTAGTGAATTGCAAACGGTATACGAAACCCGGGTCACGATATTTAGCGACTTATAGCCCATTTGGCTCTACAGAAGAAATCACCCTATCCCAACGCCCACTATTTTGCGATTTGGCTTATATTTTATATTCAAACATGCACTATAGAAATGTTTTCTTGATTTTAGGAATTCTTTTTTATTAAATATTTCATTTCATTAAGTGAATATTATTTGACTACAACTAAAAATGCGATGTCAAACCAACTGTTAATTATTCAATGAAATGTAATGACTTATTCAAACATAAATATGGACAATATAAATTTAAAAGTTAACTAATGTTTGAATGTCATTAATGTCAATACTTTCAGAATAGAACTTTTTTTGCAAAATGTTCTTTACTCAAATAAAGTTTTATATAACTTCACATTTACATCAGTTTTATCGATAAAATTTTTTATTAAAAGATTCTTAAAAATATTGGATAATATTTAGTACAATGCATAACCTAATTCTTTTAAAACAATATTAAATAGAAAAAATAAAAGTTTTTGTTTAAAAAGTCAAATCAACGTTAAATAACACAAAACAAAGGAAACTCGTTTAAATATTATTGTCATTTTTTAAATCTTTAAAATTGGTTGAATAAATAAATATTAGAAAATCCAGAAAAACTTTAAAAAGTGATTTTTAAAAATAATATAAAAAATTAAACTACAATTCATGTTTTAAAAATAAGTTTATAAAATGCTTATGATTAGATTATAAAACTATTTTCTCTTTTAAAATTGCTATTACTTTCCTCACAGTTTACCAAAGTTTGAAGATTTTACTTATAGGGTAATATATGTATATATATAAATTTGGGTCCTGAATGCTCGAGTGGCTAGCGCTCGGTACCACAGGTTTCAGGTTCGAGTCCCGGCGGTGCCATGGATGTTTGTAGTGGTTCGGAATCCACTTTAAACCGTAGGTCCCGGTCCTAAAAGGATCGTAGAGCGTTGCGGGGGCATTATTATACCGCGTCCGTATCTTCAAGTTACACGCGACAATGCAAAATGAGTAACGTCTGTGCAGCGCTTGCCTTAAGGCATCTAACACCAAGCTGACTAAGTGTTTGCCAGCTGCATTAGAACAAAAAAAATATATATATATAAATTTGAGAATTATTATAACATTTTTTGGCGTTACTTTTGGTAAATATTTTTTGGCATGTAATTTGTTATGACAATTAATATATAAAAACAGGGCCTAATGGTCGAGTGGCTAGCATTCAGTGCCACATGTATCGAGTTCAAATTCCGGTGGTGCCATGGGTGTTTGTAGTAGTGGGTGAGAACAAGTCGGATTGTGTATACCGTACACAATCCGACTTGTTCTCACCCACATCATTCCCAAACTGTAAAGGGGCAACTCAGCTCTAAGAAGAATGATGTGGTGTGATATAGTAGTAGAAGTAGTAGTTAATATATAAAAACTACTACAAAATCATATCTTTGCCAGGCATATTTCTTAATATTCTATTTTAACTTCTATCCGGTTTATTTCTTTTCATATTATTCTAAATTTAGCTTATATTGATCAAAACAAAACGAAAATTTCAGAAACTTGTGAATTTCTTCTTTAATTTTCTGAAAAAAAAATCCAATTTTTCATTCAAATTGATTATCTCTTCGTAGGTGAATATCTTACATCTAATTATTTTATAATTTGCTGTTTGTTCCAAATTTTTTAGTTATTAAAGTACCTAAGTCCCCTCTCTTAGACATCAAAAATATCATACCTCAAAAAGTTTTTACCAACTCTTAAAATGGAATTAAAATTAATTCTAGGGCAAAAATGTACGAAAATAAGTCTAGTACCACCCGCTTTTTAGTTAGTGGGAAGTGAAATAATTGATCCAATTTTATCGAAATTTCATAGAATCGTACTGCTCTAAAAATAATTCCGAATGTCTCAAAATCCTAAATAATCTTTTATTAATGATATCATTTGATCTCTTCCTACGAATGTAGTGCTAACGCTATAAATATTTGAATAAAGTTTTTTTAATTCATCATTTTTTTTTCTGCAGATAATTAGGAATTCATACTGACATTAAAAAGTTTTTTATTTTATTTTATTTCATAATCATAGAAATATTTCTTTCAAAGTCATACTTCTGATTCATTTTCGTATTAAGAACAGAATTAAGACGCTTTAAATTTAAATCCTGCTTAAATTAGAGTATTTATTAGTTTTAAATTTGACTGTCGATTAAATTAGAAATTAGACTAAATTAGACTGTAATATTATGTGCTAACTGTTTTAATTATTATGTTTTAATTTATTATTATATACATTTATTTAATTTATTATTATATTATTATATAGATTTATAAAATTATAAAGCTGAAGTAAAAATAAGTTTTGGGGCCTGATGGCCGAGTAACTAGCGTTCTGGCACTCGGTGCCACAGATTTCGGGTTCGAGTCCCGGAGGTGCCATGGACGTTTGTAGAGGTTCAGAATCCACTTTAAAACGTAGGATCCGGTCTAATAGGACCGTTGGGCGTAGGTCTGACACCTCTATCCCGTAAAAAGATAAAGTTCTGTGTGGAAATCTGTTAGTAGGCAGACGGCCTTGACCCACAGTCGGGCTGTTGAGCCAGTGATGATGATGAAAAACAAGTTTCAATTCAAAAGCTTTCTTTCTTTTTAGCAATAGGTTTTTAATTTATTTGTTTAAAGATGTAGTCTTTTTATACTAAAAATAATCTGACATTATTTTTTTAATTAATGATATAGCTAAAAATACAAAACTTTTTTTTAGAGAATTCTATATTATATTGTAGTACGTTTATAAACTTTCAACTTGTTAATTTGTATAAATTTTCGAAAATTTAATTCTACTAAATTTGTTTACTGATTCGTACATTGTTCTGTCGGGATCCAATCCATTTTTTAATCAATTTTTACCAAATTATAAATCAATGTTCTTAAAGAAAATTCAAAACAATATACATAATTTTTTTCAGAGAACTAATTTTATTTTATCGTGTCCGATGCAATATATATTAATTAGCAGGTTTGGTTTGTCGCTCTACTGTCATTTTTTTTCACATTGTATCCTAATTAGACCGGGACCTACTATTTAACTTGGATTCCGAACCAATAACAACATACATACAACAACCAGAATTCGAGCCTGAAGCCTGCAATACTAACCAGATCACTAGCCGATTGGCCATTAAGCCGCAACACGTTAATAGAGCCTAGAATAAAAATTCCCAATAATGTCAAAGCGTATTCTCAAGTTAAAAATATCCAAACTTAGGTTTGGTTTGTCGCTCTACGACTATTTTTTGCACATTTTGGCTAATTGGACCGGGACCTACAGTTTAACGTGATTCCGAACCACTACCAAACATCCATGTCATCGCCAGGATTCGAACCTGAAGCTTGTGGTACCAGCGGCCAGACCGCTAGTCAATTGGCCAACAGATTGCATAAAACCTAAGTGTCGAATGAAGATTTAATTCCTTTTGTTAATCTGTAATAAAGTTAATATTTTTTTTCTAATGTAGCTGGCAAGTACTTAGACAGTTACCTTTATGCCATAAGTGAGGGCTGCACAAACCTTACTCATTTAGCACTACACAGGGGCACGCGTAGCTTGAAGATATGCTACGGACGCGATAACACTATCCCCTAAAACTCTACGATCGTATTAGACCGGGACCTACAATGAAGAAATGAAAAAAAAAAAAAAAAAAAAAAGGTTGACAAACGATAAAGTGAATTCTAAACAACTGCAAACGTCCGTGGCACAGACGAGACTCGAACCCGAGATACCGAGCGCTAACCACTCGACCATCAGTCCCCATAAAGCGAATATATGATGATGAATATATCAATCATTTTTTATATTTGTTAATCCTACATCAGAATAAATAATTTGGTTTAATCTAAAAATAAAATTTCATAAAAGATTTTTTCTATATTTATTAAAATAATTTTTATAATGGATTAAAAATTCCTTAAAAAAATGGCTCAAATTTTTATTAAATTTTTACTTTTTTAAATTTTTTACTTTAATTCGTTAATCAATCCTTATACTTTGTAAAAGCAATTTTAAAAGGTTAACAAAGTATATCGATACCGCACTTGTGAAACTTCTAACCGCCAAAAACTAACCACGCGTAACGAAGAGCCCGAAACTCAACACTCAAAGCCAAAGAACCGTTAACGCAAATAGCCTGTAGAATTTCTCGTCGACGTCTATTCGTCTTGACAAGATAATGATTTATCTCACTCTAAAAGTATTGCCACTCAGGGAAAAAAGATAAAAAATAATAATAATAATAATTGTTTGTCTTTCTAACAGCAGACGATTCCCGGGACAAAAGATTTTCGATTAAGTATTTAGGGAGAGAGAAGAACTTCTCTGAAAATGAAAGCGGAAATGATTGAATTATTTATAGAAGGAATTTATTCCACTCCTTGCCGATTGTTTTGTTTTTGTTACGTTTTCAAGGTTGTTTGTCAAGGTAGAAAAGGAAAAGTTATTTCATTTTGTAGTGCAACAGTTTGATGAAGTTGCAACAGTGTTCCAATGAATTTGAAAGTCTTTTTTTTTTTTTTTAAGTATATTAATCTGTGGATTTAAAATTGGTTTATTTACAACAGTACTTTTCTATTGATAATAAAATAGAAATTTCAAGATTCAATTTTAATTATATTTATTTATATATTTTATATTATATTTATTATTTATATTTATTTATATTATATTTATATTTATATTATATTTATTATATATTTTATATTATATTTATTTATATATCTTATATTTATATATTATATTTATTATATTTTTTATAATTATTTATATTTATTTTATTATTTTTATACATATTTCAATTTTTAATTATAAAAAAATAAAAATTCCAGCGTATATATAAGTAAACATATCGGTTCTTTATGATTTTGCAATATTTAAATAAAAAAATAAAACTTTGAATTTTATTTTTAAATAGCGAGATTACTGTTGTAAAATTTTTTTAAATAAATTTTCGTAATTTTTTTAATTTTATTTAAAATAATAATTAAATAAAATTAAAAATGCACTTTTAAAAGTAAACGGAAATATTCTCGTTTAAAAACATTGAATACATTAATTCATATATATATAAAAATACAACCGTATTTTTTTTATTGATAAGAAATTTGAAATTTCAAAAACTGATAATTATAAAAAAATAAAAATTCCAGCGTATATATAAGTAAGCATATTGGTACTTCATAATTTTGCATTATTTAAATAAAAAATAAAGCTTTGAGTTTTAATTTTAAACAGTGGGATTACAGTCGTAAAATATTTTTCAATAAATTATCGTAAAATTTTTATTTTATTTAAAATAAATATTAGAGAGTTTTTGCATACCGTACGTTAGTTACCGTAGGACGTCCGTTAGCTTTTTCTCCCTAGCGCGCATGCTTATAGGAAACTGAGCATGCGCGCTAGGGAGAAAAAGCTAACGGACGTCCTACGGTAACTAACGTACGGTATGCAAAAACTCCCTATTAAATAAAATAAAACGGTTTTTTGTTTAAAATATATCAATCTATGACTTTAAAATTGGTTTATTTACAACAGTATTTTTTTTATTGATAATAAATTTGAAATTTTAAGAAATGATAATTATTAAAAATATTCCAGTGTATATATATAAGTAAACGCAATGTACTTTATAATTTTGCATTATTTAAATAAGAAATAAAACTTTTAATTTTATTTTTAAACGGAAAGATTACTGTCGTAAAATTTTTTTAAATAAATTATCGTATTTTTAACTATCGTTTAATCGTTATTAAACGATTATCGTTTTAATTTTTATCGTTAAATTATTATATTTTTAATAAAATATCGTAATTTTTAAAAATTTTATTTATTTATTTTATCTGTTTTAATTTTATTCAAAATTTAATTTTTTTTAAATTTTATTATAATTTTTAAAATTGTTTAATTTAATTTTTTTTAAATTTTATTAAAAAATTTTTTTTTATTTAATTAAAAAATTTATTTAATTTTTTTTATTTATATTTTATTTTTTAATAAATAAAGTAAAAAAATTACTTTTAAAAGTAAAAGGAATTACTTTCATTTAAAAACTAAGTACATTAATTCATGTTTATATATAAAATGAGAAAAACGTTACAAATAACTTTATTCTAAAATTATTCACAGAATACAATATAAATTTTTTAAATAAATATAAACTTTATTTATATTCTCTGAAATAGTTTTGGAACACCATGAAGTTCTTATTATTTTTCATTACTTGAATCAGATTTATTATTTTGGTTATATTTATTATATGGAAATATTTAAATTCCAGCATATATACACTGCGTAAAAAAAGTAGAAGGACATTGTTTTTTTGCCAATTAATATCTCTTATTTTCTCCTAACTACCAGATATTTATGCAGATTTAGTTTAATGACCCTTTTTTTCATTTTAGGCAAAAATTAAACATCTACTACTAATATTAATAATAAAATTAGTAGATATAATTTCCGGTGCGTAAAAAAAGTAGAAGGACACTTGCTAATATATTTAATTTAGTGAGTTGTTCTTTAGTTAAATAATGATTTTGTACTTTGTTTTATCCTTTTCAGTCAAAAAAATCTAATTTGTTTAAAAGTTACGCTGTTTCTCCGTTATCAGAAAGGCCTAAAGGAATACCTTTGAACGATTTTCAAAAAGGCCAAATTTCCGCATATTAAAATGATGGTAAAGGTGTCAGAGAGTTTGCTCGATTGTTGCAGGTGAGCCCCAATACAGTTTCAAACTTTATCAGAAATCCTTATAAAAATGGAAAGAAAAAGAAGACTGGTAGACCGAAAAAGTTAACACCACCTGATAAATGAAAACTTGTTCGTGTGCTTAAGAAGAACAAAGGAAGTGTTTCAAAGGCAAGAAATCAAGCAGGACGTAATCATGTGACGAAACAAAGAAGTTTACAACTATATTAAAAGATCTAAAAAATTCATTTTCAAAAAACGGAAATATCATCCTAAGTGGACACAAGCTCACATTGATAACCGTTTAGTGTGGGCTAAGGAGCACATGTCCTGGACTACAGAATGGACTTCTGTGATATTTTCCGATGAAAAGAAATTTAACTTAGACGGTCCAGACGAATATCAGCACTACTGTCATTGTCTGGGGAATGAAGACGAATACTATTCAACACAACAAATGGGAGGTGAGAGTTTAATGGTTTGGTTGGCTGTTGGATAAGGAGGAAGGACAAGTCTGGCTTTCTTAAATGGTAGGCAAAAACATACAGACTACATTCAAGTGCTGAATTCCGAGCTTCTTCCTTATGGCTCTGACTTGGGGGGTGAAGAGTGGAAGTTTCAGCAAGACCAAGCTTCCATTCACACCCTGACTGGAGTCAAAAATTGGTTCCTAAAAAATAATGTGGATGTTTTACCATGGCCAGCCAAAAGTCCTGACCTTAATATAGTGGAAAACATCTGGGCAATGCTAGTTCATCGAGTTTATGCTGATGGAAGGCAATTTGATTCACTAACTCAGCTTCGAGAAGCATTGAATGACTCGTGGGACAATTTTTGTCAAACAGAAGTTCAATCTCTATAAAATTCACTTCCAAACAGAATATTTGAAGTTATAAAGGCCAATGGGAAGATCATTCCGTATTAAAATCCCTATTTTTTCATTCATTATAATGCTGTCCTTCTACTTTTTTTACAAAGTTTCAAAAAAGAGAAACTATTTTTGTTGCCATTAATATTTTATGTTTGAATATCATAATTCTGATGTTAAAATTGTATTTTTAAAATATTTGTAAAATGTTTCTAATAAAATATTTTAGTAAAAATAAAATATTTTTCGGTTATTGTTACAAAATCAAGTGTCCTTCTACTTTTTTTACGCAGTGTAACTAGACCAATGTGCTTCATGATTTTGCATTATTTAAATAAAAAATAAAACTTTGAATTTAATAAGATAAATAATTTACTTTTTAAAAGTAGATGGAATTGTTCTAGTTTAAACGCATTGAATACGTTAATTCATCTATATAAAAATCAAGAAAAATGTTATATAATTGATTAAATGTAAAAAAAATATATATATATATATATGTATCAATTTATTTATATATATATATATATATATAAATTGAGAGAAATGTTATAAATAATTTTATTCTAAAATTGTTCCCGAAATAGAATTTAAATTTTTCAAATAAATATAAACTTCATTTATATTTGCTGAAATATTTTTGGAATAGTATAATGCACTTATTATTTTATTTTACTTGGTTTAAGAAAAGTATTGTACATTTAGAAACTACAAAAAAAAAATTTCTAAAGTTTTTGAAAATTTTTCTGAAATCTTTCTAAACATTTTTCTAATTTTTCTAAAGAAAATTATATTTTCTAAAATAATATAATTTTTTATATTTTATAAAGAAAATATAAAAATTATCTAATTTTTAAAATTTTTATATTTTCTAAAGAAAATATAAAAATTATATTTTCTTTTCTAATTTTTTAAATTTTTATATTTTCTTATATTAAATGTTTTCTTTAAATATAAGTTTTTATGTTTTCTATTTATTTTTTTCTTTCTTTCCTTTTTTTTTTTTTTTTTTTTTTTTTTTTTAAATTTAGAACTTTTTTTTTTTTTTTTTTTCTTTTTTACTTTTTTTAAGCAATATAAGATTTTAGAAACTTGAATGCTGTAAAAGAATTAAATAACTATCATAATTTATTTCCAATTTAAATAAAAAATTAATATGATAAATGAAAAGAGATAAACATCATATTTCTTGGCAATAATACAGTAAACATCATAAATCATTGTTTATGATTGATTAGTTATTTATTTTTTATTAATCAATTATACTAAATTTTATCTATATTTAAATTTATTAGTTAATAATTATAAAAATAATAGTTGAATTATTATTTAACTTGGTAAATTGTTTTAGAAATTACAATTCATGCAACAGGTTTCTAATTTTATTATTTTTATTATAAATTACGTATGAAGCTTTAAGCCACAATCATAAAACTTGCAAATTTTAATTATTAATATTTTAATCATCATATTATTTCTGAGTTTTAAAAAACTCTTCTTGAAATCGTCTACAAATAAATAATTTTTTATGAATCTACTTGCCTTCTAAATTTTACAGCATCTCAATTAATAATTTAACTTTGTTATCAAATGATATTAAAGAGATGAAAGCAGATAGAATAAATACATGTTAGGAATGCTCTTTGCAACAAAGAGAAAAAATATCGAAAATGAACCAAACAAATTATAACCTTTAAAAATTGTAATTTTTTAAGTATCTTTGTTGTATGGAAATTATATATATATACCTATCTAAATATCACCTAATTATCTTTAGCAGTGTACATACTTGTAATTTGTATATATATAGGATGATTAAGAGAATTAGAATTATTATAAAAAGAATTAGGGGTTATTATGATTTTGGGTATACACTGCAGATGAGGAAATGCTTTGATGGCTAGGTGTGTTTTGGTGAGCTATGATGTATAGGTGTGTTAGATATGAGAAAATTAAAAGAAGCAACGAAAAAGTATTTGAAGTAATTGAAAATTGTTCATGAATTTTTTTAGCCATTTCTTTATGATTACGCATTCTTTTTTTAATTTTTTCAATCATTCTTTTAAATATTTTTTATGTTTTCTACTAAATGTCACACGTTTTACCGAAACTGAAAAAAATATTAATATTCCTAAAAATTTCTATTTTTGAATAATTTTAATAAACAAGTTTTTACATCCTAACAAAAAACACTCAATTTATTTAAGCAGTTTTCTCCAGACCTCGAGTATTATAAAAACATTCATATGCCTTTAATATTTATTTTCTTATATACTTATTCTTCAAAAGGATTAATAAAATGTTATTATGAGTCATTTTATAATCTATATAAGTAAGTAAGGGGTTAAACATAGTTTATATTGTTTTAATAGTGTTTGAGCTTTCCCTATTAAAATATTCATTAATTCAATAGATATTCATTTGATATTTCTTTAATTTTGTAACATAAAATAGGAGAGCTACAGTTCCGGCTATTCCTATTATCCCTAGACAATTTTAATCAAATTTAAGTCCTGAAACCTTAATATGGTTATGTAGGAAAGGACTTGTTTGCATTTGAGGAATACATTAACACTTTCTAGTAAATTTAGAAACAGTTGTTTTTGTAAATTCATTTAGACGCATGGGGGTGTTATTGTACTAGTTTCAAGAACATTTGGAAAGTTACGCATAAGGGTACAAACAAAAATTACTTATTTTTGTGAATTTTTACAAGTAATTGAAACTATTTCTTACGTTCTAATCAGATAGAATATGCATATAATAAAAAAACGATATTAAAATTATGTAATGGACATCCAGAACACTCTGAGTAAGAATGAAAGCGATGTTATATATATTCATATTTTTAAGTATCAATTGTTTAGAAAAATTATTTATTTATCTTCTCATTTCTATTCAAATCCATTTTATTAAAATACTTTTAAGTGCCAGTTATTGTCAATTTTAAGACTTAAAAATCGAACTTGATAGTTCTAAAATTTGGCACTTATTTTTCTAACATATTTTTCCAACTTTTCTGCGTTTGCGAGAAAAAAAGGTTAATGAAATTTTAAAATAAATTATAGTTTAAAAAACTGAAAAACACGCTTTTAGAGTTAATCAAACTAAAAAGTAAAAAATAATTGTTAACATAAGAATAAAATGACTGACGAGAAAATGAATGTCACTATTCTAAAAGCGTGGGATGCTTTGTATGACATTTTTAAACTAACTCTGAATTTCAGAGTGAAAAATTATAACTATTAATACCGAGTACCCCACGCTTTTAGAATAGAGACATTCATTTTCTCGTCAGTCATTTTATTCTTATGTTAACAATTATTTTTTACTTTTTAGTTTGATTAACTCTAAAAGCGTGTTTTCAAACTATAATATTTAAATGAGGTCCCTGTACGGAGGACTGGAACTATAGTTCTTACAACAATTTAATTGTGAGTAAAACAAAGGCTAAATGCGAATATGTCGAGCCAGCCAGGATTCGAGCAGGGAATCGCCTGATCCGTAGTCAGGCGCGTTATCCGTTGTGCCACTGTCCCACGTAGGTTTGAATGTCTTAGGTACTTTCATTCTACATAGGTTAAATTGCTATTCATAAGTTAAAATAAAATCCCTAATCCTGATGATCCTAATCATGATGGGATAATGAACTTATCGAAATATTTTAGTGTCGTCGGTCCTTGATAAGTGTACTACGTTTAAATTAAATCTGATCGCTTAAAGTAGGGCAAAATCGAGCCCAAAGAGTTAGTTACACACAAACAAACAAACATACAGGTGAAACTAATAAAAGCGTATTAAAAACAATTGAAAAATGAAAATTTATATATATATTTTTTTTGGTTTATTTTGAAAAATGAAAATTTACATCATATTTTAACGTTTTATTTTGCATATTTAGACTCCAAAGTAGAACCGGAAGATATCTATTGATTACTCTAAAATTTTACATTTAAATTTCTTATATATTCTTTCACCTTTTTTCGCGCTAGGAAAAAAAAAAAAAAAATTAAAAAGTCACTGAAAATTGAAAATTTATATAATTTTCTAATAAATTTCACATATTTAGAACACAAAGTGGGGCATCGGGAGATATTTATTGATTTATCAGAAATTTTGTAAGTACGTTTCTAAAATATGTCACAACTTTTCCAAACTAACGGGAAAAGAGTTTTGAAAAAAAAAAAAATTATCTCCGCCCTAAATCATAAATATATATTCAAACACACACACTTTCATACATTACACACGCATAAAACGTATACGAGCTCCATGAAATGATGCAGATTAATGTATGCATATCCTGAAGAAGATTTATACAGAACTACTCATGTAGATATAATATTCGGATGAACACATACATGTACTTCTTCATAAACAAAAACTAGTACACTTTTTCGCATATAAATAGAAACCTAATTTTCAGAGACTAAATTTGAAATGCAAAAAATTGAATTTGATTTCTAATGAGGTGAATTTTGTTTTCAAAAAGGAGAATTTTGAACTGAATTTGTACTTGTATTGGCAAGAATAAATAAAAAATCTTCTTCTTCATTGGCGAAACAGCCCCATGGTCGAACGAGACCGTCTGATTACTGGCAGATTTTAAAGACAGGAAATGTTTTTCTTTTTACTGGGTAGGGTTGTCAGCCCAACGCTCTACAGTCATATTAGACCGGGATCTAATATGATCGTAGAGCGCTGGCAGTAGGACTGACAACCCTGCCGCGTAAAAAGATAACATCTTCTGTGACTAAATCTGTCATCAGGTAGAAGGCCTTGGGCCACCATGGGGCTGTTGCGCCACTGATGATATATATATTTTTATATTATTGACGTACATAAATAATTAGATATATATATAAATACACTCAAGAGCCAAAACATTATGAGCACCCCTACATTTTGCAATGAACTCGCCTGGATGACGTGGAAGGCACGTGTTCAGGTGGAAGTGGTATTTAACTGGTATTAAGTGGTGGTATTAATCCATGCCAAGGCGGTTTGAAGCTGTGTTGCGCGCCAAAGGTGGGCCAACTCGTTATTGACAGGTGTTCATAATGTTTTGGCTCTTGAGTGTATATACTGTATTTAAAATTGAGTCCTAATCCTGGGGAAACAACGAACAACATTCAAAAATTGATTATTTCTCATCATAGTATTATAATTCATTTTGGAATATTTCAAAATTAGTTATTTCATTTCATTCAGTGGTGTAATATATGATGAAAACTCTTAGGGTGCAATACGTGATAAATATCTTTTTAAGGAAAAAAAATGAATCGAAAGCAGATAAGAATAATAGTCAGGCAAACTTTTCTGAACGTGATCGGAGATCCATAATTAAATTCCACGTTTGAGTGATGTGAAAAAATTCTATGGAATATATTCAAAAGTATTTCACTTTAATTTCACCCGAAATTGCTTGAACCAGTTCTCATGTCAGCAGGATTGCATAGGCGTCCTATCCGAAAAAAAAAATATTTTTTTATAAATGAAAAAATAAATAAATAGCGCAAATAAAATAAATAAATAAATAGCGCTTTCCTTCGCAAAATCAATGCTAAGACCTAAATGTGTTGAATTCCTGTTTTATAAGAAAAATATTTTTTGGTTCCGATGGACTTAAAAATGAACTTAAACAGAAGAACTTATGTTGATGGAGATGTCCTTGCGTGGGAGTATCAGGATTAAGTAATCTGATGTTTACGGATAGCATAATGAATCCTGATTCTTATTTATATATTTTTAAAGACA
Organism: Caerostris darwini; assembly: GCA_021605075.1. Lineage (NCBI taxonomy): Eukaryota > Metazoa > Arthropoda > Arachnida > Araneae > Araneidae > Caerostris > Caerostris darwini. Next base: position 621,921 of record BPLQ01002541.1, on the reverse strand, counting down.
ATTGAGATTTATCTGCTCAATATTGGAGTATTGGAAATAACTTTTTTTTTTAATCAAAATAATGATCCGAAGCACAGCTTTTAGCTTTCATTTATATATCTATAATTGGCCAAAAATTCTCAAAACATTATCTCAGTCTCCGCATGTAAACTAAATGGAACACATTTGGAGAGAACTCGAGGCTAGCGCACGAAGATTCGACATTAAATAGAAAACCAAACTAAAAACAGTAATGTGAAAAAAACAGAAAAGCTATTGATGCAGAAATTTACAAAATAATAATAAAGAAAATAAATAAATAAAAATCCAACAGGATCAACAGGCCAACAGGTTGCCAACAGGATCAAACAGGACAACGCCCCTTGTCACAAGGCTAAAATTGTGTTGAAGTGTTTCCCGGAACATGATGCTGAATTCCAGTTAATGTCCTGGCCGCCTAACTCACCGGATCCCAATCCGATAGAACACATTTGGGATGTCCTGAGACGGCAGCTCAGAGTTCAAAGACCACCAATTCGCAATATCTCGGATTTTCTTGACCGTTGCTTAAACATCTGGTACAATCTGTCTCCGGCCATGTACCAAGGACTTGTGGCATCCATGCCAAGGCGGGCTGAAACTGTGTTGCCCGCCAAAGGTGGGCCAACTCGTTATTGACAGGTGGTCAGAATGTTTTGGCTCTTGAGTGTAGATGCTACAAAATATCCTAAGTGCGGGATTACCGAAATTTTACAATATTTTTTCATATGATTTATTTACGATATAATTTAATTTAATTTTTAATTTTAATTTTAATTTTATTTACGATACAATTATTTAAATTTTTTTTATTTAATAATCGTTATATTAAATTTAATCATAATTTAATTTTAATATAACGATTTATGATTTTTTTAATATAATAATTTTACGATATTTTTTATATTCATAATTTTACGATGATTAAATATTTACTAATGCGTAAAGATCTTTTTAAGTACACGAAGACTTCTTTGAGATAAATTTTCATTACTCTTTTTATTATTGATCGCCCAAAGAAGAAGCTTTACTATGTTCTTATAATATTTAATGTTTTGTTGATAGATAAGATTTTGTTGATAGATAAGATAAAGAATTTGTTTGATAGATAATAATAAAAAATTTTCATTCGGAAATATTAATTTTTATAAATGGACAAGGCAGTTTTTACTGAAATTCGTAAGTGTCCGAATACTTTTGGGAGCCAATGTATATATATTTGTGTGGGGATTTTTTTACAATAGCTAATTAGTTACAAAAAAACAGATAAATGTGAGTCAATCTGACGCCGGACGTCCGCCATGTGATTGGTATTCTAGGACCCCGGAAGTAGATATATTCAACGTCACTTCCAGAAACAGCCGGTATCTCTCGAACTAAAAAGTTATATAATTAATCGAGGAATTATTATATATAAATATATCAACTGTTTAGAATTCAAACGGAACAAGTAATATAAAAAAACAAAAAAAAATTTAAGTCAATTCCTACTTTTTTTGCACTCTATTGCAGAGAGTCCTTTATAAATAATTTTCATTCATTTTTGTAACTTTATCTGGCGCCATCTATTGGTAGATATATGCAACTTAAATCTAAAAAAAACTAAAATGAATTAATTTAATTCAATTACTGAATTAATATTTAAAAATGTATTAACATCCAGTGTCATCTACTACAAGTTAAAAAAAATGTATTTGAACTCGAGTGGAGGAATAAAAAGTATTTTATGAACGATTGAAAATGTGAACAAGATATATATAGGGAGAGTGGGAGCTAATAGAAGGAATTGAAAAAAGCAACCAGCTTTCATTGCAAAGCCTCGCCTTGAGCCAAAGCAACCAGCATTTGCTCTAGGCGAGGCTTGTCTGGGCTTGATGATGCCCCGCCTTTGAAAACAAAATCGTGCAGAAGGATTCCAGTTCTTTTCAGAATAAGAATTCTCATCCCGCATTTCCCGATTGCAAAATGGATATCTCTCCGGAAATTTACCTGGAATCTTTGCTTAACCAGCATCCGAATATGGAAATCTCTGATCTGCTAAAGATTCTGCCATTGCCAATCATCGTTTTGAAAAACCCTTGAAAGTTAAACATATGACTCCAAGTGATGGTTTCAAAAAATATAATAAGAAAAAAGAATTTTTTTAAGGTATCTGAAAAGTTTTTTTTTTTTTTTTAATTTTTCCCGTGGAAAATAAATTTCATGTAATTTGGAATTCACCAATCACTGAAGATAACCAAGAACCTGTTATTCCTCCCTTTTTTAAACCTTCTCCCATCATGCCCATCATTGACTATTAACTACAGCTTGATTCTATAAGAAATATAAAAAATTCATTCAAAATACACAAATAAATTGGCAAAGGATTACATAAAAATCTACCCACAATCCGAAGATGAACACCGTGTCATTATGATCCTCCTTGAAATTTGAATTCTATGTCACCAAGCCTAAAATAAAGAGACCTCTCAAATTTCGACTTAAGGTCTCCTAGTTGACACAGAATCTGATGATATTAAATCTGAGCTTCAAAACCGTATATTGCGAAATCTTATATTTCAATGTAGTACAACTTAAGAAGCGGAAAACTAAAGCTCCAGATCTGACCTTTTTTACTCCAATGAAAAGGACTCCCAGAATGACGAATATCTCTAAGGTTAACTTACTTTTACTTTTCCAGTTAAACAATTCCCTAGAAGAAACCTTACTGCGCAGTGTTTTAATTGCAATCATTTCCACCACTCAAGTGACTGCTATCGTTAAATCCGATGTCTCAATGGTATCCGATGTCTTCAAACTCTATTACAAAACATTTCTTAAATATAGATAGTATTTCAATTGCAGAAAAAAAGGGCGTATTTTGTGGTGAAGCTTCTAAAATTGGTGTGTGCAATGTTAAAGATAAGTTAAACCATTCAAAAATGTATAAATTGTGGCGATCATTGTCATATCGACTTTTAGGAAAGCCATAAAGTTTTTCCGAAAACGGAAATAAAGAGGGGACAAACCATTCTACACTATCGGCCAAGCCTACAACCTCAACAGCATCAAAATTTTATTAACCCTAACAAATATTTCTCACAGCTTTTCTAGTCTGCTGCTACTATATTATACAGCTTCAAATAACTTTTCTCTCAGACATTCTTGTTTCATCATATCTCATGGTTAGATTTCTTGTTCTGAAAATATTCGTATTATGAATGCTTTTCCTAAACTCTTACGTGATTCACAACAAGATTACGTGATTACGTGATTGTCAACAAGATTACGGGATTCTCAAAATCTAATTGACAAATTTGGAATATCTGTGTCAGCATTGCCCTCCGGAGATTCGCCGTAAATTTCTCATCTTGTATTGAATTGTTAAATGTCTTTAATCGTAAATAATAATTTTGATTGATATTTACAAAAGTGAAGAGACATTTTTTTTTATTATTACGATGTTTCATTTTATGATGTTAACATGTTTTTAAATATTACTAACATATCTTTCAATAGTAAGATGAAGAAACATGTCTTTCAATAATGATGATTTTCAAGGATAAATTTACCTTTAAACTTTATTACAAAACATTTCTTAAATATAGATAGCATTTCAATTGCAGAAAAAAAGATGGGCGTATTTTGTGGTTTCACGATAACCTTATAGGATTACATCAGTTCCTAGTTGTGATAATTAGCAGGCATAACTTGAAGGGCCCCATACTGAAAGGTATTATTAAAACAAATATATTTTTCATGGAACGGATGCTTTCCAAAGAATAGGAAATAATATTTTTTTTTCCTCCTATATCCTTCAAAAGCATAGTACTGTGTCCAAAAATTAAGAACAGTTTTCAATTTAAAACCCCCTCGGGCCAATGGAATATCCAATTTTTTTTTCCTTTTAAAAGTCATCGGTTGCTGGCACTGATTCTTGACATTTGTGTGAAATTTGACTCAAAACATTGTCCCCGAGTTACGCTTGGTTTGGGAATAGAGACGCACAGTGTGAATACGGATTTTTGAAATATGGGTTTCATTTTTGCAAAAAGAACGTGCATCAATGCAGCGTGTCTGCAGAAATGTAGTGTTTTCGGTACCAATCGAAGGCATTCGACGCATTTGAGGCCCAAATCGGAAATAAACGTTTACAAGTGGTAAAAAACATTCAAATCAAAGAAGGCAATTGTAAATAGACTGTTTGCAAGCACCAAATCTCTAATTTTTGGACCTGAGCCTCGTCGGTTGAAGTTGACGATCGAAAAAATTTAAAAAAATAAAACTTCGTCTTCAACGCGTTCTCTGCCTTCTTTGAACTGTTTAAACTTCAAAACTTCTTTCCGAGGAATGCACCGTTTTGAACGATTGAACGTTTCCGCAAACAAAATCGAATGCAAGTTCTTTGCTCAATTGAAGGCATTTCCTCGCCGGAATGTTTTAGCATCTCATTGAAAGCCAAGGTAAAAACACTCATGAATTTCACACAGATGCCGAGTACAGCGCCAGCAAAGAAAAATAAATTGAAATTCCATAAGCCGCAGGAATTTTAAATTGAAAATTGGTCTTACTTTTTGGACACAGTAGTGCATTTTTCATTGAACCAATGCTTTCCAAAGAATAGGAAATAATTTTTTTTTCCTCCTATATTCTTCAGAGGAACATTCCATTTATTTTCTCTAAACTCTATACTTATATTAAGTAATAAGCAGAATATAATTCCCAAAATGCCATCATGAGTTGATGCCCTCAGTGGATAAGTTGTTTAAAAGGAAGGAAGTTGTCATGGAAAACTTCTTGGAGCTTTTAGGAAGACTTTTTTAGAGCTTTTAGGAGGTCCATCACGGATACAGTTAAATACTCCCACATGTACTCAATAAAATGGCCAAAATATCCGAACCAATACTCTGTGGACATACTTTATCTCTCCAAGCATTAAAAGCTTGTTGTTCTCAAATTGCATTTCTGCAACCTGTGGAATATAAATGATACAGGCGCTATCGATTATGATGTTTGGAACTAGATGGAACTCGATGATTCTGAAAAAGGCCATTCACCTTGTATACTACAAGATATTTTTATGACAGGGTTTTTCTGACTTATGAAAGTTTTTAGGTTATAATTCCTTTGTGAATTCCATCTATCTTATTTGCATTTGATGGGTTTTTATTTTATAAAAGTTTCTTTGCAAACATCTATCGAATTTTTCCATGCATTTAATATCCATAATTAATTTTGTTTATATATTAAAGTTATTGTTAATAAGCCCTTTAATTATTAAATATTCTTGTATTATTAAAGATTAGTTTATTGTCTCCCGTTATAATGAAATAAAGTCTTTGTGAAGAGATTTTTCATTCCTTTCTCCTCATGCTTGGCAAACAATTTAAATGTCATTTATTGGTGGCGACCTGATGGCCAATTGACTGGCGCTCTTGCCATTAGTTATCACAGGCTTCTGGATAGAATCCCAGCGGTGGCATGGATGTTTGTGAGGTGTTCGGAATCCACGTTAATCTGTAAGACCTGGTCTAATTAGCCTAAAATGTGTACAAAATGATCGTAGAGCGACAAACCAAACCCACTTGAAATAAAGTCTTCTTGAAGAGATTTTCACTCCTTTCTTCTAATGCTTGCCAAACAATTTAAAGGTCATTCTTCTTCTTCATTGGGTGGCTTCATGGCCAATTGGTTAGCGCTCTGGCCGTTGGTACCACAGCCGTCAGGTTGAAATCCGCATGGTGGCATGAATGTTTGTTAGTGGTTCAGAATCTGTGATAAACTATAGGTTCGGGACTAATTAGCCTTAAGTGCGCACAACATGACCGTAGAGCATCAAATCAATCTTCTTCATGGGAGGAACAACCCTACAGTGGGCCAAGGCTGTCTGCCTACTCGCAAATTTCGAGACAGGAGATGTTTTTCTTTTTTTTATGGGGTAGGGTTGTCAACCCTACTCCCAACAGTCATATTAAATAGGGACCTACGGTTCAAAGTGGATTCCGAATCACTAAAAAACATCCATGGCACCTCCGGGACTTGAACTCGAAACTTGAAGAACCGAGTACCAGAGAGCTAATCATTCGGCCATCAGATCACAAATGTCATCCCTTAATAAAAAAAAATTTCATAATAAATACTAAAACATAAGCTATATAATGATTATTATTTCGCATAAAAAATTACAAGTCTCCAATAGAGATTTGGCTAATTCGAAACTTGTTTCCATGATTCTTGAATATCAGTTTGACCAAATGAAATATCGATAATCATTTCATTTTTTTTTTTTTTTTTTTTTTTTTTTTTTGCAAATGATATTTATAGTGCCAGACACTCGGTCATTCAGGCACCGGTCTAATATGACTGTAGAGCTTTGTGCGTAGGACCGACAACCCTACCCCGTAAAAAGAAAACAATCTCCTGTCTCGAAATCTGCCAGTAGGCAGACGGCCTTGGCGTACCATGGATCTGTTGTGCCAACAAAGAAGAGTTGATGAGCACGCGAATTTCTTTTTCAGAAAATATTTATAAATTGTTTTTAACCTATATATCAAAAATTAATCCTGATTAACTGTTCATTTTTAACTAACTTTTAAATTGTGAACCTTAAACAATTATTCAAATGGTAATAAAAATTAATTTAATTTTTTGTACGAGAAAGAATTAAAATTAATCTTTTTATCAATGTTTTCGCAAGATATGAGAATGAATACAAATTCAAGAGATATTGAATTTTTTTTCTTAAATTTGTTTCTAGGCGTCACCTCGTGAACCGAACGCACGTCACCGAGTCATTTTATTTCCGAGTATTATCTCAAAGGAATTTATGGTATGACACAGAGATCTCCTTTTAACGATAGAATTCCCACTTCCACCAGATAACAGACGCTCTGGTATCATCTGTTTCAGATATCTGGGCATTAGGAATTCCTGTCCACGTGAACCTGGAATGTGCTTTTTTTAAAACAGAAAAAAACTAAAGAATTTCCGTTCTGTTAAACTCCATGCCTTTCTTTATTAACAAAATTAAACTGTTTTTAGGAGAAAAAATAGCAATATTTTGTGGCCAATATAAAAAATAGTATATAAAAAATACAGTAAAAAAAGATTTTAATATGCCTTTTAATCAAGTAAAATTTTTAATTTACTTATTTCAAATTCTTTACTTATGTTCTTGATATAATTTTAAAATATGAATCTTTAGCTTCCATAAATTGCTTATAAATAATTTATAACGATTATGATAAGCTGTGTTATTCTCCTCTCTTATGTTAAGCTATATTACAAATTGTGACATAATATACACAATATATGTGCATTATATAAGATATATTCATTTATATTGCTACACACACACAAACACATATATATATATATATATATATATATATGTGTGTGTGTCTGTGTGTGTGTGTGCGTGTGTGTGTGTGAAAATATGTATTATTCTTTACTGTCTTGTTAATAATCTCTCATGAAAACGTATACTGATATATATGATATTCAAGTTTTTCATGCTAAAAATACAATTCTACTTCGTCTATTCGTTTTAAATATGTTTTACATAGCAACTGTTAGCACATTGAATTTGGGACTTTTATTTTTCCCTCGCTTCACCTTTATACCTAGAGTACTGCAGGTATAAAATGTAGTATGTATAAATTTATAGCAGTATAATTAATAATTATAATAATTAATAATAATTGTAAAAAATTTAGTATAATTTACTTTTTTCCACACTTCACCTTTATATTGGGGCAATGTCTCCTACTTACCAGTTAGAAATGTGAGAATGAAACATCAGTTGTATGTATAAAATGTATGTAATATACAGTCGTATAATGTAGTATAATTAATAATTATAATTATTAATAATAATTGTTATAATTACAACATAAATTTTTTTCCACACTTCATCTTCATACCTAGAGCAATGTAACCTACTTATCACTAAGAAAGGTGAGGATGAAACATCGGCGATCTTCATGTAGACCACGAAGCCCACCGACGAGTGTTGAGAGATAAACAGGGCTTTTCGGAAGGTCTTTTAAGCATTTGAGCGCGTACGGAAGAAAACCCAGAAAATTCCCACCAAGCAGCCTTGGCTACGGATTGGGCTGAATATAGGATTGTAGTAAACTCTTACCTTTTCGGACTTCGATATTAATGTATAAAGAACACAGCATATGAACAGAAAAGCGAATGAGAATTAACAAGGAGTGAATTTGAAACACAGCAATTTTGCTCGTCAATAGTAACTGCTAGTAGACTACGCAAATTGTAGAACAAAATCATAATATATATATATATACACTCAAGAGCCAAAACATTATGACCACCCTTACATTTTGCAATGAACTCGCCTGGATGACGTGGAAGGCACGTGATCAGGTGGAAGTGGTATTTAACTGGTATTAAGTGGTGGTATTAATCCATGCCAAGGCGGGTTGAAGCTGTGTTGCGCGCCAAAGGTGGACCAACTCGTTATTGGTCATAATGTTTTGGCTCTTGAGTGTATATATAATATCATATAATAGGGGCTTGGTTTCCGAGTGACTAGCGCTCTGGAGCTCGATGTCACAAGGTACGGGTTCGAGTCCCTGCTGTACCATGGATGTTTACAGTGGTTTTGATTCCACTTTAAATCGTAGGTCCCGATCTAATATGACTATTGGGCGTAGGGCAGACAACCGTTACCCGTAAAAAGAAAAAAATCTCTTGTTTCAAAATCTGACAGTTGACAAACGGCCTTGGACCACCAAGCGCTGTTGCGCCAATGAAGAAGATTATATATATATATATATATATATTTATATATATATATAGTGTATTCTTATATTAATAAAATCCATATTCTTAAAATGGTTTCTCAAAAGAGTTTGCGAAACGTTTGGATTGAATAGACAGAAATCTTAAACCTTCAACGAGCTTTAAACCCCTGCATCAAGAATAGACAGACATTTCTAATAGATACCATTTAAAGAAAGAATATCAAAAGTTCATTCACTAAGTTGGAGAAATTCGATATTCTTTCGCTCTAGCTCAACTCTGTGGCATAGTTAAAAATAACAAAATGGATTCGTATTTTAAAAGGGTTAATGAGCATATAACTAAAATCCAGTTAAAAAAATAAAAGCTAAATCTAAAAAAAGACTGGTTCAAGTTCAGAAGCTCTAAAATTTAGTAATATGGAAAATCTTGTATCTTTTCCTGACATATATAGCACATTATTTATTTCCCGAAAAAGAACAAGCCCTGAAATACTTTCGTCTGTCCTCCATTTTGAAACGAAAGATGGTCTTGTTGAAGGTCTGTGTGCTTGCGGAAATTGATTTTTATAAGAATTCATTGACCTACATTTCGCTATGGCATTTATCTTCTTCTATTGAACGCGGATTTATTGCTAAAAAAATATGCGTTTCTGTTGTTGTGACTAATCCTTAGTGTCAGGCAACGCAGGACGGACACCCCATGAGTAATCTCAAGTATGGGAAAAAGGGTGCGCAGCTTCTGTTGTGATGGAGCACCCGTAATTAGAAGTCTGACTTGGCACTGAGTGGCGGAAGAAGGAGGGCAGTGGTTTCCGGAAGGGCTTTTAAGGGAAACTACCCCGCATGTGCGTATCGCATGGGAGAAAAACCGGAAAAACTCACACACGGTAGTCCGACTCACGAGGCAAGATGCTGAACGTGACAAACTCCATCGAATTTTCTCGTTTTTTTGAAACAGTGTTTACGACAATGCCGCCAGTGGATTAAACTTCTGTTGTGATGGAGAAATCGGACTTTACTTCGAGTCACTGAAGAAGGAGGGCAGTACTTTCCGGGAGTACATTTTAATGGGAACTACGCCATATTTACGTATCGTATGGAAGAAAATCCCGGATAACCTCCCTACAGATAGTCCGACTCACGAGGCAAGATTCTGAACATCCCAAATGCCATCGAGACTCCTCGTTTTTTGAAACAGTGTCTACAATAAAGCCGCCAGCGGATTGAACTTCAGCTCTAATGCTCACCAACGGCTCCGGCAAAAAATATATCATCGAAAAGTCTAATATTTTTATTTTTTTTAATATTATAATAATAGAAACTCCTTTCTAAATTCTTTATAACTTCTGATACCTGATTTGAGAAATAACGTAAAAATTTTAATAAGCAAATTTTTCTACAGATTAAAAAACTCCATTTAATTATCAAAATAGAGTTAACAAAAAAAAGTGTGTTCGCACCCTCTTTCATAGTTCAAGTGAATTTGAAAGAGGGCTCGATTTTTGCTTTGGGTTTTTAAAAATTTCACTTTCATAAAAAAAAAAAAAAATTGAAAAGATTTCTAACATTTATAAAAAAATTTATTTCCTATTAACAGTTTCGAATTACCATTACGAAAAAAATCAAGCTTTTGTTATTATTACTGCCCAACGCGTAATATCAGTTATTTCATACGGTTGGGAAATTATATCTTTTTATGAAAGTCAATAAAATTTCAATTATTGTGATAATGATGTCCTTTGCACGTGTATCATGAAACAAAGGATCATTATCTTCTCAACCGAAGTTAGACTAATTGGGACGGTAGCAAAAGAAAGCTTCATATTGTGATGGCATTTATGAAGGACTTCGTTTACTACTTCTTTATACAGTTGGAGAAGAAGACTTTCAAACTTGCAGATTTATCGTTTGTTTTACATCAACCATGGAACTTTGAATGCAATGTCACTTGTTAAAAAATCCAGTTCCCTCGGCGCAAATCCAATGAATTGTCTCATCATCATCATCAGTGGCGCAACAGCCCATGATGGACCAAGGTCGTCTGCCTACTGGCAGATGAGAGATGATATATTTTTACGAGGTAGGGTTGTCAGCCCTACGCCCAACGCTCTACGGTCATATTAGACCGGGATCATTAAGGTTTAAGGTGGATTCCGAACCACTACAAACGTCCATGGAGTATACATCCACCACCAGGATTCAAACCCGAAACCTGTGCCATTGAGCGCCAGAGTACTAGTCACTCGGCCATCTGGCCCCAATGAATTATCTGCCAGTCAGTTAAATATGAGAGCCATTAGTAATTTTTTTGTTGTTGTTAATGGAACACAAGAGACACCGGGGTTCAACAATATATGCTACGAACAGCCCATAACGGGATGAGGGAAGGATATTGCTTTTCGAGAGAACTTTTAGGAGTAATTGCTCCTCATTTGCATGTCGAATGTAAGAAAATCCAGAAAATTTCACCAGGTAATCTGTCTGTCGATGAGTTACATATTGTTGTTGCTGATTCTTATCCCACTTGGTAGATATCTAGTCCAAGCCCACGAACCCGTATGGACTTATGATTGAAGGGAAAGAGGGGCAGCTTCTGTTGTGATGGAGCACCCGTAGATAGAAGTCTGACATGGCTCTGTGACGCTCTACAATCATATGAGATCAGGACCTACGGCTTAAAGTGGATTCCGAACCACTAGAAACATCAATGGCAATTCTTGGACTCCAACCCGAAACTTGTGGCACCAAGCGCTAGACACTCGGCTATCAAGCCCCTAAATGAGTTACATAACTATCACAATCACCAGGGAGTCTCATTTCAGAGCAGCCTGATGTTCGATTGGCTAGCGCTGTGGTCTTTGGTACCACTGACTTTCGAATCCTGACGTTAGCATGGATGTTTGTGAGTGGTTCGGAATCCACGTTAAACTATAGGTACCAATCTAATTAGCTTAAATTAAAGTAGAGCGAGAAACCAAACCGAACCTCATTTCTGAAAGCAGTAATTGTAACGGACGACGTCGCTAGCATATTCATACCTTGGCCCTCCTATACACTAGTTGTCTACGAATTGAATATGCATAATATTATAGTGGTTTTTTTTCCCAATATTTATATAACTGGATATTAAATTATCGTTAGAACTAGGATTTTATTAGTGGCGTACTTTTTTTATTTTTTACTTTGTTCGACAGTTCGTTTTGTTGTTAGAGGTTTAATATGCTGCTTGTTTAAAAAAAAATACTTTAGAGGAAAAAGAGGAAATAATTAGAGGAAAAAGATAAAATTACTTATTGAATTCGTATTGCAATTGGTTCATTTTTCATGAATGAATTTTATGTTGTACATGAAATTCATAAGAAAAGCTGTAGCAAATTTTCCTTACTCGAACAAAAATATTAATTAGCTTTATTAAATTCCTCTATAAACTGAAAAAAATCACATAAAATATTTATTTTCATTTTTCAATAATGCTATCTTAACTATTCAATAAATAACGGATGAATTAAAGAATACTTAAATAATCACAAGCTAATCCTAAACACCGATGAAGCAGTAACAGTTTTTAAAATAAAATATGAAATAAACACAAGCTAATATCCTAAACACAGATGAAGCATGACAGTTTTTAAAGTAAAATATGAAAACCCAATAATCATTACAGATGAAGTAATGACAGTTTTTAAAATAAAATAGGAAATAAACATAAGCTTATCCTAAGCACATATGAAGCAATAACATCTTTTGAAGTAAAATTTTTGACGTTTTTAGTTATTTATTTCATTTCTTTGAATTGAAAAATATATTTATTAAAATTAATAAAAAATTAATAAATGTATAAAATATATTTATAATAATATATATATATATATATATATATATATATAGATATATTATTAAAATTATATTTTTCACCACAATTACTTAAGAACTGTTTTCTACTGCAATAGTAGAAAAGTTGATTTAATAATAATCATAATAAATAATAAAAAATAAAAAACACCTTATTGGTTTTCTGAATGTTGCTTTGTTTTCGTAAATCGAAATGGCAAATAAAAGTATATTTTTAGAATATATGAAGAATGTACGCATTGCGTGAAAAATGTGTTACGCAGAGAGCAAAGTAATTTAGAAGTAAGTTAATTAGCAGCGATAATGAATAAATAACTGTTTGTCTCTGTGAAAAAAATCCTCTTTTAAAACAAGAAGTTTTTTAGAGAATTGATTTACCAACAAAAAAACTGTTGAATATTTGATTTATTTATTAGTACAGAGATATTCATTTTTACCTTTCGACTTTTACCAGCTTAATAAAGAGAAATTCTATCACATTCATTTCGATTTATTTTTATTATAAATAATTATTATTTATAAATATATAAATAATAATAATGTATTATTTATTATGTAATTATGGTTATAATTCAGTTTCTTTTATTTTAGCAATATATAAATATGTCAAGTTTAACTCAAAAGTAAAGCGTTCTATTTACAGTTAAATTTTAATAAAATGTAATAATACCTAACTACAAATGTTTGATTTCATTCTGCAAAAAATGATTAAATATTTGTTTCTGTTATCAATCAAATAAATCAAAATAGGTAGCATGTTTTTTAATTTCTTTTTTTCCTTCATTTTTATCCATAATCCGAAACTTAAGCCTAAATTATTAAAAATATTTTAATTTCACTTGGAATTTTATAGGAATCAATATTAAAAAAACTCAATGGTTGCTTAAAATATGCTTTTGTATAAGAAAATTGATTTATTTTTGCATTTAAATTAGGAATTCTTTACCAACAAGATACTAATTATTCATAATTTCGAATAAATAAAATTTCGAATAATTAAAATTTGAATTCCTCGAAACGTTCTTCCATATTATTTCTTGTTGATATTTGTATTTACTGAAGATAATGTAAATTCATTATTGCTTTTGTATAAGAAAATTGGATTTATTTCTCTATTTTCAGATTTAAATTAGAAATTCTTTACCAACAAGACACTAATTAATCGTAATTTCGAATAAATCAAATTTAAATTTCGAATTCGAATAATTAAAATTTTCCGAATATTTAAATTTTTAGTTCCTCGAAACGTTCTTTCATATTATTTCTTGTTGATTTTTTTCATTTATTGGAGATAATGCAAATTAATTATTGCTTTTGGATAAGAAAATTAGATTTTTTTTTCTAATTTTAGATTTAAATTAGGAATTCTTTACCAACAAGACACTAATTATTCGTAATTTCAAATAATTAAGATTACAATGATTAAAATTTCTAATTCGAAATTCGAATAATTAAAATTTGATTTCCTCGAAATGTTCTTCCATGTTATTCCTTGTTGATTTTTTTATTTACTGAAGGTAATACAAATTAATTATTGCGTTTGTATAAGAAAATTTGATTTGTTTTCTATTTTTAGATTTAAATTAGGAATTCTTTACCAACAAGACACTAGTTATTGGTAATTTCGAATAATTAAAATTTCGAATTCTATATTATCCGAATATTCTAAGATGAGAGGGAATATTTATAAAAATATTCGTCCTTCCATGTTATTCCTTGTTTATTTTTTTATTTACTGAAGGTAATGCAAATTAATTATTGCTTTTGTATAAGAAAATTATAAGAAAAAATATGTATTTCTATTTTTAGATTTAAATTAGGAATTCGTTACCAACAAGACTCGTAATTTCAAATAATTAAAATTTCGAATTCGAAATTCGAATAATTAAAATTTTCCTAATAATTAAATTTTTAGTTCCTCGAAACGTTCTTCCATATTATTCCTCGTTGATTTTTTTTTATTTATTGAAGGTAATTATTGTTTTAAAAAAAGAAAATTGGATTTATTTATTTTTTTTTCTATTTTTCAATATAAATTAGGAATACTTTATCAACAAGACACAAATTATTCGTAATTTTGAATGATTAAAATTACAAAACTAAAATTTTGCACCCAAAATTTGAATAATCAAAATTTTACCGAATAATTAACAATCGAGTTCCTTGAAACGTTTTTCCATATTATTCCTTGTTGATTTTTTTTATTTACTAAAGGTAATAATAATTAATTATTGCTTTTGTATAAGAATATTTCATTTTTTTCTATTTTAAAATTTAAATGATAAATTCTTCACCAACCAGACACTAATTATCTGTAATTTCGAATAATTTAAATTTCGAGTTCGAAATTTGAATAATCAAAATTTTACCCAATAATTAATATTTGAGTTCCTTGAAACGTTCTTCCATATTCTCCCTGCTCGATTATATATTTACTGAAGGTAATGCAAATTAATAACAAATTCCAATTTATTTTTTTTCTGAATTCTAATTCTGTAATTTATATTTCATGGGGATTTTCTTTCTCAACAAAACCCTATCAAAGCGAAAGTAAGCAGCATGGTATTTCGGCCAATGCCAGGTCACAATTGCCGGTTTTTATGGTAAAAATCGTACTCCATTAACCTTTCCAACCATTGAAGAAAGCTGAGAAACAACTTGCAACTTTCAAAGAAACTGGTTTTTAACTCCCTGCAATTCTCCCCTTTCAAAAAATCAACACCATGATGTAAGGCATGAATAAAAAAATAATAATAAAAGTTCGAATTACATAACAGACATTACATGCATTTATTTACTGTTAATCACCATACATTAAAATCAGAAAAGAAAAAAAATTCATAAATACAAATCGACTTCCTATACATATATTTTTTTTTTTATACTCTTTGATAAATTCATAGCACATTCTATTTATTAAGTTGGTATTCATAGGGATTAAAAAAAGGGGAAATCACCGCAGTAGTTTCACAATTTAGACTCAACCGCAAACTTACCTTAGGAAAGGTTGCGATAATACTTCTTCACTCGTGTCTTTATTGTTCTTGGCTTTATTTTTCTTTTATCATTTTTTTTTTTTAACACACCGACTGGTTATCAGAACAAGAAAAAAAGAACTGTTTAATTTTTTTTTATCACGCTTTCGATATTTATTTATTTTACTTTCGAAGATCGTCTGCTCCGAAGACGATATTTTTTTTTTTTATTCCGTTGCCATTCGTCAAAAGTATAAATTCTACTGGATTTACCCAGGCTTGTCAAACTTTAGAGTGATTATTTTCGTTCTGGATCGCAACACTTAGGAAGAGATGAATATATTTAAAGGATGGAAGATTTTATTTTGGATATTTTGTGCAAGTTATTTCGTGTGTGTGTAGCGTCCATTTAGTGTAAAGGATTTTTAATGGATACAAAAAAGTCCTTTATCGTATTTATTTTCGTTGGTATGGAAATTGCAGTCGTGAGTACTTAACTCAAATAATTTATTTATATTATATCAATTTAATTTTTTTTTTTGTGCATCATAATGTTTTATGTTAAATTTAAATATATTTTGTTTATATTTTTATATTCATTTTATATGATTATTATACAACAATTTGAAAAATTCAGGAATATTATTTGTCCTTCTTTGAAATGATTCTTAAATTTGCTTTGATTTTTTGATTTAAAGAAAAAATTTAAAGGACTTTTTTTAAAACTGAATTTAGCATTTTTTTTTTTCGAAAAATACTTTGATTAATGAATTCATTTTACTAATTAATTATATTATTATTATTATTATTAATGTTATGAATTAATGTTATACTTTCATTAATGTTAAAATAAAAAGATATAAGTGTTCGAAAGATATATCCAAAAAAATATTTTGAGAAATTTTAGGTATATGCATAATATGTTCTTCTAAAGTTTTAATAAAAAAATATATTAACATGCAAAAATTTTATTAGAAACTATTAAAAAGCGATTAATATTTAAAATTGATAATTTTACATAGAGCATTTTAAATAATTGATAATTTAATTTTTAACAAACTTTCATAATTATTTATTAATTGAATTTTCGATTAGAGTTCTTTACTTTTTATAAATAATTTTAAAAAATTCTTTTGAAGGGTAACCATTAAAGATAATTTTAATAAGCATTGCAAAATAATAAAAATATCAATGAAAAATTCCCTTTTAATTAAAATTTCTTCAAAACAAATACAAACATTTTTGTAAATTTGAAAAATTTTTTATATAATAAGTATTATTGTTATGAATATAAAAATTATTTAACACTGTAAAGCAAGTATTTTATTTTTAAAGATGAATAAACTTGATATATTTTTGATTTTTTATGATAAAAATTTTAAAAATTTAATTTTTTAACCATTTATTTGATTATATATAAAAAATTTAAAATCACACGATCAGGATTAAGATTAAGATTAATTATCTCGCGATTAAGATCTAAAAATTAAAGATCTCACTTTACTAAAATTCGTTCTTTCTAGATAGTTTATTTTTCTACTATTTCTAGTTGATATAAAAAAATATGACTGATCTGATATCTGAATATATAACTGAAATATGACTATATAATGATATATGACTGACGACATATGACTATGATATATGACTGATGGCGTATGACTATGATATATAACTGATGGCATATGACTATGATATATAACTGATGACATATGATAATGATATATAACTGATGACATATATAAGTATATATGACATTATATATATGACATCAGTCATATATCATTATGTATGGTGACATACATAATGATATATGACTGATGACATATGACTATATAGTGATATATGACTGATGACATATAATGATATATGACTGACTAATACCGATATAAATGTTTTTTGTCTCAGAATTTTCTTTTAAAGAAAACAGCTTCATTATAGAATTACATTATGATTTATATTATAATGTTTCTTTCGTCCAAAATGTACAAGAGAAAAAAAAATAGAGTGTTTACTATTAAATCATTCGGTTAAAATCTAGGATCCTGTACCCTTTGTGCCAAACACATCGCCAAGTTGCCAAGTCGGTAAGTAAGCATAGAAATGAATGGGCCAGGTAATTTGCGCGGTAAAATGATATTACGCCAAAATCCTTTACTGTGTTGCCAAATCGCCAAGTAAACAGACAGAAAGGTTGCCAAGTTCGGTGTCATTGTAAAGTGCTATTTCGCCAAAATTTATAGCCAAACAGTGCTTTTACGCCAACATTAGCAGCCAAATAGCTATTACGTCAAAGTTTATTCCTGAAAAGGCTTTGAAGCCAAAGTTTATCGCTTTAACGCCAAATATTATCAACATTATCGCCAACATTTATTGCTTTATAGACATTTTTCACTAAGCAAATTTTGTTATATAACTTCTTTTAAGCCAAAAAATGCTTTATCGCCAATATTTATCGCTTTATAGCCACATTTTTTCACTAAGTGAATCTTGTTTTTTGAGGCGCTTTTACGCCAAACGTTGATGCTTTATCGCCAAATTTTTATCACTAAAATTTTTTATCTCTGGAATACTTTTGCGCCAAATGAAACCGCTTTTACGCCGAAATTTGGCGCTATTATGCCAAGAAAATTATATCTAAAATGCCTTTATGCCAATTTATATCGCTTTATCGCCAAATTTTTACCACTATTATGTCAAGTTTTTAATGTTTTCTTTTTACGCCACATATTGCCGCTTTAACGCCAAAATATATCATTATTTTGTCAACATTTTATTCCTAAATTGCTTTCACACCAAATTAAATCGCTTTATCGCCAAATTATTATGTGGAATTTTATTTTGCTAAGTCACAAAAAAGTATCGTTTAAACAAAGATAATAATCGCTGTTAATTGATAAAATTTCGATACGATAAAATTTCACCAACGTTATTCGCCATTTCTTTTCTTTTTTTTTTTTTTTTTTTTTTGTAATGTCATAAAAAAAAAAATAAGTCATGTTCTTTACGAAGCCGAATTCGAATAATAAATTAATATTAACAAAAGATAAAAAAGAAGAAAAAACTAGAGAATAACTTACCTTTTATTGTGGTATGTCCTTCCTCTGTGGTGGAAACAAACATTTTATTCCATCAGTGAAATCATAAATTATTTTGCGGATGTCACATTTGTGCTGGCGCCGCCACATGCACTCTGCCAGATAATTATCAAATGTTCCGAACACATTATTTTATTAATATTAATTTATTTTAATTATTAAAAATTTAAATTGTAACGTTAACTAACGTTCTAAAAAGCTAAAGCTTCAAATATTCCGAGCGAATTCTAATTACGGTTGTCACAAAATCCTAACTAAACGAACATCTTTAAAAAGTAAATTAATTATTTAAGAATAAAATATAAGTTATTAATAAATAAAAAAAATCGTTTTTCAAATTGTTTCTTACTTTCCTGAGTGGCAACTTCATAAATATTGTTTATGTTCTGAATCAGTGACCGACGTACGTTGTAAGAATAAGTTCGGAATAATCAGTAATTTATTGGAATACTAATTTAAAATAATATATATTTCTGTTCTTATTTACTGCAAATAAGTATTCTGCAAATAATAATATAATCACAATAACAATAAATAGTCATTTTGTTGTTTGGAAAATGAAGCTACGAATTCCTCTAATTATAGTATTGCAATCCTAAAGAAATTGGCGAAATATTCAGGGTTGCAAGATTGGCGACTTCCTCAGGGGTACAGTATCCTAGATTTTAACCAATCATTCGTATCAAAACCAAAAAACACAACACTACAAAGATGGAGAAAAATTTTGATCTGTTTTAAAAAATATATATAATTTTTCACTTTTGAAAAAGAAGATTTAAAAAATGTTTGATTTATTTCATTTTTTAACTATTCAGTTTTTATGAAAATCAGACGATATCAACTCGAGTTGTTGCACTATAGCTAAGAATAACATCCCTAATAGTTATGGATATTTTGCAAAACTATTACAAAACTAATAAAACTTAAAAAACTAACTAATAAACTATTACATTACTATTTACAAAACTAATTTATCACAACACGACATATCTACAAGAATTAAAAGAACTGAACACTATATCCATGGTTAACACATCCTCTACAAAGAACTCGACAAGAGCTGGAATAAAAGGCCTCATGTCCGCCAGTTTCCTTTATATGTGATCATGAGAATCAAAACAAACATTTTTTTTTTATTATTTCCAATGGTAGATTATGAACAGTTAAAGCAAAAAAAGAACAATGAAGAAAAAAAAATATACAACAACAAAAAAAATAATACAACAGAACATGCTGAAACAGAGTTCATTAATCTAACAATAATGCCAAGTTGCAGATCTTTTGGCCACTAAAAAGTGTTACCAGGTGCACCACGGGGAGGTAGATCTTCTGCGCACCCTCAAAACAAACATTTGTGCCCCTACTAAATTATTCTTACATACACACACACACATACTCATACATCCATGCTAATAAATGAATATGAAAAATTACATATAGAACAACAGTAGATAAGCTTAAAAAAACTTTTACATCTCTTTTAAATATTAAAAACTTTATGTGTCTATTATTGAAATTCTTTAAAAACATTTTTATGAGTATGCATGTATGTGTGCATGTATGTGTTCATGTATATGCATATGATGTATGTGTGCATGCGTATGTGTGCATACGTATATATATATGTGAGCATGGAGACCAAAACTAACATATATGCCCCTAAACTATTCTTACATACACATACACATACTCATATAACCATGCTAATAAAGAAATATAAAAACCACATATAGAACAACAGTAAATAAGCTTAAAAAGAACTGTTATATGTCTTTTAAATGTTAAATACTTTTAAATTTCTTTAAAATCAATTTTTTAAACTGTTCAAGATTTTTTGAATACTTTGTGTTTATGTAGAATTCAAAAAGTACTAATAAGTTCACGAGGAGTAATTTTTAACTAAAAATGAACTGGATACTAGTTGTTCAGTAAATATTTAATATTTCGATCTTTAAGAAAGTAGTTTAGAATGGGAAATTGAAAAATGAGTTGACTTGAGTTGAAAATTTGGAATGCTATATAGTAGCTATATTAGACTCATTTTCGCTTTTGAATGTAAGGAATCCAAATTTTGCAAGTCGAAATATTTACTATCCATTTAACTTTTTCCCTTTACTAAATTAATTAATATTTAATTAATTAAATATTTATAAATTAGACCCATTCTTTTATGTTTTCATATTCATTTATGGAGTTTTTTGCTGCGAATAAATTTAAAAAAAAAAAAAAAAACAAGATTTACAAATTGATATGTTGTTTGTTTCTTATCCCACTTGGTAGACTGCAAAATCTAGACTAAGTTCAAGTCCAAGAACCCATGTGATCTTATGGAAAAGGGGCAGGGGGCAGCTTCTGTTTTGATGGAGCATGAAGTCTGACTTGGTTCCGTGACGCTGAAGAAAGAGGGCAGCACCATCTGGGAGGATTTTTAGGGAGAATATATTACTATATATTATTATATTAACCCATATTTGCGTATCGTATGGGAGAAAACCCGGAAAACTCCCACTAGGTAGTCCGACTAATGAGGCCAGATGCTGACAATCACGGACGCCATCGAGTCTCTTCATTTTTTGAAACAGTGTCTACAAGAAAGCCGCCAGCGGACTGAACCTCAGCCCTAATGCTCGCCAGCGGCGCAAGATGCCACTGAGCCACGAGTCGGGCAAATTGACATTTTAAATAGGCTTACTTACATTTTTGAACATTCCATTTAATATGAGCCTATATTTTTACTATTACACCCCGCCACACCACATCACATTACTGTGCCTAGAGCTGAGTTGCCCCTTTACAGTTTGGGAATGATGTGGGTAAGGAATATGACTGGGCTTCTTGTCGCTTTTAAAGTCATATGAGACGGTTTAAAGTAGATTCCGAACCATTACAAACACCCATGGCACCGCCGGGACTCGATCCCGAAATCTATGGCACCGAGTGCAAAAGCGTTAGACACTCGGCCACTCAGGCCACACCTGTATTTTAACTACACATTACTAGAATTAAAATTTCTACTTTTATTTAATTTTAATGAAATTGTGTACTAAATATTCACCCGTGACTTAAATGTAAGCCCATCCATTTTGGAATAAACAACGTTATCAATATCTAAAAATTCTTTCACTGAAATTTCTTTTAGAATTTTGACCTATAACTAATTTCATATTTGGAATACCTTTATTTAACACTTCAAAGATAATACCCCATTGCTGATGTGAAACTTTGTAACCAAAATAAACACAGCAGTTAAAAGCAGCACCAAATGGTCTGATAATAATTAACCTTACTTTATTTAGCAACCTTTATTATCGCGACATTAAAGAAGACATACAAAAAAATGGCCAAAATTCGCATCTTTAAATACCGTCTGGAAGCATCACAATTTCACGCCTCCGTGAATTTCTCTCCAATTTGCCTACCAATCTGTGTAATGGACTCGTACACCGAAGATTGTTCTATTTCCAGAAATCCGCCATTTTGTCTTAAGTGTGAGGTCAGCTCTAATTTAATTGATAGGGATTCCAGAAAACAACATCAAAGGGAATTCGTGTTGCCAACACCTCGCGCGGAAACTTCACGGTCTCAAGAATGCAATTAAAGGTAAAGGTTTGTTTTAACCAATTAGCGCGAAGCCTCAAAAGAAACGACGGAAAGTGATTGGAAGGACTCGTTTTGACTGCCATAACGGATGTGTAATGATTTAAATAATAGATTAAATATTTGCTATCTGTTATCATTTCATGTCCTAGAGCTTTAATCTGAATAATATACACATTCAGATATACAAATTCGTATACATATTCATATACATATACATACATATTCGAATACAAATAAATTTGGCAAACTTTAAAAACAATCAATTTATTTTAACGGTGAATCTTTTTAAATGAAAATGTAAGGATAATGTCAAATTATCATTCAATCATTCGTTTAAACAAAATATAATTGATAACAATGCCTGAATGTAGCCTTATTATAACGAAAACACATCAATAAATTCACACAAAAAAAAGGTAACGACATAAAATCATACACAAATTGTCAACAATAAAATAATTTAAAACCTGTTTTCACAATCATTATTTTAATAAATTGTAACCGGGCTTTCTCCTACACACTGGTAACAACACCCTCTGCGACATTCAGGAGAAATGGCCAGTCGGCCTCGACACTCTTCCCTGAGAGGAAGTACAGCACAACCGACTGTCCCGCTGAGAAATGTTAACTTTAGAATCTTTCGTCCAAAGAGACATTTAGCGCATCCCGGCACATTAGTTGGCCTACAGACTATCACCCGTAGAGGAAGTATATTTTACGCATCCTGCGCTTAACCGAGTTTCGGGTTTCAGCTTAGAAGTGTGCTTCTTCAACGAATCTATAATTATCTTTCTTTAAATGTGTTAAATATTGTCTGTCTCTAATTGCATGTGTGGGATGTTTGTGCGTGGGTAAATAAATCAAATCAATCAAATCAATATCTCAATCTTCAATCTTCTCAAATATCTTAACCCAACCCCATTCAGTTACAATCAGATCGCCCGATCTGTACGCTAAAAATTTCAACGTTAAGTAAATTCTAACTAAGATATAAACAATTATAAACAAGATATATGAAAGTCAACTTTCAAGACAAATCTTATTTACTTTTGTATTAAATAACATTGACTGAATTATCAGTTCAGTTACTACAACATATACTGACAACATAAAAACATAACATACTATATTCCAAACATACTAGTAATCTATGCTACACACGAATCAAATTCTATATCGAAAATCAATTTATAAAGTTACAATTCGATTATAGCTAGAAAATTCAAAAGTAGTTTTTGAAGATATATCTCAACAAAAATGACAAATTTGAAAAAAAATTTTTGTAATTTTGTAATTTTTCATGCATGTTCTATAATTTTTATAATTTTTCATGTGTGTATAATTTTTCATGTGTAATTTTTCATGTTGTAATTTTTCATATATCGAAGAAATTTGTCAGCTTATTAATAGAAAAAAAACATCACAAAAATAGTAGATTAATTAGCTATAGTTTTGTTATTATATTCCAAATATAATGATTATGTCAGTGACTGAATTTAGGTCTTTTTAAGTGTTCTATACATTCAACAAGTTGCCCTATATTTAAAATACCTCATTATTATATAAGAGTCCTATTATTAGAGAACTATTAATACATCCACTTCATTTATGCCGGTAAAAACCGGCGAAACACTGGATTAACATACTACAACAATCGACTGACAACTAATCAGAAATTTAACCTTGATAGAGATTTATTTTAAAAACATTGCAGTTCATATGCGACACCGCCCCGGCTAGACAAATCGTTTAATTTTTTTTTTTTTTTATTATTTAATTCAAAAATGCGCATTGAAAATTCGCCTAAACGATAATATTAAAAGATGCTGAATTATATTCAAGAACGGATGTAATATAATGATTTAGATTACACAAATTAACATCTTGACAGCATAATACGGAATTTAAAAACATAATATTATGCTTCACAATGAGTGTGATTTTATCTGAATTCCAAGAAAAAAAAGTAAAAAGAATTAAAAATTTCAAATATGTTATTCTGAGATTTGTTATTCTATTAGGTGGAATAACCACTCTCAGAATAACGAATCTATACATCTGTATATATGTAATCAGGTTTTACGAACTGTGAATAAATTTTCGACAAAAAACACATATAGAACAGAATTATTAATATTTTTTTAATTATATAATTTAATTTTCTTCAATTATTTGTCTATTTTATCTAAATTCCAAGGAAAAAAGTAAAAAGAATTAAAAATTTCAAAAGATTCGTTATTCTGAAGTGGTTATTCAATTAAGTGGAATAACCACTCTCAGAAAAACGAATCTATTTCTTGTATATATATATGTAATCTGGTTTTATGAACTGTAAATAAATTTACGGCAAATATATATATAGAACAGAATTATTAACATTTTCTTAATTATAATATTTAATTATCTTTAATTATTTAATTGTCTATTTTAATCTAAATTCGAAGAGAAAAAAAATTAAAAGAATTAAAAATTTCAAAAGATTCGTTATTCTGAGAGCGGTTATTCTATTAAGTAGAATAACCACTCTCAGAATAACGAATCTGCCTCTTATATACAAATATATATATAAAACAGAATTATTAATGTTTTTTATTATATTATTTACTTAACTTTAATTATTTAATTATCTATTTTATATAAATTCCAAGGGAAAAAAGTAAAAAGAATTAAAAATTTCAAAAGATTCGTTATTCTGAGAGTGGTTGTTCTATTAAGTGGAAGAACCACTCTCAAAATAACGATTCTTTTGAAACTTTTTCGAAACACATTTTCTAATTTTTGGAAAAGTTTTAAAAAATAATATTTTTAAACCTAAATGAATATCACGAATTTTTCGCATACGATACAGACAATATATATGAATTATATCCGCTTTACATTAATTTCCGATCGTAATTAAGAAATATTTTTTTTTCAAACACAGCTTGGCATATTAAATAAAATCGTTTGTATAGAATATTAAATGGTTTTCGACTAGTATTTAAGTTTGTAATTAGAAAATATTTCTATCAACCAACTGTATATCGTTCGAAATTCACAAATTAATTAATAATTTGCATTTTTGGAAACTGTTATATTATTAAAAATACCAATTATACAATTAGTTTAAATGGTTCAAATGTTTTTCTATGATAAAATTTTATAAAATAAAATTACTAGTTAATCAAAATCGATGAAAGGACAAAGTTAATTAACAATCGAACAATATTTATTATTCGAAAAATAAACGAAAATTCCAAGACTATAAGCAAGAAAAAAAAAAAAAAAAAAAAAAAGAAAATCGCAAAGGTAGTTATGAAATATTCTCAAGTTCAAAGTCAGTTCAAAGAATAATTCATGACCAAATAACAGATAAGAAATTCTTACCACAAGACAACTAAAAGATCCGTGGCTATTCAATCAAATACTATAAGTTGTTCAACAAGCAGCTAAAAAAATTTTAACTAACTTAATAATTCTTACCGAAAAACTTTTGCGGTTAACATTTTACATACAAATTTATTTTAAATAACTAAAACAAGATGAAAAAAATGTAAATAAAATAAATACATTTCAGATAAATTGTTTCAAAGCTATAAGGTTTCGAAATTTTGTTTGGTAACTTTTCATTTAATAATTATATACATGGCACGTCTATGAGAAAAATGTTTATGAGTTTCCTGTATATGTATAATCAGGTTTTAAGAATTGTGAATAAATTTACGACAAATATATATAGAACAGAATTATTAATATTTTTAATTATATTATTTCATTATCTTTAATTACTTAATTATATATTGTAACTAAATTCCAAGGAAAAAAGTAAAAAGAATTAAAAATTTCAAAAGATTCGTTATTCTGAGAGTGGTTTTTCTATTCAGTGGAAGAACCACTCTCAGAATAATGAATCTGTTTCCTATATATACATACATATACATATATAATCAGGTTTTCCGAACTGTGAATAAATTTATGAATAATTTGTGAACATAATTATATAAATAGAAAAGAACTATTAATATTTTTATTTATATTATTTAATTTATTACTATATTATATTATTATATAATTGCATTGTTATATAATGAGGGCTTGATGGCAGAGTGACTATCGCTCTAGCGTTCGGTGCCCCAGGTTTCGGACGCGAGTCCCGGCGGCGCCATGGATGTTTGCAGGGGGTCGGAATCTATTTTAAACAGTAGGTTCCAGTCTAATATGACAGTAGAGCGTTGGGCATAGGGGTGACAACTCTATCCCGTAAAGAATATATCTCTTGTCTTGAAATCACTAGCTTTCTGTTGCAATAAATTTTATATCGAATTTGAAATTTTTGAATAAATTAGAGTAGCCATTCCTAAAATTAGAGTAATCATTGGAATCCTAAACGATAAATATTATTTTTGATAAATAACAAATAAGTCCAAAAAAAAATTAACAGAATTTCTCTTAATATTTTCTTTTGAAATCTAATATATGAAATATAACCTCTATATAACTGTAATAGTTACAAGTGTATAATTCATTAATATTACTTGAAACTTCTTTTATTTAACAACGAGTCATTAAAGAAAAATTTCATCCCGCAATATTGCCAGTGGGACTTCTTCATTGGCGCAACAGCCCCATGGTGGTCCATGGCCGTCTGCCTACTAGCAGATTCACGACAGGGGATGTTTGATTTTTACCGGGAAGGGTTGTCAGCCCTACGCCCAACGCTCTACAATCATATTATATCGGGGCCTACGGTTTAAAGTGAATACCATACCACTACAGGCATCCATGACATCGTAGGACTCGAACTCGGAACCTGTGGTAGCGAGCGTCAGAGCACTATAAAAAACATCAGTCTGCATAAATGTCAGTAGTTGTAATCAATCGTATTACTTAGAAAATCGCTAGTAGTAAATCGCTAATCTGCAGGTCCTATCTCGCAGGTTAGTAAATCGCTAACCTGCGAGAAAAAATTCCAATTTTTAATTTATACAGTAGATGATTTTGTATCGGTTTATTAGTAGAAAGAATATTACAAAGGCATTTGTTGAACTGTCTATTAATTTGCGTTTGTGATATTTTTATTTGAGTCATAACATATTTGAGCTTATCTTTTTATTTTAAATTGAAAATATCTTACTTTTTTTTGCAAATAAACGAACTTATAGCATTTATAACATTGTTCTTAAAATCTTCAGGTTAATGACTCGCGTAAAATAACATCTAAAACAATGAAATAAATCACAAAATGTTGCATAAATTGCATATGAAAAGATATACAGGAGTGAGTCGACGGTCATGGAACAAACGTTGAGGGGTGGTACAGTTCACTAAAACATGCATTTTTTTTTTGTATAGGAATGTATGATTGCAATGGCATTGGCATCAGTCGCCAACGATACTTCTTTGGTTTGGTTTGTCGCTCTACGATCATTTGTGCACATTTTAGTCTAATTAGACCGGGACCTACAGCTTAACTTCCGAGCCAATCCCAAACATCCAAGTCACAGCCAGGATTCGAACCTGAAGCCTGGGGTACCAAAGGCCAAGGGCTAGCCAATTGGCCATCAGGTCACTGATGTTTCTTTGATTCAATGTTTACAATAAATGCTCAAAATTGCACCGCCAATGATAATTTGGCAGTGTCGAATTAGTGATTGGCGAACAGATGCCAAGCATTTGGCGCACGCCAATGGATTGTCGAGCAACGAGGTCCTCAGTTGAAGTCAACTGGAGTCTCTTAAATGAAAACACAGTTGCAAACACAAAGTAAGAATAAATTAGAGTGCGAATCGTTGTTGCCAGCCAGAGGACTTCAAACTTGTCACGTGACGGGTATCAGTTGGCGTATTGCGACTGGCTGTTTCTAGAAATTTGTGTGACAGTGTGTTCGTTCCTCAACGCGCCATTCCTGTACAAAAATATATATATATATTAGTATGCTGTACTACTCCTCAAAATGTGGCTGCTTGATGGTCAAATTGGCTAGCGCTTTGGTCTTTGGCACCATAGGCTTCAGATTTGAATCCTGGTGGTGGCATAAATGTTTGTGAGTGGTTCGGAACTTGCTTTGGTGCTCGGTATCCCAGGTTTCGGGTTCGAGTCCCGGCGGTGCCATAGATGTTTGTAGTGGTTCGGAATCCACTTTAAGCCATAGGTACAGGTCTCATATAACCGTAGAGTGTCACAGAGCCCAATCAGACTTCCTTCTCACCCACATCATTCCCAAACTATAAAGGGACAACTCAGCTCTAGGCACAGGGATGTGATGTGATGTGGTGTGGTGTGGTGTGGTGTGGTGTGGTGTGGTGTGGTGTGGTGTGGTGTAGTAGTGGTAATGGTTCGGAATCCACTTTGAACTATAGATCCCGGTCTAATTAGCAGAAGGTGTGCACAAAACAATGGTAAAGCAACAAACTAAATTTCAAAAATTGTCCCATGACTGTTGAATCACCCATGTACATGTTTGTTTGACTAATTGATGTTCAATAAAAAGTATATAATCAAAATGTTTATTTCTTAGAAAAGCAAAAAAGAAATTCATAATATATGTATTTGTGCTTTCAGTTGCTGTCCCTCCTCATCACCTGCGTGTACTCTAGAGCACTTGGAACGCACAGGAAACCGGGCCACAAGAAACACCGTTACAACACGTAAGTCAAATACCCGTTATAGTATTATATAAAAACAGGAAAACTATTTAAAATTTTCTACAGCTTACAAATAGTAAAATATGTCAAAAATTGTTTTTTTTTTTTTAAAAAAAAGGAGACCTATTTTAGTTTATACTGTTTCGTTAAGTCCTCTTTCAAATCAATTATTGACATTTTCTGCTTAAAATCCATGAGTTATGCATGAAAATATAAATATAAAAAAATTTTTATAAAAATAAAATTATATATATATATATATATATATTATAAAAAAATATTTTATAAAAATATATATAAATAAATAAAACTATTTATGTAAAAAAATAAATTTTTTTATAAAAAAATAAAATAATATAATATAAATATATAAAAAAAATATGAATAAATATAAATATTTTTTTTAATTATTTTATAGTATTTATATATATATATATTAAAATACATAAAATATATAAATATAATATATTTTTTTACAAAAAATTATTTATATAAAAAAAATAATGTATAAAATATATTTTAAAAAAACTATTTTATAAAAATAAATATATTTTTATACTATTTATATAAAAAATATACATATTTTAAAACTAAAATATTTCCTATAGAAATCTAATGGATTACGATAATAAATATTTACGAAAATCACAAATTAATTTACATTAAGCAATTACTTGAATATGGAAGTTATAATTCCAGTAATGGCAACAGTATATTATATGTATCATCAATTGGAATCAAAGAATGTGACTTATACAATATATCACTTTAACAACCTATTTCTCTTTGAAGATATACATTCCACTTTCCCACATCATACACATAAGTAAAGATCCATAAATAAATTCATAGATAAAGAACATATAAAGATACATATAATGAAGTAATTTACACATACTTAAAGACGAGATAGCTTAATATATGATGTTTTCGAAATAAGAACCTTAAAGTTGATTGAAGATTGAATACCAAAAGCATGGTAATGTCATCAATGTCCTTAAGAAAGCTTGGAAAGAATCCAAAAAAATAAAACACATAAAAAAAAATTAAACAGGTTAATATGGTTTGTCTGACAGAAGATTGCTCCATCTGACTTACCAACACAGCAGGTAGCTGTCATAAAAGGCGTTCTGCGATTTCACCTTCAACAACAATAGAAAAGTAAAGAACATATTTATCGTATTTTGAAATACGTGCATCTAATTACGTCGGTTTTTGCAACATCTTTTGTTAGAAAATGAGCCAAAAGAAAACTGCCATTTTTAAATTTCGACTTTTGTAAATTAAAAAAAACAAATTTTTCTAAAAAAAACTCGATTTTTTTCCCAATTTGTTAACTAGAAGAGTCAGTACTCCACTTGCCTATTTGCTGACGATTCTGCTGCTCTTGCCCAATGTGCTTCTATTCGCTATGTCATCAAAACTCAAAATTTCCTGGATACTCTAGAACAGGGGTCTCCAAACTACGGCCCGCGGGCCAAATCCGGTCCGCCAGTGTCATTAATCCGGCCCGCGACGGCAAATAGCTTATTGTTGCTGTAATAAGTTGGATAAAAAAACACAGAATGATAATAACTCGGTTTTATTGACTTGCTGGGTAAAGCTTAATGACAAGTATAATACGCAGAAAATTTAACTTTAGCATAACAACTAACAAATAATTTAAATGAATCCCACTAACATTATAAACTAGTGAACATCCCGCGGTTACCCTCGATAGTTACGTTGGGGTAAAGAGTATCGCATATGTATATGTATCGATGTTTGGAATGTATATATCCTGAATCAAGCATATGATTTTTATCCTTAAAATCCCTCGGGAACGGAAAAGCTATATCTTTAATTAATACTATACCCTTAGCCTTTTGCTCAGGGACGGAAAAGCTAAATTAACGCAAATGAAACGGTGGGGTATCCACTTGTAAAAAAATACTAATGAGATTTATGTAATTAAAACGGTTTTGGCCCTTGGTACTTACTGTAGTAAACAGTATGGCCCTAAGACTAGAAAGTTTGTAGACCCCTGCTCTAGAGAATTATCTAACTAAATGGCGCATAGCAATTAATGTCTCTAAATTTCAAGCCATCGTTTTCCGAAAAGGACAC
The DNA here is from genome assembly GCA_021605075.1 of Caerostris darwini. Classification (NCBI taxonomy): domain Eukaryota; kingdom Metazoa; phylum Arthropoda; class Arachnida; order Araneae; family Araneidae; genus Caerostris; species Caerostris darwini. The sequence continues at coordinate 590,902 of BPLQ01002541.1, read as the reverse complement.
GCCAGACAACCAAACATAATATCTCCCTTTTTGATCAACAAGCTGAATTGACAACTGATATTAAATATCTCTGCTTGATCACAGACAATAAACTAACTTTTCGATCTCGTATTCAAAAGATTAAAAAAAAAAAAAAAAATGTTGGAACAAATTTTATCTTACTGCTACTCATCAATAAATATTCTAAATTAACTTTGTCAAACAAAATTCAAACATGTATGTTCTAAGGCCTATTCTTACTTGCGCTGCCCCAATCTGGGTTCTGGCTGCAAAATCTAACAAAAGATTTTGTACAAATTATTCAAATCAAACTTCTTCGTATCATCACTGATGCACCTTGGTTTGTCCGCAACTCTACAATTCATCAAAATTTAAATATTGATTCTATATTACTAAACTTTAGAAATTTCTTCGGTTCTATTGCTACCCACGAAAACCCACTCATCAAGGTACAAACTATTTTTACGCAATTCAATGGAAAATGCAAGTATCCTTACTCTACTTCTAAATGGAATCGAAGCCTCAAACCACCATAATTTCCTGTTCACTTATTTATCCTACTTCAGTTCAATAACTTCTAGTCTTTCTTCTAATATTATAGCTCTTTACTGATCGCAAATTTCATGTTACATTTTTTACCACCAACGCTTTCATTTTTCGTTCTTTCTTTTCTTTTTTTTTCTCCAATACATACGATTACTATTATGCATTCATCTTGATTTTTCTTTCCTTGATTTTCCTATTTCCACATCATGTAGATCAGGGATGGGCAAACGTTTTCGGTCGCGGGACAAAAATCGAAAAAAAAAAAAAAAGTCTGCTGGATCAAGATAAATTTTTTTTTAATTTTAAAAACAATATATAAGAATTACAATTTTAGTATGTTAATGAGATGAATGAAATTGCGATTTCATTTTAAAATTTCCTTGCATTGAGGTTCGAAGTGAGATGCACTGATTCTAAGGAACGAGGCTAAATGCTCATCTGTCAGTCTAATTCTGAAATAATTCTTTCTAAGGTTCATAGTTAAAAACACTTGCTCACATATATAAGATGAAGCAAACATAGCACTGATGTTCGTTTTTAACACTTTACTGATTGAAAGCTGTCTGTGTTTGCTATTTCCGTCGATGTATGTTTTGTAGAACAAAAAATAGAGAAATTAAAAAGATCATCAATCCTTTGAAAAAAAGGAAGAAAAAAAAATATTTAATCAATGTAGAAAAAGAGATGGATATATAATATATATTTCTTTTAACTTGCCTCGGACCGGCAAATTAAAATTCTATCCGTGGGCCGGATAGAACTTCCGGCGTGCCAGAGTTGGCCCACGGGAAGTAGTTTGTCCATCCCTGGACTAGATGAACGCTTCGCATTCAGGCACTCGACCTTTTTATTCAACTTAGTAGATTCAATACAACAAAATGAAAAGGGTGTTTTTTTATTTTTCAGGGATCTCCCTTGGGACCTGACCCCTCGAAAAAGGGACCACCCCAACCACCTGGACGAGTGCTGCCCCAGCGTCACCGAAATCATCCAACCTCTGGGGGGAGTGTCCAAGTCCGGCCGCATCCTAGAGTTGTACCACGACTCCAACTCCACCCAGAGCTTTTACCAGACCTCCTGCCGAGAGGGCGTCAAGGGACACCCCTGCAGGTACATAGACCGGTCCACCAAGTCCATGTGCGTCCAGCGGTACACCTACACCTATGCTCTAGTGCGAGAATTCAACAGCGACGAACCCTGGCGGCTGGACTACATCAGGGTGAGAAGCGGATGTTCGTGCGAAGTGAAGTTGTTCTACGGCCACAGGAGGAAAGACGTCATCTGAAAATGGTCGATGGATAGACAAGAAAATTCCGATGTGTTATCTAGTCAGTCATCAAATGGATCTTTTCGAATTGGTCAACTGAAATTACCTCAAAATGAAACCATTGGATAAGTCTTCACTATAATTTCCTTGAGGTATTATGAACTGGGTGATGGAATTATATGATTAAGGAACAATTTGACTCGTATAAAATTTTCGGGCAAACCTATTCTAAACCCATCTATATGTTGCAAATTTACCCCTTCTTATTGTGTATTATTTCAAACCATACCGCAAGTGCCATCAATATTATTACAGAAGTTGAAGAAATACTGCAAATAAGTTCCCCAAATATATCTTGAATATTATTTAAATCTACATTTAAATATTACTTCAAAATTTGATACTATCAGCAGTAATGGCAGCAAATGTTAAAAATTGCGTTTTAGCTCACACTTTTGACAGGATTTTGAAAATCGCCAAATTTGGCATATTTAGATAATAGAATTTCTATCTATTTTGAAATATAACTAATTCTAAACTATTACATATATATATATATATATATATATATATTACCGCCAGAAGTATGGGTTAAACTACATTTCAAAGCATACTTATATGGATTGCATTATTATTACTCTGAAATTTGATCAGTAGTAAGGAAGCAAATGATAAAAATGCGTTTTAACTCATACTTTTGGCACAATTTTGAAAATCGCCAAATTTGGCCTATTGAGATAACAAAAATTTCTATCGATTTTGGAATATAAAGGATTTGAAACTATTATATTTGGCGTATTATCATTAAAAAAAATTATCACCAAAAGGTTGAGTTAAACTACAATCCAAAGCATACTTGTACGGGTTTGCATACTTTTGGGATTCAGAATAGATTTGCCCAGATAGAATTTCCAGTGTTTCATTTGTTTGATAGATGAACTTCTCAGTATAATTTGTATCTTTTGTTTCATGTAATGTAATGTTAATGAAGATATGGTGTCACTGGTGTTCTTAAGAATGCCAAAATTTCATTTACCACAACAGTATTAGTTGAGCACGAAAGTGCTGCCAATTCCGCAAAAGAATCTCAACTTCATTCATAAAAGTTTCATCACTCTGGAAGAAAAATTTCAAATTTTTCTTTTAAGTTAAAATATAATATAGTTCTCAAGTTAAATTCTAAAGCTTATTTATTCAAAATTATTAATAAAATTCTTCTCTGATTTTCAACATATTAAAACATTATATTTGTACTTAAAACTCACAAATTGTCAATTAAAATTCAAAAGAAATTATAAAGAAAGTAAAGTTCTTAAGAATTCTAATAAGAATATGAAGTTGATAATTCTAATAAGAATGAAAGTTGGCAAAGAATACTTCAATTTCTTAGAAACTACGACGAACAAAGTATATAATCACAATAAAATTTTATTATTTAATTATTCCCTTTACTGCACATTTCTGGGTAAAAAATAGAGCTAGGATTATGTAACAGAAAATTCTTAAAAACATATTCTTGTCTATGATATTGTATATTTTTAATTTTTCTATTTATTTTTATGTGTGTATTTTTCATATAATGCTTTCTCATCATAATGTTAATTGTTAAAACAGAACATTATACTAAAACAGAAATTATATTTCAAACAATTCTGGAAAAAAAAAGAATTGTTTTAATTTTTTTTAAATTCAAGAATTGGCATGTACAATTTTATGTTATTCAGTATTATATAATTGAAAAGAGTTCTTCAATAAAAAAAGATTTGGCCAAATCGCAAAAAAAGGACCGTTGGAATTTGGTGAGTTTTTATGACGCCAAAGTCGATTACCACATTTGGCGATTAGTCGCCAAATGTGATTATTCGGGTTTCTTGTTTGCAATTCATTTCACTTACAGCTGCAACTCGTTACTTGGCGACACTTTGGCGAAAGGAATTTTTGACTCTAAATTCCAACAGCCCCTGTTCTGAGATTTTACCACAGATTTGTATAAATATTGTAATTTTATTTTTAAAAAATTATTTTAAGTTCTTGTACTATTGTAAAGAAATTTCCGTTGAATATTTTTCGGATATTTTTCTCGAAGAAATGAAAAAAGTAAAAAAAAATTTTTTTTAATCTAATCTGATGGGGAAAAAAAATGTTTATTGTGAATTTTATGTCTTGAGTCTAAAAAAGTATTATTTTTAAAAATACTATTCACTAAACAATCATCTATTGTACTAAAAAATCATCTTCGTCGAATTTCATTTTTTTTTTTTTTTTATTTGTTACGCACAACTAATATAAAAATAAGAATAACCTAAAAAATAGTTTTATTTCGCTTTGTTTCAGACACTTCAATTGTTCTAGTATAAAATTATGTTGTTTTATTCTTTTATTCTACTATAAAATTTTGTTGTAATCAACATAAATCTCAAATACAATCTGTATCTAAACAATCAAATTGTTTTGCTTTGTTAACTATGTTTGCCTCGAAATAATTTTCTTAAATGTCCTTTCTATTTTTATGTATTGCATTTATCATTATTTTTAATCATTATTAAATAAATGTAATGTTGGACATGCTTATTTTTCACTTAATGGTGTGAGAATCATGGTCAAGATATGCTCATTTTTTTTTAATCTTATTCAGGGGTGTTAACGTTTCAATACATCCTCCTAAGCTTGTAGACATTTTGACAGGAGAACCACTTCCATAAGCCAGTGTCGATACCTGGTACTGCCACAATTTGGAACACTCTTAGTGTGAATACTACTTTGTATGAATGTTTCTCCCCCAAACCGAATAGAGTTTCAGTTAATTTAATGTATCCACATTGAAGATTTAATAATCCTGGTGTAGACACACGAACTTTTAGCTTGCTACCTTTCGTTTCTAGAGTACTGAGCCTGTAAGGTACAGAAGCCAGCAAATAGGGGCCGTTGGGATTTGGCAACAAAAAAATCTTTTCGCCAAAGTGCGCCAAGTAACCGATTACGATGGTAAGTGTAGTGGATTTCAAACAATACAAGATACTGGTTACTGCCAAATACCTCATTTGGCGATTTATCTCCCAGTTAGCGCTACAAAAAAGTTGCGAAATCCCAACGGCCCCTATTTTGCGATTTGGCCAAAAATTGCTTCAAAAATCCTGAACTATTATTCTTTAAGAAAAACGAGCGTGATGTTTTTTTCCAATAGAACTAGCTGTTAGCACTGTTATTAGAAAAAAGTTATTTAAGCAAAATGTATTATTTTTCTTATTGCCTGTATAATTTTTTCACTTTTTTTTTTTTGGCATTGTAGAAGTACTGTTACAGATTATTATCATTACAAATATTATTTAAAATTTATACGGTTAATTATCAGCGATTTTTCTGTTTTACTCCGTTTTTACAAACAGTTGTTTTGTTTAGTTACTAATTTCTTTTCTCACAATTTCTCTGTGAATATGCTTTCTTTACCGTTTTTAGAAACAGTTGTTTTGTCTGTTTGCTATCTTCAGCAATTTCTTTTTGTATATGCATATATATACATCCAACTGTTTTTAGAAACAGCTGGTTTATTCATTTTATTTATTTTTTTTTTTTTGTCAGCAATTTCTCTGTATGTATTGTTTGTCGATTTTTTTTAAACAGTTGTTTCGTTTGCATGCTTGCGTTTTTTTTATCAGCAACTTCGTTTTTTTATGTTTTTCTTTGGATGTTTTTAGAAACAGTTTTTTTTTTTTTTTTTAGTTTGCTTTCTTTTCTATCAGCTATTTCTTTGTTTTTCTCCAAATGTTTTTAAAAACAGTAGGGTTTTTTTCAATAAATTTAAAGGAAATCTCTTGGTCATATGTAAAAGTATTTATAAATTATTGATAGCTAAATGTGTCTCTCCTTCACTTAGAAAAATCCAAAAAATATTAAGCTGTGGTTCTCTCATCTATAGGTGAACAGAAATTTTAGAGCTTCAATTATTTATTTCATAAGCTTTTTTCTTCATAATAAATCATAAAAAATATCTGTATTTTTTTGTATTATTACTATTTTGTATTATATCCCATTCTGTATAATCCACAGAACAAATATCATGCTATATTGACTTCATAATACTGCATATGCTAAACGCTTCATCCTTTTATTTATTATGTGTACATCGTAAAATATACTGATGCCACATGTATCATATTCAGTTTTCGTTCCTTTTTGTATTTCTGCACTTAGATGTATTTTGACAAGCTTGTTGTTGTGCCACATATCAATTGTTGAAAAAGATTTCAATTTTTTTTAGTTGAAAATATGGACAATCTTTCTGTATATATATGTAATTATAATAGAAATAAATGTGAATGAAGAAATTAAGTACATTGTCTTTGATGTCTACTTATGAAAGATGTTACTTTATATCATGACCTTAAAAATTTCTTATTATTATTAATGATAATTATACTTCATGAAAATGATAATGACAATTCAGTAATGATAATCCAGTATTGATAATGATAATTCCGGAAAATGATAATGATAATGTTAATTCTGTAATGATAATGTTAATTCATGAAAATGAATAATGATAATTCATGAAAATGAATGATGTTAATTCATAAAAATGAATAATGATAATTCATGAAAATGATTAATGTTAATTCATGAAAATGAATAATGATAATTCACGAAAATGATACTGATAATTCATGAAAATGAATAATGATAATGATAATTCATGAAAATGAATAATGATAATGATAATTCAGTAATGATAATGTTAATTCATGAAAACAAATATATTTAAAGTTTATATTAAACAAATATACGAACTTCTACTTAATAAATTTTACAAAATTACAGCTATAATCTCTTCAGGAAAAATTTTTAAATATAATAAGTAATATAAAAAAAAATGTTTTTAAAGTCAATTCCTACTTTTTTTTCCACTATATTGCAGAAAAGTCCTTTACAAAAAAGTTGAAATTTTCCTCTTACATCTGGCGCCATCTATTAGTAGATACATGCAACTTAAATCTTAAAAAACGTAAAATTAATTAATTAAATTGAATTACTGAATTAATATCTCAAAAAAAAAAATTTATTCACATCAAGTGTCATCCACTACAAGTTCAAAAAAAAATTAATTAATAGTTTAAAAAAACTAAAAAACACGCTTTTAGAGTTAATCAAACTAAAAAGTAAAAAATAATTGTTAACATAAGAATAAAATGACTGACGAGAAAATGAATGTCACTGTTCTAAAAGCGTGGGGTGCCTTGTATGACATTTTTAAACTAAGTCTGCATTTCGGAATGAAACTAGTGAAAAATTATAACGATTGATATCGAGCACCCCACGCTTTTAGAACAGTGACATTACTTTTTATTTTAACTCTCAAAGTGATTTTTATTTTATGTTAAAACATTTTCTCGTCAGTCATTTTATTCTTATGTTAACAATTATTTTTTACTTTTTAATTTGATTAACTCTAAAAGCGTGTTTTTAGTTATTTTAAACTATTAATTTGAATTTTTTACTTTTTAGTTTGATTAACTCTAAAAGCGTGTTTTTTAGTTTTTTAAACTATTAATTTATTTTTTACTTTTTAGTTTGATTAACTCTAAAAGCGTGATTTTTAGTTTTTTTAAACTATTTTTTTTTTTACTTTTAGTTTGATTAACTTAAAAGCGTTTTTTAGTTTTTTAAACTTTTTTTTTTACTTTTTAGTTTGATTAACTCTAAAAGCGTGATTTTTTAGTTTTTTTAAACTATTAATTTATTTTTTACTTTTTAGTTTGATTAACTCTAAAAGCTGTTTTTTAGTTAATTAATTATTTTTTACTTTTTAGTTTGATTAACTCTAAAAGCGTGTTTTTTAGTTATTTTAAACTATTAATTAATTTTTTACTTTTTAGTTTGATTAACTCTAAAAGCGTGATTTTTTAGTTTTTTAAAAGCGTGTTATTAATTTATTTTTTACTTTTTAGTTTGATTAACTCTAAAAGCGTGTTTTTTAGTTATTTTAAACTATTAATTAATTTTTTACTTTTTAGTTTGATTAACTCTAAAAGCGTGTTTTTTAGTTTTTTAAAACTATTAATTTATTTTTTACTTTTTAGTTTGATTAACTCTAAAAGCGTGTTTTTTAGTTTTTTAAACTATTTTTAAACTAAAAGCGTTAATTTTAAACTATTAATTAATTTATTTTTTACTTTTTAGTTTGATTAACTCTAAAAGCGTGATTTTTTAGTTTTTTTTAAACTATTAATTAATTTTTTACTTTTTAGTTTGATTAACTCTAAAAGCGTGTTTTTTAGTTTTTTAAACTATTAATTAATTTTTTTACTTTTTAGTTTGATTAACTCTAAAAGCGTGTTTTTTAGTTATTTTAAAACTATTAATTAATTTTTTACTTTTTAGTTTGATTAACTCTAAAAGCGTGATTTTTTAGTTTTTTTAAACTATTAATTAATTTTTTACTTTTTAGTTTCATTAACTCTAAAAGCGTGTTTTTTAGTTTTTTTAAACTATTAATTAATTTTTTACTTTTTAGTTTCATTAACTCTAAAAGCGTGTTTTTTAGTTTTTTTAAACTATTAATTTATTTTTTACTTTTTAATTTCACAAACAAACAAACATTCAGGTGAAACTAATATAATAGCGTATTAAAAAGAATCAACTGTTTTCTTTCTGAAAGATGCCTGTAAATGTTTCTTTGCAGCTTAAATAGTGTATATGAGGAGAAACAGATCTCCAGGGGAAAAAGTCAGTTACATACATACAAACATACAGGTGAAGCTAATAAAAGCGTGTTAAAAATGTATTTGAACTTGAGTGGATGAATAAAAAGTATTTTATGAACTATGGAAAATTTGAACAAGTTATATATAGGAAAATTGTGAACTAATAGTAGGAATTGAATGAATGAATAAAAATTGTTTATTTTTTTGTTTGTTGAAGCTTTACTTATTCCAAGGGGGCAGCAATTCAGTTAGCCATAGGGGCAAAAAAACAGAAAATGAACAAGCGCACAATATATAGGTATATATCAACATATGTTAGTGTATAATGCCAAAATATATAATTAAGAAGTAAAGGAATATAAAGATTTAACATTTAAACATTACATAAACATTTAAACATAAAATTTCTTTATGTTTTTCAGCAAATGTAGTGAAATTGTCTTACACTTTTATCTCAAGATATCTTAAAGGATTTTTTATGGTGACTAAATGATTTAAGAAGCTAACTTAATTCCTTTTTGTATTGGTAAGGTGGGTTTCTACTATATACTAAAATCTTACTGAATTGAATGTTAACCAATCGGAAGTTCTTACCTACTCAAGCTTAACAGAACTAGTGGCTTGAATTTAATTAAGTCCTGAAAATTCTATGTGGAACTAAAGGATCTCATGTAGAAGTATATTGCTTTTTTATTTATTATTGTTTATATTATTATTAAATGATATTAGTTAATTTTTCTCATTGCGTTTTCATTTACTTGAGTAATATTTCTGGTACTGACATTTGAGTGATATTTCAATTACTGCATTTTTGTACTTAATATCTTGCATTTTACATTGAAAATCTATCTCTAATATTACAGCCATGGACAATGCAAAATTAAAGACAAAAAGTTCAAGATATTTCATACTTTTCTTCTTCATTGACGCAATAGCCCCATAGTAGGCCAAGATTGTCTGCCTACTGACAGATTTTGAGACAAGAGGTGTTTTCTTTATACTTAGTAAGATTGTCAGCCCTACGCCCAACAATCATATTAGACCGGCACCTAGTGGATTCCGAACCACTACAAACATCCACTTTGCGAATCGAACCCGAAATCTGTGGTCTATGGCATTGAAACTCAGAGCGCTAGTCACTCGGCTATCAAGCTCCATAGTATACTTCTACACCCCCATTTATTTCTTATAGTGTATCTACTAAACGACTGTACAATATAAAACAAAAATAACTTTTACAAGCAATTTTAATTTTTTTCTATTCCGACAGATTGCAGTTCTCCCAAACCGGACAATTAAATTCCTAATCATTTTACAATCACTATGAAATATTCAATCATTAAGTTGTTGCAGATATTTCCTCTAAGTTTGAATAATGGATCGTTCACCAGAACTGAAAAACTCAATGAATTTTATTTGTTACTAGACATCATATATAGCCATATTAATTTCCAAAGCGTGTTCTATAATCAATATAACCAAAGGATTTTCTATAACTTTCAATATATATATACGCGGAACTGAAAAAGTGAACGCATTTTACTCATTACTTGACAACATATGTAGTCATTTCAATTTCTAATGGAATTCTATAACCTGCGATATAACCAAAGGATCTTCTATAATCTGCAATGCAACCAAAATATGTTCAATAACCTGCAATAAATATCACTGGAACTGAAAATCTCAATGAATTGTACTCGTTACTAGACATCATATGTAGCCATTTTAATTTGCAAAGGATGTTCTATAACCTCCAATACAACCAAAGGATTTTCTATAACCTGCAAATTAACCAAAACATTTCCTATAACCTGCAATATATATCACTGGAACAGAATAACTCAATGAATTGTACTCGTTACTAGACATCACATGTAACCATTTTAATTTCCAAAGGATGTTCTATAACTGGCAATCTAACCAAAATATGTTCTATAGCCTGCAATGTAGCCAATATATATATATATATATCTCCAAAAATCAGCTTTTTTAATCAGCTTAAATACTTTAACTTTATTTAAAGCTGATTTATAAAAAAAAAATAATAAAAAGATGAAAGCATCGTATGTTACAATCATTAATTACGAATGTTATACAGACCAAGAGTATGAAATATATTGTATATAAAAGAGTATGAAAATGACGTGCTTTTAATATAGGACGTAAATCATTTTCCCAATTCACATGCAATTTTTTTAACATTAGTTCATTTACATCGTTGTCAAATGCTCAGGTCAAACGTCTCTAACATTTTATCCTCCCACGACTTTGTAATACAATTCATTAAGTACTTCCTTATATTAGTTCCGTTTTTTTTTTTTTTTTTTTCGAAGGGCACCTTTTCTACATTTCAAAACCTTTTATTCCGCCATTGTAAAGGGAAACCGACACGATACAGAAAAACGCTCTCTTTTTAGAAGGAAAATTGTGTTAGGTCGGAGCGCTCTGTTATTAAAGAGGTGACAGGTCCATCACAGAAGAGAAAATGTTTGGATTTTGTGCGACTATTAAGACCGCGGGGGTCAAGTGGTGAAATTTAAGGGGGACGCCCATTCATGAGGGTAAAAAAAGGGGTTTGGCAAGTCGCAGGTCATAAGGGGTGCGAAATAGGGATTATCTTCTTCCTTTACTTAAAAATATTTAAGCATAAAATAAATTTATTAAATGATAGTTTTTGTTAAGTACTAGCAGAACCCGGCATACTACTGTGTCCAAAAAGTAAAATCAGTTTTCAATTTACATTTCCCAGGCATATGGCATTTAAATTTTTTTCCCCCTTTTTTAGGTTGTTGGCACTGTCCTTGACATCTGTGTGAAATTTTACGTCAAAATATTCATTAGTGTTTGAGTTACACTTGGCTTTGTGAGATGCTAAAACTGATTCCGGCGATTTTAGAAATGTCTCTTCAATTGACTCCCCACTGTCCTTCGAGTTTATGGAATAGCCAAAAGTAGCACGATGCTAAATCAGGTGAATACGGTGGTTGTGGAACGATATGGGTTTCATTTTTGGCGAAAAAGTCACAAGGAATCAATGCAGTGTGAGCTGGTGCGTTCAGTGTTTTCGGTACCAATCCAGATTTGATGCGTTTGAGGCCCAAAACATCTTTTAAAATGGACTTTTGAAATCATCAGCAAGGTCTCCAATTGTAAATCGACGGTTTGCAAGCACCAAATCTTTAATTTTTTGGATGTAAACTTCGTCGGTTGAGGTTGGTAGTCGACCAGAGGGTTCTTCGTCTTCAACGCGTTCTATGCCTTCTTTGAACTGTTTTTTACCACTTCTAAACATTTCTTTCCGATATAGGAATGCTCACCGAATGCCTTCAGCAACATTCTATGCGTTTCCGCAAACAAAATTTAACGCAAGTTCTTGCTCTAATTCAGTCATTTCAAAAATCGCCGGAATCGGTTTTAGCGTAACTCAAACACTAATGAATATTTTGACGTCAAATTTCACACAGATATCAAGGACAGTGCCAGCAACCTAAAAAGGGAAGCCAAATTGAAATACCATATACCCGGGAAATTTAAATTGAAAACTAATCTTACTCTTCGGACACAGTAGTATTACATGTCGCGAAGACATTAAGTTACCTAATTCTGATACTGATATGCACTCTCACGCAAGGGCATCTCCATCACCATGAACTACCATTTCAATTAAGTTCTCCGTGTTAAGTTCATTTTTTTTTTCTCCATACATTTATAAATCCATCGGTACCAAAAAACATTTCCTATCTTATGAAAATAAATCATGATTTCAACACATTTAGAGCTTAATTAACATCGATTTTGCGAAGGAAACAGAAACTATTTATTTTTTTGCTCTTACAAAAAAAAAAAAAAAAAAAATTCTTAGTACAGGACGCCCCATGCAATTCTGCAGACATGAGAACTGGTCGAACAATTTCAGGTGAAACTAAAGTGGAATACTTTTGAATATATCCTGTAGAATTTTTTTACATCACTCAAACGTGGAATTTAATTATGAATTTCTGATCACGTTGAGTTAAGTTTGCCTGACTTCTTTTCTTATCTGCTTTCGATTCGATTTTTTTCTTAAAAATTTTTTTTATCATGTATTGCCCCATGAAATTTTTTTATTATATATTACACCACAGATTGAAAGGAAATAACTAATTTTGAAATATTACGAACTGATTTATAATACTATGATGAGAAATTATCTATTTTTGAATGCTGTTCGTTGTTTCCTCAGGACTAGGAGTAATTATGTATATATATAAATATAATATATAAAAATTATTTATTTACGTCAATAATATATATATAGTAGCAGAACATGGCATACGTTGTCCTACCGAAAAAAAAATTCATTGTAGAAAATTACATATCTCGAATATATTCTCCTTATTCCAATGTATGTGCATATTAATTTTCATGGATATCGTTTGAACGACATATAAGATGAAATGCTGTAGCACCCTCTGGTGGCAAGTAACAATAATGTGGATAGCGCGAACCTATTTTCCATACTCGAATACATATTGTTACCAATTTTCCTACCGATTGGTTGAACGGTATACAAGTTGATATACTGCAGCACCATCTGGAGGCGACTTACAATAAAGGGAATAGCATAAAAATGTTTTCCATGTTTTACAAAATAAAGATATTTGCATGTAGCTGTCTGATTCGACAGGATCTTTCCTTGGCTTGATAATTGGCAAAATTCTGGTGGTTTTCTAGAGGGTGTAAAAGTAGCTGAGTTTGAAGATGGAGTTGATGATATTATGGTATTTGGTGATCGAGTCACATCACAAATAACATGGGCAAGAGCTCATTCCATTAAAATAGGATTACATTAGTAAATTAGTTTTGTATAAGGGCTGCAGAACACTAGCGCAGAGTGACTCGCCGCCAGAACACCTTCCGAAATTAAAACCAAAATCATGCCTGTTGCCAAATGCTCTTTCATAACTTCTAATAAAACGCCAAAGAGATGAATAAGTAGTAAGTAGTAAGTAGAGAGAGATGGATGTTGCTACGAAAATTTAATGTTCACTACAATGTTTCTTCGTCTTTACAGGACTTCGGAGTGCCCCTGGCCCCAAAGGGGCCTAAAACTCCTATCTGCATCTGAGAAACATTGGTGAAGGAAAAAACATTGATAGTTAAAAGGAGGTGAAGTGATTTAAGAGCAATGCCCCATGTTAAAATATATATTAAAAATATAAGCAAAGAAAAAATTAATAAAATAGCTAATAACAAGGAGAACAATAAAATAAAAAACAAAAATTAATAAAATAAACAGAACAATTAAAGAATCCAAAATTTAAAAAGGAATCTACAGTAGGATGGGTTTTTCGTTGCTAGGAATGAAGACTAAAAGCACAGGTCAGGGTTGATAATAATTTATACTCACTTTCAAATTTATAGTTATTCACCAAATTTGTAACTACAATGTTACAAATTTGGTGAATAACTATAAATAAAAGGTTTTCTTAAAATTTTGTTGGTAAAGCTATGCAAACCAGGCGTTTTGTTGATTTTTAGAAGAGAGATATATGAAAAATCAGAAAAAAATGGACCCTCCCACATCTAAGCGATACTTAACAGCTGTCTAAAATAATGTCTGTCTAATAACAGCTGTCTAATTAATTAATTAAAATAATGCATTATGAAGTTTATTTCCACATAAGAAACGTTTAATTAACAACGAAACATATAAAAAAAATTACAGCAAAAATATATAAAACGTAAAAAAAATTGCATATAAAAATTTAAAAACATTGTTATTAAATATAGAGATTTGGGGATTACATTTAAACATATAAAAAAATATGGGATAATAGTTTTAAAAAAATTTGGGATAGAGATTTAAACATGTAAAAATATTACAACATCAACCACAGCAATATTAAAAACTTAGTTTAGAAATTGTCACTTAGCCAAAAGGAGTTGGTAGATTGCTTCATTTCTGTTCAATCGATAAATGAGTCTTGTTTCCAACAGTATAGCTGATTATATTAAATGGTTTCGCAATAATAAATTGTCGAGTCATAGTTTGCAGTATGAAAATTATACAGACTTCTCAACATTTTTTATCATGGCTTGGCAGGAAATATCATTTTCAACGAACTGTCTCTGAAGGGTGTCAGCAATAATTTCTGATGTATGCTCGTCAGAGACGGCAAGAAGAGTACGAAAATTAATTCTTTTTTTTTTTTTTAATCTCTTAGCAGTTCACTAGATGGAGCCATCAGCCTTTGAAGGTAATTTGTCCAAGAATACTGTTAGCAATTGTAAATAGCTCTGCGTAGCGCAGTTTGAGCATGATTAAAAGCACTTTAGCTATAAGTTAACAATAAACATAAATAAACAATAAACATAAACATTAAAATAACAATAAACATAAACATTAAAATAACAATAAACATTTAATCAACAAACATTTGCCAGCTTTTTTTGCAACTATTATAATTAAACATGAGAGTTTAGAAAAAATGTATGATAAGAATAGAGAATACTGTTAGTTATTGAAATAACTTGAAGTAATTATTGATTCCAGCAGAGTAACAAGGTTAATAGGTAAGTAAGTAATGGATTTGTCTGGATGAGAGTTGAACTTGGCCTAGTGAACATTGCCATGGGTTAATAATGTTAAAAGTGAGCATAGAAATATATATATATATATATAATTACAGAATTGTGATCAAAAGAAAATTCGGAAATTTGACTTAATGCCGTAGTTAGAGTGAAAATTATTAGGCGTTACCCGCCTTCAGAAAAATTTAACTCTTTTATATCAAAGAAATAAATTGGTAAACATCCTCAATAATAAACTATCAGCAAACTTTTTTATCGAATTAGTAATTCTAATATAAAAACCATATTAAAAACAATTTTAATCGCAAGCCCAAAATATTTAATAACGACCTATAATAAAACCAGAAACAAAATATCTAAATGGGTTCAGATACGAAAAGAGAAATTATGTTGTTCTAAATTCGTAATTCTTTAACAAACAATTGGTAGTGCCATCTGGTGGCAATAAAAATCTAGAATCTTGTAACCTTTGTGCCAAATGCATCGCCAGGATGTCAATTAAACATAATAATGAATGCCGCAGTTAGTTTTCGCTATAAAACAATATTACGCCAAAATCCATCACTAGTATGCCAAATCTCCAATTAAATAAACAAAATGGCTGACGAAGTTCGGTGTTGTAAAAAACTACTACGCCAATATTAGCCAAACAGCTATTACATAAAATTTTATTCCTTAAATTGCTTTTACGCCGCATTTTATCGCTTTAAAGCCAAATATTATCGCTATCCAGACAAAGTTTTTGTTCCTTAAATTGCTTTTAAGTCAAAATTTATCACTTTATCGCCAAATTTTTTCATTAAGCGCCATTTTATTTTTAAATTGCTTTTAAGCCAAGAATTACTGCTTTATCGATAAATTTTATCACTAAAATTTTATTCTTAAAATGCTTTTTTGCCAAATGTTAGCACTTTTAGGCCCAAAAATCTATGTCTAAATTGCCTTTATGCCAAATTATATCGCTTTATCACCAAACTTTTACAACTATTATGGTAAAATTTAATGGTTTGCTTTTATGCCAAATGTTATCACTTTATCGCCAAAATATATCACTTAAAATTTTATTCCTAAATTACTTTTACACCACATTTTATCGCTTTAATGCCAAATTATTAAGTGAAGTTTTGTTTTGCTAAGTCACAAAAATGTATCATTTTAATAACTAAATAGTTATTATAATAAAATTATGCGCTAATACGCCAAAAAAATTTTCATTTATGGAAAAAAATATTTCATATTGTTTACAATGCCGTATTCACTTGATAGAAAATATTAATAAAGAAAAAAAACCTTACAATGATTAACTAAACTTAAGCCGGATTTAAATGAAAAGCTGCCCTAGGCTATTTCATTTATGAGGCCCTTTCACCTCCCATTTTCAAGTTTGTAAATTACATGAGAGATAAATACATCATTACTGTGATATATATCAATATGTTAAATGAAACATGTTGTGATGGGTACTAATCTAATAATTAAAAAATTAAATATAATAAAAAAATTTGGCACGGATAATAAATAAAACAGTTGAGAACACTTATTTGGACATTTATTCTCCAAATAAGTGTTAGTAAAAGTATTAATAAAAATTATCCTATTTTCTATCAAATTAAAAGAAATATATTCAATACATTGAAGATTAAAGCAAATTCAATTCAGAAAAATTTATTTCACAATAATTCGCCTTTAAAGTTTAAGTATGAATTATTATGAATTTTAAGTTTTAAACTAAACCAAAAATGGAACTTTATTCAAACAAAATCCAGATCACAAAAAAGAAAATATCAAGATGTATATCATATTAAATTTTATGTTAATAGTTATTTTATTTAAGAACTGATTCAATCCAAGTATACATTTAAAACGAAATAGTAGATTACAAGAATTTCTTTCTAAACTTTTTCACACAGAATTCTTTTATAAGTTCATCAAAATCTATTTTTCTGAAGGTTTCATATTCGATGCACAAAACTTTGGTGTAATCTAGTATATACAAATGAACAGACCCATTGAGCCGAACGCGTTGATCTTAACCAATAAATTTTTATGTTTGTTTATTAGTCATATGTGTAGAATTTCTCCTTATTTTTTAGTGTTTTTAGAATAGTGTAATTCCAATTTTGCTAACAATTTGATTGTAGTCCCTCTTGATCTTGAGGCCCTAGGATGCAGCCTAGTTAGCCTATAGGAAAATCCGGCCCTGCTTACATTGATTAACTGAAAAGAATAACTTACATTTTATTTTGATATATCCCTTGTTGGTGGCGAAAATTATCTTTTTATTACCTCACTAAAACCTGATCTTACAACCATACCAAGTTAATGAAAACAAGAAAAACAAAACACAACTACAGAAAAATGTAATATGTTACAGCGGTTTTTTTCTTCCGTCAACTAACGTTCTAAAATGAAAAAAATTACATTTTGTCCTTCGCGAATTCAAATAACGGTTGCCACAAAGCCTTAACAATTTCAACAGCATTTAAATTAAAATAATTATTTGATAATAAAATAAAAGTTATTAATAAAGTAAAAAAACGTTTTTGTTGTTAGTTTCGTATTTGTATGATTGGCAACATCATAAAAAAAAAAATTTCTGCATAAGTGTCCTAAGAACGGAGTGGTCTTTTGAGTTTATGGAATAGCCAGAAGTCACACGGTGTGAATACGGTGGTTGTGGAACGATATGGGTTTCATTTTTGGCGAAAAAGTCACGAAGAATCAATGCAGTGTGAGCTGGCGTATTCATTGTTTTCGGTACCAATCGAGATTTGACGCGTTTGAGGCCCAAAATAGAATGGACCGATAATTTTGAAATTCCAACATCATCAGCAAGATCTCTAATTGTAAATCGACTGTTTGCAAGCACTAAATCTTTAATTTTTTTTTAACGTGAGCTTCGTCGGTTGAGGTTGGTGATCGAACTGAGCGCTCTTCGTCTTCAACGCGTTCTCTGCCTTCTTTGAACTGTTTAACTTGTAAAACATTTCTTTCCGATATAGGAAGGCTCACCGAATGCCTTCTGCAACATTCTATACGTTTCCGCAAACAAAATTGAATGCAAGTTCTTTGCTCAATTGATTCAGACATTTCAAAAATCGCCGGAATCAGTTTTAACGTCTCACAAAGTCAAGCGTAACTCAAACAGTAATGAATATTTTGACGTCAAATTTCACACAGATGTCAAAGACAGTGCCAGCAACCTAAAAAAAAAAAAAAAATTTGAAATTCCATAAGCAACGAGAATTTTAAATTGAAAATTGATCTTACTTTTTGGACACAGTAGTATATGGCGGTGGCCAGAAAAACGTAACTGGTTCTTCCGTCTGTTCAATTTTTATGTCTGGTATTCAGTCATCCACCTTAAGAATCAGCCTTTGAATCCTGTCTGCTTGTAAACCACAGAATAGCAATAAAATAAAACGTACTTAGGAGCTAGCAGTTTAAAGTCAACATGCCCTTCAGCTATGCATCTTGTTCTTTCATTGTAAGGGACTCGTCGCTTTGTTTACTTGTATTTTATAGAAAAACAAGTAATATAAAAAAAAAAAATTTAAGTCAATTCCTACTTTTTTTTCACTCTATTGCAGAAAGTCCTTTATAAATAATTTTTATTCATTTTTTAAGTTTGGCGCCATCTATTGGTGAATACATGCAACTTAAATGTAAGAAAAACTAAGATTAATTCATTTTAAATTTAATGAAAGAATTAATATTTGAAAAAAACTGTATTAACATCCAGTGTCATCCACTATAAATTCAAAAAAAATGTATTTGAACTTGTGTGGATGGATAAAAAGTATTTTATGAACGATTGAAAATTTGAACAAGATATATATAGGGAGAGTGTGAGCTAATAGAAGGAATTGAAAAAAATGGTTAAATATTACTCTGCTTTTGGCTGTGTCTGAAAATTTGTGAAAAGCTTTATACTTTTCACAGACATTTATTTACCTGTTATATTAAATGAAAATAGAATATATTAAAAATTTTATTAAATATGTGCTATACATATCAGATTTATATTAAAACCTGTATCATAATATAGCATTTTAGGTAGATGATTTTTTATTTTGATAAATAGCTATAATATTCATTTATTGATCCAAAATTAATTTTAGAGCTTTGCAGCTTAACACATGCGATGGTAGCTTAGCGATTACTTATACTATTGGCAATAGGGAAAAGAAATCTTATTCTACAATGATGTTCAAAACAAATGTTCCATTTTTTTCAAAACTCAAAAATGATTAAATCACCGAATAGGGGCAGTCGAGATTTGGCGCCAAAAATCCTTTTCGCCAAAGTCCGCCAAGTAAGGGGTTGCGATAATAAGTGAAGTGAATTTCAAACAGTAGAAGAAACGGCTACTACATTTGGCAACTTATCGCTTAGTTAGCCCCTCAAAAAAAAAAGTCGCCACATCCCAACGGCATCTATTTTGTAATTTGGCTCTCAAAATAAATGTAATGTTTCAAAATATTTGTCTTTTTTTATTCTATTACTAAATAAAATTATTTTTAATATTTGATGCATTTTAAGCAAAATGTGTATACTACATTAAATATTATATTACATATTGATTTGTATAAATTATCAAGTGTATTTAGTTTATTTTTCTGAGGAATTTATGTGAGCATAATTGCATTGTTATCAAGTACTATATGTATAATACAAAACACAGAGCGCCAAGAGGCGATACAATGCCTACTCTAGTACCTAAAGGATGGCAGATGCTCTCAAGCCATCAATTAGGTGTATCAATGTATATATAATGCCACTGCAATTTAGATAATACAGACTCGTATCCCTAAGTCGATTTATGGTGTGTAAAGAAACAAGAAATTTTGCTTATTTAATTTGGTTTTATCTTAAAAGTTGATTTTTAACCTATTCTATTAATAATATTAAAAAAATTTTAAGCCAATTCCTACTTTTTTCCCCACTATATTGCAGAAAAGTCCTTTACAAATAAAGTTGAAATTTTCCTCTTAGATCTATTATTAGATACATGCAAC
Source organism: Caerostris darwini (assembly GCA_021605075.1). Lineage (NCBI taxonomy): Eukaryota > Metazoa > Arthropoda > Arachnida > Araneae > Araneidae > Caerostris > Caerostris darwini. Next base: position 570,797 of record BPLQ01002541.1, on the reverse strand, counting down.
TTAAATCTAAAAAAAAATAAAATTAATTAATTAAATTTAATGAATTAATTAATATTTGAAAAACTGACATCCGCTTGACATCCACTACAAGTTCAAAAAAATGTATTTGAACTTGAGTTGATGAATAAAAAGTATTTTATTAATGATTGAAAATTTGAACAAGATATATATAGGGAGAGTGTGAGCCAATAGAAGGAATTGAATAAATAAATTCAAAAATACTACCTTTAATAACTGTAATTCAATTTATTTTTTTATGATTATTCTACCAAAAAATAATTATTATTCCTCGAAAGAAATGTTTTATTAAAATTTTTTCAATAACTTTTATAATCCTAAACTTCATACTATACCTAAACTGATAGTATTAAAGATTGTTCTAGAATATGCAAAAACAGATGCATTTTATTAACTCAAGTTGCACACATACAAATTTTGTGATATAAAGCAATTAATTAAAAGACTAATTGTTGATTAATTTATAATTTTTAAAAATGGAAAAACAGTAAAGAATAATTATTATTAATAAAAAAGAAACTGAAAGTCATTTTTAAAAAATTCACTATCTAAAAATTTTATAACTATTTATATTTAAAACTTTATTTATACAACAATACAAATCAATATTAAGTCAAGTTTAATGAATAATAAATTTACAACTCTTGGTACAGGGATAATTTTAGGGATTTTTCTTTTGAATTCCACAATTTGGAAGGATTTACTTATAAATTAAAAAAAAAAGGGGGAGAAATTAGAACTTCTGCATGTATAGCAAGTAATGTTGACTTTAAATGTTTTGCCAAAATAGAAAAAAAAAAAATATGGATTTCAATTCTTGCAAATATGTAAAATAATATTTCAAAAAATTATGACTACAACACTAACTTGAGTAAAAATAAAATGACACAACACACAAAAAAAATTTTAGATAAAAAATTTAATACATTGGTTCATGAAACAGCAAGGAAATGAAATCTATTTACAGTTTCAACAATGATTTTCTGGAGCAAGCGAGTATTCACAGGATAAAAATGAGAAGGATGATACATGGATGAACAGAAATATGGCAGTCACGTACAAAAACTCTATAAATAAAGCACTTGAGTGAACAAAAAAAAAAAAAAAAAAAAAACATTTTTTTTTTTTTTATTGCTATAAGTTAAATGAGTCATGTCATTTTCTAAAAACAACAGGCACTGACAATACACCCTACACCAAGCTACTGAGAACATTTTTACAGACGTTTTGATTTGCATTTCAAGCAAATTTTACAAGAAAACTTTTTAAATATAATGGAATACCATTGCCCATAAACTGAAAATGTTTTGTCACATATCTATAAAATACATTATACTTCTGGTGGAGAGACTTGATAATTCAGAATCATATTCTACAAATAAGAGTAAGTCAAGATACATATAACAAGCTAGAGATAAAGAAGACAAGATAGTAAAAAAAATTGAAACAACTTAAATATTAATAATTTAGAGAGATATGGTGTCCTTAAGTTTCCATGTTTCGTTAATTCAAAATTTAAACTTTTTCGAACTATCTCAACAACCAGACTAAATTTTGTGATGCTGTCTGCAGCAGTGAAAGCAGAAAGATAAGTTCTTTTGATTTAAACAATTCATTTGAAAATCAGTTGAAGCTGTTTTTAAATTGCATTTCAGTTATAGAATTTAACCTTCAAATGTTTATAGATTTTTTTTTTTTAAAAAGAAAAAAAAATCCTTACATTTTCTTGTTTTAATTTAAAACATCTTAACCAATTAACATTTTAAAAGTTAAAATATGTTATTTCAAAGTTTGTAAAACTTCCAATATTATAGATGTTGAATGAGATAAAAACTAAGAATATGACTTCAAATTAATTATTAGCTATGTATGACTTGCTAATTTTGTAAAGTAAAAATTACATACTTATTAATTTTTTCGACACATCAAAATGCTAAAAAGAAATTAGAAAAGGCAATCATATTTTTAGATCAAAATAGGAAAAAAATAAATAATGCAGTAAATTATTGATGTGAGTATAATACTGAATTATCAAGTCCTCATGACAGACACTATAAAAAAAACCTTTCAAATATTTTTGAAATCCAAATAAAAACTGGTACACAAAATTAAGTATGCAAAATGAGGTATTTAAATAGGGCTTTTAACGGTAAAATTATCATCATTAAAAGTACAAATTCCCACACTTCTATACATAGAAGTAAGGAAAATGTGCTCCTATTTTTGCTATCAAAGTATCGAACATTAAAAGAAAAGTTTTATGAAATTAAATGATTCACAATCTAATATTAAAATTCAAAGTTTTATGCAGGTCAATAGATTTTTATATATAAAACATACACGTATATATGATTTTGATGATTTATCTCTGGAAAATATCATAATGATAAAGTCAAAACACAATACTTTATAAGTAATTTTGTACATTAAAAAAATATAATTCTAAGGAATTTTATTCCATCTGTAAAGGCAGCTTCTTTTGTTAAAAGGAATCACATTTCGATGATCTTCGTACACAGAAAAAGACAACATTTAAAAATTGCAAAAATGGCATCAAAAACAGATTTTAAAAAACTGACAATACACTTTATGACTAGTTTTTTTTTTCTTTTTCGTTTTTTTTTTTAACTTTAGTGAGAAATTGAAATGCACCTTATTGCACACATACATAGCACAGTTCGAATAATCAATTAGCCACCATTAGGATATTGGCTTTGTTAAGATCAGTAAAAATAAACTGCAACAAAACATTTACAGTTTCCAAATTATAGCAATATTTAACGAGTATTGTATTGAATAATATTTTATATAATCTAAAAACTTTTAAAACAACAATTTAGCACTTTGGTGTAAGGACTTAATACCATACGTAAAACACGTGAGCTAATAAACAAAAAATACAGTCAGCAATCGAACTGGTAATTTTTTTTTTTAATTCTTGCAAAATTAAAAGATTTGTTAAAAAAAATCAATGAGACAGGAATTGCAATGAATGTACATTAAATAATTAATGAATGCAAATAAATATCACCGGAGAAAATATATCATTTTTAAAAAGTAAATAAATTTAAAAAATATTGAAATTTTGCAACAGAAAGAAATTTTAAAAATGTAAACAAAAATATTTCAAATTATATCCGTTTGAAGAAAGCCTAAGTGAGTAACCACACTATCTTTTAATAACTGGAATTTTTTGTTAACAAAGATAAATTGATTTCTTTTTTATTCAACAAAGAAATACTATATAAAAAAAACATGCAAAATATTGTTTTAAAAATATAGATATCAAATACTGGCAATTATAACATACCATTTAACAATAAAGAACTCAATCTTATTTATCAAATTCCAGTACTTTTTTTGTAATTAATCCCAATTACTTTGGATATAATGCACTATCTAAAAATATAGATATCAAATACTGGCAATTATAACATACCATTTAACAATAAAGAACTCAATCTTATTTATCAAATTCCAGTACTTTTTTTGTAATTAATCCCAATTACTTTGGATATAATGCACTATCAGTATAATATTTTACAAAATATTTTATATGATAAATAACATTCAAAAGTGATCATTAAATTTAAAAGATTGAATAGCTTTTTTACTTTTTCTTTCATTCTCTCTAAAGTCAATGTTTAACAATATTAAAAACAATTAGTAAATCATAACCTATATGAAAACAGAGGGGGAAATAAAACATGTATTTAGTTTTTTTTTTTATCTAGAAAATAATTTATCAGAAAATAACAAAAAATAAACTAAACAAACTTAAAAATTTACTTGTCATTGATCACTATGTCAGTCACTGTTGGAGAACAAATATAAAAATATGTAGATTGAATTTCTACTACATGAATTACTTTCAGGAACGATTTAAAAACAAAATTATTGATTAAGTCAAATTTTTGAATAAAAGAATTAAATAATTTCAATACACTTTATAACAACTTTTTATATTAAACACATTAAAAATACAAATATCGGCAATATATTCATTAAAACTTCTTTCTTAACAGTCAATTCTAACTTTTTTTCTAATTATCATTTAAATTATTCACAAATTTTTGAGATATCTCTAAAGAAAATTACTCAAACAGTGTTTTCTTATCTCAAAATCACAACAAATTCCTTTTGCAAAATAAATTAAAACAAACACACCATTATTAAGAAGACAATGTAAAGTAATTAAACATCTTCACTAAGACATACACATTTTTTCTTTTTCCTTCATGATTAGTAAAAGTACCATAAATTTTAGTCCGCATGTACATAATACACTGTCACTTGAATAAAAAAAAACTATAACAATTTTCCAACATATTCATGCAGGAGAGGACCCAGGTTTCCCCACTGTACATTGCATAGATATAATTTTTTTGTGAATGATGTTTTCTAACAGTAAACAAACAAAAAAAAAAAAAAAAAAAAAAAAAAAAGAATGGGTGGTTATGATGACTAAGATTGATTGTCAAAAGAAGCATTTGCTAGAATTTAAAATTGAAACAAAACAAAAATATAATTTAGTTATAATGCTTTAATACCATATTTAATAAATTTAAAGTAGTTGTAACAAAATAGATACGTAGTCCGACTACGGATATCATGGAAAGGTAAATATTCATGGATGAATCAATTACTTGTTAAGGGTGCTAGTTAAATATATGCAGCACAAAGTGCTTTGAAAAAAAAATTATATATAGTTGTTAGAGAGAAAATTTTTTCATCTAATTTTCCTTTTAATATTGTATAGCCTGACATTTCAATTACTGAAAATTAAAATCCCTCCTAAATGACATTTCTTCCCAATTGCATTTGAATCCACCTGACTTTGTTGTTTATCACCTAGTAGTTGGATTATAGTTAATATAGTATATTTTAGATGTGTTAATGAATCTTTAGATTTGTCTGCTTTCAAAAATGATCAAATTTATGCATTTTTTAATTGCTGTTAACCACAATCTTTTCATTGATAAAACCAATTTAATTTTTATTAGCATTAATTGAATAAATTAACAAAAAAAATAATAGATACAGAATGGAAATTCAGAATTAAATGAAAAAAATTCAGCAAGTTAATGCATCTTTAGAGTTACCTGTATTGACTTTTTTTTTTTAAATTTATGTTATCGATAAAAATATTGCAAATTAAAAAATGTTGATTATTTTAAGCCCATAATTAAGTTGCAACTACTTTCATAAGACTAAAAATTTTAATATAATTACAAATTTAATATTTTATTATTAAATTTTTAGATTAAAGACTAACAATTTATTATTTTGTTTTTAAAATGAATATGTGCTGAGTAAATTTTCTGAGCTTTAAAAACTTTTTATTTTTGTAGTTCCCCCCTTCAAATTAAGAAATAAAATAAAGATGTAATAAATAACAGAAGCATTTATTTTATTTATGTTTTTTTTTTCTTACAAAAAGTAATAATCTTTACTTTCTGTAATATTGTGATGTACAATTTTAAATTTTTTGTAACTATGCAGCAACATTTTTTTTTTTTTAAATTCTGAGTTAAGATAAGATCATGAGTATCTCAAATTTCAAAAAAATTTACTAAATAAATTAAGAAGAAATTTTACTTACAAAAATTTGGCAACAATTTTATGATAATTATGCAGTACAGTTTTAACATTTATAGAGAAAAAAAAAATAACTAGCCATCACCATCAAGTTAAGATGAAGAAATTTAGTCAAGTTCAACTATTAGTGTTACTCGACACTGATGTTTTTCTTCAGTCTGGGGCTTTAGGCCGCTTGGCCATCATGACATTCGACACTGATGTTTAAAATATTTACAAAAAGGAACATTTTCCTACCTCTTTTAGCATCAAAACAATGCAGTTTGAAAAATTGAATCACAACCACCCATTGCCACAGAAAGGACAACAAAAAAAAGTATTCCATAAAACAAAAAAAATATCCGATTAAAAATCTTTATGTACAATATAAATTTTTTTTTTCATCATAAAAGCATCTGTGCAGAACATAACATTAATAAATCATACAAAAAGAAAGAAAAATTTTTAAATGCAACATGAATAATTTAATAACATTACCACTAAGGTGACGATGCAAATGTCTCAACTTCAGGACAAACTCAGAGAAGTCAATGATTGTGTTCACAGCAGATGAATGCATGTCTTCAGAATCTACAACAGTGATAGTTTTTGTCTCCATCAGCATGTAATATTCGTATTGATCGGTTAAGGTATGTGCATTGGTCAATCAGAATTTAAAATAAATTGCAAATACAATACAATGGTTTCATATATTCTGGGTCAATCTAATTTTATTGCATGAATTTAAATTAGAAGACAGATCTTGATGCTGCGATAAAATAGTCTTTCAAATAACATACATATGACAGAAAAAAAAAGGAGTATAGTCCGATCATAGATCATGTGAAATCATATACATCCTATTTAAGAGAAGAAATGATTGTTATAGGTGCTTGTCAGATATATGTGACACAAAACTGCTTTAAAGAAAAAAGTATAATAGAGAATGTGGAATTTTTTAAATTTAGCTTTTCTTTTAATAGTTATTTAAGATTTCAATTATTAAAAATTAAAATTTTATCCCATATGACGCTGCTCTTTTTTAATCCATTTAACCATCCGCTCTTTTTAATTTTTGCTTGCAAATTTTCCAAGCACTTGGTAGTCGAACAATGCTATGAAATTTTGATATTGTTCTATTTTTTTTTATTTTTAATTTCACAGGTGCTTAATATTTTGAATGAATACAAAAAAAAATTGTTTTTCATTTAAAACAGTGACATCCAGCCTTTTAGTTATTTGAACCAGATTTACAGGGGGAATAAACTGTCTGGGCCAAAAACATAAAAATACTTAAATTTAATGAAAGCTGTTTAGCAAAAAAATTATCAGCAATGTATTTAATGTGAGTGACAATTAAGCAAAAAAAAAGTTGTAATAAAAGAATCATAATTTTGTTTTAATGCAATTTCTTAAACCACTCAGCACAATAAAAACTTTTACCATTGAAATATGAAATATGAAATAAAATAAAAATGGGAAATGTCGATTAATGCACACATTTGCTCTTAGATACTATAATTTCGAATTTTTGCAAGATTCTATTTTTTTTTTTTTTTTTAAGTCAATCAAAAATTCAGTGTAATAGTTGGCAAGCATCGAACACTCTCTTACATTGGTTTAAAACATGGAAGAAAGGTTTCTTGGGTTTTTTTCAAGAATGTTAAAGTTGAGCTCCATTTAAGTTCCAATCGAATTTTATGAATAAAATGCCAATTGGCGAACTATATATAGGTCCAGACAGAGAAAAAAATTAACACTTGCAATTCACTTTAAATAAAAAAATCTTGTTTGTCTTGTAAAACAATTTTATGTTAAGCAACATATCCAACAGTATAGGTCAATAGTTAGACAACTCTGCAGGTTAAACTACAGAGGGGGGAGAGAATGGCAATCCTAGTTAATCATTTAATGTTTACCAAGTGATGAGATACAATATAGTTCGATATATATACCTATATACCTTTTCGAGATATATACCTATATATAGTTCGTCAATTGGCATTTTATTCATAAAATTCGATTAGAACTTAAATGCAATTGCAAGGATTGACTCCATTTAAGTTTCAATTGAATTTTATGAATAAAATGCCAATTGACGAACTATATATAGGACCAGACAGAGAAAAAAATTAACACTTGCCATTCACTTTAAATAAAAAAAATCTTGTTTGTCTTGTAAAACAATTTTATGTTAAGCAACATATCCAACAGTATAGGTCAATAGTTAGACAACTCTGCAGGTTAAACTACAGAGAGGGGAGAGAATGGCAATCCTAGTTAATCATTTAATGTTTACCAAGTGATGAGGCAAACGCAATTGCAAGGAATTCAAAATGACATATTCAAGCAAAGACTTTTAACTATCTGAAGGGTAGCAAAAATAACTCAATCCATGAAGATACTTAAATTTTTGTTTTTTACTTGGAGTTAATAATATGAGCCGGTCCATACGAAAGTGAACAGCTTTCTTTCCGAATCTATCAGTTAGCCAGCAAGTGACAGCTGGTCGTAAATGGCGTCCCTTTGATGTGTGAAAAAAAAAAAATCTTGCCTGGGTGAGGGTGAGACACATGCTTTTCAAACACATGCATGCATGTCAAACCAGTTTTTAATGGGTTCGTAAAAGGGATTCATTCTCGACTGGATGTGACTTAAGAATTTTAATTACTTATAAGCTATAAAAAATTTCTGTATAACAATTGTGCATGCAAATTTATATTAAAATAAAATTTTCATAGTCAGAAACATAACCTTAAAATCTTTTTAAAATTTAAAACATTTTTTATAAAATTAAAACCATTAAAATCAATAAGGCATTTTAACAAAAAGTAGCCATCAACAAAGTATGTTTATAAGGAATTTTATACATTCTGTAATGAATACCATATTTAAATCTACAAATTCTTAGCAATAATTTTGAGATTGTCCCCAAACATACAATGAAAGCCAATGCTCACATACTTTATGCAGCCAATACGAATGTAACACAATTAAAAACATGGGAGTAAAGATTACCAACTGTCTGTACATATCACGAAAAAATGTTTCAGATCTTAGTGGTGTTCGCCCTTTGGGGGCGAACTACTGCTTTCAGCTAAGAATAGCTTTCCGTCGTATCCTTTTTCCTAGGCCCCCTTCCAAAAGATAGGAAAGGTCAACAGTCTGTTTGCAGGGCATGGCACTCAAAAGTTGTAAGAGTAGTTCGTTGAGTCGTGTCCGCTTTTGCTCACGCTAGAAACAGATATTAATGACACATTAGGAACCACGTTTCTAACAGCAATCCAAACATTTTATGCTGCTACTTAAAAGGTCATATTACTTTTTTTCTAACTAGCTCAGAATTTTTAGCTCAACTACTTTATAAGGAGTTTGATACATTTTTTATAATAGGATTCTATTTTTGAAAAATGTGATTAAAATGTAGAAACAAATTACTATAATCATGAAAATAATTTTAGAAAAAAAAAAAAATGAAAAATTTAGTATAATTTTCAAGGATATTTTGTTAGGTATTTATACTAAATGTATGCGTTTTCAATTAATCAGATATTTTGTGAGACACCATTAAAAGAAACAAATTTTTTGAAGGATTTAAAAAAAAAAAGAGATTAATTTCTTTCTAAATGAAGATTGCATATCCAAAATGTATAATTTTTCATTTAAAATAAATTAAACATTTTAACGTTTTGTCTAATAAGTACATGTCTTATTTTGGAGTGTAAAAAAAGTCTTGGAAGTTTACTAATGCTTCCAACAAGATATCATAGGTTAATTATACTATATCATACCTTGACTGCATCAGAAATTAATCTAATAATTAACCAGTGATGCTGATTATTCTAAGAGATTTGCCAAAAATCATTGCAAAACAAGCCCATCCACATAAAGTAAAGCAAAATGATATCCATTGGTCTGAGTAGCCTTCCAATTCTCAGTAACACGAGTCAGTGAGCCAAACAATTCCTGACCCTTGAGAAGAGACTTGTATATCGACTTCTAACTCCTGACTCTTTGCTGTACTTTTAATTTTATGTATCATGAACTTTTTTATTAATGAATTTAGAAGAATTTTTGAAATAAATTCAATGACTTTCATTTAACTCATATCTATAAAAGCAGTTTTTTTTTTTAAACTATGTATACTCACTCTAACTTAAAAAACATTCTTGTGCTCTAAATTTGCTTACAAAAAAAATATATGTCCTATAAAAATAACAGGTACCAAAATAATATAGAATAGCTTAAAACAAGCAAAAAAAAAAAAAAAAAAATTTTACATTTTAAGCATAAAGATGCTTAGAATAGCTTCTATAAGATCTTCTTTCAGTGTTAATCAAAGATAGCTTTTTATAAGCCTCAGCACTGAGAAAACTCAAACATTTAGTTGGTATGCTGCTAAAGCAGTAACTATCTTTGCAATTGGTTGTATTATTGAAAGACATAATTTAATTGGCTCCTTAACATTTAATTTTACAATTAATTCATAGAATTTTGCAAAATTAAAAATTATTTTTATAAGAGAATCGAGAATTACTTTTTAAAACTGACTCCAGACTTTCAAAATTCTCAAGTCCAGACTTTTGCTCCCCACCTCTATTCAGTAATCATATGCACATGAGTATATACCAACATTTAAATTTGTCTCTGGCTTATAATTAACCACTGAGTATGGTCCTACGCATTTATCAACCTCCCAATGATAGGCATTTATCTTATTATTATCCCTTTCATTTCATAGACTTTATAAAAACTTTATCAAATATGTGGTTTTGGTTAATGGTGCACATAATTAAAAAAATTCTAAAATAACAAATATGAAAAAAAAAACAATTATTTCTAAATCTAGATAATATAATGGATTTTGATAAAATTTAGAATTTTAGATGAAAAATTATTTTATGATAGCTTATTTTAATAATGCAACTGTAATATTAAACAATTTTCGCAACTTTATCCTCGTCACATACACACACTTTAGAAAATAATAAAATAATCAAAAAAGCCACAATAAAAAGTAGTTTGAGAAGCATAGAATGTATACAAACAAATGTACAATAGACAAAAATTAATTTGAAAACCTATTCTTAATATTAGTGCAGCTTTATAAAATAAAAAAGTGAAATTTTTCAAGGCTATTGCAATAAAGAAATATTTTCTAGAGTAAACAAATAAGTAAAAAAAGGGTGAATGACTTAACACCTTAAAAAATTTATTAATTATCAAAATTCAATGCTTACACTTTCTGGACTTTCTTCTAGCCTTGTATCAATATCTTTGGATGTTCCTCGCTTCTTCTCCTTTTGATTTCCGTCTGATTTTTTAACTTTTTTCTCTGTCGCCTTTTCACTTTTCTTGCAATAAGCAGAAGGAACAGTATGAGGCTGAAATTAATATAATTACGAAATTTATAAACCTATCAATTACTAATTTCATAAATGCACATTTTCAATCGGTAAAAATTTCTCTCCAAGAATCATCCAAAAAAGAAATACCACTATTAATGAATACTCCAGTAAAGAAACTATAATCATAATAAACCTTTTTTTTTTTTTTTTTTTTTTTTTTGTGAATTTATTCGGTCTACAAATAAAAACATGTAATTGGCAACAAAATATACATATTGAAATTTAGCATAATGGTAATTTTTAATGAATTTTAAGAAATATTTAATATTGAAAAAAAAAAAACGTTGTTAACATAATTTTATTTCAATTTAATTGAACAAATCATATAAAATATCACATAATAGTTTTTTAATATAGTTAATTGCTTAATTTTCAAAAGAGAAAATAGAAGGTAAACATATAGTTATCATAGAAAGAATACAGCTTTTATTGTCAATATAAACTACGAAGAATCAGATAGATAATGCAAAATCTTTACATCACACCCTAAAAATTAATAAATAGTTTTGTTTAAAAAAATAATAATATATCTGAATATTAAAAACAAAATTAATGACAGGCTTCAGGCATTTTTTTTTTTTTAATCTTTTAAAAAATTTGAAGAACATGCCTTTTAAATGGAAGATCAGAAAATTGTTAAAAACTAAAAAGCATTAGTGTGTATACAATTTTCATTTTAATAAATCTGTTGCAGAAAAAACATTAAGATTTTTGACTTCTAATAAAAATGGCCAAAATCTATAATATATAAGCAAACCAAGAAAAAAAATTCATGTTAAATATTTAATTTGTTAAAAAAAAATAATAAATATATTAAATACAAAATTAGTCAAATTATTATGTTAATTATAACAAAATTTTTGACAAATTTCTTTCTCTCATCATATCTACTTTAGCAAATTTATAAGAAGTAATGATTCAAATCATGTCATGATAAATGGGAAACCAAATTTTTTATTCAATGATGCCAATATTCTCATGATATTCTCAGAGGAATAAGCAATATTCATTAAAAAAAAATCACATAGTTTTTTTTTGAAGATAATTTTTTTAAATATTGTGTAAAAAAAGAAAGTAAAATGACAAACATTTCAATGCAGAAAATACTCAACAACAAATATCTCAAATATTCCTACGATATTCAATTGACATATGTATATTTATAAATGAATTCAACACAGCATATAGACAACATTAAGTATGCAAAATAATTTTTAAAAAATCTACTAACCAAGAAAGTTCTTTTAGGATTTCGACGTTTGTCAAAATGTTCAAATGCATATTTCTTTGTACATACAGGATACCTAAAGTGAACATATAAATTTCAATACTTGGCTCAAAGATAAAAACTATGACACCATAAAAAGATTTAAAAAAAAAAAACAAGCATTAAAAAACACCAACATTTAAAATTGATTATAAATAATTTCACATGCATATCTGCCAACTTTTTCATTCTAAAAAACTAATTTTTTTCGGACATCAATTTAACATTTGAAAGCCTTACAAATGGTTTATTGTTCTTTTCTTTACTAGTTTAAATGATAAAAAAATAAATGTTTAAATATTTTTAAAAATTTTCATTGATTAGCTTCTTAAAATATGTCTTACCTATAGGTTTTAGAGATAAAAATACTTTCAGGGTTCATCCAACAAGTTTAAACTGAGTTATTCCTGCTTTTCTTCTTGTTTCCTACCTCCTTTTGTGCATTGATAAATATTATCTCACATACAGTATTGCAATGAGAAATAGTCATAATATTGAATAAAAAATAAATGCATAAGAGCCTATATTGTATGATTAGTTCATTAAACTTAACATTCAACTTGAAATTTTACAATCTATACTTCATTTATACAATGCACTGTGAATCCAAACATTGAAAGTAAAAAACTGGCATCTGAATATATGCAAGTTGGCAGTTTTGCATTTGAATATAAAAATAAGATCAGAAATATATTAACTGATAAATCTTATAGGTGAAGAATTCTACTTAAATTATCATTTTAACAATTAAGAAACAAAATATTTTTACAGATAAATAAATAATACATCAATGTATTAATAAAGATCATAAGTTTTTAAATAGATAAAACTGACACATTATTAAAAAAAATTAATGAAGAATATAAAATAAATGATTAAATCATAGACAAAAAAAATGTAATTTACTTCCATAGATTACTTAATAGATCAGCTTACACAAAAACAAATATAATACATATATCAAATTCTAATCCTATACTATTAAGTTGATTGTAAAACAAAAAAATTTAATAATTCTTAACACAAACTACTTACTTTATTTTTGATATTTTGTAAAAAAGATGAGCTGTTTTATCTACACGATATTCACATATGTATATGTCCTCCTCCTTAAATCCCTTAGGCCGTCCTTTGCAGTAAGTTGAAAGATCTAGTACATAGCATAAGCCTACAATAGACTCCAGAGAAACAATTTCATATAAGGGAACTCTAAAAACCTGAAAAAAAAATTTTTTTTTAATTAAATCCATAAAATGTTATTTTGTACTAATCTTAGCATTTGATAAAGTTGATTTAAATTTTCCATATGAAATTTAATTAAATATGATTTAAATGAAAAATATTTTTATTAACTTATATTAAGAAAATAATAACTTGAAAATAGTATAATCCAAGAAATAATATTTAATATTTTAAGAACAAAATAAGAGAATCACAAGGTGCAACATACTCCATACTATTAAAATTTGTATTAACTAGAAGAAAAAAAATTGTATATATATATACCAAAAATATATTAAAGTGGCAAAATAAAAAAAAATTTAGCAAACATGTAGATTTAAATATAAATTCTCCCTTGTTCATAAAACTTATATATAAAAAAATTAATCTTTGAAACTTCAGTTTTTGCTCACATCAACGGTTAACCAGCAGCAATAATGCAAAATTCTGGTGTTCCATTTTATAAGGATTTAAAATGCGTCACTTTTTTTGTAGACACTGATGCAAAAAAGTTAGTATATTATATATTTTAATATATATTATTAGAAATATATACAGATATTTTTAATAATAAAAAATAAAAGTTAAATTACTAAAATGTTAGTTTTAAATGTAAATAAAATGCACATTTAAAACTACATGAATAAACAATTTTGAAAAATACAATTGATAAAAAAATATTTTAGTGTTTAAAATAATTCATGCCATATTAAATAAAATATATATATTTTAGTTAAAAATAATCCAATTGAAAAAAAAAGTAAATCTATAGATAAAATATTTACTTCGGAATATCCTGAAGTTTCGGCATAATAAAAATTCCACAAAATGAATTTGTTACATTTGTAAAAAAAAAAAAAAAAAAAAAAAAGTAAAGAGTTAATATGACCTACATATAAATAGATTGTATATATTTATGCCTTAATGCATATGATTTCTTTATGTTTATCCTCTTATCAATATACATTAATAATAGGGTTTTAATTTCTTGCTTTTCCTTTTTTGCTATTAACATAAAATAGATGATACATGATCAAACAAAAAAATAAATTTTCTTTTTCACTTTAAAAAATTAGATCCTAAATAAGATAAGAAGATATATAAAAAAATTTGAAATTTAATAGAGTAATCTTATTACTTGCCCATACTATAGCTTCATTTAAATTTAATAACTATCTTTTAAGATTGTTATTATTTTTTTTTTAGTTGAAATGAATCTACAGTCTTATTTACAGAATATTACTTCATTAATTCCAATATTTGTTCTTTGAATAAATTTCATTCTGTAAATGTCAAGTGGAAAAATATCAACTTGAAAATCATAAAACATTTTTTATTATTGCTTCACATGTTTACTGAGGCTGTAATATAAAAGAAATCAACAAACAAAAGCTTTAATTATTTTTTTATTATTTTAAGAAGTTCCTAAATCAGGTTAAAAGAACCCTACCTCATTTGAAAAGAATTTTCTGGAAGCTTCATGATAGGTTTCATGTGGACGCAAGTAATGATGACCGAAAACCCACTTCTTGTTTCTATAAGATGAAAAAATTGTGTATGAGATAATAATAAATACAGTAACATTTTGAAAGAATTATATTTTGACCTGCAAATATATGGAAAAATTGGCAAGTAACTAAATCACACAGATTCAAGCAAAGTGGCATAATAAGTTAGGAAAGGTAATTTTTTTATTTTAAATGCAGTAAAAATAATTTTAATTTTTAATAACACAGTAATAAAAAGAAAAATTAAATGAAAAACATTTCACAATAGCTATTGAACTTTTTTCTTTCACAACAGCTTTGGATTGTATAGCACTAGCATCCATGACAAATAGTATATATCCATTTCCATTCAATCAGTGATCAAACTATAGATGTATAACTCATTGTTTTCACATTATAAAGGTAAAAATCTTTGCACGTGCAACTATTTTAATTTATATTTCTTATTGTAATACAAGAATGTCCATTTTTTTTTATGAATTTGGTAATTAATTATTGAGCACATAGTTAAACTTCTTATAAAAGAATAATTATAATATTTGATTACAAAATTTCACTTCTTGAGAATTATGAATCTGAAATTCCTCCTAAATATCCACAAAAATATATTAATTTAAATGTTGAATTAATTTTATCTCTACAATATTTATTCTTTTATGAGCAAAACAAAATAAATTTGTTAAATTTAGATTTACTTTTTATTAAAATGCCAAACATATAACAAGTCAGCCAAATATTAAGAAATGTTTTAACATTCAATGTACAAAGTTAATTTTTATGGAAAGTAGAATAAAAATAATTTTAATGGCATATTAAAAAATGTCAAACATGAATTTTTATTGATTGAATTGTAAATTTTTACACAATTCATAATAATCCACATACTTTATATATATTTAATATTTAGTTAAACTATATGACAAAACATAGAATTAATCATATCTCCTATCAGTAGCAATATATTAATATTATTAATTAATGAGAAAATAATTAAAGCATAAAATGACTACAAGCAAAAATGTTAAATCTATTTTATCCAGTAGATGAATTTCAGTAGTTGACAAAAAAATTAAGAATGTTAAAATACTGCTTTGCACACATTTATTTCTGACTTTTCAATATTTGTACATCAATAACCACTTTTTACAACATTGTTTCATTGGCAAATCTCAAAAGAACATTGTATAAAACAAGATGCAAAGGAAAATACAAATAATTAATTTATAATTAAAATAATAAAATAACCAAAAATAATTATAATAAAATTAAAAATAGATATAATAATAACAGAATTCTTTCGAGAAAAATGGAAAATATTTAAATTACATTAAAGTTATTTAAGAGATTTTTGAACAACAACTTGTCACACTACAGGATTATGAGATTTGTTAGTAAAGCAGCAATTTCTTATTTATTAACTTCTTAGTAATTATTGTAATCATTTGAACACATACAGATCTAATAACTTACTGCTCATCTTTCCAGAGTCTTTCTACTCTGAAAATATCCAAGAGTTGGGTTTTCTTATTGCGCAAACTATCTCTTGCAGCAGCATCCCCACTCTCCATGCCTTGAGGAAGAATTTGACTTTGGACTCCTTCTGTGAATGCTAGAGAGACATCCTCTCGACGAAGGTATACACAATCACCTGTAAGTATAAAGAATTTCATAAATTAGTTTCTCTATCATCCATTCTCTCTCTTGTAAATTTTGGAAAACTCAAGTTCCCAAACTGACATCAGAAACCCAATATTTTAAAATATTGGACCAGCCACACACATACAGCCAGCTTTCGTCTTAAGAGAACCAGTTTAAAGAGAACGAATGAATACGGACAAATAGGTTAATGTCTCTGCATAAATATTTGATGAATTAATATACAGTTAACAAAATAATATTAATAAAAATATTCATCACAGCAGAGTGGACACAATCTGCTTCAATATTCTTGCCAAACAGTCAACACTGAATTCTGTATCTAAATTGCCACTCAAAATTAATACAAAATCAAAATATTTAAAAAGTTTGTATGACATTGATAACCATAAATATTGCATTTTACAATCAATAATAGGATGAAAACAAGGATTTTTTTAAATATATTTAGACCAGATATAATAAAAATTTAGCCATGAAAAACTAGCATTGATCTAATAAATATTTTCCATCATTTTAACTATACCAACAGTAATTTAAAAATATTTTGGAATCACATAAAAAATGTAATGCATATGATACATGTTTCCTTTTAAATAACTAAACATAATATCAACATTTGTGCGATTAGGCCAGGAAAAATTAATTTCTAAGCATGAATCCCGTTCCGACTACAGACAGTCGAAAAAGTTTCATTTCTTGCATTGCAATTGGAACAAAAAAAAGAAGCTGGAGTAAATATGGGTAAATTCAGGAAATCAGATAAAGGATTCATTTCTCTACAATTTTAAAGAATGCCATGAAGAGAGAACATGTGGGAGAAATATCAGCCAGAAAAACCTTTTTAAAGAAGGGGAAAAAAAAAAAAAAAAAATTTTATCGCTATTTTAAAAAGAAAAGAAGAAAAAAATTTTAAGTGATAAAAAAAAACACAGCCCAATTTTTTTTAGTTTTTAAAATCTATGTTAAAAAATAAGCTAGGTTTATTTATTTTTCAATATATCTAGAATTGAAAGCTATACAGTATTATCAATAACCTTTTACTGCCTCAAATTTCTCTTTAATTTTGTAAAACAAAAGTAATTCAAGGTCACTCATGCTTCTTTACTCCAAACCTTTCCCTAAATATTTAAGAAAAAAAAAATTTTTTTTTTTCATTGTTAATGTAAGAAATGGCAAAAATTTTCCAACCTTTTATTAAATAATTGAAAATTGTACTGTACAACCTCGAAAATTTGGACTTCAAAACTATGCAACGCTGATATACATCTTTTTTCGACCAATGAGAAATCTGTCTTGCTGGACAATATCTTGAAAATATGGACACTATTCTTAAAAATTTGGGAGAAAACTGGGACATTCAATCAACCCTTTTCCTCATGTTTTTACTGACTTCGCCAAGTCTTCCATTCCCTCACATTTCAAGTGGTTTTACAGTTCTGCAACGTTTTCCTGTATTTTTTTTAAAAATTCAATGAGTTTTCCCAATTTCCAGCTTGAGTGACCACTCTGATACTTTGATCTATGAATTTAAAAGTAATTAATGGACGTTTTATTATTAATTTAGTATAAATTAGTTTTCATAAAAAATTGCAATATTTAAAATATGCATATTAGCTTTAATAATTATTGAATATGGAGTCAAACAAAATACTTATTCAAAATAATTTTAATTATTAGTTAGATCACTCACCCAGTTTGATTTGCAGATCCCCTAAAAGCATGGTTAAATAGTATTGGCACTCAGGATTGGCATAATGGGGCCGGGGAACTACAAGGATCTCCTAAAAAAAAGAATATAGATGAATCCATTTAACATTCAATTGCTTGCTTTATAAACATTTGTTAACTGTTTTGGAATACTGCCTTACGAATGCTATAAAAAAGTTAATGTTCTCAAAGACAAGTTATGGTTATTGAGATGCTAGCGTAAACTACACTAAAATCATACTTAAGAGTGATCAATAATTATTATAGCAGAAAATTACATTTTGCATATACATACCGAAATGAAAATTTAAAAATGCTTACATTATTTCATGTTTAATGGATTAATATGAAATAAAATTCAATTACTTTCATATCAAAGTGTCTTTTACTATTTTTAAAAAACTGATTAGACCTTAAACTTTACTCTTATTTTTAAAATTTTTTTAAATAGTTTCAAGACTTTAATTATTTAAATAATCAAAATACAAATAGATTAAATAAATAACAGTTTTAAATATTTTAAAGTAGTTGTAAAAATTACAAAAATAGAGTAAAAAAAATAAAACACTACAAAAAAAGTTTGCATTAAACTGCTTAAAAATTGAGTACATATTACGATTTCAAGTTAATTTTTTCAAAGAAATGCCTCATAAATATTTACCTTTGATAATTCTATACCACTGCATTGTTCACACAAATATTTTTCCACTTTTCCATCAACACCAACACAATCACAATGCTGCCACACCTGTGTAAAAAAAAAGATAAAAAAAAATTCAACAAAAGATCATTTCATATAAATCATGTCAAAAAAAATATAAATTGTAAGAAGGTGAACTAAATAAGAACATACAAAGCACTTTTCGCACTGAATCATCAGACCTTCATCCTTGTAGATATTGCAGATACATCGGATAACTTCATCATCTTCATCAGTTTTATTATCTGTAAGGAAATAATCCCTCATTTAATAAACTTTTATTAAAAAGGGTAAATATACATATTGTTATATTTTTTTTATCTTATTAGTTTTGAATTAGCTGTGGCATCATATCAAACCATCTTTAATTTGATGCTATGAAAAGTATTACATATTTTCATCTGCAAAATAAACTTGTTGTTGCTTATCCCCTTGACTTAGAATTCTAAACCAAGTCAAGTAAATCATGCTGCATCAATAGATCGTAAACGGTCCTCCCCTCATTCAACAGTTGCCTCACAGAGAACTAACTTATTCGTAAAATACAAATTAATGCTTTTAATAATAAGTTCAAATATTATTATTCTAATAAATAAAGTTAAAAACTGACAGAAAACTAACTAATATATTATAATTATTTTTTAAATTAGCCCAGAAATCCAAAAATGTAACATTTTTATAAACTCGGACAAGAGCCAGAATTCATTAAAACCATAAAACTTTATATCATTCAATAATGAAAATAATAATTATATTAAAAATGCATAAATATAAAAATTTTACAAAAAAAGATATTATTATAAGCCATTAGAAGAAGAGATATTAAGGATAAGTATGACAAATTTTACCTTCAGATTTGTTGCTGGCAAAAACAGAGGAAAATGAATCTCCTAGAATATCTTCAAAGAGAATCATAGCATCTGTTTTAGCACCATCATAGACTTTCCGTAGTAAAGA
This sequence comes from Caerostris darwini, assembly GCA_021605075.1. Classification (NCBI taxonomy): domain Eukaryota; kingdom Metazoa; phylum Arthropoda; class Arachnida; order Araneae; family Araneidae; genus Caerostris; species Caerostris darwini. The sequence goes on along the minus strand of BPLQ01002541.1, from coordinate 550,775 downwards.
AATTTTATGACCTAATTCAGAGGTTTTTCCATGGTAATCCTGAAAAAAAAATAAGAAAATTTACAATACAACAATAACTAATGTTTGTAGCACAAATAAATTTTAGTAATTTTTAGAAAGTTCATTATGAAATAACAAAATATACAGAGCAAGAAAATTTCATTAATAATCGAATAAAAATTCTTATAGTGAACAAAAATAATAATTTTTTTTATAATCTTGGAATCAAATATATTTTAGCAGAACTAAATTATCATGATATCATTTTTTTTTTTTTCACAATTTACAAATGCATCTTTTTCCTTTGCAGCATTTGCAATACTTTAATGCATAATTGTATATATTTACTTAATCTTGAATAATTCTCAAAATAAATTAAATAATAATTAGCTATACAATTAACAGCTGCAAAAATATAAAAATATTTTTGAAGTTGCACATAAAAACAAAAAAAGTAATGAAATGTAAAAATTTACCTCTGCATTTTCAAATAACCTCAAAAAATCATCTTCAAATCCATCAACACCCTTATACTGACCAGTGATTATATTTTTTTCTATCGTAGCAAAATCTATCGGAAACTTGATTTTTGTATAATAACTTGGGTTCCTTAAGAAAAAAAAAGAACGTGAAATACAATTTTGATTTCATTCTTTTCAACAGACAATATATTTTTTCAATTAATAATAATATATGCCTTCATGTACTTAACATATGCTTCTTATATTTTATACTTATTTAAAAAACATACACTCAAAGCATGTAAAAATAAATGCAAATTATGAAGGATTACTTTTACTATAAATGTTTTATAGTAAAGAACTTACAATCAAACTATCATCTAATTTCACTGAATCATTTTAAGTGATCAAATACTATTAAAAGCAAAATGGTGAGAAATATTAAGTTTTAAATAACATTTAGAATCATACTTGATAAGCAATGATATTAATGCATTTTAATTCAATAAACTAATAATACAACAATTTAATAAGTTAGCAAAAATCTATTTCTTAATTTCAATGATAAAATATTTAATGGATCGTGATAATAAAGAACTCATAATTTAATTGATAAAACACAAATTATTTTGGTTGTAATTAAATTAGACTTTGTCATTATTAATATATATATTCATTATTAATAAAGACTATTTTGATTTACAATGGATATATTTTAAATCACAATAAAGCAAGATATTTAAATCAACTTTCCAATTAATGATGTTAAAGGTAAAATATGCAAATTTCAATACAACATATGAAACATAAATATTCTCTATATTTATAAAAGAAACATGTGTTAAGAAAAAAGAGTGCCATGTAAAAACTACCATTGGTAAAAGCCCAATTTAAGGGACCCACAAACATTAGCAATTTTTTTTCACAAGTTCCATGATTCTAGGTTGTCAATAAAAAAAAAATTCGCCAAATTTTTGTGTCCCTTAAGCTGCAATTTAATCCTATTATTAAAAAGATATTTCTTTATAATACTTACTTTCTTTTAGATGGCAATTGAAAGAATGAACTGGCTAAAGTTGTGCCATCTTCACCTGGAAAATATCACCAATTTAAATTAATAATTTTAAATATAATTTTTCAACAGTGATACTTTCTGTAAGTACTTATATAAATAATAAATAATTCGTAACTTGTATTTTATATTACTTCTGAAACAATACGAAAAATTGGAATGAAAATAGCAAAATTAGAATTCAGAGAAAAATTTTCATTCTATTAATAATCTGACATAAATCACCCATTTTGTATATCTATATAATTAGAGCAATAATCATCTAAAATTTCATAAGAAAAATTATAAATAAATACACCTTACATTAGAATTATGAATAAATAAAAATCAATTGAATAATTAAATAAATCCATTGAATCTACTAGTACAAATAGAAAAACATGGATATAATTATTCAAATTCCTTTTTGTCAATATTTTATTATAAAAAATATACCTTTATTTAAAAAACAGTTAATCAGAAATCGGTGATTTTTAAATAGATATTAAATAAAATTCAGACTGGAAAAGCTGGATTGCATACTCTTACAATTTCTTACTAATACTACTGCAAAATAATACTAATGAAAAGAATAAAACAAATTTATAGCTATATGCATAAAAATAACATTTACATGTGTAAAATAAGATTTATATGATACATTAAATTATATTTTTTTAATAGAATTATGAAAATGCTTCTATATTATGAAAAATGATCCAACTAAATAAAAACATCTGAAAATAAAAGCATCTGAAGTTTATATTATACCAAAATAAATTTTAGACAATATCCCTTATTGAAAGAAAATAAGATAATTGACCTAGCTGGTTTATGTTTTAAACATTTTCCCTCCTTCTAATTAAAGAAATTTATAATATTTATACATGACTTAAAAAACAAAAATGCAAATTTCAATGATTAAATACCTACCTTTGCATGAAGTTACAGCAGTAAATATATCCTTGAAAACCTGGGCTAATTTTGCAGTTTTGGTCAGCTCAGTATTTTCTTCTGCATTTGCTAGTCTCCTAATAAATAAATAAATATTCATAAAAGATATAAAAAAAATTATTTAATAAAGATGGCAAATGTCAACTAAATGCATTTATTAAAAAAAAATTAGAACATTACCTAGTTTTTACAGATCGTGATGTATTTAAGGCAGTAAATTGAGCATGAAATGCATCTGAAAAATAAAAGATTTGAAATCAGATAGAAAACAAAATAAAAATTAATTCCTTCAATAATTTATTTAAAAAAAATCATTTTAAACATATTTAAATTTCCATACTTAATATGTTTTTCACACCAGAGAGTATTTCTTATTAACTTATTCTTACTTTTTAACATAGATTTAACCATTTTAAAAACATATTTCAAAATAAAAATTCTTGGCAACTTACTGAAAAAATGTATAAAATACAGATTATCAACTTTAAATATAATGATAAAAACAGCACTAAATAATACAAAATTAAAATATATGCAATTAAAATTTAAAGTACAACTTTAAAAAAAAAAAGTAAGATTTTCTCTCAAAGTTAAGGAGGGGCCTGAATGGCCGAGTGGCTAGCGCTCGATACCACAGGATTCGGGTTTGAGTCCCGGCGGTGCCATGGATGTTTGTAGTGGTTCGGAATCCACTTTAAATTGTAGGTCTGTTTAGCCCAAAGTGTGCAAAAGATGACCGTAGAGCAACAAACCAAACCTCAAACTTAAGGCAACACTAATTTGAAAATATGTTAAAACACTATTAAAAAAATTTAAATGATGAAATAAACTGACAAATAGTACATTACAATTATTTATTGTAACTGATTTTCAAAACAAGATTGCCTCTACTCTAATATTGTTAAAAAGAATTTAGCATAAATTTTAAATTCACAACAATTTAGTTATCATGCATAATCAAATTCAATGGAACTACAATACATTATAATTGCATTTTTAAATCAGCATGAAAAACTACAGTATTTCATTATGGCAGACATTTTTAAAATAAAAAAATTTTGATACACAAATTGGCAAATAATGACTTTTCTTTTTGACCTAAATAAAAATGAACGATACCTTGCTTGTTGAGTTCATTCTCTCTTTCAGCTTCTTTCTCAGCAGCAACCCTAGCTTGATCTTTGGCTTTCTTAACTTTTTCGTAATTCCTAAGCAAGAAGCAATGGTGCTTTTGAACATAGCAACGTTGCTGGTGAGACATAGGTTTCATCTGAATAGTGAATGACTGTCTGTTGTATGGAAGGTATTCATTTTTGATATGCTAAAAGCAAAAACAACAAAATTATTTAAAATATTTTAAGTGTACAAATATTATTAAAATATTAAATCGAGTGTGTATATAATAAAAAAATTAATAAAAAATATAAGGGCAAAAAATCAAAATAATTAAAGGGATCTATAGTAAATAGATTGTTTCATAAGTTAAAAAACTGTAATTTGATATCTGACACCACTTTCCTAAATATTTCCTTTTAAAAAGGAGAAGCAATGAGAAAATGGTAAGTAAAATGTAATTTAAAAATCCTTATTTATTAATTAAAAATTATTTATTAATGCAAAAGAAAATAAGGTATAACATTAAAAAAAATGCAGCTATTTATATGTTAAAAAAAACTATAATTGCAATTTATAATTGAGATACTTAGACAATTTGTGAATTTTTCTATTGATTTCTTAAAATCAGAAGAATTTTTCTAATTGTTGAAAAAAATTAAAAAATTGCTATGTATACTTCATCCCATATGCATGCATATTTTAACCCGATTATTAGTAAAGTCTAAAGCACCTTACCTCTTTTTGTATCTCAACTGGTCTTTCATCTTTTCGCTTTTTGGGTCTACCAGGGCCCTTCTTTGAATCAGCAATAGCCTTACTTTGTTTAACTTGCTTCACTTTCTCTTTGGCTTGTCCATTGAGACGTTGTGATCGGCCACCAATGAAACCGCGGCATTTAGGGCTACCACAGCGGCAAAGTTGCTACAAGGAAAGTTGTACAATTCCTTTGAATATTGAAAAGTTGGCATTTAAATTTGATATTTTTATTTATTTATTTTTTTTTTAAAGAAAGGGTTGTGAGATCATGAAAAACTCAAGTTTTCAGTTTTACAAGTTAAATCGAACTCAGGGCAAAAACATTTTAATGCTAGAAATCAGTATTGTAATTGTGAAATATTGGAATTCATATAATTTTATAATGAAAAAATCTCAAAACTAATTTTCTATTTATTAGCTAATTATGGGAAATTATAAATATTTTTTAATATGTGTCGTACACAATTTAAAAAATATTAATAAAACAAAGATCTTTAATGACATACATTATAGAAAGAAATTAAAAAGATTTATACAAGAAAAATTATTTACGTAGAATCTAAAAAATTGTAACTAAAAAAAGTTAATTTTTTTTATATTGAATTTTTTGTTTGCTTTTTAAATACATTTACAAATTTCTACTAAGTGAATAGCAATTAGACAATTTTTTATTTGATTACATTAACATATTAAAACATAAAAAATGTTTTTATTTTTATCTAAATTATTTCAATTAATAAATATTTCTATTAAAAAATAAAATTTTATTGCCTTACTATAGAAGACAACCTAAGTCATATTTTTTCAGAAATCAGAAAACTTACCTGTGTTTCAAGATTGTAATTTATAAAATTGTAATCATAACACAGTTCTGTATTAGGGAAAATATCTCTAAGGGCGAATAGTCCGACTCTGTAGTGACCATTGACGTACCTAAATATATAAAAATTAAAACTGTTGTAACAAGGAAAATTTTATACATTATATTTTTTGTGAAAGATTTATACAGCATAATAATGCAACAAAAATAAAATATAATTTAAAGCACTTAGTCTACTATGATATTTATAATATAGTCTGGCATTATTTGTGAATTTTTTTAAAAAGCAAAACATCTCTCTTTTTTAATAGAAAAATTAAAAAAAATTATCTTAAACAAATCAACTTTTAAAGATTTACAACAAATATTTCACTTTATTTTTTAAGTTAACGGCATATAAATGTATATTTAATTTTAATATATTAAAATAATAGCATATATTGAAGTGTTTTAAAAACATACATAATTTTCAAATCCTTGAAAGTAAAAAACCAGATAAAAATCATATTTTTGATTTCATTAAAGCAAATATATATATATTTACATATTAAATTAATTTATACACAAAATTTTAATAGATCATTTAACAGAATAAAGGCATATATAATAAATATCCTTCAAAAAGAAAACTACACAGCCTGAACATAATAAAATTATCGAAATTCAATTTCATTTATAAAACAAGTTTTTAGTAAATTATTAAAAAGCATTATACATATCACTGTGATTTAACTTTGATATACAAGGGCCTTTAATATACTGTAAATTACAATATTATAAATTATTCTTTGAATTGTGATTGATTCATTGTAGGCAATTATTTTAAATTTTCTCAAATAATAAAGAATTCAGAATAAATTTGAACATGACTTTAAGTCCTTTAACTATAAGTAATATATAATGGAGGCGTCATTTCCATAGAAATTACATGCTATTTGTAGAAATTGGCAAATATAAATTCTAAAAACTAAGTTAATTTATGTAATAAATAGAAATCAATACATTTATATTAAAAGCAATTTTATAAACATTTCCCTATTTAAAAATAACACATATGAAGTGAATGAGTGACACATTTATGAAATGACAGGATTTGAAATAAATTTGGCCTTTATTTTAAATGTTAACTATGTTTTTATTTTATTAGTAAAATTCTTTATAATTATTTTTATTCACATCCAATATGCTAACAATTTTAGTTTATCAATATACAGTATTCAAAAGAAATTATACGTGCTTATAAAATTATAACTTAATTTTATACTTTTCACAATAGACTTCATCTTATTTGAAGTCAGTGAAGTTTAAAAAAATAAACGTGATTATAAAAGTGTGATTACTTGATTTTAATAAAACAATAATTAATAATAATAATAAAATTATTCGATTAAGCTGATAATTTAATTTTATACTTTTCAAAAGATATTTTATTTATTGTAAATAGATAACTTTATGTTGTCACATTTCCATGTCATCACATCATAAAGTGTTTCACCAGTGTATAAAACTTGAGGTATTTTGTCCAAGACATTTGAAATTTTTATTGAGTTTAGACTACATATATTTTAAATCTATCTATCTATATTTCTCTCTCTATATATATTTGTATAATTTGGTCTAGTATTCAATCCCCTTTCTAATATTACTGTAGAAAATATATGATTTAACTACTTTTAATATGATTTCAAAGTGGTTAAAAGAAACTTTTTTTAATAAAATTAAAAAAATAATTCATAAAATTAGAAATATCATCATCCTGTATCATTCAACTCTAATTAATATTCAAATGAAAGAAAACACAATTTGCAGAAGTTATAAATAAATAATTATAAAATTTGATGTTGGAAATAGAATGATTATTGAAATTTTCAATCAAATTTTAATGAATTAAAAATACAACGTTGCTCAAAATTAAAGGGCATTGGCAGAAGTGAAACTTATCGTTATTCACTGATGACTCATAAAGTACTTCAAAAATTTATCTTGGTAAGACAAGAGGTGTTCTGTTAACTTCCAGGACTAAATTAACACAAATTTAATGTCGGACAACTGATTAACCTGGAAATATTAACTTTAAAGTTAAATTTATGGGAATACCTATTTTGCAACATATTTCTTTAATAGGGTATTTTCCATCTCTGGCAGAAATGTAAACCATATCTGAATTAGATAGAATTTACAAAATGAAATTTTATCAAATCTTGTAAGAATCGCCCACCACTCTTCTGAAAGTGCACCTTTCGGCCCTTGGAAGAACAGAATGGCACTCAACACAAAGTGATTTGCAAGCCTAAGGCATCCAATACATGTTCAATCAAATTCAAGACTGAAGCAAAAGCTGACTAATACATTTGAGCAGTTCCTCCTGTTTTCCAATATTCTAGTACCTGAGATGCCTCATGAGCCAGCATTATCATTTCAACTGCAATGCAATGCAATAACATCCTTAAACTGTCCAATACGAGATTATAAGATTCTATTCATTTAATTCTGATCAATTTCAAAACCTCCTTCAAACATATACAGCTTGGAATGGCCGTTTTGAATGAATCTTCTCAAAACTATTACACCACTTATTTAGTAACAGGAACTTTAGAAGGCAATTTTCCTCACTCTCTCTAGATCAAAACATATCTATAATCATTGTTCAAACTTGGTTCAAAGGCTTATCAGTAAACTGTACATGGTCCTATTCTTCTGGACTCCATTGAACATGACAATAGCAATACCAACTAAGTGGGTACCTCTACAAGAGGGATACAAACCATCGTCTTTCTCACATCACCAATTTTCACCAACTTTGTGAAGCCGTTAAGCACCCATAAAGACTTATTCCAAGTTTATATGGTAGCCTAAAAGCGTAAAATTGACAATCTTGTAATTGCTTCATGGTTCATTCCTGCCAATAATGGCAGAAAATGGTCATTTTTTAGCAAGGCAACTAAATAATCCCTTGCTTATAAAATAGGCTTAAGTTCTTGACATGATATTTTGTAAGGCATTGGGCATCTAAATAGAAATAATATTCAATTTGTGCACACCTATACCTTAAGTCCATCAATTAACAACAATTTTTACAGCCAAGTCCAAATGTGAATAACTATCAGAAGCCACATTCACCTTAAACAATACTTTAATTCTATCTCCAATACTCTGCCCCTTTGCAATATGCTGATTGTCTAGTTTGCATTTCAGTCATATAATGAGCTAATCTTTGTGTGGAAATCCAATTTTATAATTATATTTGACATTGGTTGGAAACTTTAATCAGTCAGCATATTTGTTAAATTATCCTCTTTTTTTTTTCATTAATGAGCAGTATAAATAGGTTCTACATATAAGAAAATGGTTTTGTCATTACTAAAAACTAATCAATTCTGAAGAGAAAAACCTTATGACAACATACACATGTCAAAGATAATTTTTTTTTTTAAATCTCTCAAATAATTAAATATAGATACCATTTAAAAATATTGAAAATGCATACCATTTTTGCATTTCACAATTAGGTTCACAAGAGTGATTCACAAACCGTCCTTCACCAGCCAATCGATAACCATCAATGACAGTTCCAGAATCTAAACTAAGGCAGTAATGATGTTGGTCATTACGATATCTTTCAGCCATTCGATGACGGAATTCTGTATCACTCACTACTTCTCCAACATATTCCAATATGAATTCACCTAAATTGAATAATAATTCTTTAAATACGCTAATTAATATTTTTTTCAATATTATGATGAGAAAAACATTTTTTAATTGGCTCCACTTATAAACATGCAAAGTTAAAATATTTTGCACTAGAATTATACTAAAAGTAAATACAAAGGAAGTAAAATTTGTAAATCAGTTATATTCATGCACAAGTTCAATATTGTATCAATGTAGTATATAGTTGCATATTTACAAACAAAATAAATAACATGTTAATATAAAAGAGCAATACTACACTAAAGAGAACTATTAGATAATAGTGGTTTTATTAAACAATTTTTTTTGGAATAATACGAAATTACCAGTATATCATAAAAAAAATCATATGATTTTTAGGATTTATGATATTTCATCTTAGTAAAGAATAAATTAAGTGCATCTTACAAATAACGCATTTTTGAACAATTGTCTCCCTTCAGTGGCACAGTGATGGCAAATTAATTCCAACACTGCTTCCTATTCAGGAGTTCTTAATATAGTCTTCTATCTGGCATTCAATCAGTCATTAAGGACCAATCAAATGTGGCAGAAGACAAAACCATTAAAAATTATCTTTCCCTGTAAAGTATAAATTGATTACATATTAAGCTATTTCTGAATAATTGTCTTCCTTCAGTGGCACAATCATGGTAAATTACTTAAAACGGTGCTTCCCATTTAGGAAATCTTGGTGTAGTCTCCTTAGTAGCAATTCAATAATTCATTGAGAACAAAGCAAAATATAGAAGAAAACAAAACATTAACAATTTTCTTTCTCGGTAAAGAAAAATTTGATCACATGTTTAAAGCAACACACTTCTGAACAATTGTCTTCATTCAGTGACACAGTATGGTAAATTAATTCTAACATTGCTTCACATGCATGAAATCTTGGTGTAGTCTTCTGTCTGGCATTCAATAATTCGTTGAGAACCAATCAAATATAGAAGAAAAAACATTAACAATTTTCTTTCACATTAAAAAATAATTTGAGTACATGTTAAAAACAACACATTTTTGAACAATTGTCTCCCTTCAGTGGCACAGTGATGGCAAATTAATTCCAACATTGCTTCCTATTCAGGAGTTCTTCATATAGTCTTCTATCTGGCATTCAATCAGTCATTAAGGACCAATCAAATGTGGCAGAAGACAAAACATTAACAATGTTCTTTTTCTGCAGAGAACGATTTGAGCACAAGTTTAAAAACAACACACTTCTAAACAAGTCTCCCTTCAGTGACACAGTATGGCAAATTAATTCAAACAGTGCTTCATATTCAGGAAAGCTTGATAAAGCCTTTTATCTGGCATTCAACCAGCCATTAAAGACCAATCAAATGTGGATATAGAATGATCAATATTAATTATGTCCCCTCTCATGAAAGCAAAATTTGAGTACATTTTTAAAATAACCATTTCTGAACAATTGTGACTCTTAAATTGTACAGTGATGGCAAATTAACTTCAACAATGCTTCCTGTTCAAGAGCTTTTGACATAGTTCATTACCTGGCATTCAAACAATCACTAACGACTAATCAAAAATGGTGGAAGAAAAAACATAAGCATGACAATGACCATAAAAATGAAGTCCTCCACCTAAATTGGCAACTCTGTACATATTAAAAATATAAAAAATTTTATTTAGCAAAAAGCTTTACTATTGCAGGGTGGCCACTCTCCAGTCAAGGTAAAATTCATTGATTTTTTTTTTCCAGTTTTCCAGATGAAATTTTAAAAAATTCTAGATCATTCGCATAAAACAGGGACACTATATAAGCTATTTTAAAAACCCTGCGAATATGAAAATTATACTACATCAGTGATTAATAACATTTATATTTAAAAACCTTGTAAAAAATAACAAGTTTAACAAATATTTTCAAATTACCAACAAATGGACAACAATTACAGGTCAAAAGAACATTGTATAAGCGAAATTGTCATATGTAAATCATTCAAATTGAGAACCAAATAATTATATTTTGCAACAAATCAATTTCATAAATGAATAAAATTATAGTAACAGAATTGTAGTGAAATAAGAGCAGTTAAGTCCTTTTAGGTTTTAAAGAAACGTTTTACCTTATTGAGTATTCTTTCTTTGCACAAGTTTCTCCATTTTTAAAACATCATTACACTAGTTCTTTAAGGTTCATACAAATTAGTGTTTTAAGCACTGTTTCTATAGCCTCAACCCCATCATTAGTGGAAGTTACGCGACAGAACACATGCTGGAAAATAAGTTCTTGCATTTTTTAATATTAGTTCAATTTTGATAACATTGGTATCAGTTCTCATACTTGAGCATAACTCTTTGTTAATCTTTTTTGTCCATTTTCATATTTTCATTTGCGCCAAGGCAGTTACTTCCCTATTTAAAAATAGTTGTAACTCTTAGAAGCAAGCTCATCAGATTCTTGGAACTCATTAAACAGCATACTTTACAATGATGAATATTAATCATTCCATTATGTGCTGATCTTGCCAATCTCTTTCACTTAACGTGGCTGTTTCGGGTCTGGCAAGTGAAGGTAAAAACAAGACAATTTTTTATTACGTTACGTAAAAATACAGTTATCACATCATTTAACACCATGGAGGGAAGAGTCATATACATTTAGTCAGATGCTGACATATGAAACAGTTTGAGGTTGAGGATTCTATTATAATATGCTTCAAGGAAAGTATACAAAAGTAAATAGTGAGTTTAAAGAAAGGTAATAATTTAAATTATTGCAAAAAATTGGATAAATATTTCTCAACTTATACTTTATTTCATAAAAATACATCATTTCATACATTCATCATATACATCATTTCTTCAACGCCCTTCCACCATGTTTTTATGGACTTCCCCAAGTCCCCTACCATCCCATCCTGTTATTTCCCCATTCCCAAACCTGGGAACTTTAGCCTGGGAAGTCGGGGGAAAAAAAGAACTGCAGCACGGGAAGAGAGGAGTTCATAGAAAAAAGGGTTGCTGTACATGTTACTGGAATGATTGTCATTTTAGAGATAGCTATCTCATAGAAACTGAGGTCTGGCAAAGGGGATTAACCATCAAAGAATTCCCGCTATAATTTTTCATTTTGAAAATTAATTTTTCCCCAAAAAAATTTTCCAGTTTCAGCACCTCTCCTCTAAAGTAATCCCCTGGTTTTTCTTGGTTTCTAAGTTCAACAGCCACCCTATTGCTAAAAAATTAATAAAACAAATAATTATCCTGTAAAATAATAATTTAAAACTATTATAAGAAACAATTCTCAATCTTATTTTTTTATGTTACCCTAATTTCGTTTATTATTAAATAATTAAATGCTGTATAGATGCTTGATTTCTTGGAATTAACCTCTTCAAAAACTTCAAAATTCTTCTACTAGATAAAAATGTCATCATTTCAATTTTCCAGATTTTTTTAAAGCAACATAATTTTTCTAAAAAAAAAAAAAAAAAATACATCTTCATCATTATCATAAATATTATAATGTTTTAACTTTTTATTTTAATCTAAGCATTTTAAAAATTATTGTAAATAGATTTATTTAAAATTATTAAACAATTTTTTCATACAATGATGCAATTACCTAATTAAAACGAAAATCTGAAGTAATTTTTAATCGTAGAACAGTTTATCAAAGAAAATAACTGAAATACAATAGTAAAAAAGAAATATTTTCAATCATTTAAAGAGCTAATAATCCAATAATAATTTAATTAATGCACTAATAACATAATATTTTTGTTTTTTTTAATCAGCAAACAATATTTTAAAAATTAAAACATTTAAGAAAGATTTAGTTATATATTTTCTAATTGATTTTCACCAGATGTAAGAATCTAGTATATTGAATAGTATAATCTTTCACAAGATTGATGATGATAAACAGTCTTATTAAATAATCCATTACAAACAGACTTATTTATAATCCAAATTTTTATCACATAAAAAAATATCAATATGTAAGAAATAAATATGGTATTTAATAGAAGAAATTTAACATTCTCCTTGTTTAAACATACAGAAAAAACTACAATAATCTCGTTTTATACAGTATTTGATACTTCTATAATCTAGCACTGATCGAACATTTGCTTTTGTATGGATTTGGGGCATTTGTTGATCTTAATTGCCAGATGGCAATGCAATGTTGCTGGCATTCATCAGATATATTGTCTCCATGGTTCAAATATTTATATGTAAACACACTGAATATGTTTCCCTTTTATATACCATATGGATAAACAGACCATGGTCCCAGGACTAACAACTAAAACAACATAATTTTAGCAAAATTTTTCTTTATTCATCAGCATAATCATCTATGACAACAAAAAATTCTTTCAACGGGTTTCTAACTTTTTTATGCCAGCCATGTAGAACTATTTATCTTGGCCCTCAAAACAGGCATCATGCAATATCTGAAGAATATGGAAAGTGCAGAAGCAATTCATGCAATTTAGCATCATTGACTTACAAAAGTTAGAATGGTACATTGTTTTGGTGAAAGAGCATTTTTTTCTTTTTCAAATGGGGAAGTTTATTTATGATTCGGCCTTCAAATGCTCTAATAACACAATGTAATATTTGCTACTTGCCAGGTAATATACATGTTTTTCTCTTTTCAAGATAATTGTTGAATATTATACCACAAGTATCTCAAAATACGATGGGCAAAACCTATCCAGCCAACTTTTGCGTCTTTGGACAACTTCCACCTACAACTTTACACTCGGCTGATTATTTGATTCTGAAGAGTAATGATGGACCCATGTTTCATCCCCTGTCACGTACTGATAAAAAAATCCTTGTTCATTTTACACAAACAATGCTAAGCAGCACTCTGAATCATTGATGCATTATTAATTTTATTCCATTATGAGCAAATGTAGCACACACTTGGAAACAAGTTTCTACATGCCTAAATGATCATGGAAAAAAAATGAAAATACTATCAAATGTGTCTTCAGAATGTCAATTACCACATTCACTTCAATTATCCATCACAATTTTGAAAAATTTTCCTACCTTTTCTGGAGGGACAGTCTTATTTAGATGACCAGAGCGTTCAACACCATTTGCGTCAGTACGACAAACATTTGAAATCAGCATCTCAATGACAAATAGTTATTTACAACACTCTTCAAGTGTTTTATCAACACACAAAATTCAGTTTTTTCCACTGTTTTGAAAATTACAAAAGTAGCTACACTTAAAATACTCATTCAAAACCAACAAATGATCAAAATGTTATAAAATTTTGGCATGTGTTGTTTGAAAATTATACTAACCAAAAATGGTATGAATATGTAAATAAAAGAGACATCTGTTAGCTAGTCCTGGGACTTATTGATCCATCCATGTGGTAGAGTACTTTTATCTTTGTCATGCCCCTTTAAAACTATATTGAAACTCAATAATCCAGCAAAATTGTTAATGACATTGTGATCCCAAACATGCCACATTGAAGAGAAGTTACTGTACAACAGATTCTTTTGTTACCTATCTTTCAAAATACAGCAATAAATAAAACAAAATACAAAATGCTTAACAAAGACTAACAAAAATTTGCTTCAAATAAAATTCATAAATGGACAGCTGACACTGCAGCAAAATCAAGTCTCTTTTTATGCAATTTCTAAAATTGAATATCTAAACAATCTGTTTCACCATACATATTTAAAACAAAGCAAACAGCTGCATACCAGGTATGAGTATAATGAAATAAAATATAACATTACTATAAAGACATTATCAAATGGAACTTTACTTTTTTAACATATAGTGGTAAAAAAAGTTTAAACATCTAGGGTTTAAAAAAAATAATTTAGTTTTCTTTTCCCTGTGCAAAATTTTTTTTAATTTTCATTCTTCAAAATAATTAAAATATAAGTCAATCTGGCTACAAGTATTTTGTCACCAAATGAAATATATTTTTTTAGACTTTACTGTAAGCTTTACTTTATCTCGGAAAAGAATTTCAAACTAAGACCTAAGAATTTTAAATTAGGATCCTCCACTATTACTAATGTCAGTGGAAAATTATATATAGAACTTATGTATAAAATAACTGTTTTACGAATTATGCTAATGTAAGACATTGTGACAATAGCCCCAGTCAACTATAATTTTTCTAAAGAATCATTCTAGCATTTGCCACCAGTGGGAATCTCACTCACTCATTTTCATTTAAATACTAGCTAGCATGTTAACACTGGAACACTAAAACAGCAACAATATAAAATAATAATAAAAATGCAGACACATTTTTAAAATTAGCCAGCTGGCTAAAAAAAAATGCAGTGAATAGAAAAAAAAGGATGATAATGAATTAATGGTTCCATCTATACCATTTCAGTTTATTTCCATGCGATCGAAAATCATATGCCAAAAATAAAAATAAAAATATTTATTTCTTACAAATTTAAAGGTGTTTTTTTTTTTTGGCAAAGAACAAAAAAAGACTTTTAATAGTTTACTCCATGATACATCACTTCGTTGACATTTTCTGATTGAAATACTACCACAGGTTTTTGCTATGATAAAGAAGTGAAATTACGATACAGCAATGGTGAATACTACATATTTTCATACTGTATTTTTTAACAGTATGAAAATATATCATATTCACCATTGCTGTAAGGAATGATTAACATGGTTACAAGAATTAAAAAATATTCTAATTATAAATTATCAATACACTCAGGAATTTCATTAAACTGTGCAAATTTTTCTTATGAATGCTATACTACAAATAGAGATTATTTAAACAGAAACTTTTAATGCTATTTTGCAATAAACCACCCTGTGGCGACATCACCATTTAACTCCTCTTTAATTAGAAAATGGCATGATGGTATGTAATGGTCAATGAATGGTCATAAAAACCTTGTAGAAATAGAAATGTCTCGATAATTTATTACACAAAGAATTGATAATTTCTGGTAGCCTGTAATAAATGCATTATAATTTGGTAGAACAACAAATTCACATAAACATAAAATTGTAAAATGACAAGTTTCACAAAACTATAAAAAAATAAAATAAAAGAGCTACATAATATCTAGAGAATTTTACACACTAAAAAAAAAACAACGATGGAATTTAAAAAATAATTAATGAATAGCTTTAGGGGCTTACCAATTCTGATGAATTCAGTGGTGCGTATACCCCACCCACGGTCTCTAGTCATGAAGCGTTCAAGACCTGGGCTCCATTCATGTTTGAAAAATCGTTGATTGGAGCACAAATCCTTGCATGGACACAGTTGAGGCGCACACTCAACATACATCATCCTGTGATAAAGAAAATAATGTAGAAGAGGTAATATTAATAATTGAATTTAAAGAATTATATTTGTAAAGTAAATAATGCTTTTATACTTAGGCTTATATATATACATATATATATATACTCTTTTTAAGTAATATTATTTATTGCTTTTGTGTTGTTACTTACTATAAATTATCTTTAGAAAAATCATCTTTATTATCTTTATCTTATCTTATTATCTTTTTTTACAAAAATACAGATCAATCACATCAAGTGTCTAAATTTTAATCTCAATACACTAATAGTTCAATATCTTTTCAAAACGATAATATTCACATACCAGAATTATTAACAATACTTTGATATATAGAATTGTTAAAAAAAAAGTCAAAGCCATTATATCAGAGAAAGGGCATCTAACACAAAAAAAACCTAGATTATAAATAACCTGGATGTTAAAATTAAATATAATTGCATTATTAGATTCCTCTATTTAATATTTAAAAAAAACTTTTTTAATAATGTTTAGAAGAAACAACACAATTATATTTTGCAAGTGTTTCATAATGGCTACAGGTACTGTGAAAAATTTTTTTCGTAAAGATTTACTGTATGTATACAATATATTTTATTAAAATCTCTTTTACCAATTTAATACGAAAAAAATAATATATTATGAAATTTAATTTAAAAATAAACAGATAAATAATCTATTAAAACAATATAATATAGAAAACCCCTGAATTATTATAATTAACCACTCTTACTAAAATAAATACAAATTATTCTTTTTATTTAAACTATTTTTAAGAGGAATTTACATGACATATTTTAATAATAGACTTCATTTTTTTTTAAAAACTTGCACAAAGAAATAGAAGATGTCACAAAATGGCAAACAATTTTCCCTCTATGTGTTCATATCTTTGAATTTTGTTTTTTCAATTCTACGTACACATATAATGAAAGTCCAATTTGAGAGCAGAATTAATAAGTAAACACATAAATAATAAATTAAAGTATGCATTTAACTTACATACTAAAGGATACTTGATCAAATAGTTTAGGTAACACTTAAAATATATATAAATAATAATTCATTAGATTTAATTTTCAGTAATTAAATATATAAGCAACAAATACCAATCAAAGCAGATGCTAAAGGATAGTGAAATTATTTTTAACGAATGAATTTAAGCTTAATACACAATAAATAATTATTAATAATAAAATAATCAATAAAATAATAAATCCTTACTTTTCTAAACCGGCTAAAGCAAATAGCACAAAAACAAGCAAAGTATAATTAAAAGACACACACTAGTGAAAGACAAAAGATATAAACTGGACAGCTCGTCATAAAAAAAATGACTACAAGGTTGCCATAAAATGAGAAACGATTCAAGTCACCAAGCATGTTTGGCTACAAAATCGCTGATCACACACACATGCTTGGAGCAAAATGCTCTTATCTGTAATTTTGACTGGTTTTTAGATTATTTTTATGAATTTAATTTATATTTTTTCAGATATTTTTACGAATTTTCGTCACCTTTTCTTATTGATAAAATTCCTTGATTTTCTGGTTCTGTTGCCACCTTATGTTTTTATAATATTAAACAAAAATTGAGTAAAATTAAATATTAAATCTAATTCTAAACTAAACACACAACGACTTTAATTCAAGTAAAAAAATCTACTTTTATGATAGTGGATCTCCTAGTTTTAAGATAGGGTAAATGATTAGTTTAAAAATAATAGATTAATATCTACTACTCTAAATTTATCTATGTAAAATTAAATATAAATTAGGCTAATTATAAATAAAATAATAACTGTCATCACCTTACTTCATTAACTTTTAAAAAAGAAAAATTTTAAACAGGTTTAAAAATAGAAAATATATTTTAGTGATTTTACAATTAATAATTTAAAATTTTTGATTTATTAAATGATGTATAATAAAATATTTGCCTAAGTGTTTTAAGGATATTTTTATAGAATTTTAAATAAATAAGAATAGAATAGAAGAGAAAAAAGATTCTGTAAAACGTTAACAAACATTATATGCAATATTAATTATTATATAAATCTAAACAGTAGTTATATTTATAAGCTCAACATACCTATTCAAACAATCAGTACCACAACCTCTTCTTTTACCATCCTTTGGTAGAACACACATGCATGGTTGTTGGTCTTCGTTTTTGGAGTCTGGCTTGATATCTACATATACATCTAGGGAAAAAATTCCATTAAATTATGCAATGATCAGAAAATGAAAACGCCATGAGTAATTAAATTTTACAATTATGAAAGTCAGGCTTCATAACAAATCTATTCTTTATAATCTTTTAAACAGTATTATAAAGCTATTGCTTTTTTAAATGAGAATAAGAGAAAAAAATTTACTACAGAATAAATTTGAAAATAAAATTTTATGTAAAATTAATTAAAATCAAGAAAGAATTTAAACAGTGTTTTATAGTTAATGCTTTAAGTGGTTTTTTTTGTGTCTTAAAAAATCCAAAAATAAAATTATAGTATGGCTAAATAAAATCATAGCATTTATTTTTAAGTAACTTTTTCAGTTTTTAAATATATACGTTTTTATGGAAAAAAACAAACAAACATTAATGTAAATAAATGCCTTTGTCTTGATAGAAAATATAGAGATAGCAAATTGAAAAAATATAACCTTATTTTTTTTTAAATATGATAAAAGATTATAAATTTGTAAAAGAAGTAAATAAAAATTATTATTGTCATAAAAAAAATCTAAGCATTCTATTAAAAAAAGGAAATTTTTAAAATGCAAAGCATTTAAAAAATTGCTAGTCTTATTTAATACAAAATATAACTCTATATATAATTGCAGGTTTAACTACAACTAACACCTTTTTTTAATGCAATATAACAATTCTGATACTACAAAGGAAAAATACATTCAAAATATAAAATTTGTTGAACAAATACAAATCGCATCAGTTTCTTACATTTAAATAAACAAATATATCTATCAATAATATCACAAAAAATATACTTACTTGTCCTTATTTTTTTGTAATTATTGGCTAATTCATCATTGTAAACAAGCTGAAAAAAATTTCAATTTTATTAACTTTAAAATAAAAAAAAACACAAACAAATATATTAAAAAGAATATTTGCTATATTTAGCCTTTAATTACCTGTTTATTTTTATATAGCCACCACAAATCAAAAGGTAATTTATATTCAGAACGCTTCTCCCTCAAATACTTGCCAACATGGATTGGAGGTGGCATCAGTCCAAATTCATGATCTTCTGGGACATATTCCTTTACTTCCCTTGATCGAGATTTTTTGTTACTGCTCTTTTTAGAAGCAGCTCTAATAAAAAAAAAATTTAATACATTTGTTAAAAAATTCTCACTAAAAAAATTAATGTTCCTTTTTTTATTACTGTCTATAATTTTCAAAAGTTGAAAATATAGTTAAAATAAATAACAATAAATGTTTGTTTATTAGATCATTATTATATGAAATTATTTCATAGCATAAAATTAAATTTCATATAAAAATAAAAAACACACAAACTAACATATTGGATACTGCTGTAATTTGTTTTGCATTAATAAAGGGATTTCTTTCGTTTTTTTTTTTTTTAATTTTTAAATGCTGACAAAAAAAAAGTTAAAACTATTTTTACAACATAGAAAATTATTAAATCAATTAAAATTTAACTTATTATATTATCATGATGCTTACTACAAACATCAACACCCTCCTCCATATACATAGGCAATTAAAAGAATTATATTGTATAAGTATAATGTAGCATAAAGGTATACATGTAAAATACATAAATCAAGGAAATAAGCATAACATATTAAAAAGGCAACAGAAACATACATTATATTAAATAAAAAAGGCAATACAATACCTATTATAAATTTATCATACACTTTAAAGCCACAAGCAATTAAAAAATGTTTTGGGATAAAATCATAGGCTATTTTTATTTTCTATTTAGAATTTATATTGACATTATTCAAATAATGTTAACATAAAAAAATTAAGTTCAGACTTGAAATTTTATTAACATTTAGCATACATCATATGAAAAACATAAATATCATATTCAATAGAGGAAACAGAAAAAAATTCAGTTCATACTACAATAGTATACTCCAGGAAATTATATAGAATTAAATTAAACATGATACGTATATTACCCACAACTGGAGGGTTAAGATTAATTAAAGAATATATTATCTCAAACTATTAATATTATATTACTATATCATAGACATTTAGAAAAACCCAACATAATTTTGAAAAAGAGTACAAACTTACATATCCTGCTTGTAATGTACAGAATAAAGAGCAGCCCTAAGAAATTTCTTTTTAGGGAAATGTATCTCTTTACGACGAGTTTTTCGAGGATCATTCATCATTGATCTTCTCCCAGAAGATGGTTCTGTCACTGGAATGATTTGCTGATATCTACAGAAAAAATATACATTTTTAAATAACTTAAAATTCAAATGAACTATAAACCTTAAAGATTTATATTCTATGATTTCCTTAAAAAACAATATTTTTTAAAGATTCAACAAAATGTTCTTTGTAGAATAAAATATTTCATTAGTATACAAGTTATATAAGACTTCATAAATAAAGAAAAGATTTTGAAATTACTCAGAAATTTAAATAAGCACATACTATAATATTGATAATATTAATAGCATAAATGACATAAAATAAGAAAGTAGTTTGTAGCTTACTTAGGTTCTAGCTCATTATCATCATCTTCATCATCAATTTTCAGTTTTTTAGGATCTGTACATTCTATCACATCATTATCATCATTACCACTAGTTAAATCCAGAACTTCAATTTCACACTTTTGAGCCACATTCTTTCGCTTTCTTCGAGATCTCGAAGACTGAGAATCTGTAGAAGCATTAACCACACTTTCAATTGAGTTCAAAACATTATCTTCCGAAGTCAAATCAATAATTTCTCCATTTGTCTCAGCAGGCATATCAACAATTTTAGGAATTCCAGTAATAGCTGGCTTAGCTTTTTTCTTTTTGACTCTAACAAATCCAGTCTTATTGAACCTTCTCTTCTTTTTTTGACCATTAACAACAACTTCAGGTGATGTACCTTCTTTGGGTGGCTTCTGTGCTTGCAAGCATGCTTCTTTGAGAAGGCGTTTACGCTTCTGTCTATAAGCCAAAACTGTTTCCCCCTTTCTTTTAGTAGGCTTGGTTGATTTTTTATTTTTTAAATTAACAAATGATGCAAGAGGTATATCTTCATCTAAATTTTTAGAAGCCTCTTCAATTGATGGATCATCTTTAAGATCAGGGACAAAATTTTTTATACAACTATCAATTGTTTCACTGTAAGAATCATACATTTTATTAGGTATAACATCATTGATATTTGTTTTTAATGATTTGGTTTTTGATTTTATATTAGCATATGATTGTGTTTTATCATTCAATGCTAAACTTCCCATCATGTGCTTTCGTATGCATTCTTCTATTGTTTCATCAAATGAATTAGCTATTCTCTTTACCAAAGATTGCTTCTGTACTGGAGGTTCAGGAGCACTAGGTTTAGGAGCTTGTACTTGATTAGGTGTGATATGACGACGTTTTTTTAGTGGAAGACAATTTTCATTAACAGTTATCTTAGGTTTTTGATTTGGCATGGTTTTCTGGGTCGTTTTTGCTTTACTTATTCTTTTTGGCTTTTTCTTTACTACAGATGTTTTTACTTTTGGCACTTTATTTTTGATTACTTGCATGAAACGTGAAGTTTTGTCATTTTTTCGTTTCATATACTGCCGTAACTGAAATATAGTAGGCAATAGCAAGTTATTGAGTTTGACTTGGCGTTTGGTTATGTAACAGGATTTCAAAAGTTTAGCTAAATCATCTAAATCAGCAATAAAACTTGGATCATCTGCATATTTTGCTTTCATGTTCTTTTTCCTTTTCAAGGGTTTTATTTCCATAGAAGAATGTCTATCCAGACCACTAGAACCACATGCATCAGAATAAGCATCTGCAGCTTCTTCATTGTGAGAAAGAGATGATAAAGCATCGTCTCTTTCTGATTCTCGTTGTGGTAGCTCAATTTCACTTGTAATATCAAGAGACATTAAACTTTTCTTCGTTTCTTCAGAGAGGACTTTCACAGAAGAAGACTTTCCTTCTTTACAAATTTTGCTCTTTTGCTTGCCAGAAGGTATTTTATCAACTTTCCTAACTCCAAAATTTTCCTTTTCTTCTTCAATTTTTGTTTTTTTAACTTCTTTTTTAGCAGCCTTTGAAACAAAATGAGTATTTTCTATGAAGTTATCATGAACAGGCTCTTTTGTTTCAATACAAGACAATTTCTCAGTGATTACAGATGTTTTAAGTTTTTTATCAACACTACAATTCTTTACTTTTTCAATATGAAGAAATTCGTCTTTCGAGCGACTTAATTTTTTTGACTTATTTTTAAAACATGTCTCTTGTTTGCCTGATTTCTTAAATTGACTTTTGGATTTATTTATTTTAATGATTGGCTCAAGAGAAATACCATGATTAGCAGACACTTTTTTCAATAAAGAATCACCATTAACTTTTGCATTTGGTTTTTTATTCATTTCTGTTTTTTGTTCTTTATTTGAAATCGATTCTAAAGATTTTTGCTTGTTTGAAACTGAATTTGAACTTTTTTCAAAAGATTTGTTTGAAATACATTCAATAACAGATGACTCTTTTTTACTTGTTGAAACAGGCTTTCTTTTATTTACTTTCTTGGATGAAATTGGAAAGCAAAGATTTTCATCCTTTTTACAATCAGGTGATAATATAACAGTACTTTGTTCTACAACTGTTTTTGACTTTTTAGGTTGGGATTTTCGTTTCCTTGGTATACTAGGGACATTATCTTTTATTTGATTTGATTCTGGCTTACTGTTTATTGGAGATATAGGAAGTATAGAGGAATTATCTTCTGAATTTTCAGTAATCTCACATACTTCATTACAATTCTTTTTCGATTTGATTGACTTCTTGAGAGATTGATTTTGTTTGCATCCCAGATTTTTTACTTTCTGAACAACTGCATCAGGTGCTTCTTTAGAACTTAGATTTGAAAAATTAACTGTTTTAGTTCCTTCAGATGATGGAACTCGGTTTTTGGTTTTTCTCTTAGTACATTTAGGCAATATATTTGAAACTGAAATTTGTTCATCATTAAAAGTTTTATCAGTAGTATCTATTGCTTCAACAGTTTGTTTTATTATACTATTAGGACTAGAATTTGCAACTTCATCAATAACAGCATCAACATTACTAAAACTAAAATCTTTCTTGGTCTTATTCCTTGTAGATTTGCCTTTCTTTGCAATTGTATCAGAAAATACAGCAAATTCAGTTGAGCAATCAGTTTCCTTATTTGAAATGGGCACATCAACATTCTCAATATTG
The DNA here is from genome assembly GCA_021605075.1 of Caerostris darwini. NCBI lineage: Eukaryota > Metazoa > Arthropoda > Arachnida > Araneae > Araneidae > Caerostris > Caerostris darwini. The sequence continues at coordinate 527,166 of BPLQ01002541.1, read as the reverse complement.
TTTTCAGTTAATGTCATTTTAATGTTTTTTGATTTTTTTTCATCAAAAGCAAATTCATCAATTTTGTGATTGTTGACATTAACTTCTAAAGCAACTAATTTTTTTTCATTCTGATCATTACTTAAAAGTGGACAAATAGAATCTAATTTCACAGGACTTACCGGTTCAAAAGGAGTTTTCATTTTATAATCAACCACAGCAGGAGATTCATTAGCTTGATTTAATTTCATACTAGGAGGGGTTTTTTTGCTTTTTCTCCCCCTCTTTTTGAATGATGCCTGATGAACTGGAGTATTATTATTCATCAGCTCTAAAGAATTATTTGAAACACCAATATTTATTACATCAATGGAAAATACTTCTGCATTTTTCAACTGATTTTTCCCATTATTGTTATCTACAAAGGAAGACGAAAAAGAGTCTTTGTTTTCAAATGTATGACTATCTTTAACCAATATAGGATCATTTAATACAGAAACCAGTGAATCAATAACACATTCATTAGTTTTTTTATCTTTTTTCAACAATTTTGATGCGTCCTCGGCTTTAAAACCTGTACCATTAATATCATCTTTGATGATTGATGAAACTTCAAGATTAGTAATTTCTTTAATATTATCAGCGTCATTGGACTTTATTTCATATACTTGATTTTGTCTAGTATTTTTGCAATTATTTTTTCGTTTTGAAATTTTTGAAGTATTACTTCTTTTAGAATTTTTAAATGGAGTTTTAGATGAAAGAGTGGGAGATTTTGATGAAACAGCAGGTGGCGATTCAAGTTCTTTTAAATCCAGATCACACTCATTTAGTTTTTCTGGCTTATCTTTCTCATCTGTCACAATAACAGGTATTTCTAATAATTCTTCATAATCTTCAATATTATCACTTAAATTGCCTTTAAGGAGATCAAAATTTTTTGAGGCAATACTTTTTACAATCTCTGAGGCACTTTTTTTCACAACAGTCTTGCCACTATAGTCTTTTGCTTTACAATTACTATCAGAATCAGCTTTAACATCATTACATTGATTTTTTCCAGAAGTAACTTTCACAACAGAGGATGTTATTTGCTCAATATCATTTCCTTCAGACGAAGAAATATTAACAATATTGTTTTCATTTACAATTTTAGAATTTTTATTTTTCATCTTTCTTCGACCTCTCTTTGATGTCTTTTTCTTATTATCTTGCATATTGCATCGATCAATTAGAAGAGGATCATTTATTTCATGGCTACCTTTTTGTTTCATCTCTTCTTCAGTAATTAATAAATTAGTTGTGCATTCTTTTTTAGTTTCTGTCCATTCTTCATCAGAATTTAAAGATTTTTTGTTAGATATTTTTAATTCATTTGTAACAATATTGCATAATGAATTAGAAGATTGAGAAACAGGTTCATTCAGAACATGAGTATTATGTTCCTGTGACTTGAAGAATATTTCTGTATCCTCCCCTATACTTTTAGTTCTCATTTGCTCCGAAATACCACACTGTAAATCAGATGAGGATTTTAACATTCCACCTTCCTCGTAATGCTTTGCAGATACAATATTATTAGAGTCATACAATTCAGTATTAAAATGTTGTGTTGGTTGAGCATCTGTGTGATACACAGAGGCATCATCAGATTTTTTCATATTTTCACAAACTTCAGCAATTACTTGTTTTTCCTGATTCATTATATATTGATCATCACAACACACAATATCTTTGGCAGTTTCGATGTTTTTAGTTAGTTTTTGATCTTGTAAGCATGCCCTATCATCCAAAAGCATATCAATGTTGTCTTCAGTTGAAAGTTTATCACAGAAACTATCACTAGTGGTATCGCACGTTAAAGCAGTTACTGGAATGCTATTAACGTCAACATCACTCAATTCATCAGATTCCACACCTTGAAATTGAGAACTTATTGAATCTTGAACACTTTGAACTAAAAGTTGCAATTCATTATCTGCTTTGGAATTAATATCAATTCGCCTATTCCTGCGACGCTTTATTTCAGATGCTGGCAACATGGGAGAGGTAGGAGGCAAAGGAAAAACAGAAGACTCGGATTTTTCTCCTCCCATGGATTGTTCAGTGAACATAAGATGAAGAGAATTTTGCGAAAATGTGTCACAGTTAGTAACTTTACCATTACATGGTAGTTCAGAAACAGTTGCACTTAATGAGATAGAGTCAATTTTTTGATTATCTTCTCCATTTAAAGATTCCACTATTGTTTTAGTTATCAAATTCTTCGTTGAAGTAAAGTCCATTCTTTTGTAGTCTGATAAAATGGATTCTACTTTGGAATCAATGGAACTTTTGAATTTCATCTCAAGATTTTCTTGTATTAAAAGTGGTGCAGGATGTTCATCAGTACTTTTCCGCTTTTCAGTACAAAGTTGATTCTCATTGTTAGTCCATAATGGTTCATGTGGGGTCAGAATAGGTGGTGACGGAGTGGGAGAAACATGTTTAGTATGAGTATCATGTTTTCTGGATGCATCTGATAATTCAGTTCTATTATAATAATCTGATGGCATGAGACTGGTCGATGTTTGATTATCAATTGTAGAGTTTTGTGGAGGAGGTGGTAATTCACACTCTATTCTCAAAGGTGAATCACCTGATGATTGAATGCCACTGTCTGGAGAGACATTAGACAAAGAACTAGGTAATGTATCCAGGTCTATATTAGTGTTAGGCATGTTACACTGTGATGACATCTGATCCATGCACAAAAAATTAAAATCACATTCAACATTATTTTGATTTTTACAAGTTCCACTATCATCAACCCCCAAATGTTTCTGAGTATGTAACCCTATCCTGTTGATAGAGTTTATATTACATTCAACTTCAGCATTGGTCACTTTCAATACCTGCATCTGCACATCTGTGCTGCCTTCACTTTTGAAAACACCATCTTCAATGACAGCACAGTGTTCTTCTTCTACTTTGCGCCACATACTAAAACATTCTTGAAGAGGGCCATTTTTCTCAGCCTCTACAGACATTGTGTCATCTGAAGAAGAAATGGTGAAATAGTCTATCTCACCTACTTGCAATTTTTTATTGCGAGCACAATCTCCAATGAGTCTTTTACTCACACTGGATTTCTCTGATGGTCTTTCAGAATTAGAGAAGGAGTCTCGGGATGACTCTGTGCAATTTCGTGATGGTTTGCAGTTTAGTTGACATTTTGTAGATGTTTTTCTCAGCTTATTGCTCTTCCTTCTGCGGCAATGACCATATTTAGAAATGCTGCAACAGCTTTCGCTATCAGATGAACTGCAGCTAGAGCTGCTACTGCTGCTCGAGCTGCCAGATGAACTACTAGATCCACTTGAACTGCTACCACTGCTGCTACAGCTTGTGCTACTTCCACTGCTACTACCGCTGCTACTGCTGCCAGAAGAACCAGTGGAACTGCTGCTGGAACTGGAAGAGCTAGAGCTACCACTTGTACTGCAACGACGAGATGCCCTTGGAGCTTTGCATGGTGTGTATGGCCCCCCACAAGAAACTCTTGGGTCTTTTGTTTGAAGACATCTCTTCTAATGTTATATATGAATATATGAATCAAAATTATGTAAATTATCAAAAAATTTACAAATCAACTTTTATACAAAATACTCAAACTTGATTGTGAAAAAAAACATGAAAACTTGAAACTTGAGTTTAAATTTTTCATATACATTATTTATCATAATAAAAAATTTGAAACTGCAGATAAAGAAAATAACCTGTACATATTTTTTTTTTAAAAATCAGGAAATATTTGTCCAGTCTTAAATTATTACAAGTTAAATGAGAAAAATGAAAGGAATAAAATATGGTTAATGTACATTAAAATTGCATAGATTTTTTTATGTAATTAATTAATAAAAAATGCATATATAAATCAAAGGGCAAAACATTTCTAAATACTTCGGTTTATAATTAAAATATTAACACGATAAAATCTATAAAGTCCATTAAAGAAGATATAAATAAAAATACCAATATCTAATTACAAAATATGCAGATTAACATGAGTAAATCCAAGCACACCAAAAAGAACATATTATTTATATGTAATAAAATTGTAAATAATAAGCATCAACTTAAAAGAATAGCTATTTTAAGATAGTATTCTATTATCACATAAATCATAAGAAGGAATTATATAAAAGTAAAATGTGTATCTCAGAAAAAGAAAAAAATACTTTGTCTTTTCAGCCAGTAGAGTAGGTTATTTTTAATGTACCAATGAATATATGTAGTCCCATTAAAAAAATTAAGACTTTTATTTAATTATTAATACATGATTACTAAAATATTTTTCTTACATATACAACGTCTAATAGGCTTGTTAAGAACAAAAAATACTTCAGAAGATGAGAATCTTAAGTCTAAAATACAATTTCTTGTAAAATCGAGAAAAAAATAGATATTCATTGATCCTGGATGCCAAGATACAGAATTCATAAACTAATGAATTAGAAGCAGGAATGCAATAGAGATATAAGTAGGATAGTTTGTTAATTAGTGATAATTCTAAACATCAATAGACAATTTTCTATTTTATTGCAATTCATAGCATAATTAAAAAAAGTTGCCAAACAATTGAATTCAGTTGTAATGTAAACATATCACACAAATTCTGTTTTATAATTCAAATACGATTACATCTTAACCATAACAATTTTTTTTTTTTTTTTGTAATCAGAATTTATATCTTGGCTTTTTTTATAATCCATCATAAAATCAAGAAATAATTTTATATGTTTTGCTTAAATATAATTATTAAATATGCAAACCATCTCATTTTAAACTACATTTGCCTAAATATCCTCTCTTGTATATAATTCATTTTTACACTTGTTTTTTCCATTGATAACACTCGAGGGAAAAATTACAAACATTCTGAAAAAATTTATTCATTGCATAAATGTTATGCAATATAAGGTTTAAATACCTTTGTTTAGTTTCTGAAACACATTATAATTTCTTTCATATGATAAAAATTCTCCCAAATAAAAGTAAATGTTTAAAAGAATGAGAGAAAATATCTTTCCTAAAAAAAAAAAATTTGATAAGTTTACATTACAACTGAATCCAATTGTTTGGCCATGTTTTTTAATTATACTATAAATTGCAATAAAATAGGAAATTGCTATGTCAATTTTTCCTTCAATAATAAATAAATAAATTTCAAAATAATGCAAATGACATTTAATTATTGAAGAACTAATTTCTTTTCTTGTCTGCTTTTGATAGTACATTTTAAGCACCTAGTTTTGCAGAAATTAAATTGCATTTATTATCTATTTTTTATACATACATTTTTGTGGACGAACAATTTTCATTCAAAATAAATGATACTGTATCATCCTCTCCTGCTATTAAATACCAAATTTTTATAATGCTTATTGAACATTTAGTCATGCCAAATCAATATTACAATCGTTCTTCATATTCTTGAATAAAGGAAAAGAAAAGAAAGCTATATTCAAAGAATGTTTACAACTTCGGCACAAATGTACAAGTTTTTCTCTTCACAATTGTACTTTTGTATTTGATTGTACTTATAATTGTATTAATTATTTTTTTGTAATTGTACTTTTTATTACACTTTTGTTACATATTAGAAATGGAAATTTGTGAATTTAAGTTAAGGACATAAATTACTAAATTGTTTTACAATAAACAATAGCAAGAAAAAGATTAGTTTTATAGTTACAACAATAAATTTGTGTATTGAGCAAATATATTTGTGTAAATTGTAAATAAATAATTAGAAGCCATAATTTAAATTATGTAGAATTTTTCAATTACAATTTCAAAGTAAAGGTGTCTAAACGGCCTTTTTTAAAAAAATTATCAGATATAAATTAATGCTGGATAGTATTCTTATCACATAAGGTAGTAAAAATATACTGGTCACTCATATGTTTTTAAACAAGAAACAAAAATTAGATCCTATAGAAAAAATAAATGAATAACAATTTTATGAATTTAAAAAAAAGTTCTAGCTAATGCATAAATACAATTAATCATGCAATATTTCAGCAACTAGGTTTTTTTTTTTTAATTTATAGTTGCATTTTATATTTTCATGAATTACTTTATAATCAATAAAAATTGTCTTATTTATTGGTTCTGAGTAATATAAACATAATAACAATGATATTCTGCATTACTGCAGTTGAAATTTATCTCTTTTCTTAAAATTTCAAAGAAAGGGAGGAATACAAAATTGAAAAGAATTTTTAAAAATTATATTTGTGTACATGTAACATCAATACAACAAGTACTAATAAAAATTAAATTTACATGGTATTACATCTAGGAATAATCATTTGATGATAAGGCACTTTTATAGAAATTAAAAAAGGAATCTAAGCTAATACATACAACAAACATTTTTATTTGAAAAATTTAATGTTACAAAACTTCTTTAGATACATGGCAAAAAAAAAAAAAAAAAAAAAGGGGGAGGGGGCATTAAAGCAAAATTTAAATAAGGTGGTTCTAACATAATATCAGTAAATAAATTATTAAAAATGATAAAAATCATTGAAACGAAGGGTGAATTTAGTTGCATAAGTATAATGATATTATGATGTGGTATAGTTACAAAATAGCATAAAAATGAATAAAACATATTACCTTCTCAATTTTTCTATTGCAGTGCTGTTTTCTACTATTTAAGTCACCTTCATATGTGACTACTCTTGTCACTATATCTGGCTCGGCAGTTAAATGTTCTGAATCAGACAACGGAGGAGAGTCTATTGAATCATCCTCCTGGTCATATTCACCATTAGCTACATCTTTCTTTACTTTACGAGCTGCTATCTTTAACTTTAGGGGGCCATTAGCAAAATTACTCTCCTTGACAATGGAAAACTCGCGCTCAGCAGTCACAGAACTCTGGCTCGAGCCTCCCTCTTCTGAATCACTGCTGCTGCTGCAGCTGTCACTGCTGGACTCGCTGCAGCTCCTCGAACGCCACTTCTTGACCAGATGCTTCTTTGTTCCCTGGAGGTTCCTCATCGTGGAGCCGTACTCCACACCACGCTGGGTCAAGAGGCTCTGTGCCATCTTCACACATTCCTGCTCATTTCTAATTGGCTTCGGACATGAGCTTCCTCACTTCAGCAATGATGCTGGAAGCCCCTGCATAGCAAAAAAATTGACATTAAAAATACAGTATATTAGAATGATCCAGGAGTGGCCAGCCTGGAATATTTTTTCGGCCTGTAAGATTTATCACACTTTTACAAAATATATTTTATAATGGCAAAAGTAATGAAAACCAATGTATTAGAAAAATACATTATATGTGCATCCATATATTCAAAAATTAACTGTCGCAATTATGAGAAAAATTAACTTTGATTTTAAAATAATATTTTTGCGAATATATGACATCTTGGAACATCTCAAATAACAGCTTCTACGCTTCACATTAAGTGACCTCAGTGACGTAGTGACCATCCCTAGTAACGCTCAGTTGATTGTCAATAGCAGAGCAAACCAGACTCTCAATTCAAATTGTTAGCGCTTTTGGTTCAATTAACACCTGCGAATCTTTTTTTTCTAAAATGAAATTGACCAAACACAAAACACACTAAAATATAACGGATCCTAATCTGCAACACCCATTACAATGTGCAAATACCCAAATTGAGATTGCTTTGTGAAAGCTAAGTGAAAGAGTGGAGAAACAAATATCATGTTAGTAAAATAAATATTTTCTAATTTATTTCATTTCTCATTTATATTTATATGTTTTTTATATTTCATTTTTAGCGTTATATATTTCTTTACAATGCACATTTAGTATCATTGCTATTATATTATCTATGTTTGCATGTAAGAATAATATAAACACAAAAATAATAATGTTATGTTTCAATTTTTCACTCCAAAAATGTTTATAAGACATGTGACACCAAAAATGTTATATATTTTTTTATTATATAGACTTAACTTGAGTGTTTTGCCTGTAAATGAATATAAAATAATAGCGAAGAACAGTTTTCTCCAATAAAAAAAATATATAATGCTTTTGGTCTACATCATAGGTGCCAAACTTTAATAAACAAAAGTTACATTTTTAACATTACATATTTTATTTAGCTATATTTGAAATTATATATTTTGATATTTATGAATTTTTTGCTTTGATTAAATACAACTAATGTGATAAATAATTACAAATAGCAATTTAGTCTCCATAGCTATTTTATACTTTTAAAATTAATAATTCATTCAGCACGTATTACTTACTTAAATTTAATAAATGCAAGTGCTGTGAATGCTAATTTAATAAATGTGAGGATACATTTAATTCATTTATAAACATATAAATTTAGAGAGCAATAACCAAATTAAACGTTTACATGAAATCTTGGTAGCAATGCATATTTGGCATGTACTGCCAACAGAAAAGCTTGATGGTAAATATGCAAGAACCTAAAAATATGAAATTTTAAATAAAATTATGGTTCTATAGCGCATTCTTTTAATTCATGAATAATATTTTGTACAAGCACACGATACAACATTGTTTATATTCTGCATGTAAGGTGTGAATCACTGTAAACAGGTAGTCAACACACATATTAGAATTTTTAATTTAGTGTACATATTACCGAAACTTTAATATGTGTTTATCCAAAAATGAATAACAGAGCAATTTCTTTTTTTATGATTCTTGTATTTTGTAACCAAAAATTAAAAATTGCATGAACTTACTGCCTTTATAACAACAATAACAAATGCATGGGCTATTTTTTCATTCGCTAAAAACACACACTTTTTAAAAATTATAATTAAAAACTGAAAGATCTAGCAAACGGGTCTTTAATCATGATAGATGAGCGCTGATATTCCGTGATTATTATATTTTTTCTTCTCATAAACAAAAATAGTCACTTCATAAAAGTTTCGGTTACTTTAATCGGTGCCTAGGTTTACAAACACGCCGTTGTAAGTTCACTGGCCAACTTGTCATGTGAACAGAATGAAATAAATACCATGAAGAAATTTATAGGACTTACACATCATGAATCCTTGAATTTTTATAATATTAATTCATCAATTTTCTTAATTTTTTCTTAGATGTTTTCTAACCATAGGATACAATTTCATAATAAAAACAACTGCACTACCAATCAACATGGCGGGAAACAGTTGATTTCCAATAAATACAAATGACATGTTTAAAAATGCGGTATTTGTCCAAGATATGGTTATTAAAAATTATAGATAAAATTTACATGAAAAAATAAAGTGATTGTTTTTTGTTAATTTAAACGATTAATTTTTCGCATTTTCTGCGGAGTTTTTGTATTCGAAACTTGCACAAAATGGCGATTAATTATTATGCCACATAATTTCTTTTAAAAATAAACAGAAAGTAAAGCATGCATATGATGTTCATAATGTGTTATATAATATTCATAAAATTGAATGTTTATTCTTTATATACATATGGAATACAAAATATACATGTACCTATTTTTAATGAAAACATGGACGCCTACAAAAAAAAAATTAAACGTTGTCATGATGCCAAATTCGAATCAATTAATTTCTTAGCATGTGACCTAAACTTATAAACTTCAACATAATGTGATTTTATTCGATTTATAAATAAAAAATACGTATATACAATTTCAATTCTTCATATTTTAATTGTAACAAATTCAATTTTTAACAAAATGTTGTTTTTCTTTACATAAAAAATTAATAAATCCTACTTATTAGCATAGAAATTCTAAAACTACCAAATACAACAAATTAATAGAACATATTTTATCATTGAAACAAAAACTAAACATTTTTTTATTTTGTTTGACTTGCTTTTTTGGCAGGTTATTTATTATAATGACAATAAAATGCATAAATTATAGAAGTGTGCTACAGAAATAAATGTCCGCATGTATTTTTATTCAATAAAAAATATTATATCGTTTTTGACCTGTAATCGTTTTGATGCGTACTTCATTCTCCGATTCCAAAAAGAAGAACCCTTTTTAGTTTAGAATCACTGTAGTTTATTTTGATAGCTTCAGAATCGCTCTTTTCTTTCAAGGTCGCTCCAACGCAGAACTTCGAAACGATATAGTTTTGGTTTGTTTATAACTCTGCCCTCCCCTTTCCTTTTCTTTTTCTCTTCAGCCAGCCAGAAGTTTTCGTGGTTTCGTAACGGTTATTTTTTTTTAACTCCTTTTAATTGCCACAGTTCTTATTTTTAAAAACTTTTGTGAACTATTATTTTAAATTTTATATTTACTAACCTTTTTACTACAGTAAATTCTCTCCGAGCGTGGGCTCGTTTAATATTCTTTCTTTAGCTCATCTTTTGGATTTAAAATTTGTTTTTTAATAATAATTATTGATATGGAGGTACGGGAAATTCCCTGGTACTCCAACTAAACACCTACCGTTACGTTACGTTACGTAAAAAATATTATAATATTAATAAAAATACTATTAATTCTAACTACTTCTCTATTATTAATAATGATACTATTAATTCTAATACTAATTTTGGTGTAACAGAAATGTTGACGAAAATTTTTAATAACTTTTTCTAATTTAATATATTGATGAGTGAATAATAACATTTTTAAATGTTGGTAAAATGATAACAGTATCTATAAATGAATTTAGAGTTGTGAAAAGACGTTTTTATATTAGTATTTTATATCATTAATTCTTGTTTATTAAAACGCGATAAATAACATTTTTTTTTTAATTTTTTAATAATTAAAAAATTAATAGCATATCATACATATTTATTTATTTATATGATTTATTTTATGTATTTTTTTTTTCTATTTGCTCATTTATGGAAGTAAATAAAGACATTTGAATTATAAAATTGCTATTATTATTAATATTTTAGATCCTTTAAAATCATTAAAAATTGTGCGATATTTATATAACATAATGATTTCAAATGCTTGTGTTTACAAACTACATAATTCATTCATAACGTTTTGAAGAAAACTGTTTTAGTTTCCATTGATTTTATTTAAAAAATTACTACTTTCTTGATAGAAATATATAATTTAATTTATTTTTCATTTATATTATGTGACTTTTAAATTAAATTATTGGTACAACTCAAAATAATTTTACAGTATTATAATTAATAAAGAAATGGACTTCATATTTGGTGGCACCAAATACAGCTTTAGCACTTTTTTAATACGCTTTTATTAGTTTCACCTGTATGTTTGTTTGTATGTAACTGACTCTTTGGGGCTCGATTTTGCCCTACTTTAAGTGATCAGATTTAATTTAATCATAGTAGACTTATCAAGGACCGACGACAATAAAATATTTTGATAAGTTTATTATCTCATCATGATTAGGATCACCAGGATTAGTGATGAAAACACACAGCCTTTGAAAAGTCATCTTGATCGGGAAATCACTTTTTCCCCTGGAGATCTGTTTCTCCTCATACACACTATTCAAGCTGCATGTATGATATTTTTTATTGTATCATATTTTAAACTAACTCTGCATTTCGGAATGAAACTAGTAAAAAATTATAACGATTGATATCGAGCACCGCGCGCTTTTAGAACAGTGACACTAATTTTCTCGTCAGTAATTTTATTCTTATGTTAACAATTATTTTTTACTTTTTAGTTTGATTAACTCTAAAAGCGAGTTTTTTAGTTTTTTTAAACTATTAATTTATTTCTTCTCAGTTCACTACTCATTACTTTAGCTTTAGCTCACTACTTTAGCTACCATCTGATAGAATGGTGTGCCAAATCTGTTTTTGTTTTTGCATAAAAATATTTTTGTTTAATTCATATTTTTTTTCTTTTAATGCAATTCGTTACTAATCCCAAATATTAGTTTTAAAATAAGTAAAATTTGAATGGTTTATTTCAAATTACCAAGACGATACAAAGAGTTAAAAATGCCAATAAAAAAAAAGCTTTGATTTCTTTTGCAATTAAATAAATTGGTTGTTTCTTTTAAACCAGACACTGTTAACAATAGATTGAACTTTTAAAATTCTACACGAAGAGGATCTAATACATTTTTAAATTTAGATAAAGAATTTATATTTATATCTGCATTATACTCAACTCAGTTTTTACACGATTTTGATTTATAACACTATTAATCTAATTCTCTTTCTACGCGACTTATTTTGATTTAAGAAGATCGATGCAAAGTCTAAAAAGAAAATTTTGCTTTTAGTTTTATTTTTGTAACTGCAACATTGGAGACATGGAATATAATGCGATTTCCATTTGTATTAATTCCCCTAATTTTTAATACGCTTTTATTAGTTTCTCCTGCATGTTTGTTTTGTTTGTATGTACGTAACTGACTTTTTGGGCTCGATTTTGCCATACTTTAAGTGATCAGATTTAATTTAAACGTTGTAGACTTATCAAGGACTGACGACAATAAAATATTTTGATCAGTTTATTATTTCATCACGATTAGGATCGCTAGGATTAGTGATTAAAACACACAGCCTTTGAAAAGTCATCTTGATCTGCACGTCATTTTTCCCCTGGAGATCTGTTTCTCCTCATACACACTATTTAAGCTGCAAAGAAACTTTTACAGACATCTTTCAGACATTCAAATCTACCTGGGACAGCGGCACAACGGATAACGCGCCTGACTGCGGATTAGGAGATTCCCTGTTCGAATCCTGGCTGGCTTGATATATTCGTATTTAGCCTTTGTTTTACTCACAATTAAATTATTGTAAGAACCAGTCCTCCGTACCGGGACCTCATTTAAATATTATAGTTAAAAAACATGCTTTTAGAGTTAATCAAACTAAAAAGTAAAAAATTAATTAATAGTTTAAAAAAACTAAAAAACACGCTTTTAGAGTTAATCAAACTAAAATGTAAAAAATAATTGTTAACATAAGAATAAAATGACTGACGAGAAAATGAATGTCACTGTTCTAAAAGCGCGGGGTGCTCGATATCATTCGTTATAATTTTTCACTAGTTTCATTCCGAAATGCAGAGTTAGTTTTAAAATGTCATACAAAGCACCCCACGCTTTTAGAACAGTGACATTCATTTTCTCGTCAGTCATTTTATTCTTATGTTAACAATTATTTTTTACATTTTAGTTTGATTAACTCTAAAAGCGTATTTTTTAGTTTTTTTTAAACTATTAATTTATATAGCTGAATTGCGACCATTAACTCTGAACGCATGTTAGAAAGTTTTTGTCCAGAATGTATTAAAAACAAAGATTCCGTCCTGATGCTGCTTTATCTCAATTTATCCAAATGTGTGAATTACTGCAGATAGCAGAATTTGACAAAATTGAAAATGAAACATTTATAAAGGAACTACCCTAAAACTTGAAATTCTTGAATTCATTGAACATGACGGCTTGCAAATTCCATCTTACTTTTGGAATAAAGTATAAACATAACTTTCTTGCTTTTTCTTTAATTTAATACATATTTTATAATTAAATAAGTGAAATGAAATACATTTAAAATTGGGCCTAGAATGGGGAATTTAGAATTAAAGAATGAGAAAAGAAATTATAATCACAATAAATTTATTACGTTAGCAAACAAATTGAATTTCTTCTTGAAATTTTTACACACCGTTAACATGAAAACTTCCCATTCAATTTATCAATTTTTCATAGGGGACAATTGGAAATTGATTTCGAGATGCAGATGCCGGTATTCATTAAAAATACTTTAATGTATCGTCTAAATCAGGGGTCTCCTAACTTTCCAGCCTGAGGGCCCTACTGTTTACTCCAGTAAGTACCAAGGGCCAAAACCGTTTTAATTTTTTGCCATTATCTATAATTTCTAGACTAGTCGCCGAGTACGCTCTCTGAACGAGCATACGCTTGCTAAATTGTAGTTTGGAGAGTTATAAGAAATGTTCCACTGATGCAATTTGATAATTTACATAAATTTGCTCGTGGGCTGTTTTCTGTTTTTGGTACTACTTACTTGTGTGAGAAAACATTCTCCAAAATGAAGTACACAAAGAATGTGTACAGATCTAAGTTAACCGATGAGCATCTTAAATCTCTTTTAATAATTGGTACAAGTAAAATTGATCCACAACTACAAATTATTGTCAATGAAAAATCACAATTACATAAATCTCATTAATAATTTTTTACAAGTGGATACTCCGCGGTTTCATTGGCGTTCATGATATATGCATTCCAAACATCGATATACATACATATGCGATACTTTTTACCCCAACATAACTAACGATGGCAACCGCGGGATGTTCACTAGCTTATAATGTTAGTGGGATTCATTTCAATTATTTGTTAGATGTTATGCTTCAGTTAAATTTTCTGCGTATTATGCTTGCCATTAAGCTTTACCTAGCAAGTAAATAAAACCGAGTTATTATCATTCTGTATTTTTTTTTATCCAACTTATTACAGCAACAATAAGCTATTCGCTGTCGCGGGCCGGATTTGGCCCGCGGGTCGTAGTTTGGAGACCCCTGGTCTAAATGATTCATTACATATTACTCAATGATTGATTTTTATAGATTTGGCAAATATGACGTCCAAATTACTCTGTCATGTGCAATTTATTTTGTGTGAATGATTGATTTAAAGTTGAAATAGTTCGGTCAGTTTAAGAACCCTGGTATTTGTAAATGTTTACAATATCCATCAGAGATTTTGTATTGAAAGCAGTGTTTCGTTTCGATTACTCTTTTTTCGACATCTGCTCTGTCCTATGACAGAATTAACGCCAAAACTGGGCGACGAAAAAAACGCCTAAAACACGCAAAGGGGTTTCTTAAATTTAAATGTATTATATTGAATCACTTGCTAACATTTGAGTAGTATTGTTATTGTTTGGTTGATAGGAGATTTAGGATAGGATTCTTTTTTTTTTGCCGTTAAGTTGGAAGTTATTAATAGTCTGTTATTACTAAGAAATTTCCAATATTAGATATAAAAATATTGAAAATGTTTTGGCAACAGTGTTTTTAAACGTTTTATTCGCCTGCGCAAATCGTAAGTAGATACTCAAATCGAAACTAAATGCATCGTAAACACCTAAAGAAATTTTTTTTATAAATAAGTCGGGGGAGAAAATCAAGCAAATCTTTAAAAGAGACTGCTTACTTCTTTAATGACAGACGACAGTATTATACCGAGAGATGTATTGTGTATGCGATAGATGTGACGTCACAGAAAATGCACGCGCTTTTGACTGAACCGTCTTAGAAGATTTTTGATTGATAAGAGAGAAAATTTCTTCCTTTTTTTTCCGCTTGTTGGTAAGATAAAGCATAAAATCTTTTTGCTGGCAACATCAGAGTGCTGAAATGGAACAGGTTGTGATTGTTGATACAAAATAAAGATATGATATTTTAGTAATTTGATTTTTTTTTTTTTTTTCCAATTCTTAAAAATTTATCTTAGTAAAGGAAATTATTTTTATGCATTTATTTATTTTGTAATTTGTGTGTGTATTGTATGTATATATGTAAAGAACACAACACAAAAACCAAAGTAAAATTGAAGTGTCTCACATACAGCCTAAAAAAAAAAAAAAAAAAAAAAAAAAATCGAATATTTTTCTCTCTGTCTGTGTCTTTCTCTATATTTATATATATCAGAGATAGAGAGAAAGATATTCGATTTTTTTTTCCTACAGTTGAAACATGTTTGTAAAAAGTTCATTTCTTAAAAGGAATTTAGTTTTTTAAATATGTTGAACATTTAAACCTTATTTTAACATTTTAACTTTATTACGAAACATTTTAAACTTTATTATATTAATTTGACGACTTTTAAATGCTTAATTATTTTTGCAATTACCATTTCATTTTGATACAACTAATAGAAAAAAATTCAAAAGTCCTCTATTTGAAAAATTCGAAATACCTGAATACTTTAAGTTGAATTTAAAAATTTCTGCTAATCACATATTGTTAATACAAAAACATTTTGAATAAAACTGATGTTTTAATAATAATTTTAATACTAGGGGATTTAATGTAGAAATAGGCCGAAAAGGTTTCATAGTTTTCCAATGCCAAAAAGTTTATTTTTATTGATTATTCTTATTGTCAGGGAATATTACAAACAGAGAAATAAATCATTTACCATGGAATTTACCAAGAAGGACTTAGAGCAGCATATTCCAAGTTGTATTCTCTCATCATCATCATCATCATCAATAGCATGACAGTCCACAGTGGGCTAAGGCTTTCCTTTGAAGAGATTTCCGTGCATTCTTCTGGGTAACAATGGTCCTCCTATTCTTAACCTTTAGTGCAGCAAAATCATTTTCAACTGTGTCTATGCATCGCAACTTGGGTCGTCCTAAGTTATATTCTTTAAACAGTCAATAAATGTTCAAATGAAAAATTGTCAAGATCAGTGAGAACTTGGTAGGGTCACGGCAAGTTTAAGAATGTTTCAATGCTGTCTAATAATGCATTGATCATAAAATTCTTTATCTAATTATTTTTTTTAATTGGTGGACTTTGTGTTTCACTTATGTATACAATGAATGGCCCAAAGATAAGTAGTGGAGTTATTCTAATTCCCTTCGGAGGGATTTTATTGAGTATTTCCGCCATGTATGTATGTTATATTTGAAAAACACGGAAACTTCCACCAGACAGTCTGGCTGTCAATACGAAACTCTTGCACACGTTTTCACGATTTTCGTTAGTTTTCTCGTTTTTGGAAGCAGTGACTGCAACATATGCCTCCAGCTTGCATATGTTTCCAATAGGCCACGAGTTAGGCTATGACAAAGGTTGTAACTGGAATTTTTTGTCATAGTCGAAAGAACATAGGCAAGAAAAGGTTTATCACATTCTGTAAAAATTTATGCATTTAAATAAATTGCTACAATTTATGTATATATATATATATATATAAAAAGAAAGAAAGTAAGAAAAAAGCATTCATTTATTTGCCCCTAAAATTGTGCTTTACTACAAAAAAAAAAAATAACTGCTGTTAAAATAAAATATAATCTCAAAATTGGCTTCTCTGTTAAGAAAAATAAGTACTTGACAACATTTTTTTTATCATATTTCATTATATTTTTTATGCATATAAATATTTCAGTTCTTTTAATCTCTTTATTTTTGCTATGAAGGTAAAGGAAATTTTTTGTGCAGTGCATGTTATTTTATGACTTCGCTATACAGACTGATTGTGGCACTTACAATAAGTCTCTCATCCACTGTCTTTTGTTTTTTGCGTTTTGCACCATTTTCTGTAGTTTCCTTCTACATATATATTAATTTACTTTAATTTTTTTTTTTTTTTTTATGTGTGTGCGTTATTTTTTAGTGCCCTATTAATTCTGAAGCACATTTTATATCAAGAGCGGTTGTTATTAAGCTTTTGTTATATGACCAGATTATGTTTTTGAAAATCCATTTCTCCATTTTCTCTCTCTTTTCCCCCCGACTAACTATAAAGTACATGAAAATCTATATATAGTGACACTATCATAATTTTGTTACTCTGTTACACAAACTGATAGTTTTTCAAAAAAGCACTTTGACTATTCGTTTTTCATTTGTTCTTGTGTCTGTCTGGTGTATATATATATATATATATATATAGTAATATAAGTAGTAATAACACGAATAAGTATATAGTAGTAATATAAGTGTAATAACACGAAACAAAAATAAAAAGAGAATAGATTCTTATTTTCATGTTCGTTATGTTTTCATGTCATTTTGGTTCTTTTATGTTTCCCATATTGCAAATCATTATCATATTATTATATGGAAATACAATTATAAAAAACAATCTATCTCATCTTTGTTATGAATTCATATTATTATACATAAATTTTTCATAATATAAATATAAATATTATATATATATATATAAAATCCCTAATAGAAAGTAAAATAGAATTTGGAGGATGACGTTAAATTTCGATAAATTCATTAAACTTCTTTTTTAAGAGCTTACAATTATATTACACCAGGACCTACAGTTTAAAGTGGACTCCGAACCACTACAAGCATCCATGGCCCCGCCGGGTCTCGAAACCGAAACATGTGGCACCGAGCGCCAGAGAGCTAGTCACTTGGCCATCAAATCCCGTAAAAGAATCAGTATTATTAGAATAAAATAACTTCTTCCTTTGGAATTTTTTATATTTAAACAATTTTGAATAAGAAAAGATGCACAAATTACAGAACATCCTATCTTACTTTTTATCCATTTCACTTTTTACATGTAGTTTTTTATTGTTCTGATTTTGATGAAAGATTAGAATAGGGAACGTGGTCTAGTTATAGTTTTATAAATTAGTAAATATTCAAATATTAGAACAATATTTAATTCAATGTTTTCTATTTTATTGTAGACTAGAAGATTATATCTTTTGTCAATAACAGTTCACTACAAGTCTCGGTAGAAGATCCTTATTTGCATTATAGTTTATATTTTATCTCTGTTATTATGTTCCGCTTTAGTATACCATTGTATAAAACATATATGATTGTTACTAAATAAACGTCGGTTATAGCAAGCATTTATAGGGATTAACACACACACAAAAAAAAAGATCAATAAAAAGGATTTGACTAATCACTTATGCTCTTGGTTGTTATAATAAAAATCGTACCGAATATTGAGACCAAATTATTGATATGTAATATCACACATGAAACTCATTATTTGTAACATTTATTTTTTATTATATGTATCCTTCTCTTTTTGTTCAACCTGTGCCTTTATATATCGGTTTGATTTTACACATATTTGTTAACAAGCATTTTTAGGCATTAATACAAAAAATAAATAAATAAATAAAATAAAAAGATCAATAAAACGCTTTTAACTGAGCACTTATGCTCTTGATTATTATATTAAAAATCGTATCGAATACTAAACAAAATTAAAGTTATGTAGTATCATGCTTGAAACTCTTTATTTATTACATTATTTATTGTTTATTTTACATAAAAAAGTATAAATAGCCTAGATAACTTTAAAAAAAAAAGTTTTTCTCTCTCTCTCTCTCTTTGTTCAGCCCGTGCCTTTACATGTCGGTTTGGTTTTACACATATTAGTTAGCAAGCATTTTTAGGCATTAATATTTTTAAAAAAATGATTAATAAAATAAAAATCGTACCCAATGCTGAAATAAAATTAAAGTTATTTAATATCAAGTCTGGAATTTATTTGTTACGTTATTTATTTTATTATATATATAAAAAAATAATACTCAATTTTTTTTTTTTTTAAAGTTTCTTACTCTCTTTTTTTTTTTTTTTTTTTTCGGTCCATGCCTTTACATGTTCGTTTTGTAAACAAGCTTTTTTAGGAATTAATACAAACAAAAAGATAAATAAATAAAAAAATTAAAAACCATTTAACTAAGCACTTATACGCTTGATTATTATAATAAAAATGGTACAGAATACTGACACCAAATTAAATTTTTGTAATATCATGCATAAAACTCTTTATTTGTTACATTATTTATTTTTATTGTATATATATACATATATATATATGGATAAACTAGATAATTAAAAAAAAATGTCTCTCTCTTTTTTTTTGTTCAGTCCGTACCTTAACATGTCGGTTTGGTTTTACACATATTTGTTAACAATCATTTTCAGGCATTACTATATATATATAAAAAAATATCAATAAAAAGCGTTTGAAAAGCTTATGCTCTTGATTATTATAATAAAACTGGTACAGAATACTGAAACCAAATTAAATTTATGTAATTTCATCCATGAAACTCTTTATTTAATACATTATTTATTTTTATTATTTTATTATACACACACACACACATATATATATATATTTAAAAAATATAAATAGCCTAGATAATTAAAAAAAAGTTTATTTCTCTCTCTCTCTTTTTGTTCAGTCCGTGCCTTTGCATGTCGGTTTGGGTTTACACATAATTGTTAACAAACATTTTTAGGCATTAATACAAAAAAAAAAATAATAATAATAATAATAATAAATAAATGTTGAACTAAACACTTATGCTCTTGGTTACTGTGATAAAAATCATATCGAGTTCTGAAACCAAAATAAATTTCTGTAATATCATGCTTGAAACCATTTTTTTGTTACATTATTTATTTTTTTTATTATATATATATATAAATTATTTATTATAAATATATAAAAAAATATGATAAACTAGATAATTTTTTTTAAAAAGTGTTATCTCTTTTTCTTTTTTTTTTTTTTTTTCTCATTAATACTAAAAAAAATATCAATAAAAAGTATTTGATTTAGTGCTTATGCTCTTGGTTATTATAATTAAAATGGTAACGGATACTGAAATCAAATTAAATTTATCTAATATCATACGTTTTTATTTAACTCTTTATTTGTTATATTTTTTTTTTATTATATATATATCCATAAAGAAATATGGATAAACTAGGTAATTTTGAAAATAAAAAGTTTCTTTCTTTCTCTTTTGTGCAGTCCGGGCCTTTACATGCCTGCACATCCCTGAACAAAAGCAGCGCCATAAAATCCTTATCTACACCTTCCATTTATCTCTTTTCAGCAAAAGAGCAGATGACTGTCCTAATTTCTTCTTTCAGTTGGGATTCGCAGCCATAAAACGAACTGCACCTGTCCGTACCGGTCGAATTGGAAGCGTCCTAAAAAGGCCCCTGAAATTGCGCTCATAACGACTCCTACCCCCGTTTCGGCCCCTGGCGAAAAGAATTGTTGACCCCAGCAAATTGTTTCTAAGAATGCGGTCAATATTGTTTAGCTGTTAAATATTATAGAAAGAGAGGATTTCGTAACATTAATTTCATTTCAAAATGCTTTCAAAAATTATCAAAAGGGACTCCCGAGTCGATCATTCTGTTGCAATTTTTTAATTCGCATTATTAAGTTTCACTCAAACAATAATTCAGTGAGAAATTTCAAAATTTTGATTTCTTTTAATTGTAAGTGTATATATATATATATATATATATATATATATGTATATATATATATATATATATACGTGATAATAAAAAAAACAATTAACTTTCACCTTTTTTTTTTTTCCTGCGGAATAACTTTAGAAAGATATAATATACAATTTGAAATATTATATATAAAATAGAAGTTAAATAGGACCCTGATGGCCGAGTGAATGGTGCTCGGTGCCACAGGTTTCAGGTACGAATCCCGAACAAATTTCGGGTTCGGCGATGGTGCCATGGATGTTTGTAGTGGTTTGGAATCCACTTTAAAGCGTGGATCCCAGTAAAATAGGACTGTAGAGCGTTAGGCATGGGCCTGAATTTCTAGCGCTCTGGCTTTCGGTACCATAGGTTTCGTTTTCGAGTCCTGGCGGTGCCATGGATGTTTGTAGTGGTTCGGAAACCACTTTAAACCGTACGTCCCGCTATAATAGGATCGTAGAGCGTTGCGGGGGCATTGTTACTCCGCGTCCGGGACTTATCTTCAAGTTACACGCTCCCACTGGGTAAAGCAAAGTGAGTAACGTCTGTGCAGCGCTTGCCTTAAAGCATCCAAGACAGCTGTCTAAGTGTTTGCCAGCTGCATTAGGAACAAAAAATTATTCTTAAATATTGACTTTAATTTAATTTTTGTAATTCAATCCATTATGTTTTTAAAATTACATTTACATGCGCGAATAATAATAAAAAAACAATATAACAAATAATAAATATAACTAATAAATACATATAATAAATAATAAATATAATATAACAACTCCTACCCCCATTCTGGCCTTTGGCTAAAAGAATTGTTGACCCCAGCAAATTCTTTCTTAGAATGCGGTCAATATTATTTAGCTGTTAAATATTATAGAAAGAGAGAATTTTGTAGAGTTAAATTCTTTTCAAAATGCTTTCAAAAATTTTCAAAAGGGACTTTGTATCTTAGGAATCGATCATCTTGACACATTTTTACGATTGATCATTTTTCATTTATTTTTACGACTTTTATAATATTAAGTTTATATTAATCATTAAGTAATATATAATCATTAAGTTTAATTCATTTCAATGTAAAATTTCATGTTCTCTAACAACATTCAGTGAGAAATTTAAAAAAATTGATTCTTAAGTATTAATTTTAATTAAAATAAAATAATTGATTAAATTATAAAAATTAAATTAAAATTTTTGGAATTTAATCAATTATTTTATTTTTAAATTACATACATCATCATCATCAGCGGCGCAACAGCCTCATGGTGGGCCAAGGCCGTCTACCTACTGGCAGATTTCTGGGTAGATGTTTTTTTGTTTTTACGGGGATACGGTTGTCAGCATTACGCCTAGCGCTCTACAGTCATATTAGACCAGAAGACCTACGGTTTAAAGTGTATTCCGAACCACTACAAACATCCATGGCACCACCTAGACTCGAACCGGAAACCTGTGGCCCCGAGAGCTAGTCACTAGGCCATCAGGCCCCACATATAAATGCACATGATAATAAAAACTCAAATAACTCTACCCCCCTTTTCCTTCCTTTTTTTTTTTATTTTATTTTTATTTATTTATTTTTTTTTTTTTTTTTTTTTTTTTTTTTGAAAGATATAATGTACAATTTGAATTTTTATATAAATAGGAATTAAGTAGGAGCCTAATGGCCGAGTGACTGTCGCTCGGTGCGACAGGTTTCGGGTTCGAGTCCCGGAGGTGTCATGGATGTTTGTAATGGTTCGGAATTCACTTTAAACCGTAGGTCCCTCGTCCAATAGGACTGCTGAGCATTAGGCGTAAGATAGACAACCCTACTCCGTAAAGAAGAAAACATCTCCTAATATCCGGAAATCTACCAATAGGCAGACGTCCTTGGCCTACCAAGCTGTTGCGCCAATGAAGAAGTTAAATAACATATTTATTCTGTAAACCTAAGAATATATTTATTTTTATATCATATATATTAATTAGCTAACACATATTTTTTTAAATAAATATACACCAAAAACAGTTTAATTTTTCAGTATTTATCATGCTATATATATGCTGATCCTATTAACTTAACTGAGATTCACTGAATAAATGTGCATAAGTAAAACATTAATGCACAATTATATAACTCTATAGTGATAACCTTTTTAAAAAATCTTGCAGAAAAATGTGCACATCTTAAATTTACAAAATCCTGCTTAAAGGTGCCCGACTCGCGGCTCAGTGGCAACGTGCGCCGCTGTTGAACATTAGGGCGGGGTTAAAATCCACTGGCGGCATTGTTGTAGACACTGTTTCAAAAAACGAGGAGACTCGATGACGTTTGGGAGGCTTAGCATCTTGCCTCGCGAGTCGGACTACATGCTGGGAGTTTTCCGGGGTTTTCTCCATACGCTATGCAAATGCATTGTAGTTCCCCCTAAAAGTCCTCCCGGAAAGCGCTGCCCTCTTTCTTCAGCGACGCAGAGCCATGTCAGACTTCTACCTACGGGTGCTCCATCACAACAGAAGCTGGCCCCTTTACCTCAACTCCTTAGTAGACTACTCACGGGATGTTCGTCTCCATGCTGGGGGAATCCCATCGTGCCGGACACGGAGGATTAGTCACAACAACCACAAGACCAGAATAATGAGCGTCCTTCCTTTTTGTTAAAACATCAATTTTTTGAAGATGAAAAAACTACTATGTCCCCTTAAATATTTAAGTAATATTTATATTATGTGAATCATCATCATAACTGGCTCGACAGCCCATTGTGGGCCTTGGCCTTCTTTAAAATATCCAGCCAGGCTGTTCTCCTCTTGGCCGTGGACCTCCAGTTTTTTTTTTTTTTATCTTAATAACATTAAAATCAGAGTCTAAACAGTCGACCCATCTCTTTTTCGGTCTTCCCCTTGGTCGCTGTCCAAAAGGGGTTACATTGAAAACCTTCAAAGCAGCTCTATCCCTTTCCATTCTCATGAGATGACCGGCCCATCTCATTGTGTTCAGTTTAATAATTTTTAGAATGTCAACATCTCTAAAAAGTTTGTGAAGTTCAAAATTGTATCTTCTTCGCCAATTTCCATTGTCATTGATACCACCAAGAATAGTTCGTAGCACTTTTCTTTCAAAGATTGCCAACATTTTCTCTTCTCTTGCTGTTAGTGACCCTGTTTCAGGCGCATATGTTAACACTGGTCTTATGAGAGTTTTGTACAGTAAAATTTTAGTTCTTTTTTTAATCAGGTGGGATCTTAATTGGCTTCTAAGACCAAATAGGCAGTGATTGATATTATGTGAATACTGAATGATTAAAACAGTTTAAAGGAAGTGCAGTAGTCCTGGATCCTTCCTTATATCGCTCATATGGGAATATGAAGAAAAAGTGCGATATAAGGAGTGGCTTTTATGATTACCGCCCCCCCTGCCAATTAAAAAAAGGAACGCGATGTATCAGAAGAGCAATGCAACAAAGCCCCCTCCGTCGAGAAGATATTGCATTAATTAATTAAAACAATTGTTATCAAACAACAAACTATTAAAAAATATTAGACATTATTATTTATTTAAGATAATCTATAAAAATTAAATAATAATAATAATGTAAATCTAATCCTAATGCAGCTGGTAATACAGAGAGTTATCTTTATGCCATAATCAAGGGTTGCACAGCTGTTACTCTTTTAGCACCCCACAAGGGGCACGTGTAGCTTGAAGATATGCTACTGACGCAAATAACACAGACTCCAGACATTGCTCTTTTTGATTGCCACTTCATCCAATCAATGACACATGTTCTGTTTCAGCAATCTGCATTCTTTTGAAAAAATCAAAAATTGCCTTAATTCGTTGATCACCTCAAAACACAAATCGTTCATTCAGCGATGATTTCGTCTTTTATCAGAGAGATAGTAATAAGTAGTACATAGGCGATTGACATTACTTTGATCGATGCATTAATTACTCTTTAAAAAAAATAAATATCTTTTTTGTAGAAAAAACCAGCATGGATTAAGTTTAATGCCTAATAGTATCATTAAAAAACTAAATATAAATTTTTAGACAAATTTTACGATTTCTTTATATTTTTAAAAAATAATCCATGTCTAGTATTCAAAAAGAAAAATACTTTCACTTGACATGGTTTTAGATAACATATTTTTTTTATATTTATCTGTTAAATATCTGCAGTATCAATGGCGTGAATGACCTCAGTTCAAGCACTTGATGAATGATCTGAGGTTAAGTGCCTGGCATTTTTTATTGAAAATTCCACATTTCATTTTAATAGTTTTCATATGTTAGTGATGCATATAAAAGGCATAATACTATAGTAAATCTAAATCTGAAGGATTTTGTATTATTGAATAAATTAAAGAAAATTCATAGTTTAAAAAGATTTAACCATATATATAATAATAATGATAAAAATATAAAATAATTTGCTTGGCCGATATACAAGTTACCCCCAAAATTTATAAATTTAGAATCAAAAAATTATAAAAGTTAGCATTTAATTTAAGAACAAAGCGCATAAGGTCAATAATAGTTTAAAAAAAAAACACGCTTTTCGCGTTAATCAAACTAAAAAGCTAAAAATAATTGTTAACATAAGAATAAAATGACTGACGAGAAAATGAATGTCACTGTTCTAAAAGAGTGGGGTGCTTTGTATGACATTTTTAAACTAACTCTGCATTTCGGAATGAAACTAGTGAAAAATTATAACGATTGATATAGAGCACCCCACGCTTTTAGAACAGTGACAGTACAATTTTATTCTTATGTTAACAATTATTTTTTACTTTTTAGTTTGATTAATTCTAAAAGCGTGTTTTTTAAAACTATAATTTATGCTTTACTTTTTTTAAACTATAATATTTAAATGAGGTCCCGGTACGGAGGACTGAAACTATCGTTCTTGCAATGATTTAATTGTCAGTGAAACAACGGCTAAATGCGAATAGGTCGAGCCAGCCAGGATACGAACCGAGAATCTCCTGATCCGTAGGCAGGCGCGTTATCCGTTGTGCCGCTGTCCCACGTAAGTTTGAATGTCTTTACTGAATACTTTCATTCTACATGGGTTAAATTGCTCTTCATAAGTTAAAATAAAATCACTCATCCTGGCAATCCTAATCATGAAGAGATAATAAACTTTTCGAAATATTTTACTGTCGTCGGTCCTCGATAAGTCTACAACGTTTCAATTAAATCTGATCGCTTAAAGTAGAGCAAAATCGAGCCCAAAGAGTCAGTTACGAACAAACATACAGGTGAAACTAATAAAATCGTATTAAAAAAAGAAAAACTATAGAATTCCAAACGATTTTTTTTTCTTAAAAAATCTCATTTTCAATTTAAAGTTACATTGTCTTTGCCTTCACCAGATCGATCTTTTATAACAATTTTACATATATTTTTCTTCTGAATTATTTTTTTTACTTAATTATTCAGTAAATACTAAATTATTTTCAGAATAAATATTATCTATAAAAAGTTCGTGAAAGAAATTTAAAGAAAATTGAAACTGATCAAGGGCATGAAAATCCCCGCTCCCGAAAATAGTGTCCATTTATTTTAATGGATGAAAACAAAGAGCGGAAGGAGATTACTAAAAACATATAATAAAATATTGAAAAACAAATTATAAAATGTAGAAGTTAATTTAAGAACAAAATGCATAAGACCAATAAAAATAAAAACTATAGAATTCCAAACCAATTTTTTTTCTTGAGAAATCTCATTTTCATTTTGAAATAACATAATCTTTATTTTCATTAGACGATATCTTAGAACAATTTTACATTATTTAATTATTTAATTATTAGCTCGTGAAATAAATTTAAATACACCAATAAGAATAACTTGTGAAATAAATTTAAATAGACCAATAAGAATAACTTGTGAAATAAATTTAAATAGACCAATAAGATTAGCTTGTGAAGGAAATTGAAATAAACCAATAAGAACAGCTCATGAAAGAAATTTAATTAAATCAATCCGAATAACTTGTAAAAGAAATTAAAAAAAAAATTAATAAATAAGAAAAGTTAAAAGTGTTCAAAGATAAAAAAATATATCTAGATAAAG
This sequence comes from Caerostris darwini, assembly GCA_021605075.1. Taxonomy (NCBI): domain Eukaryota; kingdom Metazoa; phylum Arthropoda; class Arachnida; order Araneae; family Araneidae; genus Caerostris; species Caerostris darwini. The sequence goes on along the minus strand of BPLQ01002541.1, from coordinate 500,151 downwards.
AAAAACTCCTCGCTTGTAAACAATATACAAAATTTTATAAGTAAAAATATTATGTCACAAATCAACATGTAGCTTAAAATTTTGAAAAATTACAAATTTTTTATTTGATTTCACTGATGAGAATCTCTCTTTATATATATATTCATGTAGCATACTGTTCTTTACCCAAGGAATTTTTCTCGGGAGGGGCGTAGCAAAATATATTGTAACAGTTTGAGAAAGATCGAAAGGTCTACTAAACTATAAGTAATAAGAAATATTTTTAAAATAATAGTTTCAATTTTAATTATTTACTCATTAATAATTTTTAAATTGCACAAACTTTGGTTAAAATACATAAAACTGAGAATATATTCCAAAAAAAATTAAAATTTAATTTCTAAAAAAAATTACATAACATTATAAATTAAAATTAAACTTTCTTTGTCCTTCTGCCATCTCATCGATTACATCATTTATGACAATTTCAATATTTCGATAAATATTTAACAAACTTAAACCATTTAGACGTTCTTTCCCTACAGTATTTTTAAATAGTCTTTTCGTGTCCATCACGTTGGAAAGGATCTTTCATTCATGCACGTTATCACTATTATAGTCAAGTATTTTTAATAAGAAATACATATTAGAATATATATAGAATGTATATTAGAATATATTTTTCTTTTCTTCCAAATGTTTATATTTTATTTTCTGAATGCTTATATTTATAAATAGCTGTTGAGAATAATTTTTCTTCTACAATTTGCCAAACGATAATTTGCTCTTTTCATCGATATATTTCCTTAATAAAATTTATCAAAATTAAAAAGGTTTCATTTTATGTAAGTCATATCTTCTAGCCCAGGGGTCGGCAACCTTTTGAGTCGGAAGAGCCAAAAATGCAATTTACAAAATTTCAAAGTTTTTAAAGAGCCACAAAATTTTTTCCTGACAACAATAAATAACAGGTGGGCTGAAAAGTTCATAGGCCGACACATAGATGGCGCTACTAGTATTAAATCCATATGATTTTTAGTTAGCCCTAACCTTCAAAACACACGAGTATAAATTTCATAGCTATTGCGCTATTAGCCTTTTTAATGAAGTTATAGCATTTTTAGTGTTCATCACGTGCAGTCTACTCGGCTGACAGTCGATTGGACTCCGGTGTGAAATTATGGAGCCATGTTTCATCCATTGTCACATATCGACGCAAAAATTCGGGTTTATTACGATTGAACAGCTCCAATCACTGCTTAGAATCATCAGTTGGTTGTTGTTTTTGGTCGATTGGGAGCTCGCGCGGCATCCACTTTGAACAGAGCTTTTGCATATCCAAATATTCATTCTCGCATAATGTCCAACACGTTCCTTTGATATCTTTAGGGTCTCAGCTATCTCAATCAACTTCACTTTACGGTTATCAGAAATTGTTTTGTGGATTTTTTTGATGTTTTTGTCGGTAACAGCCTCTTTGGGTCGTCCACTGCGTACATCGTCCTCGGTGCTCATTTCGCCTCGTTTAAATTTAGCAAACCTCTTCTCTACGATTGATTTTTCTGGTGCAAAGTCCGAATAATGTTTATCAAGCCAAGCCTTGGCTTCAATAGTATTTTTTTTCGCCAAAAAGCAATGCTTTATTAACACATGAAATTCCTTTTCATCCATTTTTTCAAACTAACTAAAGTTGCTTCACTAAAAATGCTATAACTCACATACTAATAGTGCAACAGCTGTCAAATTTATACACGTGTCTTTTGAAGGTTAGGGCTAACTAAAAATCATATGGATTTAATACTAGTAGGGCCGATTTAATGATACTAGCCCACCTGTTAGTACTCGCATAAATAAAGTTTTTTGATAAAAAAAAAACTAATCTATTTATTCATAGTAAAACATATCTATTTATTCATTATATCATTTTATTTATTCATTATTAGAAAATTACTTATTATTTAAGTAAAAAATTAAACATTTACTTACAACACTAACTTGTACTTTAATAACAAATAATTGAACAAACAAATTCAATGGGAGCGATGGTTTTGCATGGTTATTCAAGTAGAAAATTTAAACTTTACTAAACAATGTAATTTGTACTTAAAATAAAAAAAAAATAACATACATTTGAGCAAACAAATTTAATGGGAGCATTGGCTTTGCATGGTTTTTTGGATAAATTTGGCTCATAACTTGTTGCTTTAAGTTTCAAACACGACTCTAAATTTTCATTTGTTAGTTGGCCTCTTACTTTACTTTTAATTATATTCATGCAAGAGAACGCTTGCTCGCACGAATATGTCGATCCGAAGATAGTCAGCACTCCAAATACCAACTTCTTCACCTCACTGTAGCAATCTGGAAGACTATTCCATGCGTCGAATATAAGTGCCTCAACTCGCGGCATTTCTTTTAAAGTTGTCCACTTTTGTTGCGTTACGTACATATATTTTTGGACCTCCAACTCTTCCAACTTGCTTTTCAACTCTGTAAATTTTCCACTCCACAAAGCTTTACTTTTTAAATCGATCAATTGCATTTCTAGAGATCCAGTATCAATTCCAAATGGCTCAATGTGGATTTCGTTACTATTTGTGTTGAGAGGATTTACTATGAATACTAAAGTGGTTTTGAATTGCTCAAATCTATCAGCAAATTCATCTTTACTTTTTTTTTATAACTGTACTGAAGTACCTCGTGTCAATAGGTGCACTAGTTTTATCACGATATTGCTTTAGAAATTGAAAACGAAGTAATATACCGCTCTGAATATCTTCTGCAAAAAAGAATTAAGTTTTCTTCAAAACAAACCAATTCTTCTACCAAAACTTAGTCTGGGTTTCCCTTTCCTTGCAGTTTTAGATTCAGCTCATTTAATTTCGCTGGTATATCCACCATAAAGTAAAATTTTTGCAACCATTTGCCATTCTCTAACTCAGGGTGATTAATGACTTTTTTATTTATGAATGTATTTATTTCCTTCAAGCACAAAGCAAAACGTTTCAACACTTTACCTTTGGAAAGCCATCTCACTTTATTGTGAAGAAGGAGGTCGGAATACTGAGTCTCCATTTCGTTTAAGAATTCTTTAAACTGACTATGGTAGATTGCTTTTGAGAAGATGCTGTTAACAATCTTGATCAAATTCATGATCTCAACTATTTTGACCGGACATGTTTGGGCACAAAGCGCTTCTTGGTGTATTATGCAGTGAAACGTAAGAATTTCGGGGTTTATTTTGCTCTGAAGAATCGTTGTTGCCCCTTTATTTTTTCCTGTCTTACTTCTGGCTCCATCAGTTGCTATTGAAACGATTTTATTTAAATCGATCTTATTGTCTTCAAGGCATTTTTGCACGGCATTCGCTATATCTTCTCGTCTAGTTTGTCCCGAGAGCGGTAGCAATCCTAGAAGTTCTTCTTTTGGACCTTGGGAAGACATATACCGGACAAAAAGGGCAATTTGTGCCGTGTCTTTTATGTCGCAAGACTCATCTATAGCCAGTGATAAGGCAGAAGAAAGTTGAATATCTTCCACCTGCAAATATGTTACATTTGAAGATATTTTAGCTATTCTATCTTGTACTGTTTTAGCGGATAGTGGCAAATCTTTGATTTTTTTCAAGATTTCTGGTTTTTGAAATCACGAAACAGTTCTTCAGATTCCTCGTTCAATCGATTCAGAACGATTTTAAAATGTTTTTTTTTTTTTTTTTTTTTGATAAAATAAATAATATTTGCGTATGGAACTAAAGAGCCGCAGTTTCACATCCAACGAGCCACATGCGACTCGCGAGCCGCAGGTTGCCGACCCCTGTTCTAGCCTTTTTATATAATTAATAACCTTTAAATATGAGGAATATTTTTGTTACATTGAAAAAGCTTTCATTGTCTTTCATTATTTACAATCTAATTCCCATAATCCGAGTTAACATGCAATTCAAATTACTGAAAATGCTGAATTTAAAAACTTTTCTATCACAAATTAAATTTATCTAAACACATAACATCAATTTTATTGAAAAAATTATTGGTACTTACGTATTAACGGTACCTTGGCGATAGCTGCGCCAATAAAGAGCACACGCGCCAACCGCAGCTACGGATTTGGCGACAATCTGCACTTAAAATTTTTGTTCCAAATAATAAAATATATATGAAACACTTCATTTAAAATCAAAACGCAAACGCTTTCAAAATATTTTTATTAAAAACAATAAAATATATAAAACACTTCATTTAAAATCAAAACGATTTAAAAATGCCGACCACAACGACTTTTACGGCGAACGGTTACACACGAATTTTAGTAGAAATCAAGTCTTGATACGTTTCATCCATTATTAAATGATTTCTTGATGGTCGCCATGTTTATTCTATCAAATAACTGTTGAATTCCTCTTTCACATGCTTTGAGTGATTTTTTTAGGAATATTTTCATGACAGACAATGTTCCTTCTATTGAGTTGGTATAAGCACTGGAATCAGGATCATTGAAATCATTATCAAATTGAATTAGGATCATCGTCGCTGTGATTCACAATCAAGTGAAAATGAATTCCTCGTCTTTCAGGTAGTTATAGGACTTTCAATAGTGCGGCATTATAGCTAATCCAAGCAGTATCTATTCTTTTAACACTTTTAATCATATTTCCTTCGTTCTTAATCAACTATTCGGACAAAAATTTTGCTCGTACCTCTTTGCTCGTAAAAATCTCCATGCCATCCAAAAGTTTTCCACTTCTTAACTTCCTTTTCATCCACTTCACCAACGACATTTTTACCTTCTATTTTCACACTCTCAACATAGCATAACTACACAAAATACTCAAAGTACCATAGAATCTTTTACAACGTACAATAGGAAACAAAAAAAAAAAAAAAATGAAATAAAAATCGTTATAGTAAAATAACATTAAGAATATCTTAAGAATAAATAAAAATAAAAATATCTTTATAATAGAACAACATTAAGAATATCTTTGGAATAAATAAAAATAAATATACCATTAGAATAGTGTAAGAATAAAAAACTTGTTAGAAAAACAAAAATAAGAATATCGTTAGAATAACTCAGTAACTATAATGTCATAGTGATAAACGAGGAGCTAATTTTTTTTCACTTTGATGCCATTCAATGAGTATTATTTTGTATTTCTTAACATTAAAAGTAAATACGAAAAAAAAAAAAATTTCCAATTTTTAAAAAATTAAAAAATAATCGAATTTTTAAAAACTATTTTTAAATTAAAAAAAAAAAAGATTCAGTTGACAAAAAAATTTTTAAATTTTACTCTTTCGCCTTTTTACTGCCTGCCGATAACGAGATGAATTAAAAAATATAGTGCCCATAATGATAAACAACTTAGCCAGTCTTCTGGTTGTTTATAAATATTGTACCACATTTTGTAAATCATCGATAATTTGGCGTAATTGGATCTGAATTATCATGTAGTTTTTTTGCTGAATCATATTTTCTCCTCTTCAATTGTTTCTGTTTTTATTATTTATTTTATTACCTTTTATTTTTTTTTCCTTTTAAATTTTTATTCCTTACTTAAAAATTGTAATAATAATAATAATAATAATAATAGGTACTTACGTATTAACGATACCTTGGCGGCAGTTGCGCCAATAAAGAGCACACGCGCCAACCGCAGCTACAGATTTGGCGGTTTTTAAGTGTGTTCCATATAATAAAATATATAAAACACTTAATTTCAAATCAAAACGCTTTCAAAATTCAAAACACTTTAAACAAACAAACAAACTGTTAGATTGGCGATACTTAAAAACCGCCAAGTTTGTCGCCAAGGTATCGTTAATACGTAAGTACCTAATAATAATATAAAAAATATATATATATACATAATTTTTTTTATTAATTAAAAAATAATAAATAAAATTAATAAGTAAATTTTTTTAATACATTAATAATATATATATATATATATATATTATTCCTTTTCTATATAATCAAAAAGCTTAAGCTTAAGAAACTTCTTTCATTTACAAAGCAAGGAGATAGAGGTTGCTATGCAACCAAGGCTCTCAGACAACCTGGCAAATAGTCGCCGTCATGGCGTGATTGGCTTCCGAAAATACGATTCAATCTATTATAACCAAACGATTTTCCATGCATCATTTTAATACAAAACGATAATAGAAAAATAAAACTTCACTTAAAACAAATTAAGAAAATAAAATTTACTAAAATGATAAAAAAAATCCACTTCTAAATATTAGTTATTATTTAATCTTAAAATGAATAATCGCGTACCGGCTGCTTTATAAAAGGATTGGGAAAATATGCTCAATGATTATAAAACAATTTAAAAAAAAAAATACTTTGTCAGTTAAAAATGCAGTTAATTTTACATTAAATTATAAATTAAATAAGAACATTATTAAAAATGTAAGAAAACAATTCAAGAAGTTGTTTACAAATGTAAATTAAAAAATTAAAATTAATCAGTAATCCTGTAAAATAAAATTTTATTCTATAATTTAAAAGTAAAATTAAAAAGTTAATTTTTTAATATTTTTTTTCTACAGTGTAACCTTAAATATTTTTGAGAGGAATTAATGTTCATATATATACACACTGAAGTGACAAAAGTCATGGGATAGCAATATGCAAATTTTCTGATGGCAGTAGCATCGCGTAGAACAGGTATAAATGCGCAGTGCTTTCGCAGAGCTTTCCTTTCTGTTCAAGTTATTCATGTGAAGAGGTTTTGACGTGATGATGACAGCACGACGGGAATTAACAGACTTTGAACGCGGAATGTTAGTTGGAGCTAGACGCATGGGTCATGCCATTTCGGAAATCATTAGGGAATTCAACATTCCCAGATACACTGTGTCAAGAGTGTGCCGAGAGTATGAAATTTCAGGCATAACATCCCCCCATGGACAGCGCAGTGGTCGACCGCCTGCACTTAACGACCGAGACCGGCGACGTCTGCAAAGAGTCGTAAATTCTAACAGACAAGCAATACTGCGTCAAATAACCGCAGAAATCAATGTGGGACGTACAAGGGACTTGTCTGTTAGAACTGTGCGGAGAAATTTGGCTTTCTTGGGCTATTCCAGCAGAAGACCGACTCGAGTGCCTTTACTGACAGAACGACATCGCTTGCAGCGACTCTCGTGGGCACGTGAGCATATCGGTTGGTCCCTAGATGAATGGAAAACCATGACCTGGTCCGATGAGTCACGATTTCAGTTGGTAAGAGCTGATGGTAGGGTTCGAGTGTGGCGCAGACCCCACGAAGCCATGGACCCAAACTGTCAGCAAGGCACTGTTCAAGCTGGTGGTGGCTCCGTAATGGTGTGAGCTGTTTTTTCATGGCATGGACTTGGTCCTCTGGTGCGACTGGACCGAACATTGACTGGAAATGCTTATGTTCAGCTACTTGGAGATCACTTGCAGCCATTCATGGACTTCATGTACCCAAACAACGATGGGATTTTTATGGATGACAATGCGCCATGTCACCGGGCCACAACTGTTCGCGATTGGTTTGAAGAACATTCTGGACAATTCCAACGAATGATCTGGCCCCCTAGATCGGCCGACATGAATCCCATCGAGCATTTATGGGACATCATCGAGAGGTCTGTTCGTGCCCAAAATCCTGCACCATCAACGCTTTCACAATTATGGACGTCTATCGAGACAGCATGTCTCAATATTCCTGCAGAAGATTTCCAACGACTTGTTGAGTCCATGCCACGTCGAGTTGCTGCACTTCGCCGGGCGAAAGGAGGGCCGACACTATATTAAGAGGTATCCTATGACTTTTGTCACTTCAGTGTATAATTCTTTTGAAATACACATTAACAGCAAGCCAAATGAATTCGGTGTCTTAGCATATTCTACTCTTTAATTTTCTGAGTTTCAGTTGGATATCGCATGTCGCATGAACAACATCATACATTTTTTCCGTTTTATCTTTTCTCTATATCCATGAAAATCTCTCTTATCTCTTTGCTTTCATGAGACGAGTCTTAAAAGAGAGAATAGAACATGTTGAAAATCATGAAATCATGTTTGTCAAAGTATATTTCAGATCTTACAATTTAGTTCATACAGTGACTGATTTAGGTTCGATGGCGCCCTAGGTCCAAGTTAATTTGACGCCCTTATATATAATAATAATAATAATAATACGAATAGTAATAATGGATCTGAATTAAATTTGGGAATTGAATTTAGGCAATTTAATTTAATTTGTGTTTCGATGCCTACTTCTTTATATTTTTGTGGTTTTCCAAGTTCTAGTACGACTTTTCTAAATTGATCATGGTAATCTTTGAAAAACGCCTCACATTGCGTAAAACTATAAATTTTTATGCGAGATTTAAAAAAAAATAATAAAGTTTTTGAGTAACCGGACAAAGGTATAATTAAATATGGTGAATTAATATTTTGTGTTATAAAGATGAGCAAACAAACGCTACATTTAGATTTTTTAAGAAAAATTTATGAAAAATCTAACGTCAATAGATAAATGCTATGCTTAACGAATTTTTTTTTAGTACCCATTTGTTAGATATTTTAAATTTTATTACTCACACGATTAATTATTTAAAAAAAAATAATTCTACCCTTTAAATATTAACATCTTGAGGTTGCCAAAGCAAGAAAAGAAGCATTCAAATTCGGTCTTACAGTTGATAAAAAACAAAATCAATTTCAAATTTTTGCCACCTATCGATCAAAATCGATTCAAAATTTTGGCGGCCCTACAAATTTGCCGCCTAGGCCCTGTCCTCACTGGCCTAAGCCTAAATCAGTCACTGAATCCATATATAGCTTTGTTGTAAAACAGCCATCTCAGACATACTTGTATAATGAATGTAATGTCTCTACTAGACTTATAACGGCTTCAAGAAGAGGGCTACTTTCAGATTCATGGGTGCACTTTAATATTTTATTTATAAGCACTGCATATATATCTATATATATATAGATATATATGCAGAACTTTATTTACAACGAAATGAAAATTAAAGATGTAAATTTGATTCATAAGTGCAGTTCATTCCAAGGACGGAGATTTTCAGAGTTCTCGAGTACTCCGTCTGCGACAGCCGAAATTGGCCGCTCTGAGGGAAAGACGAGATCATGGACAGGCATCATTTATAGCAGCAGGTTGCCCGGCCTTGTGTGGGGACTCCGAGTTGAAAAGATATCGGAGTGCTAGAGTTTGCTGATGAGACATTCTCTTTACTCTTATTGTTTTTGTTTATCATCAGATTTCATCTGATGATCAGTCAGTTGGAAGAAGTTATAACGCATATACAACAGATATTTCATCAAATTTATATTGAACAGTCCATACAGTGCTTTTAATGATAATTTCAGTACAAGAATAAATTTTTTCCAGTTTTTATCAATAATTCTCTAATTTTTTTAAAAAGGATTCATTGAATACATACATAGACATACGCAGACATTGAAAACTTTGAACATCCAAAGCTTGTAGATGAATGTGCCTAACTTATACATGTAACCATGCTTCATTTCAATGCATTGGTAGGAACCCTGTGGCGTTCAGGAGAAATTATCAGTAGGCCTACAGACTCTCACCAGGAGAGGAAGTATATTTCATGAATCCTACGCGTAGCAGAGTATCGGGTTTTCAGCTGAGAAATGGAATCCTTCCATAAATCAATAATTATATGTCTCTAATTGTAGGTGTTTGGTGTTTATGCATGTGTAAATAAAGGTATGAGTTCTCCAACCTGTGCCTCAAGTATCTCAACCCAATCACACCCAGTTACAAGCTGGTTGTCCAACCTGCACACTACATACATTATTGTTTTTTATTTTAAATGTTTCTCACAAAAAGGCCTTTTTTCTGCAAACAACAAATACTTGTCTAACAAAATTATATTAAACTGGAATCTATTTTTTTTTTTTTAACATTGTGAATTGGAACCCTACATATATTTGCAAATACTATACGTTCCTTGAAACTGAAAAAAAAAATATATATGTTTAAAAAATTGCTTTAAATGCATTTCAAATATCCATATTTTTTAGAATGTGACAGCCGAAAACTTGTATTTATTTTACCATTAGACCAATTAAAAAAAATAACAATAATAATAAATAAATTAATTAAATATAATTAATTAATTAAAAAACCCACGTATGTCTGCTATATTTTTTTCAAAATATATATTTTTTTTATTGATATCCTAACTAAATATTCATTCTAGCTAAAATGAAATTTATTGTAAATTTTGTTAATGGCTACAATCACTATTAACTAGTATAGTAACCATTAAAAAGTTTCTAGTTAAATTAACCATTTTAATTTCAAAAATCATAAATTTTGTTTTGTATATTCAATTAATCTTCAAAAATAATCTACGTAACATCACATTTTTTTTTTAAAGAATTAGTTTTCTATATTCCTTTTGAATTGTAAAAGTTATTTATTATTAGTTGCTTCTTTGAATTCTGTTGTTCCAAAATGATCAATTAAATTTTCTAAAATTTGCTTTCAATTCGACATTTTCCAAAATTTACTTGGCAAAATAAAAAAAATAATAATAAATAAAAATCTTCAAGATTTTTCATCAAGAAACAAAAACTACCTGAAGGAATAATATGATTAATGGAGTAACTTTTTTTTTTTTTTATAATTATTCATTTTGTCATCCTTTTAAAATAGAGCAGAACATTATTTACAAGGCTGATAAGAAAATAACACTTTGAAAAAGCAATAAAAAGTGTTTAATAAGTGTTATTTAGTTAGAATATTTGAATAAATAGCATGATTCTTTATGCCATCATTATATACTAAAATTAGTCTTCATGCTGATATGTACCTTCACACAAGGGCAACCCACAACCAAGCTGACATTAAAGAAAACTTTTTAGAAATTCTGCCGAAATGTTTTTCAGCAACTGAAGCGTGGATTTTTCACAAATTTTCTAACATAAAATTTATAGACAAGTTGAGTTAACTTTGCCGAAATTACCCTTTTTTACTTATTTTTCAATCTTATTTTCTTCTTTATAGCGTTTTATCATACTGCACTAAAGAATAAGATGAATTTACTAATTTAGCAGTATACTGAACAGATTTTTCGCTGTTATGATGACAAATAATCAATTTTAGAATACTTATTGTTGTTTTCTTACAATAACAAGCCCTTTTTAAATAATAAATATAATATAATCAAGAAAGTAAAAAGTGATTAAGACCAAACGATTTTTAAATGTCACCAAAATGAGAAAATAAAAATAAAAACTTCATACCATAATTATATTTTTATACCAAAAATATATTTTGCAATGCCGTTTGTTGCTTTCTTACAATAGTAGGCCTTTTTAAAATAATAAATAGAATATAATCAATAAATAAGAAACGACTCAGGCTTGCTTTCTTACAATAGTAAGCCTTTTTTAAATAATAAATATAATATAACCAAGTAAGTAAGAAACGATTAAGACCAAACGATTTTTAGATGTCACCAAAATGAAAAAATGAAAATAGAAACTTTATGCCATAATTTTATTTCTGAATTTATTAAAAAAATATTTTGGTTTACGATCCTTTTTGTGGAGTGTTCATTTTCTATCTTCTTACATATTAATTTTTTAAAAAGAAAATGAGTCTACATTTTTAAAAAAATTATTCGATTTTATTCAGAATCACATAAAAATGATTTTAAAAATATTATATATTATATTCATATTCAGTTCTAGATTACAGCTCTTTTTCTACAGATTTTCAAAGTGTACGAACGCTTTTGGGAGCCACTATAGATCAGAAATGTACTAAAATAATACATAATAAATATTTCAAACAAAATCATAAGCGTTGCCACACAAGCAATTTTAATATTTTCACAAATATTTTACCAAACGATTAATAAATAAAAAATATAATTTTATAACAATATAATATAAAGAAAATTAAAAATTGTAATCCATTTGCAAATAATTTTAAGCAAAAAATTTTCTTAAATAATTTCAATCACATAATAAACTTTAAAAAAAATCCATTTTTCCATTGTTGGGACAATAATTTTATCGACTGATATATAAATCCGGTAAAAGCAAACACAAATCTCTTTTTTTTGTTGCCATTAGGAGATTCAAAAAGAGCAATATGTTCACACATAATAATACAATTTACGAAAATTAACCGTTTTTCTCAACTCTATTGAATTTAGGTTATAAAAGCTGATTGTGCAAAATATCCTTTGAATGAGTAAAAAGTTTTACGTACACAGCGTATACATTCATTAATAAGAAGAGTGAGCTTTCACTCTTCTTATTAATGAATGTATACGCTGTGTACGTCATTTCAAAAGATACAAAAATGACATTTAAAAGGTTGTATATTTTGGTGTACTTGTCGCTTAAAATTCTTTCAACAATTGATTCAAAGAAAAGATTATTCTTTTTTGGGGGGCACGTAGACCCCACTATGAAAGGAGAGCTGGTTACTAGTATAGTAGGAACGAGAACTACCAATAAAAGATCAAGATCTGTCGTTTTTTGTGTACTCCAACTTCTAGAAACGGCAATTCCATTTACAACCAGGTTGTAAAACTTCCTCTGTGGGCCATCCTTTCTTTGCGATTTCGGTCGCAATCGCTGTTTATGTGCTGGATTGCTCTCATATAGTTTTTTCTTTTATTGTAGAATGCTTCTATGTACGCTATTGTGAGAACTATGGTAGATTCCCACGTATCCTTGCTAAGTCAGTGTTATTAATCAGGATCCACAGAAAGATTTTAAAGGGAGGAGATGTCAATAATCAGAATGAAAGATAAGTTTATTTCTTATCTTTTCTTTTACTGATATTTACTATTTATTACGTACATTTTACGAATACAGGCAATAAATCAAAATGCAGATGAACTTCTATTCATCATTCACTTTCCCGCATTAATTAATTCTAATACAATCGTTATTTTGGCATCAATATAATTAAAAAGCAATATCCGCATGTTTATGCCCTATCGATTCCAAAATTACTCGACTGATTTCACTGGAAATTTCGTAGTTTGTTCTTATTAGTGCCAAGAGAGTTTGGAAGTCTAGTTTGAATGAATTCCGATAGACGGCGCTGTTATATTCGTACAGGTAGCGCTGTTTTATTTGCGTAGCTACAGCTGTTGTAATATTGTATTTTTTCACATTTCGACTTCGTTTAAAAAGATAATTTTGTTCCGAGACATTAAATTAAGTATCATTATGTAAAACTTAATGAACTAAATACTACAAAATTGGATTCCCATGTGCAATTAAATAATTTAACAAGTTGAAGAAGATGGAATATATACATAAATCAGCAATGAAAAAGAAAAAAATTATTTATCACACATAATTTAATTTATGTCAATTTTATTGAATAAAGAAATTGATGCAGAAATTTATTTGTATTGATTTACTGTATGTGCATATATATATATATATACATTAAATGGGCATATATAACACATGTGTGTATGTATGCATATATAACACATATCATATATAATCACACATAATTCCATTATATATATATATATATATATATATATATATATATGGGGAATGATGGCCCTGTGAATGGTGCACTGTGCTACAGGTTTCGGGTTAAAGTCCCGCCTGTGCCATGGATGCTTGTAGGGTTCGGAATTCGCTTTAAACAGTAGGTTCCGGTTTCACATGGTCGCAAAACGTTGCGGGAGTAGTGTTACTCGGGTCCGTAGCATACCTTCAAGCCACACGTGGCCCTGGGTAGTGCTAAATGATTAACAGTGGTGCAGCTTTTCTTATGGCATAAAGATTAAGTGTCTCTGTATTGCTAACTGCATTAGGAAAAAAACCTTTTCAATCTGCTGTGATATTTTTACCAACAAAATTTCATCATTGTCATCAGCCCCATGGTGGGCCAAGGTCGTCTGCCTACTGGCAGATTTCGATTCAGGAGAAGGATTCGTTTTTAAAATGTAGGATTTTCAGCCCTACTCGCAACACTCTACAACCATACCAATAGCAACGGGAGCTACGGTTTAAAGTGGATTCCGAATTCGTACAATCATCCATGGCACTGCCGGGATTTGAACACGAAACCTGTGGTAACGAGTGCCAAAGCGCTAATCACTCGGCCATCAGGCGCCTAACAACAAAATTTTCCAAAGTAAAATGTATTATAAAGGTTACTGTAATCGTGCCTAACTAATTCCCTGGCGCTACAGCTCATGGTGGGCCAAGGTCGTTGCCTAACGGCAGATTCTGTGAAATGAGATGATGCTTTCTTTTTACGGGGTATGGTTGTTCAAACTTACTCCCAACCCTCTACAGTCATATTAGATCGGAAGCTATGGTTTAAAGTGAATTTCGAACCGCTACAAACATTCATGGCACCACCGGGACTCAAACTCGAAATCTGTGGACCGAGTGCCAGAGAAATATTTATTACTAAATTCTCAATATTGAATATCGGCACCAATAATATTTTATATTACGTTATAAAGTTGCTTTGTGAATATTGTAAATAGACTATAATTATAAGTAAATATTATTAAAAAAATGGAAATTAAAATTCTAAATTAAAATTCTGAATTAACTTGCTACATTAGAGAAAAAAATGTATATGTTTTAAACACATAAAATATTTTATTTGCCATTCTGAACATTCTTATCTTTGTATATTATCACGTTTTTTATTGCATAACAATGTTTTTGAACAGGAGTCCCGTATGCCATTTATGTACTCTATGAATAGACCGATGACAAGTGATGGAATAGGACCTTTAAGAGTAATAGCTTTGAATTTGCATGTCAATGAAAGAGAACCTGGAAAACTTCTATATGGCAGTCCAACTGCAGATGCGAAAAAGCTTACACAAATTGTCACTGTCATCATCGAATCAATTCGTTTCTAAAATTTGCTGAAACAAACATCACCAGAAAAAACGTGACCTCTAATTTTGCACGTCATTATGTGACGACATCAGGCTTTCTATTACGGGTCAATTTTTCAATCTCTCTTTCATTGAGTGTTTTTAAAATTCCATCTTTTAACTTTTAATTTGGTTTGCAATGAATAAAATGAAAATTTAAAAAAATTAATTAAATAAAATAAAAAATTATGGAATTTTTTTTAACAAAAAAAATTGAAAATACATTTATAACTGTTGTTAAAAAATAAATAATAGGACATTATTTCGGACAAAAAAAAAAAATAATAATAATCTTTCAACTTTATTAATTTTTTATCCTCCAGTGAATAAAATCAAAATTAAAATAAAATAAAATAAAATAAAATTTTCAATTTCTTAAACGATTTTTTTTCAAATGAAAAAAAAAATTGAAAATAATTGTCGTTATAAATTAATAATTTTTATTATTTTAAGTTTAATATTTTTTATTATTTTATTATTATTATTTTTTTTTTTTACTTTAAACAAAACTTACTCCTGGAAGATTTAAAGATTCCAGCAGAAAAAAAAAAACTTACAATGACGACAAACTTTACAACAAAAAAAATAAAATATTTTTTTTTTTTGTACTTAAATTTGCAGGAAAAAAGACTTCAAAACAATTCGATCATTAAAAAATAATAATAATAATAATTCATTAATATATTTATTCATATCATTCATAATAAAATGCCATCTTTTAACTTTTTTTTCTCTGAATAAAATGAAAATTATAAAATAAATTAAATTAAATTAAAATTTCCTTTTCTTTTATTTTTACCGAATTGTTTTAAATGAAAAAAACTGAAAATATAATAACTGTAGCTATAAAATAAATAACAGCTTTAATATTTTATTTTTACTTGCTCTTGGAAAGTTTAAAGATTCTACAAGGAAAAAAAAAAAACTTATATAGGACAAGAAAAAAAAATAATAAAGTAACTATTTTTTGTACTTAAATTAGCAAGAAAAGAGATATCAGAACGATTCGCTCCTTAACAAAATAATAATAATAATATTTCATTAATATATTCATTATTAATATTCATATCATTTATAATAAAATTAATAATAAATTAATAATTTATAATCTCCTAACTTTTAATTTTTTTTTCACAAACGCAACAAAAAAAAATTAAAAAATAAATAATTTCAATTTTTTTCTACTGAATTCTTTCAATCAAAAAAAATTGAAAATATAATTATAGCTATCATTATAAAATAAATAATAGGTTTAATACATATATATGTAAATATATATATTACTTTAAAAAAAGTTACTCCTGGACCGTTTAAAGTTTCCAACAGAAAAATAAAAGTTATTTAGGACAAAAAAAAAAATAAAGTAACTATTTTTTGTACTTAAATTCGCGAGAAAAGCGACACAGAACAATTCTCTCAATAATAATAACTCAATAATAATTCTCAATTCTCTAATAATAATAATAATAATTCATCAATATATACATTCATATGATATTCCTTCATAATATTCATAATGAAATTTCATCTATTAACTTTTAATTTTCTTCACTACATAAAATGAAATTTAAAAAAATAAATTGAATAAAATAATGTTTTATTTTTTATTTTTACCGAATTGTTTTAATCAGAAAAATTGAAAATATAATTATAACCATCGTTATAAAATAAATAATACATTTAATGCACATATATATTTTTTTTACTTTAAAAATACCTACTCTTGTGAGATTAAAGCAGAAAAATTCTTATTTAGCACACACAAAAAAAAATAATAAATAATAAATAAAGTAAGTACTTTTTATTTTTACTTAAATTCAATTCATTTTTTTTACTTAAAAATAAATTAAATAGAAAAAATTTGATTTTTTTTACTGAATTTTTTTCAATGAAAAAAAAATTGAAAATTTAATTATAACTGTCGCTATAAAATCAATAATATGTTTATAATATATAATATAATAATATACATTTATATTATATATTATATAATAATATTTATGCTTATAATATATAATATATATTTAGGACAAAAAAAATAACGTAAATATTTTTGTGCATAAATTCGCAAGTAAAGCGACACCAGAACAATTCTTTCATTAATAAAAATAATAGTAATAACAATAATAATAATCCGAAAGCAATTAATTCAATTAAAACTACTTAGCAATTCGTACATGACACTGAAACCACCCTAAAAAGTACACAAATATCCACTTTTAATCATCCCTCTAGTTTGGCATTCAAGATAATAATAGCCTTTGCAGAATCTAAAAAAGGTGGCTTCATTTCGTGAAATCAGAAAGGCGGACGCTGGCTATGAAAAAATAATGAGTTTTATATCAGAACACTCATTGTATTTCCCATTCTCGTCATCCGTAAGCAACTGGCCAATCTGAAGATCTGGTGGGAGGGACTCGTTCTGCACGGCCGGACCCGGTCCAGGCCGATGTTTGCAACAACACATTCCCTTCAGACCCAATCCCAAAATCAACCGACTTTCCTTAACTAAGGTAAGTCTGGAAGTAGTGTTATTTTATAAGAATATAGAGTAGTCTTAAAATTCTAAAAGATTTTAAAATCCAAAAGAACAAATAGTTATTATTAATTTCGGTACATAATTATTACTATCAGTTAGTTAAACTTAATTCTGAAAGTTGAAATTAATTTTAATTATCACAATTTTTTTGGAGAGAAGGTACTGAAATTTTAAGAACATTTTAGAGATGTGTTGATTAATTTTATATTTAATACATAAATGTAAGGGACTTAATACATGGACTTGGCCGAGTGACTAGCGGTCTGGTGCTCGGTGTCACAGGGTTCGAGTCCTGGCTGTGCCACGCATGCATGTAGTGGTTCGGAATCTACTTTAAACCATAGTTTCTAGTATAATATGACTATAGAGCGTTGGACGTAGGGCTTGACAACCCTAAAAAAAGAAAGAAACATCTACTGTCTCGAAATTTGCCGGTAGGTAGACGTCCTTGGCCCACCATGGGGCTGTTGCGCCAATGCAAAAGAAGGATTTCACTTATTTTTAGATCTTACAAACATTTAAATTTTATTTTAATTGTGACTTTTACTGTTATATTTTGTGAGATTGGGAACTTTCAAACTAGCCCCTGATCTCTGCTGTGACACGTCTGGATCACGAGATATAACAGCGGGAATTGAGCATACTGAGCAGGCTTCCAGACTAACTATCCCCTCCCTTCCCACCTCCTATAATAGAGTGTGATTCCATACTGCCTTCCTTCCCAATAGAGTATTTCAACCTTCCCCTACATGAAGATTTATTTAGATTTACCAAATTATGAATAGTTTTAAAGTTCAAATTAGATATGCAAATTATATATAGAAGGACAATATGTAGGAGTAGCTGATACGAATGTGTGGTCTGATAGCCGACTGACTAACGCTGTGACGCTTTTGTGTCACAGGTTTCGGATTCGAATCCCGGCACTGCCACGGATGTTTGTAGTGGTTTGGAATCCACTTTAAACAGTAGCTCCCGGTTTAATACGACTGTAGGGTGTTTGGCGTAGGGCTGACAACCCTAATCTGTAAAAAGTAAACATATTCACGTCTCCAAACACAAAACATCTCCAGCCACCATGGGGCTGTTGCGCCAATGAAGTTGAAGAAGACAAATATAACTTGTTTCGAGTGGAAGAATTTTTTTTTAAATCTAATGTGAGGATATTGATGACTAATATATCAGCGAATTTTGCTGACTATTTTAAAAAGGGACTACCAATTCATCAATGTTGGTGACTATTGCATCCATATGGCACCAGACACTATCATCTCCCGATGCCATTCTGGGATTTGGTTTGGTTTTTCGCTCTACTGTCATTTTGTGCACACTTTAGGCTCATTAGACAGGGACCTACTATTTAACGTTGATTCGGATCCCCTAACAAACATCTTTGCCACCGCCAGGATTAGAACCTGGAAGCCTGTGGTACCAAGGGCCAGAGCTAGCCAATTTTTCATCAGGCACCGCCATTTTGGGAGGTATTCATACATTCCTTTCTTCTTGAGTCCAGAAGAAGAATTTTTTGGCCTAATGATATATCATACTCATGTCTGGTGTAAAAAGACAATTTCCGGTTTGGTCTTTGTATTGAGCTTCGAATTGAGCTCCTATAGTTAAGAAGCCTAATGCGTTAACAATAGTCCTTTACAGACCCTATTGCTGCATCATGAGCTATTTTATCTCATCATCTCTCTCAAAAAAATATTACCGATAAAAAATGCATTATTCTATCTATGGAGTAATTATTATTTACTTTTTATATCCGACAAAGAAAAGTAATTCAAAAATGATAAAACTCATTGCGTAGTGCGTAATTACCATGCGAGACTATCCACGGAGTAATTGTTATTTATTTTATAGAAATAAAAACGAAGATATTTATTTTACGAACAATTATTTTTCATCCGACAATGAAAAATAATTGAAAAATGATAAAACTTATTGCTTAGTACGTAATTACCATGCGAGGGTTACCATACGAGTTAACGAGTTTTACCATACGAGGCTATCCATGGAGTAATTGTTATTTATTTTTGAATCTGCAAAGGAAAATAATTGAAAAATGATAAAACTCATTGCTTAGTACGTAATTACCATGCGAGGGTACATAGTTACCATACGAGGCTATCCATGGAGTAATTATTATTTATTTTTGAATCTGCAAAGGAAAATAATTGAAAAATGATAAAACTCATTGCTTAGTACGTAATTACCATGCGAGGGTGCGTAGTTACCATACGAGGCTATCCATGGAGTAATTATTATTTATTTTAGAATCTGCAAAGAAAAATAATTGAAAAATCATAAAACTCATTGCGTAGTGCGTAGTTACCATGCGAAGGTGCGAAATGTAATTACTATGCGAGGGTTTGGAAAAAGTGAATTCTTTGAGTTTGAGTGTGTTTGAATTCTTTGCAATCATTATTTTCAGAATTGAGAAGACTTTATTATGATCGTGTAAAGCGTCTCGCATTGATAGTCAGATTAACAGGTGGAAGCTTTTGCGTTTTCTCTTATACAAATGAGGGCCAATTAACTCTCAAAAATGACTAAAAGTCTTCTCAGAAGTTACTTGTCTAAGACTACTTGTCTACTTAAGAAGTCTCAAATTACTACTTGTTATGTTTTACTTGATTTATTTATTTAATGACTTTCAATTGCATGCTTACAAATATGTATTATATCATATTGCATACTGATGGTTCAGTGACTAGCGCTCTGGCACTGGGTATCACAGGTTTTGGGTTCAAGTAACAGTTGTGCCATTGATGTTGTAGTGATTCGGAATCCACTTTAATCCGTAGGTCCCTCTTTAATATGAATGTAGGGCTTTGGGCTTAGGACTGACATCCCCACCCAGTAAAAAGAATAACATCTCCTTTGTCGATATTTGACAGTAGTAGACAGACTACAAAAAAAAGTTCACTACAGTCATAGCTATGAAAAGCAAGAAAAGAATAAATTCGGTGACTTATTTGACTTATTTTTCAGATAAGAAATATTTGATTAAAAAATTAGATTTGTTTTTAAAATGTAATTCTATCATTAAAACTAATTATTTTGGAAGCACAAAACCTGTCGACACATTTGAATTTTATTTTAAAAGTAGGGTTCAAAAGTATTTTTTTATTATTTAATTTAACGATAAAGCAGAACAAATGCAATAATATTTTTTGTTCATAGGTTGGACTCATATTTCATCAGGCAGTGATTCTTAAAGTTTTGGGCTTTCGACCCTCTTTCAAAATTAAAAGTTTGAAAACGATCATCAATGTGTTAAAAAAATACGAAAATAATATTATATTAAGTCATCACTTTACTGTAAGAATGCAAATAAACCATCTTTGAAAAAGAGTGTAAATAATCACAACTAAAAATTTTATACAAGTGGCTGTGGCATTTAAAACATTGTGAAAAAAGAATTTAAAAATGGAAAAAATAAATATTGCTAATAACGAAAAACTAGAAAATTAATTTTTTTAACTTGAAAATAAAAAAAAAATGAAAAGGACCATTTTCGTGATTTTTTTTTCAGGAATCCCAGTCAAATTTTTTTAAATGTTATCCTTTTTCTTCTTAATTGTTAGCATTTTAACACTTTAAGCATAACTTTTCTTAATTTAAATTTAGTTATTATTAATCCATCAGTAAATGGGCACTTAAGAATTTTCCGGAAAAATCACGTTTGATAATTATTAAATGAAAAACAAAATTGTGTAAAAATTAACTTCATCTTCATTATTCTAAAAAATAAATCTGTAAGCATAACATTTCTTAATTTCAATTTAAATAATCTTTAATTAATTTTAATCCATCAGTAAATGGGCAAGAATTTTCCAAAAAAATCATATTCAATAATCGTTAAATGAGAAACAAAATTGGAATTCTCTTCATCTTCATTATTTTAGAAAATAAAATTAGAAGCTTAACTTTTCTTAATTTTAATTCATTGTGTTTTTAGAAAATTAAAATATAATCAAACAAATATGTCACAATTAAAAAGACACAAAGAATTTTTTTCAAATAAATTCACAGATAAAAATATCGTCTAACATTTATTTCTTATTTTATCAGTTATAAAAAGCTTTTAAATTCATTTTGAAAAATAAATTAATCAAAAATATTCTATTTTTTTAAAAAATAAATTTGGCAATTAATCAAAATGAAAAATAAATTAAGCAAAAATATTCTATTTTTTAAAAATAAATTTGGCTCTGATAAAGAAACAATGATTGTTGCTCGAAAAATTATTTAAGTAAATTTGTCAAAAAGGCTGCGTAATTAATGAAACCTTCGATTGTTTCGTTGCCTGAATACACATATATTTAGATGCAGCATTACTTTTTAAGTATATTATGTAATTTTAATGAAAATTTATTTACTTTCTGCTATATAATCGCAATTTTTGGGGTTGGAAATTTTTCTATTGTATTTGGAATAGGAGCTATTGTCATTAATTATTGTATTTCTTCTATAAAATTATGGTGTTTTCTTATGAAAGCCTACTGTATATAGTACATATATCGGTTCTATTATATATTCAATTTTCGAAACCTGTACATTATGATCACTTTTTATTTAAATATCAAAAAAATTATATGAATGTTGTTTTTAATAGCATTTTTACACCGTTCATAGCTTAGATAATTTTTTATTCTATGTATTTTTTACTGAAATATTAGTTATGCTTACGCTTGTTTATTTTTTTTTTCAGAATTTCTCTCCTAGAAAAGTTAAAATCATGTCACAAATTTTTTATTCATTTAGTTATTTAATTATTATTTTTTAATTTGATTTTTATTTATACTTTTAAAAATTCTTCCATTATTTTTTTCTTAAAATTTCGAACAATTTTTCCCATGATTTAACTTATTTATATATATATATACATACATAACTTCTTCAATGGCAGGACAGATCCATGGTGGGCCACCGTTCTTCCTACTGATAGATTCCGAAACATGAGATGTTGTTTTCTTTTTACGGGATAGGGTTGTCAGCCCTACGTCCAACGGACTACAGTCATACTAGGTCGGAATCTGCGGTTTAAAGAATATATATATAGATTTTAATTTTTCGAATGTTAAATTCAAAAATTTTACTTATATAAGACACAATTTTACTTATCTTTCTCCTAATTAATTTGTTAACTTACTTAGTTTTTTAAACACTAGTTACAATTATTTCTTGTCTGACGATGATTCTTTTAACAAATTAATTTTTTTTAATTTCTTGGAAATGTAAAACATTTTTGGTTAGAGATATTACTTTAATTTTGCTGGAGTGATAATATTTAAATTCGCGAGGTTTTTTTTTTTTTAAATTCAATTTCTTTCCGACTAATTATATTATATTATTTTGTTTTCAACTTTTAAATATTTATTAATAGTTAAATGGTTAATTTCTAATTTTAAATTAATTAATTAATCAATTTTTAATTTTCTGATCATTCTTAATTCTATTAATAGCTAATCTCTAAATTTTCAAAAATTTTAATTTTATCTAATTTTTTTGTTACAATTTCAATATTTTGTAATAAATATATTAAAATATTGCATATTATATTCAAATATTAACATATATTAAAGTAATAATAATATATTAAAAAAATTAACAATTAAAAAAGATTATAAAACCTCAAAATTCATTTTAGTTTTCTCAAAAGAATTTCTGCCGTAAACTTTTTAAAATTAAACTAAACATTCTTTAATTTTAAAAAGTTGTCTTTTATGTTCTTTTTTTCAAATATTGTTACTTTTTAAGTTATTAAATTCTCATTCCATATTTTTGTTAACTTTTTTTATTTTTATACATTCTGCTTTATTTATTTTTTTTTAAATTTTTACTTGCAAAATTTAAATTATTATTTATATGTTTAAAAACACAAAAATCTATTCAAATTGTTTCTTTTATTCCTTCTGATTTTTAAATTTAGAACAATAAAAAAAAAATAACAATTACATTCAAAAACTACACACCTAACGTCATTTATCATGCTACTTCACTTTCTCTTATCTTTTAACGATAAATTTTCCGTTTTTGCTACTTAGTCGACCATCACTACATGCATAATGAAATATGAATATTCCACATCTACTTAGCATGCGTGACAGGTTACAGTGAAGGCGTTTGCGAACAATTCATCTTCACGAAAATTACGTCGAGAACAAATCAGTTATCGGCTGAGCCTCAAACAAAGAAGGTTCCCTTTTTTGCCTTGAAATATCAATCTTCTACAAAACTCTCTGTCATGCTTCCTTGACCATAACCGTCCAAGTGGTCAAGTATATGAGACATCTTTTTTTCTTCTTCTTGTTTTTGTATTTTGGGGCCATTTCTGTGTAATTTGTCGAACGCGCTCCACTGAACTGTTAAAACGAGCACAGCTCTTTTCATTAGAGCTAATGAGATTGGTTGGAAATTTACGATGCCAATTGCAGAGATATAAATTATATATATTTATAGCGAATCGTCGAAATGCGTTGTAAAATTTTAGATAAAGGCTGTAATACATGATTTTAAGTTGGAAGACGATAGGTTTTTTTCTCTATATCTATATAAAAGAATCATTTAAATATTAACAATTTAGATCTAAATTCTCAGAGGGAAAACAAAAATCAGATAAAAACCTTTTTACCAGATGTTTAATCAGATAAAAAAAAATCAAACCAAGCATCAAATACAATGCAATCTACTAGTTTTACATTTTGCAGTGATAATATTTACTAAGCAACAAAGAATTACCAATAATATTTTGCAATAATGAGTGTGAAACTAATATTTAGATGAAATCTAGAGAAAGATAATTTTTACTAAGCAATATAAAATTACCAATAACATTTTTTTTGTAATAATGAGTGCGAAACTAAAACTTCGATAAATCTCTAGAGAAACATAATTTTCATTAAGTTATATAAAATTACCAAAATTTATATGAAACCCCTAGAAAAAGATAATTTTTACCAAGCAATATAAAATTACCAATAACATTTGCGATAAAGAGTGAGAAACTAAAATTTAGATAAAATCTCTAGATAATGATTTCATAAGTATAATTGCATCATAGGAATAAAAGTTTATATAGTTAATAAGTTTTATAGTTTATTTAGTTTATATTAAAAGTTAGTGGTATAACAGCATTCTTTTTCAATTGAAATTTCAACTGTACAGATTTTAAATGTCATCAATTTTGGCATATTTTGAAAATGGTGTAAAAACTAAATTTTACAAAGCTGAAATTCATAGAAAATATTTAAAAAGTTAAAATCTAAAAACAAATAATAATAACCAGAAAAAAAAAAGAAATATATGCTTTCGTCAAGAAATATTTGTCAGGATACACCCAGTTTTACCTTAGGCAGTTACACTTTTGAATCTGTACTTAGTTTCAAATACTTAGCATCAGAAATTAATTGTCATAATAATATCTTACCTGAAATAAAAAAAACAGAATTGTCTCTTCCAATAAGGTCTTTTATTGGTTAAAACATCGGTTTGAATCACAGTTCCTATGCAGAAAAACTAAATTCTCGGTATATAAAACCCTTATTAGACCTATTTTGGTCTATGGCTCTGAATCATTTGGCAAGATCTGATGAGGCCCATTTGGGTATATTAGAAAGGAAGATTTTAAGGGCTATTCTTGGAGGTGTTAGGGAAAGAGATTGTTGGAGAAGACGGTACAACGCAGAAATATATAAATGTTATAAAGACCCAGATATAAAATTTATTAAGATCAATAGATTAAACTGGGAGGGCCTGAATGGCCGAGTGGCTAGCGCTCTGGCGCACGGTACCACAGGTTTCGGGTTCGAGTCCCGGCGGTGGCATGGATGTGTGTAGGGGTTCGGAATCCACTTTAAACCGTAGGTCCTGGTCTAATAGGATCGTAGAGCGTTGCGGGGGCATGTTACTCCGCGTCTGTAGCTTATCTTCAAGTTACACGCACCCCCTGGGTAATGCAAAGTGAGTACGTCTGTGCAGCACTTGCCTTAAGGCGTCCATGTCTGTGTTTGCCAGCTGCATTAGAAAGAAAAAAAATATGGTAACTATTAGAATTACGATAACTATATGCAAATTAGATTCAGTTTTTTTAAATTTTTTATTAGGTGGCATAAGCGCATTTTTTTAAAAAAATTTCCACCGGCGCGAACTTAGGGTCACAGTTCATATAGAAAGTATTCAGAATATCGAACTCACGAATTCTGCGTGAGACGATGTATTAACCACTAAGCCACTTTGCCCCACAAGGTAGTAATGCGGTAAGGTAAAAGTTTGTTTTAAAGGCAAATGTAGAAAGGGTAATTGACACTGATAGATTATGAGTACTAGGCAATTGTACAATACGCAACGCAGTTCGGAAAATAATTTTAATGTTTTATTCGATTTTTACATTAATGATATATTAATGGGCCTGAATGGCTGAGTGGCTAGCGCTCTGGCGCTCGGTACCACAGGTTTCGGGTTCGAGTCCCGGCGGTGGCATGGATGTGTGTAGGGGTTCGGAATCCACTTTAAACCGTAGGTCCCGGTCTAATAGGATCGTAGAGCGTTGCGGGGGCATGTTACTCCGCGTCCGTAGCTTATCTTCAAGCTACACGCGTCCCCTGGGTAATGCAAAGTGAGTGCAGCGCTTGCCTTAAGGCATCCAAGACGTCCATGTCTGCTTGCCAGCTGCATTGGAAAAAAAATATATATATTAAACTGGGCTGCTCGTGTATTTAGAATGAATGATTTAAACTGTAATGAGGTTGGTTTTGGAAAATCCACACTGACAAAGAGGGAAAGGATGAACCCAAGTTGAAATGGATAGACCCAGCTGAAAAAGAATTTGCTCTACTGAAGGTTAAGAATTCGAGAACCGTTGCCACCCAGAGGAATGCATGGAAATCTCTTCAAAGGAAATCCTTGGCCCACCCTGGGCTGTCGTGTTAATGATGATGATGATGAAAATGTAGAAATGTTAAATTTCCATCCTCATTCAAACAGTACAAATCGTTCACAATATTTTTTGAATCAACAAATAGAGTGGGGATAATTTATCGGAAGTAATCCGACTTTCAATGTAAAGAGTCTTCCCATAAATGAATTAAACAGAATAAATCCAAATAAAGTTTTTTTTCTTTCTTTCTAATAACTTTCTACTAAAAAAAGACGGAGTATTTCAACAAAAAAATATTTAGAAATCTCACATTTAAAACAGAAAAATTATCAAACATTGATCATTTTATTTATCTACACAATTAGGAATTTCATATTTCTAAAAATTTCTAATATCAGTGGAAAATTTAATTTAATTTTTTATCCCTTTATCAAAGATTCACTTATCTAATATATTCACGATGATGTGTGCAGTTGTTCAACCAAATTGTGAGTTGGTTTGAAGCATAGGTTTGAGAATTCACAGCTTCGTTTACACACGCACAAACACCACACACATACAATTAGATGATATAAGATTTAACACATCTAAATACAGATAATTACAGATTTCGTGAAAGGACTCCACTTCTAAGCCGGAAACCCGATACTCGGCTAGCGCAGGGTGCTTATACTATACTTTCTATCGGGTGAGAGTCTGTAGGCTAACTGATGTTTCGGGATGAGCTAAATATATTTTTTATCTGGAGATGAGAGACTAAATACTAAACGTTTCTCAACGGGAACGCATATTATATTCCTCTGTACTTCCTCTAGGGCGAGAGTCTCGAGGCCGGCTGACCATTTCTCCTGAATGCCACAAAGAGCGTTCTTGCCAGTGTGTAGGAGGAAGTATATTTAAAATGATTATTATTATAACAAAGGGATATATGCATTTTAGATACATCAATTTGATGAGACAACATTTTACTGCCAGCTGAATTTGTCTATATTTCAAATGGTTTACTTATTTTCATTACCAATATTTTTATTAAAGATTTTTTTTATTTCCTTTAATAAATATATTCTTAATTATAATAAATATAAATAATATATAATTATAATATAATTAATAATTAAATAATAAATAATTATAATATAATTATAATATAATTATAATAAATATTTTATATTCTTCATAAAAAGAAAAATGATTATTATTAAAAGAGACAATATGCTCGGCTTTCGGAATTAAACTGAATCCTTCTATTGCCAAGCTTATTTTCTTTTCCCTATTTTTTTGTATTGTTTTTTCAGTGAAAAATATTTCATCGTTAAAATTTTTTTTTATTGTTTTTAATTTTGATAAAAAAAAGGTAAACAACAGAATATATAGCTAAATTGAAAATGGAAAAGAAGGGGAGGATGTAAGACACCTCCTTTAACACAAGAATGTTGGAAAAAAAAAAAAAATTAAGAATATTTCAATAATTAAATGAATAAAATTATTTCTAATCTAGCTTATTCACAATTTTAAGATGAATATAATCTTACTCATAAAAATTTTGCTCTTCAATCATAATTCCATATAAAATTTCCAATTAAAATGATTGATTCAAAGTTCTACAGAAAACATTTATTAATATTAAAAAAAAAATTTCAACTCTACGTAAAAGAAGAATTTCCAATTTATAAAAGTATTTAACTATTGCATATTGGAGCATTCATTGGAAATAAAAAAAAAATTCAAATTCAAAAAGAAATTCTATTTAATTCCAATTGCATGTAATGGGAATATTTTTCTTAACTGAGTTTATTAGTTTTAAATTTTGGAAAAAACATTTTTAAACCTTAATAAATCTTATAAAAAATGTTGCCTACGTATTAAATTTGTCTGCTTCACACTAATTTTTGATGGCAATTAAGAAATATTTTTTTCGGACACAAATTGCACATTAAATAAAATTGTTTTCTCAGGATAGTCCAGTGTTTTCATCTAGTAATAATTTATTTTATTATAATAACTCCATAACTAGACCAAGTAAGCAGGATGCATCTTTAAAAATTTGCACTTACATAATAAAAATCAAGCAGTTAATTTAAATCATTCAAATGTTTTTTTTCTTTCATAAAACAGTATAAAACTCAAAGCAGAAGAACCACTAAATCAAAACCAGGGGGAGTCGATAAACATGGAATGGAATAATTATCGACATTCTTCACTAGTGAAAAGAATCGAAATTTTCTAATGTAATCTGTCAGAAAAACCCGAAAAATAAAAGATTTGTACAGTGATGCACTTGCTAATGGAAGCAAATGTAATAAATATAGTATTAGCAAATATTGCGTATTGGTGCGCAATATTGAATATTACATAGTGGCATGTAATATTGAATATTGCTTATTGGTATGCAATATTAGTATACATCGCATATTGGTATGAAATATTGACTATAGCATATTGGTATGTAATATAAAATATTGCATATAGATATGCAATGATATATATTGCATATTGATAGGCAATATTAGTATATATTGCAAAGTATATAATGCATATTGGTATGAAATATTGAATATAGCATATTGGTTCGCAATATAGAATATTACATATAGGTATGCAATGGTATATATTGCATATTGATATAAATGGATATCAATAATGATAACAATACTTTATAACAGTATTGCATATTAATATGCAATATCGAATATTGCATATCCATATGTATTACTAATATGCCATTATCAATACCATTATGCATATTGATATATATTGCATATAGTACGCAATATTTAATACTGCATATTGGTATATATTGCATATAGTATACAATATTAAATATTGAATATTGCATAATGGTATGCAATATACAGTATTGGTATTGAATATTCAATATATGGTATATATTGCATATGATATAGAATATTGAATATTGCATATTGGTATTAGAAATTAGAAACAATTTTAAGAAGAAAACGTGCTTCCATTTATTACAAGGCGAGGCTGGATTGAATTTATTGATTATACTATGGATCAGTAAACAAATCATAAATTCTTAAACGGTAGTTTACAATAATCAGTTAAGTATCATAATTAATTATGAAATATTTTCAATGATGAAGTGTTTTCTCTGACGAAGCACAAAGAAAAGTTAAAATATTTGAATTCATTTTGCATAATTAAAGTCAATAAATTATTGCTCATGTGTATGCTGAAATAATGAAATCAATTTATTGAGGAATTATTATTATTATTATTTATTGTGGAACTTTTAAAATTTTTACTGTTACCAATAATTTTGCATTTTAATGTAAGTCTAATTTCGCACATTTTTTTTTTTTAATATTTAAAACTAGTACTTAAATTTTATAAATTATTTCCATATTTCTTAATCCAACCTCAATTATACCTGATAATAAATATACAGATTACAGTAAGTTGTACATAAATTCGTACATAATTATTTTTTAAAAATATTTTTTTCTCTTCTAGAAACTTCAAAATGGAGCAGTGGAAGAACGGTCTGATATCTTTAATTTTTTTGACTCTTTGGTTCCAAAGTGCGGTGAGTACATAAATTCTTTTGTTGGAATATTGATAAAATTATCAAACCGAGAAGAAATAGGGGAAAGAAAGGGAAAATTTTCATTCTCAGTTACAAAAGATAACTAGAAATCCTAAATAATAAAATACCACCATCTTAATGTTACAAAAGTTAAATTGCTGAAACTTTTAATTCTTTGCGACACAAATGTGAACAAATTTCATTTCAGAATATCTCTAGGTATTCATTTCTATTCTCTTTCCCTCTTATGAATGAAACTTAGCACAAGTCTGTGTATCTACAGGATGGTCCTGAGTAACTTAACAATCTGTTACAAATTTCACTTTATCAATGTGAATAACTTATAGATCAAATGCTTGACGTATTTATAAAAAATACATACATGCACATCTATGCATATACATACATACTTAAAGATATATATATATAAATATATGCATATATGCATATACATACATACACACATATGCATATACATACATACACATATATGTATATACATACATACACATATATGCATATACATACATACACATATATATATATAAATACATAAAATACATAATCATCATCATCATCATCATTGGCGCAACAGCCCAAGATGGGCCAAGGCCATCTACCTACTGGCAGATTACGAGACGAGAGATGCTTATTCTTTTTACGGGGTAGGGTTGTAAGCCCTACGCCCAACCCTCAACAGCCATATTAGACCGGGATCTACGGTTTAAAGTGGATTATGAACCAATATAAACATCCATGACCCCGCCGGGACTCGAACCCGAAACATATGACACCGAGCACCAGAACGCTCGACATTCATTCCCCAAAATACATAATATATACATATAAATACATATGTAAAAATACATACAAAATACATAACAAACATAAATAAATACATAAAAATACATGCTTAACGTATTTAAAAAAATACGTACGAACATTTCACCACTAGAGTGACCACTTGGTGGTTAGGTGTGTTTCAGAACTGTTGGAACAGCAAGCGAGCCAAAACAAAAGTTCTGGAATCTTATCTTGGAGAAAGGTACGATAAGTCCATAGATTAGAAAGTCCTTAGGTTGGATGAGGAGAACACAACCCTCTAGATACTTGAATTTTCTGCTGCAAATAGCTGTAGGAATGTTTGTTTGTAGTGTCGTAGTCCTCCGTAGTTTATTCTGGGAAACGTTGACTCTACTATATATCTGTCTTTGTAGTGGTGAATGACATCAAGGCAAATTTACAACATTTGAAATAATAGCATCATTATTATCCTATAATGCACATAGAGAAAGTCGGCGATATAAGTATTCTATATTTTTAAATGCCCGACTCATGGCTCAGTGACAACGTGCGCCGCTGGTGAGCACTAGGGCGGAAGTTCAATCCACTTGTTGTAGACATGTTTTATCTCAAATTTTCTCCCATACGACAAGCAAATGAGGGATAGTTCCTCCTAAAAGTCCTTCTGGGTGGTGCTGCTCTTCTTCTTCAGCGTCACGGAGTCAAGTCAGACTTCCATCTACGGGTGCTCCATCATAACAGAAGTTGCCCTTCCCCCTTACTTCCTTCCTGCTATGAGACCACACTGGTTCTTGGACTTGGTCTAGAAGCTGCTGTCTACCAAGTGGGATAAGAAAAAAAAACGACCCATGACAATTGATAATAAACGTTCTGTCTATAAATTTCTGATCAAGATAATCTGTTAGGCCATCAAGATAACTCTTCTCGCCGCTGTGTCTGTACGATGGCGATCACTATAGAAGCATATTATGCTTGGGAAGATTTATTTCGGATAAGTGGTATTCGACGGAAGTGTTGCCTTTACTACATTCAATGCTAAAATAAACTAGTTAGCCAGACTTCTTTGCAGTTTTTTCACTGTTGCGTTGTCAGTATTAGCAGGATGTCTACTAGTCATGATCGTTTTACAACCTCCAATTAGATTTTATACCCTGAAAAATCCATTGCCAGATATCCGCCCTGGTTGCCGGTAGACTAGAGATTGAACGAGATTTCCGGCAACAACCTGTATATAAAGACTTTCGAACTAAGAAGCAGTAGAGTTTTGAAAAATAAGAACTTGTGCAGAACTCTGGTAGAACTTTAAGAGTAGGTCCCGGTCTCATATGACCCAAGACATATCACAGAGCCCAATCAGACTTCTCACCGATATCATTCCCAAATTGTAAAGGGGCAACTCAGCTATAGGCATAATGATGTGGTGTGGTATAGTAGTAGTAGTCCGACTCCCGAGTCAAGATGCTGAACAACACAAACGCCATCGAGTCTCCTCTTTTGAAACGGTGTCTACAACAAAGCCGATTAAACCTCCGCCCTCAGCGGCACACCTTGACAGTCCTACCAATCTGACAAAAGATAAGAATGGCAAACTTTAATATTGCACAGACCGAATTATTGAAATTAACAAGACACCATAGTTAGTAATTTGGTATTTAGTTACAACTGACGTCCCGTTAACCGAAAAGGTATCACGTTATTGCATTATCTTTTACATATATTATTCACGTTTATCAAATGTTCTGAAAGTTTTTTTTATCACTGGAATCAATTTCCTCATGAAAAATTCATATAGAACAGGTGATGTAGTATTTCAAAAGTTAGATAATACGAATTTGTTAGAGATAATTGCTATTCTTTTTTTTCAGATACTGTCACCTACACCCAAATCGTACATTCGAACAAGTGGTAAACGAGAAAAAGGATTGGGCATCGCTCGAATTCCTGAAAGAATAGAAGTTGCAAGTTGCATGGCACGATGCCAACAAACGCCATCTTGCGTTTGTGCCAGGTAATCATCTCACTCATAAATTGATTTCAAAGGTGTTGGGTCTAATCTGAAAACAGATATATTTTTCCTTATTATATTCAGACTGGATATTACGGCACTCATTGATCCATTTGATCACGTGATATTACTGTGGTGGGCAAATCCTAGAGAAAGATGCAGTTTTTAAGCAGACAAAAAACACTTTTTTACAAAAATTTTACGATTAGTAAAAAAACTCCACATATAACTATCACGTCTCAGATGGCATCACTTAGAGAAATATGTAACCGTGCTTCCTCCTACACACTGGCAAGAGCGCCCCCTGTGATGTTCAAGAGAAATCGTCTGTCGGTCTCGAGACTCTCACCCGAGAGGAAGTACAGTGCAAACTTCTCTCCCTCTGAGGAACGATTAGTTTATGGCCCTCATACCAAGAGGAAATATATTTAAAGCAACCCTGTGTATTACAGACTGTCATCCGAAGAGGAAGTGTATTTCACGCACCCTGCGCTTAGTCGAGTTTCGATTTTCTGCTTAGAAGTGCAGTCTGATTCTTCGATTTTCGATTTTTTGAATCTTCGATTTTTCTGCTTAATCTATAATCATCTATAGTAATGATAATCATAGTAATCGTGCTTCCTCCTACGAGCTGGCAAGAAAACCCTCTGTGGCATTAAAAAAAAATGGTCTGTCGACCTCGAGACTCGAGAAAAATTGCAGCACAACCTTCGCTGTTGCTTCGAAATGTTTCACTTATAGCCACTCCTCTATAAATAAAATATATTTAGCGTACCCCGGTCCATCAATTGGACCCTCCCCCGGAGAGGAAGTATATTTTGTACATCCTGCACGTAGCTGAGTATCGTGTTTTCGGCTTAGAAGTGGAATTCTTTCAAGAAACTATAATTTTAAGTTTTTAAATGTTATAAATATTGTATGTCTCTAATTGTATGCGTGGGATGTATGTGCATGTGTAAATAAAGCTATGAGTTCTCCAATCTATGCCTCAAGTATCTCAAGCTAACTACATCCAGTTACATTTTGGTTTGCGAACCTGCACACTACAAATTTAAAATGTACCCATACGAGATGTAGATATCATGTAACAGACAACGAAAATTGCGTGCAGTCACTCCAGACTCCACTGGGGGACAGTATCACCCCTGTTGGGAACCTATGGTTTATAGCAACATTTTTGAATAAATTATAAATTATATTTACTTATATTAATTCATGAATTTTATTGTTCTGCAATGTATGAGATAACAAAAAACAATAATATGCATTTTTGCAGTTGATTCAATAAATATAGTAGTCAATATTTCTGGTTATTAAGTAAATATATCAATATTAATTTTAAACGAAATATGTCAATTTACAGGATATCTACAACAGGAAATGGAGCTTGTGAGACTTTCACCAACACGAGTAATCCAAATATTTTGAAAACAACTGGCTTTGCATATTATGCGGTGGTAAGTTGAATACCTTTATTGTATAATTAACTATCATTTCAAAGGTGTGAATTTTATCAAAGAAGTACTGACATGATATTGTTAAAAATATAACTGTAACAATCCTATACAAATAAGAAATAAAATAAAATAAAATATTTGGCCAAATCGCAGAATCGGGGCCTTTGGGTTTGGCGACTTTTTTTGTGGTACTAACTAAGCGATAAATCGTCAAATGCGGTAACAGGAATTTCTTGTACTTTTTTGCAATTCATTTCAATTGCAACCCGTTACTTAGCGGACTTTGGCGAAATTAATTTTTACCGCTATATCGCACGAAATTAATTTTTACCAATATCCCAATATTCTGCGATTTTACCAAATATTCAACACA
Organism: Caerostris darwini; assembly: GCA_021605075.1. Classification (NCBI taxonomy): domain Eukaryota; kingdom Metazoa; phylum Arthropoda; class Arachnida; order Araneae; family Araneidae; genus Caerostris; species Caerostris darwini. Next base: position 465,633 of record BPLQ01002541.1, on the reverse strand, counting down.
TTAATTAGTAAACACAATTTTTTTTTAACATTATTATAAGCTCTTCATTCCCATAACATTTATTAAAGAGTAGCGAATAAGTCCCATCATTGCTCGGTTACAGAAAATAAAACATATTTAGTTTTGATAAATTTAACTATTAAAATTATTATGATTATTTTAATTTAAATTTAATAACTAAATTAAAAGAGTAAGATTTTAAATAATTTGTTTTAAATAAAAAAATTGGCTAAATAAAGCAAATATTTTTATTCAAGAATTTTTTTCGCCTTTAAACAATAAAATATTCTCTTGCTTTTTTTTTATCTGAAAATCTTTAATAAGATATTAGGTTTTGAATCATATTCTTAAGTCTTATTTACGCTGAATTCTAGTTATTTCAATATTATTTTTTGATTATTGATGTTAATCGCATTGGTTTTCCATTCATTGATTCTAAGCTATTTTATATATTACATCGGAAAATAATTCTACTACTTTTTTAATTAAAAAAAAAGATGCCATAAAATCTGAGTTTTAATTTAAGAGTAATTTTTGGTCAAAATCGTAGAATAGGGGCCGCTGAGATTTGGCACCAAAAATTCGTTTCACCAAATGCGAAAAGAAAAAGGGTTGCGATTGTAAGTGAAGTGAATAACAAATAATCCGGGTTACTACACTTGGCGACTTATCGTTTAGTTGGTGCCACAAAAAAGTTGCCAAGTCCCAACGGCCCCTACTTTGCGATTTGGTCAATTTTTGTGTTTCAATAAAATTTAATTATTTGTGTTAAATTCATATTGTAAAATGTTTTTTAAAACAAATATAAACTTATAATCGATATATTTATTTTCTTTTTCTTTAGGATATGTACAAAAAAACGTTAGAAACATGTAAGTAGGATTTCAATATACTTTTTATCAAAATTTATATCATTAATAATATGTTTTCTGTTATTTATTTTTAATTATTTAGAGCTGTTCATTTTGCCTCTACTGAAACTTTTCCGTATTCCTTTTTAACAATATAGATAAGGCAACTAATTGAAGAAAAAATATAGCTTTTAGCAATTTATTAAACTTGAACCTATTTTTAACAATAAGAAAAATACTACAACTAAAGTAAATATATAGAAAAACAGCAATAAAGATTATTCACTAATAAACAGATTCCTTAGTTCAAATATTGATTCGATACTCCGTATAAAATAATTTATATAAGAACTTAAAAATAATTTTATTTATTAAAAACTTTTAAAAGTTCACCAAATTTTTTGCTTTCTCATAACACTTCTTCAATAACGCAACAATCCCATTATTTGCCAAGGATTTCTGGCTCCCATCAGATTCTGAAACATGAGATGAACATGAAACATGTTTGGCTTTTTTTACTGGGTAGGGTTATCAACCCAATGCTCTACAGTCATATTAGACATAAAACCTACAGTTTAAAATAGATTTCAAACCATTACTAACATCTATGGCATCGCCTGGATTCAAACTCGAAATCTGTAGTACCGAACGCTAGTCACTCGCCATCAGGCCCTTTCTTATTACAATAACTACATTTAAATAACAAATGGAAAAACTTCAAAATAAAAATTTTCAACGTTTTTTAAAAAATTAGCATATTTTGTAGTAGTACAATATTATATATATTTAAATAAGCCGCACCGTTTACCTGGTCAATTTATGTATAGTCAAGTTATTCTTGCTTCATTAGAAGAGATTCCAAGCTCGAATATCATCATTCCTTGATTAGCATCATTTAAAAAAAAAAAATAAAAGCCAAGGTGCTTCAGATATAACTTTAATGCAATCATATTAATGGCTTCTTGGACTTTTCTTTTCGTGTGCGCCCAAATATGGAGTAGATTCGAGAAATCTCAAAAAAGATGACTCTAAGTATAATGCCATTCATACTTGTCAAAATGGTCTTTTATTGACAATAATAACAACAAATTTTCTAATCAATGCCTTTGGGAAACAATCAACCAGATTAATAAATTTAATCAAGGACAAAGTCGTTGTTATTGTTGTCATATCCCCTGAAGAGTACAAGAAAATCAAACATCGGGGGTGCTCCCGAATAATATCGGCTATGTTGATTGCCAACTCAGAGTACAAATCCTCTTCCGAGGGATGGTCCAGACAACGCATGGCGGCTGCAACAGTTGGGCGATCAAAGGCAGAATGAGGAGTAAGCTCGACATCAGGGCAGTTGCTGCATTTTTGGTATTTTTTAACTCTATCAGCAGAAATTTTCATATATTTTTCCTTAATCTTGTGAGAGTAGTAACCGTGTTTCTGTCGACATTTAGATATGTAATTTGGTATTTAGTTTTGATCTTAGAAGGAATCATAAGTTTAGATTTTGCCAAGGCACTTGTATCAGCAAGGGAAGTAAGAATGGCAGTCTGATCCAGACTTCTGGTATTCTTCGTCAAAGAATCAGCAATTTCATTAAATTCCAAATCTATATGAGCAGGGATCCATTGTAACTGTTGAGCAATCAAAGACATGATGAGGAGTCAGCTCGACATCAAGGCAGTTATCACACTTTTTGGTATTTTTTAACTCCATCAGCAGACAAAGTCATTAACAAATTAAAATAAATTACAAAAGTTTTCGCAGCAATGTTTTACTTGCACAATTTAACCGGTTCTCGTTAGATCACTGAAGTCAAGCATCATTGGGCGCGGTCAGTACTTGGGTGGGTGACCACCTGGGAACACCGCGTGCCGTTGGCATTCACCAATTTGGGACCTGAATGGCCGCGTGTCTAGCGCTCGGTGCCACAGGTTTCGGGTTCGAATCCCGGCGGTGCCATGGATGTTTGTAGTGGTTCGGAATCCACTTTAAGCCGTAGGTCCCGGTCTCCTATGACTGTAAGAGCATCACGAAGCCAAAGTCAGACTAATACCTACGGGTGCTCCATCACAACAGAAGCTGCTTCCTTCTCCTTCAATCATGAGTACGTATGGGCTCGTGGGCTTGGCCAGCCAAGTGGGATAGGAAACAACAACACTGTTGTAAATGAAATTTACATTTTTCCCCTTTGCAGACAGTTTGGCTCTCGCCAAGCCATCTTATCAGAGTTCAACATACCGCCTGAAAAATGTCAAGTATACGGCTGACCGAGCAAACGATGGTAACCGCAACGTAGAAGGCTTTCTGCAGCCCTACTTCGCCCACACCATGGACGGTCCGGACTCTGAACCCTACCCCTGGTGGCAGGTGGACTTGGAAGAAGAGTACGTCATCACTGGTATCTTCATCCTCAACAGGAGGAATTGGGGTGAGAATTCCTTCAAAAAGTTTCATTACATAATACCAGCTTCAACATTCAAAATTATCACTGACAACAAGATAGGAAAGGCCTTTCCTAACTTAAGTTCACTGATGAATGTTTTCCAAAAACCTGACTGGGTCATACCATAACCCCTTACCAAGCGCGGATTTACAAAACGGAATTTTGCACATTATAATGTCTCGGCCTATAACGGCTTCAAGAAGAGGGCCACTTTCAAGTTCATAAAAACATTTTAATTTTTATTTACAAGCATTATATATGTATATATACAGAACTCTGATTTCTATTTTAAAAAAATGAAAATTAAAAATATAAATTAGATTCACAAGTGCAGTTCACTCCAAGGACGGAGATTTTCAGAGTTTTCGAGTCTACGACAAATCTAATGCACCCGGTCTGCGGCAGACCTTAATTATCATATGACGTGATAAAAGAAACCTAAAGGGGCTCGCTTTATAACCAGGCAGAATCTGTTGCTGTTCAGTCATTTTAGAGAAAAATACAACACTTCTTGTCGACTCGTTGCAGAACAATTTCATTCTCCAAAAACCTCCATTTAAAGAAGTCCGTTAAGAAGGAATGTATCAGCTTCCTTCATTTCTCATTGCAGTGGGCACTTACTCAGACCATGGTCTATCACCAAACTCGGTGCAATCTATCACTTACCCTATCACGTAGTCTATATCCCGTCTGTAATTGCTTGAACCTATAAAGGTCGAACAGACAATCGCTAATTTCATGAGGTCTCATTATCCACGATACTGATTATCTGCTTCAGATTTGAGTGATAGATTGTTATTATGCACTAGTTAAAGAATTTAAATTCCTTTCCCCTTCGAATAGAAATGTTATATCTCTACCAGAGGGAAAAATGATACAACATACGCTTTATCTTAATTATTTCCATTAGTTCGTACAAAACTAGAATAGTATTCATACAAGTTATCGGTCAAATTATTCATAATTTTAAAGGATTTACATACATTGACAGTGAAACCAAAGAAATCTTGCAAATTGCAAAAGCAATTTGTGACAAAGGATTTTCAGAAATGGGAGAAGAAATCACTGAATTAAATGAGCATGAAGAAAATAAAGAATCGTATGTTCTAACACCAGCTGGCAGTGAAAGCAGAGGCAACTAAGATTCGACGATGAAATTTAGTATGCCGTTTCCACCTGATAGTAAACTTAATTGATCTACTATAAATTCGAATTTCGAAGGAAATTTGAAAAAGTCAAATTTCTTTAAAAGATTAGTTTTTTATAACAAGCTTTTTTTTTTTTTTTTTTTAATTCTGGCTGAATAAAAGTAAAGTTAATTTTTATTTAAGTATCCATCTTTTGTCTTTTTTAAAATAGTACTTATTTTGGTGATTAAAATTTTATGATCAATAATTAAAAAACTTTTTGGTTAAAATAAGTCAAAGTTTCATCAAATTCTACGACTTTTTTGTTATTTATTTATCAAAATTGATATCATAGAAAAAAAATTATTTACCATCTTTTTTGCTTAACAATTACTGTTAGAACATTTTATATGCAACTGAAAAAAATTTCTTCGAATAAGGCCTAAAAAAGCCTAAATATTGAACATCCGTAGAATACTATCTTGTGTTGCCAATTCATAACATACTAATTTTTTACATATTTCAGCTTTTCAACAGCATATTATGGTACGACTTTTTTTATTATTTATTTATCAAAATTGATATCATAGAAAAAAAATAAAATTTACTATATTTTTTGTTTAGCAATTATTGTAATAATTAGAACATTTTATATGCAACAGAAAATAATTCTGTTTTCACCAAATAAGGCTCAAGAAAGCCAAAATACTGGACAATAGTAGAATACTATCTTATGTTGCCCATTCACAACATACTAATTTTTTACATATTTCAGCTTTTCGACTGCATATTATGGTACGACTTTTTTTTTATTATTTATTTATCAAGACTGATATAAAAAAAATATTATTTACCATCTTTTTTGCTTAGCAATTATTGTAAGAATTAGAACATTTTATATAATAATTTAAAATAATTCTAAATAAAATAATATAATTCTAATTCCATTAAATTAATTAATTCTAAAAATAATGTAATTCTATTCTATATTTCAAATAATTCTATTAAAATAATTCTGTTTTCATCAAATAAGGCTCAAGAAAGCCATAATAGAGAGTTTTTGCATATCGTATTTTTATCGTCCGATATTTTTTCTCCCTAGCGCGCATGCTCATAGGAAACATTATTACAGATACGCATGCGCAATTTCCTATGAGCATGCGAGCTAGGGAGAAAAAATATCGGACGATAAAAATACGGTATGCAAAAACTCTTTATTATTGGGCATCCGTAGAATACTATCTTGTGTTGCCAATTCACAACATACTGATTTGTTACATATTTCAGCTTTTCGACTACACGATATCCAAGTTCGTGTTGGCAACGTGAAACTGAGCAAGAAATGGGACAATGAAATATTCGAAGAAAATTCGTTGTGCGGAGAAAACGTCGGAGGTGGCATTGGAGATGCTGTTGTAAAAAAATTTGTCTGCCTGCCCTGCCCCCTACATGGAAGGTACATAAGTGTACAGATCATCAAATTTTGTGATGGCTGCCCTGAAGACGACGCTAACGTCCTACAGTTAGCAGAGGTGGACGTCTACGGTTACAAACACATCCCTTAAACAACTGGATGATGATAGCAATGTTCGTATACAATGAAATGTATCCTCTTACAAGCGTAATAAATCAAAAATGACAAACGAAATTATATTTTTTTTCTGTAATATTGATGAAATCAGAATTAATGAAAACGAAATTGTAACTTGAATAAAAATAATTAGATTCTAAAGTTTGTCATAATTGAATAAAAATAAAATTAATTGCTTAAGTTGATGTATTTCTGATGCAGCTGGCAATACAGGAGTTAATCTTTATGCCATAGACAAAGGCTATACCACTATTACTCATTTAGCACGACCCAGGGTGTGCGTGTAGCTTTAAAGATATGCTACGGACGCGAGTTACACTACCCCCACAATGTCCTACGATCTTATTATACCGGGACCTATGGTTTAAAGTGGACTCCGAACACTACAAGCATCCATTGCACCAGCGGGATTCGAACGCGAAACTTGTGGTACCAAGCGGCAGAGCAATAGCCACTCGGCCATCAGCCCGCTGCTTAAATTAATAACACTAAATTTATAAGTAGTCACATTAACCTTATATAAATTAAGAATTTAGTGCATGTATAAGAGACCAATGAGATTCGTCGACATATTGACTGACAGAAGGCTGTTTTATCATGCTTGTCCCGATGTACCAGTCAAATTATTATGCAGATAAAAAAATCAGTTATTTAGTAAAAGAAAAATTTGTAATCATTTTTGTTTAAAGTACACCTTTTCGAATGATATGGTGCTATAAAATTAAATACAAAAATTACTTCCCTTCGTATACTAGACCTATAGCGGGGTCACTTTCAAGTTCAAGGAAACACTTTAAATTTTATTTACAAGCATTATATATATACATAGAACTCTGGATTATTACAAATTATTATTTACAATAAAATGAAAAATAAAGAATTAAATTTGATTCACAAATGCAGTTCACTCCAAGCACGGAATTTTTCAGAGTTTTCGAATCTAATTCACCCGGTTTGCGACAGGATACCTTAATTATCCCATTGCGTGATACACAAAAACACAAAGGGCTCACTTTGTAAACAGGCGGAATCTCCGGCCTGTTCAATCACTTCACTTCTTGTCGACTCGTCGTAGAACACTCTTTCTCCAAAAACCTGCCTTTAAGAAAATCCGTTAAGAGAGAGAGTGTCAGTTTCCCTCACTTTTAATCAACACTTTATCACCAATCACGATTCAACAACTCATGGCCTGGTCCATATTCCATCTGTAATTGTTTCGACCTGTGAAAGTCGAACAGACAATCGCTAATTCCATGAGGTCTCATTATTCATGACACTGATTATCTGCTATCAGATGTGAGCGACAGGTTGTTCTCGTTAGTTCAAAACACTAATTGCATGTAATATAAATATCCATAATGGTGCTTATCTGCTGACATATTTGAGTGATAGGTTGTTATTATGCACTTGTTAAAAAATTCATATTCCTTTCTCTTAAGAATAGAAATGATATATCTCTTCCCGTGGGAGAAATGCTACTCGAAAAAATGCATTTCATTATCATTTATACAAAATCACTACATCAGCTATAATTCACCATTGTTATATAAAAATAAATAAAAACAAAAATCTTCTCAACTCACTATATAAAGCAAGGGATTATTTGCCTGTGCTTTTGTGTGTGTATGTGTATTTCCTAAAACTTAGAAACTATAGCACAATTTTTTTTTCTCTGAATTTATAATTCTTTATTTCATGCGTAACCAAAAAAATCACGAAAAAGGTTTTTAATTAAATTAAAATATACTTTTAATTCTAAAAATATACTTACATAATTATGGCTAAAAAGTTTTTAAAATATTTTGTTATTATGAACAATGAGGTCAACAAAAAATTGTGTGGGCCATTTTAAAATACTTCTGTTAATAATAATTTAAATATTCTTTAATATCACAATTATTTGTTTCATATTCAAGATTCTTATTTTAAACTAACAACTTGAAATTAATTTTTTTTTCAAACTTTACAAATCCTCCTATGTAAAATTAAAACTGCTTCCGCTCTCATATGTCGGCACCATCACACAAATTAAATGTTCCACAAAAAAAAAAAAAAAATCCTGAATATAAGATTGTCCAGAGAATTTATCCGATTTAAATGACTCTAAAAGATTTTAATTTTATTTAATTTTTTTCTTTCTAGATACTGTTCTATTCAATTAATTATTTTAATTTACTTCCGGATACAAAAACTTCCTGACAATGCTCACTGTAATTTATCCTAACATCTGCCGATATTGTCCAAATAAAGCCTCTAATGGAGCTATTTCAAATTTTCCTAACAAAATATGCTTTCTACTAAACATGCTATTAAAAGTTGATATATTTGTGAAAAGTATAATAGAATTATTTTCAGTATCTACTACTGTGTCCAAAAAAATAAGATCCATTTTCAATTTAAAATTCCCGGGGCTTATGAAATTTCAATTTCTTTTCTTTTTTAGGTTGCTGGCACTGTCCTTGACATCTGTGTGAAATTAGACGTCAAAATATTCATTAGTACTTGAGTGACGCTTGGCTTTGTGAGACGCTAAAACTGATTCCGGCGATTTTTGAAATGTCTGAATTCATTGAGCAGAGAATTTGCCTTCAATTTCGTTTGCGGAAACGTATAGAGTGTTGCAGAAGGCATTCGGTGCGCATTCCTACATCGGAAAGAACTGTTTAGAAGTCGTATAAACAGTTCAAAGTAGACAGAGAACGCGCTGAAAACGAAGAGCCCTCTGGTCGACCATCCACCTCAACCGACGAAGCTCACGTCCAAAAAAATAAAGATTTGGTACTTACAAACCGCCGATTTACAATTAAAGACCTTGCTGACGATGTTGGAATTTCAAAAGGATCGGTCCATTCCATTTTGGACCTCAAACGCGTCAAATCTCGATTGGTACCGAAAACACTGAATACGCTAGCTCACACTGCATTGATTCTTCGTGACTTTTTCGCCAAAAACCCATTTCGTTCCACAACCACTGTATTGACACCGTGCTACTTCTGGCTATTTCCTAAACTCAAAAGACCACTCCGGGGACACCGTTTTGAGTCGATTGAAGAGATTCAACGTGAATCGGCGCGCACTTTGAAGGCCATCCCTGCCTATGATTTTTTAGCATGCATTGAGGATTGGAAACAGTAGTATTTTAAGTTATGCTGACAATACGCACTGCAATTTTCCCTGACATCGGTCGATAGTGTTCAAATCGAGTAATGGAAAAAAAAGTCCTGAAAATGTAAGAAAATTTTATGAAAAATATACATTCCCCGGGATGTTCGATTTTCAATCTCATCAACTATATCCGCAGTCGAATGACTACGGATCAAGTCATACATAATTGTCATAAGATCGCACATACTCATTTTTGATTGAGAGAACCACGGATTTTGACGAATGGACCTCTCTACATTTTGTGCTACACTATTCAATTTCGCCCTACATCTCCACATATATGCATTAGATTTGTCTTTCGCTTCAATTAGAATCATATCCTTTTCACAACTAGGACATACGACATTAGCAATTAAACCAGCAAACATACAGCATTCAAAAATTTTTGACTTACCTCGACATTCCAAATTAAGGAAGAAATCCTTTCCAGAAAATAGCAACCTTCCTTCAATTTTACAAAATGCCTGGAATCCTCGTTCGCAAAATAAAAATCCTCAGTACCAGACATCGCTAAATGAAAGACTTTGGTCAGCACACAAGGTAAGAAAACCATAACTGCATGAGATGGTAGCAAATGAAATGAATTGCTTTTAAAAATAACGGTTCTTTAATTTTTCTAGAACTTTTCAGTAATTGAATTAAACCACGTGGTTAATCATGGCCAATGAGGCATTAGGAAATACCTTATTTACCATAGTTAGTGATTATCGTCCACTTGGCGATGAAAAAAAGTTGCCACATTCCAAAAGATCCTATTGTGTGATTTGGCCGAATTTATTAATAATCATCATTATCGTATTTAATTATTTAATATTATAATAATCATTTCGATTTTCCACATACCTTGGAATCTACTTCTGATGTCATTAATCACAGAATGAAATGCTTCAAAAAGATTCGAAGATATTAATAAAAGATATGAAGTAAGCTTTTAAATTCATCACACAATTAATAAAGTTCTTATTTTTAAAACAAATTATTCACAGCATTTACATACTTCAGCACTATGTAACTTTGAACAAAACATTTCATGAGTATTTGTTTTCCCTATAGTTTATTTATGCCGTACTTCTATGTTAGAATACTGTTCATTGTATTATTATGCTTTTCTTTGAAAACATTTTTTTAACAGAAAATTGATCGTTAAAGTAATCAAAACTTTACTTATAAATAATTGCTTGCTTAAAGACACGTGAAATTCTGTCTCATTGCTTTTGTTGGTAACATATTTTAACTTTTATGAGCTACAATTAAAATAGAAATACATGCTGGAAAAATATTTTCACATTTTGTTAAACAGGAAACACTCCAGAAAAATATAAAGGCACTAGATAAAAAAGTGAATTGCTAGATTGTACAATCACACTTAAAATAATTCTACTTAGTTTGGTTTTATAAGGGAAATTTAAAAAATAATAAAGCAATTTATTTTTCTACAGATGATTCCGCTGCTAATCACACGAGATTATTCAGTAGCATTTCAAATATATACATCATGTAGTTTCTTTTATGATTTACAGTAGTGAAGATGGCAGTAAGCAAAAGTTTATGAGCGTTAACATACAACACTACCTTTTAATCAAAATTGTCTTGTTATGAAAACTTAAATAATATAAGTGACAAATATTTTATTAAACTTACAAAAAAAAAATACTAAACTAATCCATTTAATTTTATCCTTCTTCACATATTATATGCATTTTTCCTTTCCTTTCATTTTTCATTTTTGCTTATGCATATTATTAATCAATTGTTACTTTAATTTAAAAAAAGCATAACATTGTCAACTTTTTACAAAAGCTGATGTTATTTTCCTTGAATTTGATGGAAGATTTTTAATTGCATAATATACAATACATAATATACAGTAGTTGAAGAAGTGCTGGAAGAAAAAAGTATGGTCTTTTCTTCACCCTATTATTTTTTTTCGTAGTTAATCTAAACTTTGTTATTTTTAATACCAATGTAAGTAATAAACATATTTTACAAATAAAAATAATAAAACTTTCTGTCACATAACTTCCTTCAAAATAAATATTACTATTCTATTTGGAAAGTTTTTAATAATAAAATTCAAATAATCCTGTACTTTACAATGTTGTAACTTAAAAGACATAGACAAAAACGAAGTATTATTTATCATTTTTCTTGTTATATTAACCGATTTATTTTATATTATTCTGAGAAATGAATCGATCATTTTTCTCACAAAGGGGGGTAAAAAAAATTAAGAATCCTTGAATTACGAACAATAAAAATTGTACTATCTTAATTAATTCTAGAATGTTAAACACATTAATTTCACAGTTTTGGATAAATAAAACTGTTCGAACTCACTATTTTTATGATGCAAGCTAACATTTTTTAATATTTAAAATTCATTTTAAACAAAAAACTTCATTAAATCTGAAGGATTATATATAACTTGTATTTGATATAAAAGTATTTAAGCGTTAATCTTTAAGAAAGTAATAAAACAAGAAATCTTGAATGTGAACATAACTTTCGACGATTCACGAACATTCATTGACGATTGTGGATACCATAGAAATTGGATCCATTGGATTGTGGATCCATTATGGGATTAAGAAACATTTTTTTTTTTGGTTTATTTCAGAACATGTATGACAAAGAAATTGTTAATATAATTATAAAAGTTAATGAAAATATGCTCAAGATTAGAGAAAGCAAATGTATTCTCTTTAATTTGGATTTAAAAAAAATATATAAAAATTAACTCAAAGTTATCATTTTTCTAATCTCTCTCTATTTATACATGCATATAAAGAAAAAAACTATTAGACTACATTTTTACAGCAAATCCTTTACTTTTTATTTATGGTGATTTTTATTCGATATATTTTCTTGATATTTTTCCAAATTGTAAAATTATTGTGAAGAATAACATTAAATAAACTCTAAATTTATATCTTATTTTACAACTAATATGTGTTTTAAAGAAAAACTTTTTTTTACATTTAATAGTTGATGCAAGTAAAATATTTTAAAATAATTATACTTACAAACAATAAGAAAACAAATCATGATGCACATACTTTATTTACAAATGACAGAAAAATATTCTAAAAACATTGTGCTATGAAGTTGAGATCCAATGTACAATATAAACAAGAATGATTATGTTAATTGGCCTGGTAAAACAATTTGAATTTTTCAAGACAATTAGGCAGTGCAAGTAAGTTATGCTTACACTAAATGTGTAAGAAAGTAATGATGAACAAATAATAACAATGAAAGCATTAAAAAAAAAAAAAAAAAAAAATTTCAAATTACATGAATATAAAACAAACTTTACATAAAAAAATTATGATTCATTGTACTTCTAAAGCATTACAATATTATTCTCATAAAATTTTAAAATATAGAAAAAGTGTCTAATGCATAGGCATTCATTTTTATAGAATGAATATTGCTTCAATTCGTTTTCTTTTTAATTTGAGCATATAACCTCCAGAAATTTATAAATATTAATAAGCATAGTTTATTATATTCATATTGAAAGAAGCAAGTTGTTAAAATAAAACATCTTGACTTTATGCAGCATTACATAAAGGTTTAATATAGAAAAATATTTTAATTCAATATTTAAAAATATTCTAATATCCAAGTTATGAAACTACAGATTTACAATTGAAAAGCATGTGTAAGATAAATATTTATAAAATAATGAAAATTTATTATTTGCTTCACTAAAATTAAAGTAAGGTAAAGCAATATTACATGCTAAAATCGCATTTTTCTTCTTTTTTTCATAATGTTACAAAATATTGAAATAATCATAATAAATGATTGGAGAAAATCATATGCACTTTAAAACTTATAAAACTAAAAAAATAGTACAGTTCCAACTCTTTGGTATGAGCTGAGGAATTAAAACAATTTCATACATATATACAGCATGGCAAAAGAAATATTTTTCAAATGAATTACCACAAAAAAGCAGCACCAATCATTCAATTCAAAATACCATCTAATTTGTTGAGCAGGGAAAATGGAGTGTTTCAAATAAAAGAAAGTAGATATGTTATATTCCCAATGAAAAACTTTTCATGAAAATATTATGAAATAAGATACCTGCTGAAAAAAACAATGTGCAAATTGTATTCCAACCTCTTGCATACTGAGCAAGTTTACCGACTGAAAATCGATTCATTTTCAACTGTTTATAATGGCATTGCACATAAATTACAATCAAGGTACAAAAAATAGCATTAAAACACTGCCTTCATTTACTATAAGCGACTGCATAGACAACATGTTCTTGTCAAATTTTCTAATTGTTTTACCAGTAGATGTGGTTTGTTGGATGATGCACTTTTATCGTGCAGATGGGTTACCCCGTATAACTGCTCCCTTCTGTATGTTGCCCAGCATACCTGGACCACTTCCTGGTCCTCTCCTCCACTTTTCTTGTTGTTGAAATTCTGTCATGGGTCGACCACCAATACCACAAGTGCCAATGCCAACTCGGCCATTTATGTTGTCGGGAGAAGCAAAGATGCTCTTTTTCACATGACCTTTTTTGTTAAAAGCCTGAAATGAAACAGAAATAATATTTTGAGATTAACAAACATTTTTACTTAATTATTAAATGTTATTAAAAAATGGCTTAAGTTACAAGTATCATGTAATAAAGAGAAGAACATTCATATAAGATATGATAATACATAAAATTTGTAAAATTTTATCTAATTCCTTTTAAATTTAATAAAAATTACATTAGCTATTTTTAAATTCAGTAACTATAAACTATACAAAACTCAGAAATATATTAACTTTCTTTTAACACTTTCCGACCCAACATTAATGCAACGAAAATGGCTGAGTTGATAATATGATGCTAATAAACACCTTAAAGTAAAAAATTAAAAAAAGTTTTATAAGAAAATAGGCAAATGTTCATTGGAATGGACAAATAGTCAATAAGGTTATTAATTTCAAATATTCAGCCTCCTTCATCATTCTTCTGTTATTGTTGTTTTAAATATCAATTTCTTTTTGTAAAAAAAAAAAAAAAAAAAAAAAAGCTAGATAAAGAAGCAATAACACTATATAAATTTCAAAAAGTCAATATTTTAATAATTTTTTTTTCATAATGAAATATACATGAACAATAATACACAATTTCACAAATGATTTTTTACATATTTTGTGTTTTTATATACCGAAAAAAATACATTATTTGACATGAAAAAGAAATATAACTACTTTTTCTCCTTGTGAAGCACAAATGTACAGTAAATTTATTTAGTAGATGCAGATTTTTACCATTGCAACCATAATTTTTACATTAGATTGTTATCATTAAATCTTGGCAAATGATTGTCATCAATCATTAATAACTTCAAGATGAAAATAAATTTTAGCAACTTTTTGACAAATATTTTTATTTTGCAAATAAGAGATAGTGATGATCTACTCCTTTTTTTTATTTTTCTGCTAAAACAACTGCATATAGATCTGATAGATCTTTCATTTTCATAGATCTTTAGCTTTCATCTGTTTCATTTAATAAACTCTAAATCTTTTGTAACAAATAATTTTTGTCTAACTAGTATCTTTTTTTGGTGCAAGAAATTATATATCAGAACCTTCATCATCGGATTTTTCAAATTTCAACTACTATAAGTCAGTTTTCAAGAAAAATTTTGTATAGTACAAATCAAACTAATTACTGGAAAACATTTCCTTTATTATCACTATCAGTAATGTAAGAATTCAATTCTTCAATATCTAATTCTTCAGCAATGATTTTATCCAAATTTTTTTTTTAAATCTTTAGAATTTTTCTTAAAAGGAAAAAAATATTTTATCTTACTGATCACTTTTTGTTGATTTTAAAATAATTTAAATTGATAACAAATACATTAATCTATCAACTATCATTCGCAACCGCCTGGACCCAATGTCCATTGTAACGGACATGTGATTTTGTTACTTCTAATACTAAGATTACTTTATAAAAATTATATAAAAAAAATCATTGGCAGAAAATAAGATACTCACTTTTTTACAGACCAGCACATACCATTAAAAAAAAAACTGTAAAAATCTGTTGACTATTGCCAAACCAAGAAATGGAATGATATCAAAACAGTTAATTTTTTATCATCCATGGAACAAGTTTAAAATCTATTGGGAGTGAATAATAATAAAAGGTTTTAAAATGTCTGCCTGAGTTGATTGCTCAGAAAGGGTTAAATTCAAATTAAAAAAAGGACCAGAAGAAAATGCATCAATCATATCTACAATTATCACATTGACATAGGAGTAATACACAATATTACTTAACTAAAAATGAAAAATAAAATATTTATATTTTATGGTTATTTCATAGAATATGACTACTTAAAAATTTTATGTTGAAAAGCGACCTTCTACTTTGTACATTACAACATCAATATTTCTCATAGCACAAATCATTAAAATGGAACTTGAAAATTCAAGATGCAGAAATTCCTCATTTAACAACTAAATAAAAAGACCTACGTTAGTAATACATTTTGTACAAGATTTAAGTTAAATCTCTGCAAATGAAAACATTTACAAGCCAACTAATAGTAAATTATTGAAGAATAAACTCGGAAGTAAAAAAAGGAATGAAAAAGGCAATCTGGTAAATATTAGTATTCTGAAATTTTCTCAATTACACATTAATTATTAGGAACTAAGCATAAAACAAATTAGATTTCCCCTTACTTTACCAATAAAATTACAACAAAATATATAGGAAACTTTTTGACTAACAGATAAAATATAACATCAGAATTAGGACCAAGAAATTTCTTAGCCTCTTTGCATTTGATAAGTAATTTTATTAAATATAATTCCATAAAAAGTTCTTTCCTGAAGAAAAAGCAAGGATTCACTCTATAATTTGACAATGAGTGTTTGTTAAAGAGTGTTTATTAAAAAATTATTTAGGCCCCACATATCTTTGCAACAAAGAAAATATTTAAAATATGCACTAAAATTAAATACATAATTAAAAATACATTGTTCATTAAAATTTTACAAACTTGCTCCAGAAAAACATTTGAAATATCAGAAAGGTTAACTTTTAATACAGCATTTATCATAATGTGTGTTCACAAGTTCATAACTGATACTTATGATATTTTATAATTATCATTTCCAGGTTTTACAAAACTTCTTATAGCTTTGCAATATTTTCCAATAAAGTTGGTTTTATTTAAAGAAGAAATTTACCTTTAAAAACCCATTAATATACATTCCTTTCAGTTTTGGAACATATATATGTATTAAAAATGTTAAAGGATTCGTTTACATATATTTAAGTGCATACATACAAGTTTAACATTGAAATTAAAATATAAGAATTAATACATATTATAAATAAGAAGGTAACTAATATGGGTAACAATAGCTTTAACACACAAAAATGCCATTAATCAATACATTCCACAGCTAAAACATTTACAAAGCACAAAACTTCAATTAAGATGTATTTTATTCATATAAAAAATTCTTAAAATATTTATGCAATAATCTTTAGTGGCACTACATATATAAGTAGAAAGTTATTAAAATTTAAGGAAACTTACTTTTGAATTAAAATTGTGCCATTTACTCTTTTCCTTTTCTCTTTCTTCTTCAAGCAATTTCATTCTTTGAGCTTTTTTCTGGGCCTTTTTCTTCTTATAATCCTTTTGAGCTTGAATAATCAGTTTTCTGAAGAAAAAAAATATATATAATTATACACACAGATATGATATGTCAATTTAATCACAAAACAATTATTGCTAATTATTAAAAACTGCATAGCAACAATACTTTATAATTTACCTCCCCTAATCTGTAAGTTAGCTTATAGAAATTTATACTTAAATAATATACTCTTAAGATAATCAAATAAAAAATTCTGTTATAATAAAATTCATGCAACTCACTTGGATTTTGTTGCACCATCTGCATGTTCCTTGTGATTTTTATCAACTATACGCAATTGCTCAACATCACAAGTATCCGTATTTCCATAAGCACTAAAGGTAACTGTACATTGGCCATCTTCTGTTATATCATCAATAACAGCCTCATAAAATCTAATGGGAAAAAATAACTTTAAAATACCAATTTATAATCCCTACTATTCAAATTATACACTTTGTCAACTGCAGAATACTAGCTACCGAATAAATAAATAATATAATATATATAATCTTTATTCTATTACTTAAAATGTATTACAAAAAATACTAATTACATCAATTACTAAAAGAAAAATACAATGACAATATCAGTAACAGTTTATCATCTTAATTTTTATAGTAAAAAAGTATAATTTAAAAATGTTAGCTTAAGACAATTTTTTTTTTACAATAGGAAGATATTTTACAATAAAAATTTTGATTTCTTGTCCTGCTTTAGTTGTGGGTTTTCTTAGTTTTATGAAATTAACTAATATATTATCTTTATATACTAAGTGAAATGATTTTTCTTTTCAGATAGATTTGCTTATTCTTACTTGCCTATTTCAGATAGATTTTTAGACCCATTTCAAAAACAATTATTGGAAAGTAAAAATATTCTTTCAGTTTAAGAAACACTGACTTATAACTTTGAATATACAAATGACAGCTATACTTTGTTTAAAAATAATTTGCCTTTTTTTTAAAAACTTTTAAGGTCAACAATCATATTTTATAAAATAGTTAAAAGTTTATAATTAAATAAAACAATATTAACAAACATCCTAGTTCAGCAGCTACTTTATTAAAACAGTTAACATAAGCAATTTTAGAAGTTTAAGAGTTTATCATAAATATTTTATAAAATTAAGTAAAAAAAATTTAGGAAGACAAACATACCACTATATACCGTACAATCATCAATATATATATATACATTAACTGTGATTTTATTATACAGGAATATAAACTAAAATCCAACAAGAAAACAGAATTGATATTAAAACAAAATAGAAATAAAAGCATGAATAAAAAAATCTAAGAAATTACATAATATGAAATCCTTAAATTTTTTACAAACTAACTTATTTCAAAAGTACAACTGTGTAAAATATACAATATTTATATCACAGAATGTTATCTTGCATAAAAAAATTTATATATACATATATAAACCACACACAATGTATATAGATATATTTTATCCATATTATTATATTAGAATATATTTATAATGTTCACAAAATATAAATCATACAAAAAATAAATGTAGGAAACTGCAAAACCATCACTGACTAATAGACAAGCACAGCCAGTATGGGTGAAGGCCTCCTCTTATTTTATGATAGCCTAAAATCATCTATTCATCACTAATAAATAGATGTGGAAAAGCTATCAAAAATTAAAAGTAAATAAACTACTAAATAATATATATAAATTTAAAACTTCTGTAAAATTAAATTTTTATAAGATGTTTTTAATTACCAAACAAATTAACCTTAAAAAATAAATCCATTATATATCACATAAAACAATAATAAATGATAACCATTGCTTTTAAACATTTTATTTACTATCAAAAGTATTTCTTTGTATTAAGCCGAATTTACTTCAGTATACAGTAGAACCTCTGTAAGTCAAACTTCAAAGGAGATGCCAAATAATTCGAGTTAGAGTTTTCGACTTATGCGAAATTTGTAAGGAAATATTCGACTTGTAGAGGTTTAGATTCTTTCTAACTTATTTTGTGCTAGAGTGGTAAAATAAATAAAAATTCAAGTTACAGAGGTAATAAACATGTTTATTTGCAACTTAAAAGTTATACTATGTACTACAATAAAAAAATCAAAATAATTCCGAAACAACCTTAAAAATTAAAATATTATGTATTAAAAAAGTCCGGTTTTTTTTTTTTCAACGAGAGTCAAAGTTTTCAGTTTACGTTTCACAGCACTCATTTCTTAACAATATTATTCACATACTGTTGTTAAAATAGATGTGCATTGCAGTAAAACCAAACTACTTCTGATATTTTTGCAATCAACAACAAAAAATTTGCTTCGCCACGGTTCAAATGAAATCAATAGCAATAATAAGAATATTTCCTAGAATTGGTTGTTTTATTTACTGTATACTCAGAAAACAATATATTTCTAAGAAACAATGACATGCATTGTCGCAAATCCCTAAAGTCAGTAACTTATTTTTCTTCAAACTATAGAGGCAATTAGTTTCCAATGATCGAGTTGTAAAGGTTGTAAAATCAAACATTGCTAATGTTCGAGAATTTTTTTTTCGATTTACGGAGAGAAAATACCAAAATGGCATGTGGGTATTGACTAATTATCTCGACATATAGAGAGTTGAAATTTCGAGTAAAGGAGGTTTTGGGGCTTGAAGGGAGCGTACAATTTTTTTTTTCGAGTTTTGGAGGTTTTCGACTTAAAGAGGTTCTACTGCACTTCATTTCACAGTAAAAATAAGTAAATGCAATTCAATTAAATATTAGTTTTATAATAGCACTATCAATTGTGATAAAATAAACAGCATTATTAAAATATTTAACAATCAAAGCAAATTAACTCCAGATTTTTTGATTTTTTTTACTGATTCTATACAATCCAACAAAATTTTTCATTTAAATATTTCTAAAGAACTACTATATAATACTAAAAAAATTATTCAATGGATAGAATGAAGTTAGGAATTTCTAGTTGTTTTTCATGTTATACTCTACAAATGCTTAACACGATACCATTGTGTCATTTAAATTTACAGAAAAGGTTAATTGAAATTTATCCACTTACTGTCCATCTTCTGACCAAGGAGCAAGACATCTTTCCCCAGCCTTCCATGAACCAGAACCTGAATCTTTACTGGAACCCTCAGCAAAAGAACCAGAATTCTTTTCTGTATTATTATCAATCAGTTGAGTTGTCAACTGAATTACTTCCTGCGAAAATAAATGAATATTTTAGAATAACAGAAAACCAAAAGTTTTCTGATAATTCATAATTAAATAACAAAATTTTTAATCATATAAGAACCAAATACGATACTCAAAAATCAGTAATCCAACGCAGAATACTATTGCAAACAAAAAAAGTAAAAACATTATAGAAACAAAGAAAAATTAATCAAAAATAACTTGTCTTAATGATATAAAATTATGAAACCACTTCCAAGAAAATTATGAAAATTTATTAATAAGAAGGCATTATGGTATCTTCTGGTAAAACCAATCATTAAATGGTTTTAACACAAAGAATAGCAATTTACAATTGGGATTTCTCTTACTGGGTAAATAAAAAGTATTATGCATGCAATTTTATATTCAAAACACAAAATAAAAGGTTAATTACCTAAAAAAAACAATTTAAAAAATTCAAAACCCTTTATTTTGTAGAACTTTTAACCATTCAATTACTGAGAAACTCAGTACAGGTTAAAGTCAAGTCAAAATATGACTCTCCACTATTTCATTTCACAGAAAAATTATGTATGTAAACAAAAGGCTTTTATTTTTAATCCTAAAATATAATTTAATTTAGATATGCTACAGATAATTATTTATATAATATAATTTAGATTTTTAAAATGATGAAAGCAAAAAAGAACAATAAAAATCTTTAACAGCATTGTAACGGTGAAAATCAATAGAATTTAAATAATTTCACCGAACGAAGACTAATAAAAATAAAAAAAGGCAATCTGATCACCTACTTCAGAACCTACCTTTAAAATTGTAAATGAATATTAAAAAACAAAAGCAGTGTTTTCTTACTTAAGACATTTTCTTTTTTTCCGAAGCTGCTACAGCAACCATGGCAAGTGCTATACTGAGCGATGCCCAGTAATGCAACCTTACAAAGGCTGAGAAGACATTGGGACTTTTCTACTTCCAGACTGAAAAATTGACACTTGAAAACTTTATACCTGAGTTTATATTAAATAGTATATCAGGGGATTCTACGGTATTGCGACCCCCACCACCAAACCTCAGTTTCAAGCCAAGTTGGCAATGATCAATTCAACTTGTTTACATCAGTTTTTTTTTTTTTTTTTTTTTTTTTTTTTATGAGGAGCGATCAGGATTACAATTTATATTATTTTTATTCATGTTTTTGACCAGTGCATATGTTCATGTATTTTTAACCTCACAAAATATCTGCTATAACACAGCATATTTATTATACAGTTTAATATTGAATTGAAATATTTGAATATTTAATAGAATGTTAATTTCAAAATCCTTCAGCAACTGTATTTTGTAGTATTTATTATTAATATTCTATATTATGGTTAATCTTTTAATTAGTGCAGTAAGTGCACACCCCAATTTATATGAATAATAATTCATAACTTATTTTAAAAGGATCAAAATTAAATTATCTAAACTGAACTTTTAAACTTCATTATTTGTAGAATAGCAACTAACTACAAGGAAAAAAAAAGAGGATGACAGCCAAAGTATTCATCTTTCTCACTAGGGAATTCAAAGGAATGGAAGCAGGAAAAATAGAAAGAATCTCTATAACCACAAAAAAAGAGGAAGGAATGGTGGGAAACTTAAAAAGGGTTGGGGTGTAAAGATCGCCAAAAACAAAGATGAGGTCCGCAATACCGTAGAGCTCCCATATATCAGAAATCAAAAAAACTTTATACCTTTTACAAGGTTTCTTTAGTTTTCCCATGTTTTCAACAAAATAAAAGTGGTGGGTTTTTCTTCAAATTTAAAAATAATTTTAAAACTGTCAAATTTAGTTAATATTGCTCATGATGTTATAAGCGTCAATCTTTTCTTGACCTGATACTTTATTAGAAAGTTATAATAAATTGATTGAAATTTAAAAGTACTGCATCCCAAATGTTTTCCTCTCTGGTAAACAATTTTAAAAAAAGCAGAAATATCTTTTTTCAGATCACAACTAAGTAATTTCTCTAGCTATGATAGTCATTGGACTTTAAACATAATCTTTTGATTTTTAATTAAAAAAAATAATAACCCCCTCCTGATGAATTTACGAAATGGACATAGAAAATAATGAAAAATTGTCAAAAGAATACAATTATTGTACAAAATTTATTATGTAATTGTGGTAGCCATAGAAATTTTTTTAAACTGCATGTCAAAATTCAGAAATTGTGAAACAAATTAGTCACTTCCCCAGCAAAATTACAACATAAATTTGAAAAAAAAAAGCATATCTTGGTTAAATATGTTATTTTTATCACTACCATTCATAAGAACTTTTTTAATATAATTATTTCGGAGATGCAGCAGTAAGGAATTTCAGAATGTGTAATGAGAAATTGTTGGAATGTAACTAAAAATTTTCAGAAATGAAATCGTCATATTATCCGAGCATGATAATTCCCGAGTACAGAAACACATTTGATTTATTTAGTTTTAATGGAAATCAAAACAAATTTCAATAAGAATCAAGATCTACCCATTAAACTATTTAAAAGCTTAATAATAAGAATTGATGAAATGTTAAGAGAAAATGCAAAAAAAAATTATTTTCCAGCTATAGTTGAATAATAAAACATAATTTTGCTTTTTAACCACTAATGCTTGTTGAATATTTGTATGAGTGAAGAATACTAATACTATCAAAATTATTACAAATGCAAACTACATCAAAATCATGTCATTGAAAAATCAATTTTCATATCTAGTAACTACTGATAAAATGTTTTAATTTTCTAGGTAATGTTATTATATGAATAATGTTTTTGCCATTTACACAACACTGTTGACAAATATCCTCAATAGAGTAAATGGAGAACAGTACTTTCTATTTTAACCAATTTATTATTTCCGGTTATATTATTGGATTTAAAAATTAAATTCATTGTCATCATTTTTACAATTATCAAAAAGGGAGGAAAATGAAATCCAAATGATGATTATTCAAAATCCTTTTTTAAAAATAGTTGTACCAATAACAAAACTTTATTAAGTATAATCAATAAATTTCCTTAGAATTTTATAAATTATTGCAACATATAGAATGTCTCATAATTTAAAAAAAAATATCAATACACATTAAAAAATAAATAAAATACATAGAAAAAATTTAATAGCATTGAAGGTAAGCTCACCTCTAAATTTTTCTTTAATGCAATTAATTCTTCATTATCTGGCTCATTTGTAAGAGCTGCCTCCACCTGAAAAAAAGAAAATTTATTATACAGAACATTATTTCTGAAAGTTGTTTTCAGCTTTTTCTCAGAATGTACTTTCATGCATTTTATACTTAACATAAAACACTATAACACAAATAATTTGTAAACCAAATGCTTTAAAATTTAATATAAATATTTTTTGATAAGTTTATACAGGAAATAAGCTTCAGAAATAATCTTAACTACAAAAATATTTATTTTAATTGTTAGAAATGGAACTTCATGTACATTAAATAATTTTGTGACCACAACATTAAAAGAACATAAGATAAATAATTTAACTAGTGAAGTATATTTCCTGTAGTATGTTATTAAAAGCAGATGCAATTTTAGAAATTAAAAAATATATTAATTTGATTTTGTTTAGGGCAATAACTGTTGGCCATTTTTAGCATAAAAAAAAACATTTAAAAAAATTTTTTTTTCATGTGAAATTTTAAGTTTTTATACTTATTCAACCAAAAAATTAGCAAGAATAAATATTTTAATGATTTCAAAAAACCCCTCCGAAGTGTTTGCATACGTAATTCTTAGATAAACACATTCACACGAGCAATAAAAGATAGACGATAATGCATGTATGACGATAGGGTTAAATCATTCAGCAAGCAATAGTTCTTACACAAATAATTTTTATCCAAAAGCTTTAAAATTTAATATAAATATTTTGTATCATAAATTTCTACATGCATAACAATGAATAAGGATGTAATTTATCAGATTTGATTTTTAAAAAGGAATTACTTAGAGAATTAAAAACGAATATTGCAAATGATGCAATAACTTGAATTCTTCATAAATATATATGTGTGACAAAATTAATTACATGCATTTTATATGATTTACAATAAAATTTCTTACTATTTAGATAACAATCAATTAATAAGATAACATTTAAAGTGATAGAACTTTTACGACACATCTTAACATTCAAGTCAATGGCGTCGTCTTAATTGAACTTCACAATATAAAATAATAGGCCAATTTTTTGATGATATCATTATAAATATTCATGTAAATTATAAAATTGTATTTTTAATTACCTGCTGCAATTGAACTTCATAACTTTGTAAATCGTCCGCCATTTTGATTTGATTTGAAACTTCGTAAGAGAGAAAAAAACCTGAACAAGCAAAAGAACTCCGAGTGATTATACGTCGAATCAGTATGATCCGTATAAATAAAACGAATCATTACATCAATACGAATCATTTCAAATCTTTTGATAAACACTCTGAATCATTTCTAAACCGTATGAACTACCCGTGTAAAATTATTAATTTTCCAAATTAAAAGAAAAAAAAAAAAAAAACTTTAATATTTCTCCTTAAAAAGTTATTTTCTTTAAAATTTTAAATTTTATACAATCAATTTAAAAATGAGAAAAAATACATTTTTATTTCTTTGGCATTAATTCTCCATGTAAAATTAAAATGACTCATAAATAATTTGCTACTTTACTATTTCAAAAAAATTACAATATTAAATTGCTTAGATCTTAAATTCGTATTGAAAAACACCTAAATTATTTGTTGAAAAATACCCAAAAATGTTTATGACAAAGGATATTTGTGATACGAATAAATTTTAATTTAGTGTTTAAAATAGAACTAAGTTAAATTACATATAAATAGTATATAAAAGAATTTATGCATCAACAAATATAATTAATTCAAGCAAATATCTTTAAATATATATTTTTTTAGAAAACATGTTCAAGGAAGGTGCTATTTAATATTTTATTACAAAGAAGAATGGATGAAATGGCTGAGGACGTTGATACACCAAATGTAATCGCTGTATTATTTTAATAAATCTGAATGCATTCCTGCATACATTGTTCCATTAAATTATTAGGGCAATCAATAAAATTAGCAACAAGTCCCTGGATGGCAAATTATTGGTCAACATAGTAGTGAAAAGGAATATTACAATCGCTTGCACACAGAGGTTCGTTTGCTCTGTAATTTTCTTCATAATGTTTTTCTTAATTTCTTATTCGAATTGTTTTTTCAATCTATTTCACACTGTGCAGGACTTCCTTGAAAACAGAGACAATAGATCGCGTGACAAAAATATCCAAAAAGGGCATCGCTGATTTGGCAGACTGTTTGAAAATGTTTACTGAAGTCAATTTACAGTTACAACGTGATGAGTTGAATTTAATTAAAACAAAAGAAAACATCATAACTGCTTTTGTGGAAAAAATTCTTCTGTTCAAACGAAATCTAGGTAGAGGGAAATAAAACCATTTTTCCACATTAACAGAAGTCTCTGCAAATTGGAAGATTCACTTACTTACTGCCGACACTTGTACGTTCTTCATGCTGATTTTACGGAGTGCTTCCAAAATACTTTAAACATGGATATACCGAGTTAGGTTTCAGATCCGTCCGCAAATGCAATAAAGCAGAATCATCAAATTTATAAGAGTAACTCGTAGAACTCATAACTAACGACTTAAAATTAAAATTTCGAAATGGATACCAAGAGTTCATGCTTCAAAAATCAATACCAGTTTTCTACCCCGGATTATGCGCAAGAGTGCAAAATTTTTTAATTATCTTTCATTCATCGTATTTGACAGAGATATTGACATATCGCTGAATGTAACACTCCTATTTTACTTTCAAAGAAATACTGCAATTTGATAGAAGGCTCCTCTGGGAGTATATCTGGCAGTATATCTCATCATTGTTGAATACAGATGTCGAGTGCCTGAACGCGAAGCGTTCATCTACTCAATGGTATGTGAAGGCAGTAGGAAAGAAAAGTCATGATAAATAGATAATAGTAATCGTATGAATTGAGAGAAAAAAAAAGAAGAAAGTAAGGAAAATGTAAATCATCGGTGATGGAAACGTAACAAGAAATGTATGATCAGTAAATATGCGTTGAAGTAAAATATCTAAAAAGCGATAAATGAGCAGGAAATTACGGTGGTTTGAGGCTTCGATTCCATTTAGAAGTAGAGAAAGGATACTTGTATTTTCCATTCAATTGCGTAAATATAGTTTGTGCCTTGATGAGAGGGTTTTCGTGAGTCGCAGTGGTATTGAAGAAATTTCTAGAAAGTTTAGTAATATAGTTGTCAATAGAATCAATTTTTAAATCTTGATGAATTGTAGAGTTGCGGACAAACCAGGGTGCACCAGTGATAATACGAAGAAGTTTGTTTTGAATAATTTGTACAGATTTCTTGTTAGATTGTGCAGCTAGACCCCAGATTGGGGCAGCATAGGTAAGGATAGGCCTAAGAACTTGTTTGTAGAGAAGAAGTTTGTTTGACAAAGTTAATTTAGAAAATTTATTAATGAGTGGTAGAGTGAGATAAAATTTTTTCCAACATTTTTCTTTGATTTTTGAATATGAGCTCGAAACGTAAGTTTATTGTCTATAATTAAGCCGAGATATTTAATATTAGTTGCCCATTCAATTTCTTGATCAAAAAGGGAGAGATTAATATATGGTTGTCTGGCGTGTCCTTTTCGGAAAATGATAGCTTGAGATTTAGAGACATTAATTGCGATGCGCCATTTAGTTAGCCAATCCTCTAGGATATTCAGAAAATTTTGAAGAGTATTGATGACATAAAGAATAGAAGCACCTTGGGCAAGAGCAGCAGAATCATCAGCAAATAGGCAAGTGGAAATGTTAGTGCACTGAGGAAAGTCGTAGGTAAAGATATTGTAGAGAATAGGACTTAGCACGCTTCCTTGAGGTGTACCAGCACAAATACGACCGATTTTGGAGAATTCATTATGAAGTCGAACTTGAAAGGTTCTATTTTTAAGATAATTTGTAATGATAAGTGTGATCCAAGTTGGAAATTGAAGTTTGATCATTTTGTAGATCAGTCCATTGTGCCACAATCGATCGAAAGCTTTTTCGACATCTAGAAAGACACCTCCTGTAAAAATTTATAGTTACATCCTTCAGTGATGATATTGGTGACACGTAGAAGTTGATGACAAGTTGAGTGATGTTGACGGAATCCAAATTGTTCTGCTGGAATTATGGAATTTTTATCGCAAAAAAGAAGTAATATGTTTCACTAAGAGTTTTTCGTAAAGTTTTCCTACACAGCTAAGGAGACTGATGGGCCGATAATTTTGAGGAAATTTCCTATCTTAGCCAGGTTTAGGGAACATGATGATATTTGCTTTTTTCCAGATAGGAGGGAAGTAGTGATATTTAGTACAGCTGTTGTAGATTTTTGCAAGATGAGTAATGGCATTAAGGGGAGACACATTAAGGCTTTATTTGGAATGTTGTCAGGTCCAGAAGATTTCGAATGTTGAGATTCTTGATTAAGTTAATTATGTCAGATGGAGAAAAAAAAAAAAAATATTGTTATGATAATTTTGATGATCAGCTAGAAAGGAAGTTACTGTATCTTCAACATGCTCAATTTGTGAGTAATCGCAAGGTTCAGTGTTTTTTTAAAAGGAGAGTTCAAGGTTTTCAGCAAAAAGAGTTCGCTTTATCAGAAGATGAGAATATAAGACCTGAGTATCCAACCAGTGGAGGAATTTTGGGATATTTTTTGGTAAAATGTTTGTTAATTTTGAAGAGAGAATTATCTTCTGGATTTAGGCCTAATAAAAATTCATTCCATCTGTCATTTTTAATTTGTGAATCATTTGCTTTATTTCTTTTTGAAGCTTGTTGACGGATTGCTTGAACGGAGGAAACCTGGTATCTTGCCATAATTTTCGAATTCTGTTTTTTTTTCCGCAATTTTAGAGGTGATTTCAGTCGGAAGTTTTTGGTGTGGTGTACTGAGTTCTTTAGATTTGCTAGCAAGGTTGATAGCAGAAGTAACAGCATAGTTAAATTTATCAATTAATTTGTCAATATCTTGAATATTGGAGATGACTGGATTACCAGGAATGCTTTGAGAGAGAATTTTAGTAAAAATATTCCAATTGGTAGTTGTGATTATGCTATTGAGGAAGGGCGTAAATGAATTATGAGAGACTTCAACTATCACAGGGTTATGATCACTGGAAAGATCGTTGATAGAAGAAGCAGGTCCGGCGTTTAAATTTTTAAGAAGTGCGATGTCAAGAGTACTATTGCAAGGATTGTGAAGGCAGAAATATGTGGGATTATTAGGAGCAATAACATTGAATGCATTAAGATTTGTCCAATCGAAGAGAATAGAACCATTTATGTTGCTGCGTCCATTATTCCATGCAGGATGCTTGGAATTGAGGCAGTATATCTAGTGACGCAATTTAGTATTTCTTTATTTCTTAATAAAATGTGTGATTTTATCTTTTTATAAAATATTTTTTAAATCTTATTGATGATAAAAAACTCATTATAAGTTTTTAAAAATTATAAATTATATTACTTTTTATTTTTATTTTTATTTTTATTTATTTAAAAAAAAAAAAATGTATATAATCACATGGTGCACTCAAAAGTTTTAAGAATCTGGCAACATCTGTTTATTTATTTTTGATTCGCTGCGTTTAGTGACTCTTTGTTGTTAACTTGTTTGGGGGTAGTTATTAATCAGCTGAGCGTCTGGCATGGCTTAGAATACTTGTATCAATTAATTGCAAGATCCGTTGTTCTTCTTCAATTTCGCACTCCATTCCTTCATTAATTTCCTGTCAAGCATTTAAAATTCGAGTACAAATATGTTTTTAAATAAGTTTTTGTTTTATTTTTAAATTTGATAGGTTTTGTTTTTGTGAAACTAATGCTAGTATTTATGTAAATTTTAAATTTTGTAGTGCATACTTTTTGCTTGACTTGTTATCCATTTAATATTCAAAATTATAAAATTATGTAACTTAAAAATTGTAGTAGTTAATTTCATATGGATACTATGTATATTTATAATAAGAAATATATAAATGCTCTTTGTAATTTCGCTTTCATTGTTATTAATGATATTTTTTGCACAGGTCTTAGATTTTATTATTGGCTTAGTAATATTAATCTATAAACTCTGTTTTAGGTATTAATTTTAATTTATTTAAATTATGCTGTGAACTGTAAAATTTGAAGTTAATTTTTCATTAGCTGTGTGTAGTTGTATTGCGATTTATTATGTAATGGTTTCCTATAGAATTTCATTGCCTAAATTTATTATAAATTGTAACAAAATTTTATATGAGCCTGTAATAAAAAAAATTCTATTGTGTATATATATAGCTTAATTTTATAATAGCTAATGCAAGCTGTTAAAAAACACCTGTTAATTAATCTATAGGATTGCATACATTTTATTCAAGTAGAAAAACAATATTCATAAATTATTTATTCAAATTGTGTTTGAAATTGATTAAAAAGTAAAAGAAATTATAAATATAAAATCAAAATATCAAATACAAATTATATAATTAAATGTATTACTAAAATTTTTGCAGTTTCAATAAATAAAACTTTTTTTTTAGATCAAAGATGTTTTATTATTTTGAACTATGACAATATTTAAATGCAGTTCCTGAGCTGTGCTGACTAGCTTACATTAGTTGTTTGTTGCTGCTGATTCAACCATGTATAATACATCAATTTTACTTGGATGGCTTAAAATAAACATTCATGATAATATGTTCCAAACATTTGCAATACAAACTCAATTGTGATATAGGAATAAGTTGCCTATGACTTATATATATATGATTAATGTGAGATGAATTAAATTGCAAATGACTGAACTGCAGGAACTTGATTCATAATTTACTTAAAGTTCCCATGAAGTATTCATGACAAAAAAAAAAATAAGTTTTGTAATTCTTAAAAAATTCTCAATAAATGCAATTTAATGTCTATGAATTTCAAGAGGTTAAAAAAAATTCATTTTTCTTTTGTTTTCATGTAATATTGCAATATTTTATACAGAAAAACAAATATTGCTAAAATCAAGAACAAAAGTTAAAATTTGTTCTTTTATGTTTTTTATACAAAATTATTTTATTTGTACTAATTTTTTACGTGTTTGTATGGAATGATTATTTTTTGGAATTATAGTTTAGTTGGAATGATATTTTTTAAAGTTATAAATTTAGGAAATGAAGTTTCAATAATATGTCTTTAAAATTCATCTCTAATTTTTACTATTTATTTATTTCAATTAATGTATTTTACTTAAAAGAGAATAAATTTTTATTAGTTATTCATTGCTTTTCAGTGATATCTATTATGTTAGATTTTTATATAGAGAGATAATAATTGCATTTATGTAATAAAATATACATTGTTATAATTATTAAATTATTATTAACACATTGTATTTTTATTAAATAAATAATTTATAATATTCAAAGTTGGCATACTCATAATTCAATTTGTATAAATGTAATTTGAAGACTTGCTAAACTATTGTAAATATTTAGTTTATTTCTGAAAGATGAGCTAGAGACATTTTGTTTCATGAAATAGTATTTCATTATCAATTACATGCTTATAAAAATTTTGCTCATACATCATACATATTATCTATTCTAAAAGATCAAAAGTTACAATTTGTTACACTTTTTGTTTTTGTTTTATGGTGGTAGAAAAATTTACTTTTGTTTTTTATAAAAGCGATACTTATTCTAGACTATATGTAGTCTTGCAACACTATAAATAATGAATTCAGACACTTTAAACAGCTTGCGTAAAGGAAATGCAAAATAATTGTTGTTGTTGTTGTTGCTTATCCCCTTGATTTAGAATCCTAAACCAAGTCCAGTAGATCATGCTGCATCAATAGATCGTAAACTGTCCTCCCCTCATTCAACAGTTGCCTCACAGAGGCACCAATACAATCTATGAGATGAGAGGGAGATGCGATGGTCGAACAATGACAAAGGGCATATGTCTTCTCGTCTCCATTGAAGGTCAAACTCTTAATGTGGCCAGTCCTTAGTCTAGCTAAAGCCGTTTGAGCAGGTCTAGGACAGGAGCACTGCATGGACATACCAGGATATTTAGCGGCGTACCATGCATGAATTGGTGGCGACCTCCAAGAGGTATTCACTTTGGCTAAAGTCATAGAATGAACCTCTGAAGCTAACAGATTGGAAGAAGAAGCTTTGGGAAGTTCGCAACCTTCCCTAGCGAGCAGATCAGCAATTTCATTTCCGTAGATGCCCACATGGGAGGGAATCCACTGCAAGCACACCGATCCGATCTGGTCCAAAACAGCTAGTTTGGAAACTATATCCTGCCCCAATTTGTCAAAGATGCTTGGCCAATCTTTCAAATACTGTATTGAGCTCTTACTATCAGTCAGAATCCAAACATCAGGTACTTTAAAGTCTAAAGCTAGATTCAGAGCTTAAACATAGCAGTTAATTCTGGGCGGAATACTGAGCTGTGGTCCGGGTTTCTAAAACGATATCTAAATTCTCCTGTACTTGTCTTCATAAAAATTCCACTACCTGTTCTTCCAGAGTCAGATTTGCTTCCATCAGTGTAAATAACCAGGGCCCGAGGAGAAATGTTATTGATGATCTCGAGAGCCAAGTGACGCAGCAACTCCAGGTGTTCTTCTTGTTTGATAAATTTCACTTTCAAGTCTTCATTAAAAGTTACATTACTAAGTACAGTAGTAGGTGTCAGTAGATTAAAAGGAACACTGGGCTCGACTTCAATATCTGCCAATCCCTGCTTCCATATTAAACCCAAAGGGCTGTCCTTTTTTAATCTTTGGTTATTCGTCCAGTTTGAAATAATTGTATTACATATATTTTTTTATAGTTTACCTAAATAAAATGAATTTTTAAAAAAATAAATATTTGATTAGAAGTAAATGTGGAAATTATGTAGCCTATTAATTTTTCATGATTAATAACCATTTGATTTTTTTTTTTAAATTGTGCAGTTTCTGATAAATTTATCATTTCATTGCAGCATGGGAAAAATATTTTTGACGCATATTGGAGGTACTCGTCTCTTTTGTTGTGCTGGTTGTGACACTGTGATAACCAATCGTAGTGAACTGATAAGCACTCGATTTACAGGTGCAACTGGTAGAGCATATTTGTTTAACAGAGCTGTTAATCTTGTATACAGGTAATTTGTCTTTTGTGAACCAAAACTATTTTTTTGAGGATGTATATCCAAGATATCCCTAATATTGTTTAAATCATATATAAATGGTTTGATGGTTATAAAGTTTTTTTTAAATGCAGTCGTATTAAAGAAAAAACATTTTTATTTTCTTCAACTGTAAATTTTAAAAATTGTTTTATGAAATTATTTATTATTTACTTTTGTGTTTTATTTATTTGAATGATTTTTTTTTTACCTATTATATATAGAGGATTGCCTTGAAAGAATCACTCTCTTCTTTAGAGGTTGCTGCACAGAGTATGGAATTTATAGTAAATGATTCTAATATCAAGTACATGCATGTGCTAAAAACATCATTATGACACACTTAATCATTTAAAGATTGGCCTTCATGAGTTTGAAACTGTACCATTTTTGATTATTTTGGAGCTCTTGTTAATGCAAAAAATATTATTTTTGAAATCCAAAACTGGATATATTACTGACCAACAACTTTCTTTGGACTTGGCCCTTTATTAAAATCTTGTTTTCTTTCCAGAAAAACAAAGATTCTTATTTATAAAACTCTTACTAAACCAGTCCTAATGTATGGTTCAAAAATATAGTCTTTAACAAAAAACAACATAAAATTGCAGTTTTTGAAAGAAAGATTCTATTAATTTAGGTTCTGTAATTAGAAGATTAGTTCTTTACTTAAGAAGAAAGATTCTTTTAATTAGAAATGTTACTAATTTAGGTAATGTTGTGATATTATAGAATTTTCAAGCTCTATTTTCTTTATTATTAGGCACAGGATTTTCCTATGACCAGTTAAGATTTTTCTAGTGACTTAGTTTAGTATAAATTTTAATTAAATTGGTGATGGGCCATTCATGACCTCTTCTTGCAAGTTTTTCTTTCATAAAGTAGTTTTTTTTTTTTCCATATAGCTGTAGCTACCATAATTCCTTCTTATAATACACAGATTATACTTAGAAAGCTTAAGAATTTCATAATGTGGATTATAAGCTGCTGAATAAAATCTGTGGAACATATATTTTTTTTAAGTTTCATAAAATTTTCCTCTAAAAATATTTTAAAAAAAAAGACAAAACTTTGTGTAGAAAAATAAATAATTTTATGTAGAAGTAAAACAATTGTGGAAAGATTGCATTATACAATGATGTGTACTAGCGGATAAGAAAAACCTGAAATGAAGTTTAAGAAAAGAACTGAAAGAAGTCCAATTCCATAATTAACTATCGTATTGATCAGTTTCCATTTCTGTAGTAAATGTATAAATTACAAATCATTGAAAAAATATCTTTTTTGCTTGCACCATATTCTTAAAATTGGTAATTCTTCTTTCTGGTTTCCAATATCTTAAATCTATAATATTTTTGTGTACATAAATATGCCGTCTAAAATGCTCTGGAAAACATTTTATTAAGTTTATATATGGGTATTAAAATAAAATTTGATTGGTCAAAGAACAGGCAAAGATCTTACATTTTTTGGTCCAAAAATTATGCGTGCAGATTATAGGGGGACATTTTGGTAATCTTAATATGTACTCTCATGTATTCTGAATATGTAAGTCTCAGTATATATTTTAGTTAACTTTCTTATTTGTTTTAATAAGTATTGAATATTATAAAGTTTATCCAACTATATCATTTATAATTTTCATTTTTGATATTGAACTTTAAAAAATATAGTCTTACAATAACTTTCATTTTTTTTTATGATCTTTATCCACATAATTGTTGAATATTAGCTTTCATAAAAATATTGGGTTCAATTGAGAATAATGTGAGATTTTTAACTTGCCTCATTTCGAATCAGTTAAAGTGGCTGAATTTAATTTTTATACCACTTTAATTATTTTAACATGTTACCCTTTATTCTACACTCCATTAAATATATATTTTTATTTACCAGAGAAGTGATGGAATATGATAAGTTGTATATTTTCCGTATCATACTTTTTGAATTTGGGTTCCATAGAAGTGCTGCAGAAACAACTTGAAAGATTTGTTCAGTGTATCTAAAATTTATCATTGAAAGTCAAATTTGATGTTAGTTTAAAAACATTCTGAAAACTGAATTTTAGTCTTGAAGATATATGAAGTGGTTGGCTAATGCTGGCTATTATTAATGTTTTAAAAGTACTAATAGAGTCAAAACCATGTGTAAAGGTAGAGAACTAGCTAGTAGACTCAACTTCTTACAAACAACAGTCAGGAAACACATAAAAGTAATAGGAAAGGTTTTATAAGCTTGTGTTTATAGTTAGAAAGAATCTAAACCTCTACAAGTCGAATATTTCCTTAAAAATTCTGCGCAAGTTGAAAACTCTAACTCTAACTATTTGTCGTCTCCCTTGAAGTTCGACTTACAGAGGTTCTACTTTATACTGAAGTAAATTTGGCTTACAAAGAAATACTTTTGATAAAAATTTTTAAAAGCAATGGTTATCTGTTATAGTTTTATGTGATATAATGGTTAATTTTTTATATTTTTTAAATTTAATTTGGTAATTAGAAACATCTTATAAAAATTTAATTTTACAGAAGTTTTAAATTTATATATATTTATTAGTTTATTTTCATTTAATTTTTGATAGCTTTTCCGCATCTATTTATTAGTGATGAATAGATGATTTTAGGCTATCATAAAATAACAGGAGGCCTTCACCCATGCTGGCTGTGCTTGTCTATTAGTCAGTGATGGTTTTGCAGTTTCCTACATTTATTTTTTGTATGATTTATATTTTGTGAATGTTATAAATATATTCTATTATGATAATATGGATAAAATATATCTATATACATTGTATGTGGTTTATGTATATATACATTTTTTATGTGAAATAACATTTTGTGATATAAATATTGTATATTATGCAGTTATACTTTTGAAATAGGTTAGTTTATGTAAGAAAATTAAGGATTTCATTTTATATAATTTCTTACAAGAAATAAAATGGAGCCTTTTTTAAATTGGAGTGGAAAAGTGGGTACTTTATACAAATATTACTGGAAAAGATAGTGGTTAAGCTTAAAAGATATACCTATTTCCACCATAAAGCCAAGATTACATCCAAAGAATGTTTTGCAATTGGTGAGATATGGAAGGAGTGGTTTAATTTGAACTATGTCACAATAACAAATTGTTATCTCAGTTATTTGCTGTTGACAATTAGAGAAATTCAAACCACATATTAAAGTCTGTAACTAAACTGCATATATTATTCAATAGATGAGGTGTGATTCTTCAACAACATAATGCCCGACCTTCTATCACACAAGTGACGGAATAGAAGTCAAATTAATTTGGATGGAAAATTCTACCTCAGCAATCTATTTTTCAAAATATAGCCTCATCAGATTATTATCTGTTTAGATGTCTGTATCATTTTCTTGATGTCAAAAATTTCAATAATAAACTATTGGTTAAAAATTCTCTAATGAGTATTTTGCCGCAAAACTAAAAAGGATAATTCCAAAATGAAATTAAAAAATTATTTGAAAATTGGTTAAATTTCATAGAAAGTTATGTATAATATAACAATGATTAAATATGTGCTACAATAAAAAAATTTCCATTTCCAAGTTGTCTATCTAAATCCCACATTACTTTCTTCCATTTAACTTGATATGTTACTGTACTATGTATAAAATTATAACAATATTAATATTTTTTCAGCGAGGTGGAAGAACGAATGATGCTCACAGGGCGACATATGGTACGAGATGTTTCCTGCAAAAACTGTGATACCAAACTTGGCTGGATATATGAATTTGCCACCGAAGAGAATCAGCGTTATAAAGAAGGCCGTGTCATTTTGGAACGAGCTTTAGTTGTTGAAAACTTTGGAATTGAAGAGCGGGTTTAAGAACAGACTACCACAATGTGTTCAGTATTGTGTTTCAACATTGGTTATATGTGTTCTTCCTATTTTTGATTATTTGAATCAATTTTATACACTTTTAGTATGAAATCTTTTTGTGTATTGTTAGTAGAATTTGAAATGTTTCATAATTTTCTCTCCATTTCTGTAATTGACCAAAAGAGTAATTTTTATTTTTATTTCTTAAAAAGAACTTCTGGTGATTGCACTTTTTTAGCACACCTAACGTGATCAAATGTACAACCTCGATTCTTGTTACTGTTTAAGGACATAATATATTTTTTTCCTTCTTTACAAAAGATATTGACAGCAGTTTTGTGGCTATGATATTTCAATTCAATGTTCCTGTTATAAAACAGCATTATTAATAAAATTACTGCTATTTACTGAGATCAACTTGCCTTGAATATGTGCATATACTTCAGTAAGAATTTAATTCAAAATTTAATATTCATATTATAAAAACTTAATAAAATCTCAGTGATTCAAAAGATTTAATGCTTTTGTAAAATAATATTTTGCACTTCTGATTTTTTAATTGTATTTCTTAATTGTATATTGGTTTTCATGTAATTGAATCAAATGCTTGCAAGATTTTTCTTTTTATTTTAAATAATAATTATGAAAGTGAGATGAGAAACATTTTATAAGGAGTTTTTATTCTGCTTTTTTTGTCTAACATATTTCTTTCTCTCAATTCAATATTTACAGTTTTTACATTTGTTGATTGAAATCCATTTTTGTGTTGTTTTAATTTGGTGAATTAAATTACCTTTTTTTTTTTTTTTTTATGTACACTTAACTATTTGAAAATTTAGAATTTATGAGGGATTGAAAATTGCAAATTTTTTTTAAATATAGGGGGAAAAGTTAAGTCACAATAAATAATTATATATATATTTTTTAATCTAGCTATATTTTACTTTACTTACTATACTTTTTGCTGAAAAAAATATACTGAATTTTTTTTAAATGCAAAATTGCAAATTACACAAAATTGCAAATTTTTAAAAAATGTATTAACATTTTAATTTTGTGTATAATACATTGCATTTAAAAAAATTTAATAGTAAGTGAATTAATATATAGCTAGATTAGAAATATATATATATATTGAAGAATTATTTCTTGTGGCTTAACTTTTCTCCCCTATTTTTTTGTTATTGCTATATGGGTTTTATATAAAGTATTCCTTTTAAGTTGGCTTTGAAATATATTATGTAGTTCAGAAATACACAGACTTGTTTAGACTAAAGCTTCACCAATTTATTTTTTTATAAGAGGATAACAGATAATTCCATCTATACTTAATAATAAATTAATTTATTTTTTACTATTTTTACATAGAAAATTTTTAATGTAAATAAATTTAAATAGGTGCATCATATTGTATGGATTCAACAATTATTTTAAAATTTGTTTTGATTTTTATAGTAGATTAGCCTAAAATTGATTCTAAATGTTCATTAATCAAGCAATTGATTTGCAGTCAAATTTTTAACTTGTCATTTTTCAGTAATATAAAATTTTAGTTACTCCTAAGTTGTGTTCCTTCTAGATATTAAAATCTCAGCCCAATTGAAAGCCTGACACTTTTAACTGCAGATGCACTTAGCTTTTTGACAGCAGGCTTATGAAAAACACCATAAATATAATCATTCAACATTGAGAAATTTGGATTTGTTTTGTGAGGTATGTAAAATTTATTCTACAGTATTAACAGAATTGGAGAGAAACTGGTTCTTTCCACTTTCCAAACTTTCTTTCCACTATTCATTGGAATTTCCTGTTCTTGATGGATATCCAATTTTATATGTTGATGCAAGTGAAGCTTGATCATTTTAATGCATTATAATAAAGAATTTTTTTGTTGTTGTTTTACATAAACAACTATAGGATAATTTGTATCCTTTAAATTTCTTTATGGTAAAGGAGATCACAAGTAGGTAATTATGCCAAATATGCAACTTTAGTAGCCACTTTTAATATTCATCTTCTAAATGACATGGTGTAAATAGTTAAACTCATAACAAATCTCAAAACATCTTAAGAAAATGAGCCATTTTTAGGTATGAAATTTCTGTGTATTAATTTAATTTAAATACATACCTTACATTTTAAGGTTTGTTTGCTTATGCATGCCATTTTTTACCATGTGCTGAATATTGCTTAAATTATTATTTAATATTTTATACTGAAATATTGTTAAATACTATCTATGATAACTTTTTGTATCTGTCAATTTTCTAAAAGATTATTTTAATTTAAATTCAAAATCATTATTATACGTCTTCATTTATAATAATTCAATCATTATAATGCAATTTTCAGTAAGTATCATTTTGTTCATTGTATTATAAGTATATAAAATTCTAAAAGATTATTGTCTTGTGCATCATCACTTTTGTTGATTACTTTAGAATTAAGAATTAGTTATGTTGATTTAAGAAGTAGTTATAAAATAAATAGATTGAAGCCCAAATGAAACTGATTACTATTTAAAAAATAAACACAATTTTGCTACTTATTTATTTCTATTCAGCTCAATCAAATTTAGTTGATCTTCAGTATAGATCAGAACTAAAAGAAATTTTAAAAAAAAAATTCATTTTAAATAATTTGCTCCTAAAAAATTTTAATATTTTTTTTCTAAAAGAAATTATACTTAAATTTTTAAAAAATCAACTTAATTCAGTATATTACAACTAAATTAACTGTTTATTTTTCTGCAATGAACAACATACTGTTTCTGTTTAATATTTGTATATTTCTCTTGTGTACTTTTTTCATTCCATTTTATTTTTTTATTTAATATTTGGAAATATAGATCTGAATCTATAAATAAACTTCTCTGCTATCTTATGTATTATTTCATCATGATGAATGCATAATTGAAAAACAAATATTGTAAAATTTATAATTTGGCTTATTTAGAAGATGTGTTTTAGATCAACTTAGCTGTGATCTAAGTATTAAATGTTATAGATTAGTATTAATAAGTTAGAAAAAAACATTCTAGGTATGATGTATTTATTTTATAAATTGATGAGTGATAAAAGATGTAATATTACATCTGGAATTACTGTCTTTCATCAAATGAACAAACATCTCATTTTTAGATGCAATCTCATGTTTTTTTATGTCGGCAAATGGTTTACATAAATTAGTACAAAATGACTACCTCAGTTTTTACTGACAAGATAGTATGTTTTCCTTACATTCATTAAACATTCATATATTATATTAGTATTTCCATTGTAAAAAAATGTTCAAATTTGGCAATTTATTGAATAAAATTTTGGGTATTTTGTAGATTTGTTTTTCTGTTTAGTTTTTGATGATTTATTTATTTATATTTTTATTTGAAATGCATATAATAGTTATCATTATTTGTTTATTATAACTGAACTCAATTGCTTGACAATGCCAGGAATTGAAATTTATTAGAATAGAAATATGAATATCAACTTCTTATCCTAACAATAAATAATCTCGGTAGTAGTAAATTATATATAATGAACTATTTTCTTTTTTGAATATTTGTAGAATCCGTACCCAGTTTTGCTAAAATATACATGCTGTGTTAATTTTTACATATGCATTCAGATGAAAGTATGTTGTTTACTTGTTCAATAAATCTCAAATTTTCATTTATTTTTTTATTTTATAAATGCTGAACTAGTTCATGAGCTCTCCAATACTTTTTGACCATGTCCTCATATCAAGAAAGTGCATTACAATTATTTAAATGTTCAAAAGTCATAGGTCAACTAGAGTTGCACAAAAAACAATTTGGGGTATCTGCCACTCCAAATCTATAGAGGTGGTCACATAAACAGTTGTAACCAGTCAAACGTCTAAATAGAGCCACCACTGTCTTTCTTGGGAAAACTAGGGATAGTTCTCTCTTCCCCCAGAATTCTCCATCTCTTGTTTGAGAATTTTCTTAAGAGTCAAGTTAAGAAACAATTTAGGTATGAAATAAAAGTGGTCGATTAAAGCATTGAACTATCAAAGTTCCTTTCTTAGCAAGTATATCAATTTTTTCTTTGTCCATAAGTCGACGGTGGGCTGGAATCCATTACAAATAAATTCTGTGTGCCAGTGTCCCCAAATTTTTATAATGCTTGCCAATACTCAATTATATCAACTTAATTTTGCAGTAATTCTTCAGATATTTTTGAAATAAGAATAAAGAACAGGAACTACAAATCTTTGTGCAAGAAGCAAATAATGCTGAAACAAGATTGCATCATTGGTTATGTAATTCTATAAATTTAATTGAATGATGTATCAAAACAGTTGGTTTAATTATAATAAACAAATATATCATTAACTAGTTATATTAAATATATTTGTTAACTACATTAATTTGAATTTGAAATAAACAATACAATGCACTATAACAAATTTAGTAGTTCACTATTATTTAAATTATTTACTTACTGTCGAGACAAATTTTTTTAGTACCATATTGCATATAAATATAATAATTGAAAAAGTAATTTCATCATTCTAATTACTGAAATAATATGTATCCATAGTTAGACAAGCAAAAGATTGATATATTAATAATCTGGAAAATCTCAATTTAAGAGTTTAATTCTAGACATTTAAAATTTCGAGTTACTGATAGAGTAATAATATAGGCTATTGATTTAAGAATTATATTGCATATACTTTTAATATATAATAATCTATACTAACAATAACTAATTTTATCCCATTAGTTATATTCCTTTTTATTAGATGTTATTTATATGAAAAAAGATGTTTATCTATAATACAATGGACTTACAATTTTATTAAATTACAAATTTTATTATTTTAAATTCAAAGTGTAATATTGTTGGATGCCATTTTAATTGCAAGTAACTTAAGGTATAATTGTGTAGGGCTATTAAAGAAATCTAAATTATTTATACACAAAATTTATTAACATAATTTTTTAGAAATTTTTTTTTCCCTCGAAATTGACATGAATTGTTGAATATCATTATTGGGGAAATATGGCAACTAAAATATTTATTTTTATTTCTCTAATGCATGTGCCACAAAAATTGCCATTGTTTATACATGTATGAAAGATAATTGTTGTTCCATATGAAATGAACTTTTTCGTACAGAATTTTTTAAAGGTCACAAACACAAATTGTTTGAATTTAATTAATCAAAATATGCTCCATTTACATCAATGCACTTATATCATCTTTTACAAAATATTTTTGTGCCAGTTTCAAAGAACACCTTTGATTTATAGTCAATAAATTTAGGAAAGATTGTTTTGACAGCTTTGTGATCGACAAAGCATTTACTTAAAAAAATAAATTTGATAGTTAGTAGAAGACAAGTCTTGTCTTGGGTTGTTGAAGCAAATCTTCAAATTTCAATTCATTTAGATTTTGGAGTTTGACTTGTGAAACATCATATCTTGCATTATCATGAATAAATCTTTCACTTCATTGGTTCTGATGTACAATATCAATTGTTGACAGTAATACTGTGCATTAATTGTTCGACCTATCTCTAGGAGGTTGTAATGGATAACTCCTCTTTGATTCTACCAAACTGTCTTCATTGGATGTAAGATTGGTTTGAGTGCATGTTTAAGTTTTTCATCTGTATTTAGTCACAATGTTGAGTGTTTACAATTATCATACAGTATCCACTCTCCATCACAAGTAATGATACTGTCCAAAAAAAGAATTTCTTTGCCAAATATTGAATGGTGTGCAAATTTGCAAGAATTGTAATTTCTGCATATCTATCAATTCGCGTTGGAACTCTGTAATAGAGGTAGAATAAATTGAAGCTCTTCATTAATAGAGGTAGAATAAATTGAAGCTCTTCATTAATAGAGGTAGAATAAATTGAAGTCTTGTTGGCTGATAACTTAGGTGTGTTGTATGTGAATGTTAATGCATTTTGAATTGGGGTTAAAGGTGGGGATCTGTCAAGAAAATATTAAAATATGAGGCAGTAAGAAGTATAACTGCATGTTGAGTTTTTAAAAAGGAAATACAAATCAATGAAGTCACGAAACTTTAATATTCTTTTGAAAGGGAGAGGAATGATAAATATAATCTCGTTTGGCAAAAAAAAAAAAAAAAAAAATTCTGCTGAGCTTATGCTACTTTTAAAATGTGAAGAGTTTTATAGTTATTGGGCAAGTTTATTGTACATGATTCTTACAAAGAAACAAATTTTCAATAAAGATTTTAAACAGACACATTTAAACTTGGAATTTGTTTGAGTATGCATTAGTTATTACTGTTAAAATATTAATTTTATAAGACTTCCCAGTACTAACAGCTTCCTTAAACTGGTAAAAAAAGAAAAAAAAATTTATTTTTTATTTTACTATTATTGGTACAGGGCTTGAATTAAAAGATAATAAAATCAGTCACATTAAACAAATTAAAAGTCACATTAAACAAATTATGGCTCTGACAATGTCGTTCATAGAGTTTTTTACTTACTTTTGGTAAATTGAAACAGATGGAATATTAAAAAGTAATTTTTTTTTTCATCTCTTGTTGCCAGTAAATGTAACCATGCTTATTTCTATGCATTGGCAAGAGTGGTCCCCTGTGGCTTTGGGGAAATGATCAATTGACCTATAGATTAACACAGAGAGGAAGTTTATTTCGCGCACCCTGCGCCTAGCTAAGTATCGGATTTTTTGGCTTAGAAGCGGAATTCTTCCACGAATCTATAATTATATGTCTTTAAATGTGTTAAATATTGTATATATCTAATAGAAACTAAAGTTACTATATATCTAATAGTAACTAAAGTTGTGAATTCCTCCAAACTGTGCATCAGTTATCTCAACCCAATCACAGCCAGTTACAATCTGGTTGCCCAACCAGCATGCTATATAAGTTAAATCTGATAAATGTCCAAAACTAATTAT
The DNA here is from genome assembly GCA_021605075.1 of Caerostris darwini. NCBI lineage: Eukaryota > Metazoa > Arthropoda > Arachnida > Araneae > Araneidae > Caerostris > Caerostris darwini. The sequence continues at coordinate 422,489 of BPLQ01002541.1, read as the reverse complement.
TTTATTTCATTTCTTATTACAAAGTTATTCAAAAAACAAAAGTTACTAAGTTATTCAAAAATTAAAATGCAATTTTAAAAAAAAATTGTTCTGAGGCTGCCAAACAAATTTGTAAAGAAAATCTTAAATTAGATTTGCTTATGGATACTTTATGATGTCGTCCATCGTAATAGCTAAAAAGTTTAGGCGATGAGCTGTTAGGGCAATTTGCATAAGCTAGGTTAATTGTTGGTAATAGGATCCCTTGCGATTTGGCGTCAAAAATGTTGGTCTCCAAAGTGAGCCAAATGACGATTATGATTCTAAGTGAAGAGATTTGTAATCCTACAACCATATCTTGATTTCGTAAAGTATAATTTGAATTTAAAAGAAATTATTTAGTTTTTAAGAAAAATTGAAAACAAAGCTACAAAAAGTTTTCTAATTAGTCACCATATTCAGCGAACATTTCGCTCTGCATTTCCACATATATCCATCAGATTTTCCTTCTGTTAGACTCATATCTTTTCCACAACTGGGACACATGACATTCTTGACAATCAAACACCGTTTCAATAATTTTTAACTTACTTTGAAGTAAGAAATCCCTGCTATAGCACCCTTCTTTCAATTTTAAAAAATGTCTGGAAACCTTGTCCCCAAAATAAAAATCCTCAATACCAGACATCGCTAATCGAAAGATTTTGATTAGCTCACAAGGTCAGAAAACAACCACAACGACATAAGATAGTAACAAGTGAAATGAATTGCTTTAAAAAAAATCAATTTTTTAATTCTTCTAGAACTTTTCAGTAATCGAATTAAAGCACGTGAATAATCTTGGCCAATTAGAAATAGGTAATTAATTTTGGCCAATGAGGCATTAGGAAATACCTTGGTTACCATATGTAGTGATTATCGTCCACTTGGCGATGAAAAAAAGTCGCCAAATCCCAACTACCCCCATTCTGTGATTTGGCCTAATTGTTTATTGAGAATAGGACTTTTTCAACTGGTAAATATTTAAGTGTTGAAAAAAAAGAAAGACGCACAAAAATTGAGATTATTTTTTAGCATACTCTCTTTAATTCTAGGATATTATAGTTTCGTAACCTGTTTCTAAAACTCAATGATTGAACAACCATTTTGTTTTATCCCTTCATGCTCTTGAAGCTCCAATTCTATAGCCAATATATCCCAGAAATTGGCGTTGAGGCGGAACAGCCATTCTTCCAAATGTCAACGGCGGGGAAAAAAAAACGTTTTCTAAAAATGTACATAATGACTTCAATTCGTTTCAATCACTAAACCTATCAGTAATATTTCCCAGTCTGTGTACATGTATAATAATAGCTATAATTGAACGCAGTTAAAATTTTCAACATTTTAATAAGACACGTGGAGATTTTAGAAATCAGTTTTTTCTCAATACTAATAGTACAATTTTAAGTTATTGATTGGTCAGAATATAAAAACATTTAAATTCTGGAAAGAAAGAATGGAGGAATACAGCGATTTGTAATAAATTAATAATTCTAAATGAAATTAGGAGTTTTTTTATTTGTCTAAAAAATTTTAAGCATTTTATTTGTGTTTCGTAAAAATATGTATCAAATATAAAAACGAGCAAATGCCATTAAATGCACAGCTTCTGAAATTAAGACAGCATTGCGATTTTTTTCCTTCTAATTCCGCATTTGGCATTATTATTCTAAATGCATACCCGTTATTTGTTCTTTGATGTGAAATGCATTCTAACACCGGTGCTCCATCACAACAGAGGCTGCCCTTCTTCCATGAGATCATAGGAATTCTTGGACTTGGTCTAGATGTCGCTGTCTACCAAGTGGGATAAGAAACAGTATATTGATCTTTGTGTTACACAGTATACAATCTGCTTTCTGCCACACCATAGAACAAACTAGAGGCGAGTAACAACACGATCGGATGAACAGATACAATGTCCCAATGAGTAGCTTCTTCCAATTCAACTAATGTGGAAGAACTTGATTAGTACACTTGCGATTTTAAATCCACCACAATCAGAAATCATCTGGTGACTTAGGTAGACAACTCGATGTTGCAATTCCTTCTAATGTGCCTGTTCAGACCGAAGATCTCAATCAGAAATTGACTATGTGAGTATTGCATAAAAATTGCAGTAGACAGAGCATTTCTTTCTAGGAAAGATGGCGCTTCATAGTCACATTTACTATACAAGTTGTCCCTCCATTTTTTGAACAATGCTTTTCAAAAGTTTAGGAGTTGTCCGGTATTCATGGTAAAACCTAAGAAACGTCACAAAACTGTTACTTTTAGAGAATGGAGTAGTTGTCATTTTTTTTATAATCATCTACCATCTGTATACTACCGAAAGATACATTCGTATTAACGTCCTCTATCGAATTTTTTTTTGAATTATAACTCTTTTTTTGCAGTCCACAAACCGAGATCGTTCTACCCTAGGATATGGTTACGTTCTTCAACCGTTAATTGGCGATATTCAACTTGCTGTCGTCTCTGAAGTTTTTAGGCTTGTGGCCAAATAGCTAGTGCTCTGGCCTTTGGTACCACTTCAGATTTGAATCATGGAAGGTGGCATACATGTTTGCGAGTGGTTCGGAATCCACGTTAGGCGTAAATCATGGTCTAACTAGCCTACAGTGTGCAAAAATGACCGTAAAGCGACAAATAAACCATATATAAAGCTTTTACCAATGTTTCATCAAAAATTCGGTTGATACTGATAGAAATTGCAAGTAGAGACGACTGTTTTCTTTTTCTCGAAATTGAGTGGTAGTGGCGCATTGCACCATTTTCACCTTTGAGGAGAGTGTATAGTGTGTTGATATGTAAATATCAAATATCTAGAACTTTCTCATTCCTCAAAATTTCATTGGATATCACAGGAAGATCTCATATTTCAAAAACAAAAAAAAAAAAAAGGCACAGATAAAAGCAACAGAGCAGTGGATATGGGTGGCAAATATGCCCAGGAATTCAATCATTTGAATAATATTAAACCTTCTCACAGACTTTTGCCCAGTCATTGAAAAGAAGACATTCTTATTTTCAGATTTCGCACAAAGACATATCTTAGCTTTGCTAAACTCCATAGATTTGGCCTGACTTTATGCCCGATCTGCAAAACTTCGGTAACAGTTGAACACATTTTGTTTCAATGTATAAAATATATAGCAGCACGAAACAAACTTCAGAGTGTTTTTGGATATAGAGTTCTGTCTTACTCATGGTTATTTGATATGTCAGAGAATGTTTATTATAAAACAACAGTGATTCTACAAAAAGTAACGTAACTCTGTAAGCTATGGTGTACCCACATATTCTTTCTGGGGTTATTAATTTTTTTATTTCAAGTACTAGTTGTACTTCATAAATTCCAATCATCGTTTAGCTGTTAAAAAGTTATTATCTATTTAATCAGTAGTTTTATCTGTTTCTTTCGTTTTCAAATTTACTCTTGTTATTTATATTCTTTTGGTTGCTAGAAAGTACAAGCAACGTTTCTTATATTTCAAAAGGAATTTTTAAGCCGTCATAGGAAATGATTACTAGAATTTCTGAATTTTAGAGTAGTTCCTTTATAAAGGTTTCATTTTCACTTCTGCCAAATTGTTTTGTCTGTTGTATTCAGGGTCGGATTTTCCTATAGGCTAACTAGGCTTCAGCCTAGGGTCTCAAGATCAAGATGGGCCTACATTCAAATTGTTAATAAAATTAGAATTACATTATTCTAAAAACAGTAAACACTGAATCGAAAATAAGGAGAAATTCTACACATATGACTAATAAACAAACATTTGTTTATTTGTAAATGTTGTGCGTTATGTTTGATTAGTTATTGTTACACGTACTATATAGGGTGCTGAGAATAAATGTCCAAATAAGTGTTAAATAAAGTTCTCGACCTTTTTTTTATTTATTATCCGTGCGCATTTTTTATAAAGGTTAGTACCAATCACAACATGTTTCATTTAACATATTGATATATATGACGTATTTTATTATCTCTCATGTAATTATAAATAACGTAATCATTACAAATTTAAAAATGGGAGGTGAAAGGGCCTCATAAGTGAAATAGCCTAGGGCCTCTTTTCATAAATCCGGCCCGGTTGTATTTAAAAAAAAAAAATCATTTGGATAAATTAAGATAAAGCAGCGTCAGCGAGCATACATCTCTAAGAACCCAGTCATGTTCTCAATCATCTGAAAATATACTTGTATATATTGTACTTTTTTGTTACATGTATTATTTTTAAATTCTTATGCGTGAAAAAAACATTATTCACATTTGTCCAAGTTACAAATATTACTTTGATACTTCACGATATCTGAATCAGTATCTCAATAAATAAGTCGCAGGTGGTTCATGTGAACTTCTGCATCATGGGTTTGGCGTTTAACAATATCAAATTCTTATAATCATAGCTAACAAAATTTGATACTCAGCTGCTTATAGCTGATTCATACAGGCGAATGGAGCAAAACCATGAAAATTCGCGTGTCCTTATTTAAAAGAAAAAAAAACGGAGGTAATATGAAGATTTATAAAACGCTCTTTGACAGAGTGAAACATACAAGATGGCCGTATTTTAAGTATGTGTGTACTCAATTATAAAGAATGTACTGGGAGAAACGCAGCATTATTTTGTATACATACTATTTAGACCAGGGCTTTGGAAATGCATCCTAACTCCGCGGGCAGCATATAAAATTAGATATCCCCATATTAGATTTAGACCCACTACAGACATTTTTTTTGGAGTGAAAAATTGAAACATAATGAGTTATTATTATTATTGTGTTACTGTTATTCTTATATGTAAGCGTAGATAATATAATAATGATACTAAAAGCACATTGTAAAGAAATGTATAACACTAAAAATGATTGGACTCAATTTAGGTATTTGCACATCGTAATGGGTGTTGCAGGTTAGCGTCCGTTAGGTTTGAGCGTGTTTTATGTTGGGTCAATTTCATTTTCGAAAAAAATGATTAGCAGGTGTAAGTTGAATTAAAAGCCCTGACAAGTTCAACTGAGAATTATATTAGATGTTCCAAGATGTGCGAGCATCATGAGTTCGCAGAATATAATTGAATTATTCTGCTAACTCATAACTGTAAACTCATGAATAAAACAGGCAATATCTGTCATTCTCAAGAATGTTATTTTAAAATCAAAGTCAGTTAATTTTTGAATATATGGATGCACACATAATGTATTTTTTTAATACATTGGTTTTCGCTACTTTGGCCATTATAATAAAAATATATTTTGTAAAAGTGTGGTAAATCTCACGGGCAAGAAAAATGTCCAAGGACGGCCGCATGCAGCTTGGCCACCCCTGATTTAGACCATGAGGAATAGACTTATAATTTTTACATTTTTTAACACTAGGGCTAGAAGTGGTTCAGGACGCCAATTTTGAGCAGAAAAACAGGCATAAAAAAACGTTTTAAGCGATTAACTAACATTTAATAGATATTTTAACTTATAAATATTTCTTTGTTGCATTTTTACTTTTGAACATTTATAACTGGTCTTTTGCAAAATAGTTGTGCAAATGTGGATTATGCAAATTTTTGTCAATTGCAATAACTGCTTCAAGCCATTAGTCACTGTTGTTTCCATCAATTGTGATTATGTTTAGATGGGAGATTTTTATTGCTACCGATTTAAAGACAATACACGTCAGACAGATTGATATTGATTGACTTGCTTCATTCTGCAACAAAATCAACATCAGCTTATAAATACAAAATGGTTCCCAATACAATCTTTATAAATAAACCCTAAACGCCTATATTTAAATTGTGGCCACCCTGTATATTAATTAATATATAAAAAGTGCAAGAAAATTCACTGCATAAATTTTTGTATTGTACTGCAAGTATAAACGTTAAACTACCATTCTTGTGATTCGCCACAAACAAGGGTCCACTGTGTGTTGAATACATTACAATAGAATCGTGTTCATAAATTAAGTTTCTGTAAGATAAGGGATGGACTGTAATTTTTTGTAAAGAATTTTCTTTTATCACAGGTAAACATGAAATTGTATTGGTATGTAGTCCGCGACATCGTTGAAAATGAGAAGCAAACAAATAAAACTGAAATTTGTAAAACATGGGCTAAGATCTTTGTTTCAGATCTTAAAAACCCGAAAAATTAAGGAAAAACTTTATTGATATTTTCAAAATCCCTGAAGAATTCATGATTTCAAGCATTTTAATGAAAAAACACTCACTGTCTTCAAAAAATATACTGAAAGAAATCACAGCTAAACTCAAATTTGTAAGTGGATAAATTAGAAAATGGAGTGAAGGCTGTTGTTGAATTTAATGACATTCTATTACTATTGCAGTATTTTTAATATAACGATTTGTACCGTTATGAAAGGGTAAATAATTAGACATTGTTCATTTCAAATAGGTTTGGTTTGTCGCTATATGGTCATCTTATGCACACGGTTGGCTAAACAGACTGGGACCTACAGTTTAAAGTGGAATCCGAACCACTACACACATCCATGGCACCGCCGGGACTCAAACCCGAAACCTGTGGTACCGAGTGCCAGAGCGTTAGCCACTCGGCCATTCAGGCCCTCATTTCAAATAGGAGGAAAGAGCATGCGTACACTTGATAAATTGAAATTTTTGGGGGCTTGATGACCGAGTGACTAGCGCTCGGTACCACAGGTTTCGGGTTTGAGTTCCGGTGGTGCCATGGATGTTTGTAGTGGTTCGGAATCCACTTTTAACTGTAGGTCCCGGTCTAATACGACTATTGGGTGTAGGGCTGATAACCCTACCCCGTAAAATAAAACATCTCTCTCGAAATCTGCGAGTAGGCAGAGGACTGGGTCCATCATGGGGCTGTTGCTCCAATGTAGAAGTTGAAATTGTTGGGCTGATTTCAGCCCCCCGGCCCTTTTAGTAGAGTGTAGAAATTATAAAATATTTTTGAGAAGTTAAGATAGAGGGCTTTTTCAGACTCAATATTACAGTTGACTCATTATGTAAGCACACATTTTCACTGATTCAAAAATAAGTTATAATTCTGAAAATCTGAGGTTGGTTGGTTTGTCGCTCTACGGTCCTTTTTTGCACTGGTACTACTACTATCCGAACGACTAACAAACATCCATGCCATCGCCATTATACGAACCTGAAGCCAGAGTATCAGCCAATTGGCCATCAGGCGCTGAAAATCGGAGGTATTTGTAATAGAATGTCGCTTAAAGAAACAGAAATTCCTCCGAAATTTAAAACCCGATTGAAAGAATTTTATAAATTAATTAAAAAGGTATTGATTTAACATACGGAAATTTTCATGCAATCCAAATAATTTAAAACTTAACTACAATAAAATATTTTGTATGTTTTCTGGTTCTTATAATTAAAGTTAAATAATAACAGATGCACAATATATATATATATATATTGCAACACATAAAAAAATATGATATATAAATAATGATCAGCGGTGTTTCATTAAAAGATAAAATAATATTTCATCACTATAAAGTCGCATATTTATGTGCTCGTTTTATTTAAAGCCAATGAGTCCAATGAAAATGAAATGATATGAAGCAAAAACACAGGTGTCAGATGACACGTGACATTTTATTCATAAAAATTAAAATAAAATGGGAATGATTGATTTTTATTTACAAGAGGCGCGATACTTGTTCAAAAAGCCAGCTTCTTGAGTAGCAGGTAGACGTGGTTGTCTACCTCGAAACCGTGCAAATTGTTGGGGTCACCTTGAAGACGCATCAGCAGTCCTCCGAATGACACGTAGGCTGCCCTAAAAATAATAAACAAAAAATTTCAAAAAAAAAAAAAGAATTAGATTTAATTAAAAGTAAAATAGGTAATAAAAATAAATCTGCCAAAAGAATTTTCTTAATTTTTGCTATTTGCAACTAAATCAAGATATTATTGAAATCAAAATAAATAAATAAAGTAATGACAATCTTTTTTTCCTCTGCCCTTGGTGAGAAAAAAAGCCGTCTCCCCCAAACTTTGAACGAACATTCAATATTTATTTTTTTGGGAAGGGAGATTCAAGAAGGGGGAAGGGGAGATTGGGTTCTCATTACCTTCTGGGGCCCGACGAAAGAATTTTGCGACATACGGATTTATCCTGTATATTTTCAGCACAGACGTGAGAATTATAGATTTGGCTTCGAATATTCCATATCCATTTCGAAAATACGAGATTAATGAGCCACTCCTGACCAAACAAAAAAAATGAGCATATAGAAGTTGAGTATAAAAGACCGTCTTACTTTTGGGATTCTTTTTTCTTGTTCTTGTACAATGATTTTATTTCACATCTCTTAAAATTAAAATCAATTAACTAAATAAATACATAACTAACACTATTATTACATCTAATGTAATAGTAGTTTTATTTATTTATTTAGTTAATTTATACATCCATGCCACCGCCAAGATTTCGAACCTGAAGCCCGTGGTACCATTGCCCAGAGCCCTAGCTAATTCTTCTTCTACTTTATTAAGGCAAATGTTATAAGTTTATATATATATATATATATATATATATCTGTGTGTGTGTGTGTGTAAACCTACATTCTTCTACTTTATTAAAGTAAATGCTACAATACGTTAAAAACATCTTTGAAATTTCTACTTCGATTGTCATTTTATAACATTTGAATTTTTTTGTCAACTTCAATATAATTAGTAAACTGACATAAAGTAGAGAATTAAAATATATATCTTAAAAAAAATGAAAAGAAAGCTATTTGTTCGTGGGTTTTTTAAAGTTTGAGGACATATTACTTTATACTAATTGAGACTTATTATTTTTTTTTAAATTCATTTCTGGCATCTATCACATTTCAATAGCCCCTTTACTAACTTATATAATATCGATTAATAAAAATAATTTCATGATTACTACTAACTGAATGAGTCTATTTCTGTCATTGCGAAATAATTAACTGCATACGAAAATCTATTTACAATTAAATTTTAAGTCCAAAAATATTTTTTTCCCTCCTATTCAAACTGATATTAAAATGAAAACATTCATAAGGTGAAATAAACGAGACATCAAACATTCCAATCACGATATTTTATAGCAGAAAACTAGACAGAAAAAAACAAAAACACACAAAAAAGCCTGCGAAGTAGAAAACATGCGTCGGAAACACTGAAAATACCGAAAATCGATAACTTGATGATGCTATTTTTAGAAGTTCAGTGACACTAAATAATACCATGAAACATCAATGCCACGAATTTTCATTGCGTTTCATTTTAATAACGTTTATTATAATGCATCGATAAACATTTAAAAATTCTTTTTTTTTAAATACTTGTGTGATTTATTAACAAAAACCCGTATTTGATCTCTTTTGGCAATCAAATACGGGTTTTTGTTAATAAATCACACAAGTATTTAAATACAAGTATTATTTAAATACTCTTTAAATACATATACAAACGATTTTATTTTCACGCCAGACGATTTTTTTAATTATTTGATTAAGAAATTGTGTAAAATAAATTATTTTTTTTAACGACGAATAATAAACGGAGGCATGAGCCTATGAGCATGCGCGCTAGGGAGAAAAAGCTAACGGACGTCCTACGGTAACTAACGTACGGTATGCAAAAACTCTCTATTATAGCTATTTTTTCTTGGAAAAAAATAATAATTGCATATAAGATCAAAATCTTCTCTATTGTAATCTGATTAAAAAATTTGTTTTATGACAATAAATAAATCAATTAATTTTAATTTTAACTTTAATTTCTATAATTGTCCTTATTCATCAATAAATTGCTGATATCACATTTGAGTACTTCTATTTATGGTTATTTTCCATTTTAGGCAGCATTTTTTAATTTTTTTTAATTTCCATATTTCACCATATTATTCCAATATGGTGGAAAATATGGGTGGGAAAACCCCCCCAATAATTGCATATAAAATCAAAATCTTCTAACTTTAGTATATTTAATCTCCTAACTTTCTAATATAAAAAATCAACTAATTTTAATTTCTATAACTGTCTTGATTCACCAATAACTTAGCGAGGATCATATTTGAGTACTTCTATTTATGGGTATTTTCCATTTTAGACTACCATTTTTAAAAAATTTATTTCCACCATATTGAAACAATATGGTAAAACACACACCAATAATTCAATATAAAATCAAAATCTTCTCTATTGTAATCTGTTTAAAAAAATTGTTTTATGACAATAAATAAATCAATTAATTTTATTTTCTAAAATTGTCCTCATTCACCAATAATTTAACGAGGATCATATTTGAATACTTCTATTTATGGGTATTTTCCCACTTTTAGATACCATTTTTTTATTTTTATTTTCCTATTTAGATAAAACTACCTTAAAATCCAAAAGTTTTCCAATTTTTTCTTATGTATACATACAATTACCACTGCATTTTCAGGTGAAACTGACTTTATTTTATTAACCTTTACTTGTTATATTTCCACAGAATATGCTCGCCTTTTATTTATCTAATAACTTATCTTTTGTTTTTATGACAGTTCTTAGATATCTTATTTTTGATTATTTTCAATACGTTTTAATTATCTTCTGGTTTAAGATCTTCAGCCTCATCTAGAATTTCTTTTTATTTGACAGTCGACACACTTTTCGCATGAGTTGCGGTTCTCGTCGAAACAGAAATAACCCGGCTTAGAGAGTGTTCGTGAACGATGCTCAAAGCTCACGCATTCAAATGTAGACGCGGCTTCAATATCCCCAAAAACTGAGTTTTTTTTTTGAGTGTGGGTCTTGTAGTTTATTAATTCATAGCTGGAACATAAATTTGTAAATTAAAAAAAAAAAATTAAAAAAAAAGGGGGGGCAATTATGAACGGTTTATACCAATTTTTTTTCCGATTAAAAAATGCGAATACAAATATACATACCGATACTATATATCTAATATGATATATATATATATATATCTAATATGATATATATATATACAACGATAGTGATTATAAATAGGGAATCAGGATAACTGTATCACCTCACATGATATTGCAAGTAAAAAAAATCATTTTCATAATCAATAGTATACCAATACATTCATTACAAATAGCTTTTGATAACTACATACAAAGTACAACTTCTGAAAAGCACAAAGGTAAATAAAAAACATGAAGCAATCATTTTAACACACATCAAACTAATTCTCACACCAATACTGCAACTACTAAGTCAAACTAACTACACTTTAGCGGCTAAAAACAAAAAGCTGCTATTCCTCTGTTCCAACTCACCTCGTGTCCACAGTGGGGCAGTGTGCGTAGGTTGGAGGGCCAGGGTCTGGAGCAATCTGGATAGTGGTTGTGGGGAGGCAGACAACCAGCTAACCACACTGCCATCGACCAGTGACCCCAAGGGATGGCCAGGCAACGGCACCTTACATTCCAGAAAATGCATTTACAGATATCAATAGACACAAAACATGTAAACGCACTTCTGGAACGGAGGTACTGTAGCTCTCACTCTCTTCTGCTGCTTGCATCTGTTCTGTTGGTTTTTCTTTTTGCACAACTCATACAGACATGGCAATTTGGCAAGGACATAAAAAAATAACCTCATACATTTTCTCAAGAGAATATTATATTGTTATGTTGTCATATGATGGGTTTTCTTTTCGCACAATGATACAAATATGGCAATTCTCCTATTAAAGCCGAACATAGAAATTTGGAAATGTAAGATAACCCCATGAGAGAGTTATATTGTTATGTTATAATATTGTGATGTTTTCGTATGATGGATTTTCTTTTAGCACAACTGATACAGACATGGCAATTCGCAAATTAAAATTCGAACATAGAAAGGAGATGTAAAATACCTCATACATTTTCTCAAGTATATTGTTATATTATATATTAGTATCCCGAGTATGTTATATATGTTATTATATTGTATGCTGTCATATGATGAGTTTTCTTTTTGCACAACTGATACAGACATGGCAATTCGCAAATTAAAGCCGAACTTACAAAGGACATGTAAGATAACATCATACATTTTCTCAAGAGTATGTTACTTTTTAATTCTAATTTTTAAATATGGTAAAAGTTTTTATTATGCATTTAATTTATAATTACAACAGGAGGTGCGGGGACTACTCCCCTGGTACTCCAATAACATACGCAACTTTGTACTTTGAACTCATACATAATGTACACGGACATAACACGTGAATTCAAAAGAAATTGGCAAGTTAGATATCGCCTTCACTTAATTTTCAAAAGTAGAGGAAGAGAAAAAAAAAAAAACACCCAGTCAAGTCGACTTTTGAATCAGATTTCGTCAGAATTCAGATTTGATGATTGAGTGTTTTTGTTTTGTTTAATTACTTATTTTATATTTCAGTTTAAATATGATTTAACATCCTTTCCATCAGGAGAATTCGATGCTATAATCTACAAATACAGAAATAATTTATACAGGATAAAAAAAAAAAGCAGATGAAAACAGGTAATTATACTTTTGTTGTTGTTGTTGTTGTTGTTGTTGTAGTAGTAAGGTCGAATTTCATGTACTCTAAATTAACTAAAAGACCGAAATATAAACAACATTCTAGTCTCTTTATGGAAAATTATATAATTTCAAAATGATTCTGATAAGCTAAATGGCACATAAATTTTATCCATAAAAAAGTGAACCTGGAGGTTTGGTTTGTCGCTCTACGGTCATGTTGTGCCCACTTTGGGCTAATTAGATTGAAACTTATAATTTAACGTGGATTCCGAACCACTAACTGACATCCATGCCACCACCAGGATGCGAACCTGTAGCTTGTGGTATCAATGGCCAGAGCGCTAACCAATTGGCCATCAGGCCGCGTGAACCTGCAGGAGTAACGTTATTTTCAGATTCTTCAATTTATGGACGCTATTTACTCTTATTTAAATAATATTTATAAATGGTAGAAAATAGAATAGAATTCTTAATACATCGATGCCCTCCTTTCACAATGTATATCTACCTGTTTCGTTTTTCTATTAAAACAAACTGAGCAATTACTTTATAGAATTATATTATAGTTTAATGATCAGAAATATCTGAAGAATAACCTGTGCTATTATACGAAATACTGATAAGTAAAAGTGATACAATTACATAAACTGCATTCAGTGTAAAAAAGCAAGATGGTCAAACAAATAGATAAAAAGTAATTAATACAGATATTCAACATCATGTCAACGTTGTTTCGAATCCCGGCAGTGTCATGAATGTTTGTAGTAGTTTGGAATCCACTTTAAACTGTAGGTCCCTGTTAAATACAATCGCAGAGCGTTATCTTGAGATTTAGTCAGTCTTCAGTCCTCGTGGTTCCCCGCTAAAGCGAAGCTGCATATTGCCCTTAGCCATGGCCCAGTGGGGTCTTCTGGACCTGGTGTAGACTTTCCTGCACCAGGGGGATTAGTAATAACAGAAGGAATTTAAAAATACCCGAAAGTTCAGATAATTGCATTCATTGACAAAGCCATTTAATTTTTTGTAAAGCCAGACCATTTAAAAAAAAACTGAAAGAACTATTATACTATAGTATTAAATAATTTAATTAACAGTCACAAAGATCATATGTTTTTATTACTACTACTACTATTACACCACACCACTGTGCTTAGAGCTAAGTTGCCCCTTTACAGTTATGGAATGATGTGTGTGAGAAGAAGTCTGATTGGATTTTGTGAAACTCTACGGTCACAGGAGACCGGGGCATACGGTTTAAAGTGGATTCCGAACTACTTATCTACTACAAACATCCATGGCACCGCCCGGATTTGAACCCGAAAATTATGGTACCGAATGCCAGAGCACTTGCCACTCGGTCATCAGGACTCACTTTAATAAGAAGGAATTTTAAAATACCGAACAGTTCAGATAACTGCATTTATTGGCAAAGCCGTCCAATTTTTCTGCAAAAACCGGACATCAAGCCATTATAAAAAAAAATCCAGGGAACTATTATACTACAGTATTAGATAATTTAATTAACAGTCACAAAGATAGTATGCTTTTATTAAGACAAAAAGTTTAAATTAAAGAATCGAATTTTAATCTTTTAAAGATCTAAAATAAAGTATAAGTGATAATTCCAGGGCTGGCGATCGACTAGATTAAAATCGTTAGAATTTATTCTATATTTAATAAATATAGAATAAATTTGAATAAATTCTTGCGATTTTAATTAACTAAAAAGAATTTATACTATCAGAAACATAATAGGAACTTTTTTCAAACAAAGCTAAAAGAAACCATACTGACTCATATTTACACGACATTTTTTTTATTTATTCTACATTTATTAAATATAGAATAAATTCTTGCTAAATAAATAGAATAAATTCTTGCGATTTTAATTTTAACTAAAAAGAATTTATACAATCAGAAACATGAGAGGAACTTTTTTTCAATAAAAGCTAAAAGAAATCACACTGACTCATTTTTACATGGCATTTTTATTTATTCTACATTTATTAAATATAGAATAAATTCTTGCTAAATAAATAGAATAAATTCTTGTTATTTTAATTTTAACTAAAAAGAATTTATACTATTAGAAACATGGTAGGAACTTTTTTCAAATAAAGCTAAAAGAAATCATACTGACTCATATTTACATGGCATTTTTTTATTTATTCTACATTCATTAGAATAAATTCTTGCGATTTTAATTAACTAAAAAGAATTTATACTATCAGAAACATGAGAGGAACTTTTTTTCAATAAAAGCTAAAAGAAATCACACTGACTCATTTTTACATGGCATTTTTATTTATTCTACATTTATTAAATATAGAATAAATAAAAATGTCATGTAAAAACATTTAACAAGATTTAATCCATTCGCAATACAAATTTGAAAAAAAAAAAAAAAACCCCCGCATCATTCTGATACTTCTTACACTGTACATGTCTAAAAAAATTTAATTTCTAGCGATCATTTTAATTCATTAATTAATCTTTTCATTTTCATTAATGGAATAATCTAAACCCAAATTCATAAATAAACGTGAGTAATAAGTTTTAATAAAATAATTCTAGAAACCGACCACAAATAGTACTACCTTTCTCCCGTATCATATTTTTACCTATCCGGGCTACACTGGTTTCTTATCACGCTGCAAAACATTGATGACTTTCATATAGAGAAAGATACACCTCCCAAGTCACGTGTCAATTATGAAGTGCTATTTTTGTCTATGGCTACCTATTCCCTGCTTTTTGAAACCTGACATGCACGGGATATAATGATAGACACGTCTACGGGCTCGCATTTCAATTAAAATTAGCGAAATTAAATTTTTTTTATTTTCTTGTAAGGTCACGTTGTATTTTTATCGCATTTCAGCAATAAATATAACACTATATTTTTTTTATTCTCTCATTCAAGAAGTTGGTTTCGTTTTATTACGTTTAACACGAGCATATGACATATTAAAAATAGAACATTTAATATCAATTATTTAATACATTCAAATATGATCAGACATAAAATAAATATTTTTTATTCCGACTTTGACTTGAGACCACTTACGACAAGGGGCAGATGTATAGCAGATTTAACATTATCCAGAGTACATCACAAGGATGGTTTGGTTTGTCGCTCTACAATCATTTTTTGCACACTTTGGGCTCATTAGACCGCGACCTACAGTTTAACGTAGATTTCGAACCATAAATAAACATCCATACCACTGTCAGGATTCGAACCTGAATACTAAAGC
Source organism: Caerostris darwini (assembly GCA_021605075.1). Lineage (NCBI taxonomy): Eukaryota > Metazoa > Arthropoda > Arachnida > Araneae > Araneidae > Caerostris > Caerostris darwini. Next base: position 406,706 of record BPLQ01002541.1, on the reverse strand, counting down.
TCGTAGTACGAAAGGACAGAGCGCTAGCCAATTGGCCACCATAATGAGGATTTGGACAATACGAATTGAAACAAGCATTTTCAGAAATGGCATTAAGGTTAGGTTAGGTTAGGTGTGGTTTATAGCTCTACAGTCTTTTTTGTGCATATTTTAGGCTAATTAGAAAGGGACCTACAGTTTAACGCGCATTTCGAACCTCTTGCAAACATCCATGCCACCGCAAGGATTCGAACCTGAAGCCTGTGGTATCAAAGGCAAGAACGCTAGCCAATTGGCTATTATGTCGCTTTTTTAAGAATGGCATTAGGAGGTTCATTGATTTCTTTCCTAATTGAGTCCAATTTAAAGATTTATTATACCTCTTCCTTATAGAATGAGAGTTTTCAATTCATGATTTCATTTGTGGACTTCGAAACCAATCCTTTAAGTTCGTAACCCGAGTCTGGTGGATTGCGTGTAAATATCAAATGTGGATTATTAATTCAAAATCGTGATGGTTAAGTTATCAACAATTTTCCGCATTATTCAAAAACTGCAAATGTGGGTACCCATCGGATACTAAACTTTTCCGTCGTTGAGTGCCAGTTAAACGGAAGCTGAGAGGGCAGGATATAAGGTTTTCGATTAGCTGGCTTTCTACATCGTTATATTTTAGTATCTGGTGGAATACCACCTTAAAGATGCATATTAGTTTTAGGTGTAGTGGAAGTGATGCAATATAATAATACAAAAGGCCATTGCAGCCCACAAATCTGATCACAATGAAAGCCACATATCTTTGCAAAGATCTGTACACAGCATGCATGTAGATAATTCTTCAAATTTCAATTTTATAAAAGGAAAAAATATTTTAATTTTAATTTTAACGATACATGTACCAACTTCTAAAACAAATTCAAAGATTCTCAAGTCACACAATTGCTGTAGTATATCGAATTTTAAAATGGGGGGAAAAAAAACCCATTTTTTTTGAAGTGTTTTCCCTTTTATACAAACAATGAAGAGTGATAAAATAATAGGAACAATTAAAGATATCTTTTGGAACATTTTAGCTAAATTTGAAGTGGTACAAAAATTTCAGAAATCATAATTATTCGGAATAATCAACGTCTAATCTCTTTGGCGATAGGAAGCCTAATCTCATCAAGCCACCGCCAATGCAAATAAGTGTTATATTTATCTCTCTTTCAAATAGCTAACGCTAAAAGGGGGAGGAAAATGTAGCGGACATCTTCGTATTCAACCATAATTATTCGTAACACTCCCACATATAAATACATTATCCCAAAATCAGAAGATTAAATTTGTTGATAAATCTAAAAACAAGGTTCGGTTTGGTTTGTCGCTCTACGATCATTTTTTGCAAACTTTGGATTAATTAGACAGGGGCCTATAGTTTAAAGTGGATTCCAAACCACTCACAAACATCCATGCCACCGCCATATAAATCAAAGGAGCTTTAATATTTGAAAGGTTCAAACCAAATGGTTTTTAAAATTAACGAATAGATATGAAAATCAGTTGAAAAAACTTGACAATGTTTGCCATCTTTTTTAAAACATTAAAACCATATTAAAAGCCTTTATTGCATTGAAAATTGATAGCGGTGTCCTACATACAACACATTTTCTCTATAACAATCACAAGAGAAGTTAGAAATAACTAGTGGTCTTTAAATATTAAAATAAGCAATATTTATAACATATCAAAAAACTGAAATTATGAATTGTTATTGATTAAAATAATATAATTCTGAACCCAATGTTTTCACGAAGTAAAAAAATAAGTTATATTTATCTCTCTTCCAAATAGCTAATGCTAAAAGAGGGAGGAAAACTGCAGCGGACATCTTTGTAATCAACCCTAATTATTCGTAACACTCCCACATATAACTGTATTTCTATTTATCATAAGAAATACCTTTATCCAAATTAATTATATTCCTAGTATTAGTAATTCTAAAATACGCATTATAGTAATTCAAGAGAAAGTTATTCTACGAAATGAAAAACCAATAATTCTAATTAATAGTTTCGAGAGTTATAAATCAAAAATTTTTTTAATACTTGAAAGATTCAACGACCAACACGTTCAACAATCTTTTAATATTTAATCTTATACAATATATTTATGGCATCTACAATTGGTTCCTAATTGTAAAGAATTTTTAATTCAAATTCTTTTAATTTTTATTTCTATCTTACTTTTATTTATTTTTTACCATATACTAACATTAAGCGGCCTATTAATAATCGTAAATTTCATGTATCAATTAAGATGAGGAGGCACCATCGATACTCTAGTCGCCAACAAATAGATATGAAAATCAGTCCAAAAAAGTGACAATGTTTGTAATTTTTTTTAAACAATAAAACCATATTAAAAGCTTTTATTGCATTAAAAATTGATAGTGGTGACCCAAATACAACAAATTTTCTCTATAACAATCACCAGAAACGTTCGAAATAATTAGTGGTCTTAAGCAATATTTATATCATATCATGCAATTGAAATTTATGAAATGTTATTGATTAAATTAATATAATTAAGAATCCAATATTCTAAAGACTTAAAATTGGGAAAAAAATACTAGATTTATTTATACTTACGTAGGCTTTAACAAAAACGACTTCCACCGACATTTTCTGGGGGAAAAATACCGATGGTCTGTAATGGGAACCAAACGACAATGTCATCGATAAACTTATCGTTTCGCTGATAAAAAGGAATAATCGAACGCAACACACGCCCTCGAATACTTCGGTTTTTATCATTGCAACAGTGCAAACGACTTTGGACCTCGCAGATTTCAAATATTGTAATCTCTAACTGGCAACAGAGGCAAATAGAATGCTTTTGTGTCGGGCTAGATAATTGATTAGAAAATTAAGACAATGTCAAAGACTCATTTTCGCTGACTGAGTTATAACATACAATGCAATTCGGTTTTAATAACAATGATGAAAGACATGATACAATCCTTTCAAAATTCTGATTGATATTCGTTCTTAAATGAAATCTTGCACATTTAATTGTGAGCGATGGTACTTTCCAAGAATTTTCATTTTTGTTAAATAATGCCTTTTCGGCAACTAGGTTAGGTTCCACTTCCAATATATATAAAGAAAAGAAAGAATATACAATAATATTCCTTAATGGTGAAGAATTTTATAATTTTTTTGATTAAAATTTAATCGAAATGTAATCTTCAAAGACGTCTAGAGGCAAGAAATAGCGTTAATTGTACAAAAATAACACCATGTTCTTTCAGGCAGTAATGCACACATTCAATTAACGCATTACTACAAAACAAATAATTTGATTTAAATTTCCGCCATTGATTTAAAAATTATCTAAAATCTTAATAGTTTTTTTTATAACAACCCAGTGGAGCATAACTTTTTTGGTATAGACATCTATGGTTTGGTTTGTCGCTCTGTGGTAATTTTTTGCACATTTTGGGCTAAATAGACAGGGATTTACAGTTTAACGTGGATTCCGAATCACTAACAAACATCTATGCCACACATCAGGACAACCATTTTGAATCATCATGCACTTTAAAGAAAAAAGGTTGGTGTCCTTTTTCCTACGAATGGCTCGTTTACTATGCATTCTCTCTCTCCAAACTACGTACTCGCGACCTGGTGGCAAATCGGCTAGCTCTTTGGCGGCACAGGCTTCAAGTTCGAATCCCGAATGACGGTGACATGAATGTTTGCTTATGGTTCGGAAACCACGTGAAAATGTAGGTCCCGGTCTAATTAGTCTAAAGTTTGCACAAAGTGACCGTAGAGCAACAAACGAAATCAAACCAAACTACGTACAAGGCAGTTCATTAATCTGCAATTCCCAGAATTTAGACAGAATCTTGTCTCCAGCCCCAGCTTTACTTGTACATGATTTTTTTTTTTTTTTTTTTTTTTTTTTTTTTTTTGTATTAAACAAACATCTTTACAGCACACTAAATGCATGCATATAAAGTCGCACACAGGCGAGAATACAAGTCAATTTCGTTCATTTGGTTTGGTTTGTCGCTCTAAGGTCATCTTGTGCACACTTTGGGTTAATTAGACCGAGACTTACAGTTTAAAGTGGATTCCGAACCACTCAAAAATATTCATGCCACCACCAGGATTCGAACCTGAAGCCTATAGTAACAAAGGCTAGAGTTCTATCTACCAGGCCGCAGGGAGTACCAGTCGAGTCGAGAACCACTTAAAAACAGGTTTGACAGAATCATCCCAGAAAATGTGTCTCGAACCCGCTCCAACCAAATTGTTTTTTCCGCTCATCAAAGGGATTCTCGCGGACCATATATACGACCAACTGTCACTCACAACCTACGATAATGTGGGTTATTTTTCGCGGTCAGACGGAGGCACAATAAGGTCGCCCCGGGGGTGACTCGATTCGTACACTCGCCTGTACGCGGTTAAGCCTTAAGATCAAATCGCACGAGAATTGGTAACTAAGCCTAAGTATGAGAGAGAAGATCAGAACTTTTTTCCTTATTAGATAAAGAGTTTTTAAGTTGTCTACATGATATTCTAAAGCTTTTTTACAAGATTTAAAAAAAAAAAAAAAAAAAAAAAAAAAAAAAATTACAAGGTAAAAACACAGAAATTTTTAAAACTCAATCCACTTAATTTAAAAAGGCAAAGATCATCTTACATTTGAAGAGTATCAACAATGTTTTTGTATACTGTATTTCGGATAATGCTCATAAAAATTGCGCATGCGTATTTGAAATAATGTTTCCTATGAATGCGCTAGGGAAAAAGCGATTTTTTTTTTTTTGAAGATGAGGAATGAACGAATTTTTTTTTTTTTTTTTACTGTCAATGCGACGTACAAAAATTTTCGATTTTTTTTTAAAGTGCATTTAAAAAATTCTAACAAAATAAATTGTTTCCGATTCTAAAAGGTCAAATAAAAACAATTGAATTATTTTACATCATATTTGTATACAATTGAAATCTCTGAACAAAAATTTTTTTATACATTTATTTGCCCCCCTCCCCGCCAGAAATGTGTAACAGATAAATTAACAATGCTGATTTCATCATTTATTGATATAAGATTTCTGGAATAGGTAGCAATAGTAAATAAATCAAATATATAATCAATAATAAATAAAATATTTCTTTTAAAATCACTGAGATTATCTAAATCAATGTACACAATTTCATTTTAACAACAGAAATTTTTGTTTTATATATTTTCAAAATATTAAACAACACCCATTTTGTTGTATACAAGGGGTTCCCAGTTTTGCACTAAAGCAGCATCTTGCTTTCTCATAATAGCTTCTTGTCTTTCCTATAACCGCCGATTTACATTTTTCTTTGTGTACTTAATTAGTTTCTCCACCGGGATTCTGGCATCTTTCGCCATTTTGCTCTCCGCCCTACATCTTTCTGAGCAAGATACCAATTCCTCAAATATTAATAAAATGCTTAAAAGATGGTATTTTATTATTTACTAGGGCAGCATTTATATATCAAAGCTATTAGTTATCGATTATATTACGAATGCTTAAATTTAAACTAAAACCGATAAAAAAAAAATACTTTCTTCTGTTTGACTAGACTCTCTATTAGTTTCTTTAATTTACTGAACTTTGGTTTGATTTGTCGCTCTACGGTCATTTTGCGCACACTTTGGACTAATTAGACTGCGACCTGCAATCTAACGTAGATTCCAAACCACTCACAAACATCCATGTCACTGCCAGGATTCGAATCTGAAGCACCAACGGGTAGAGCGCTAGCCGATTGGCCATCAGGTCGCTTAACTTACTGAGGATTCACAACATTTGTTCTGTATTGCATCCTCTTTGTAGAGTGAACCTTAAACCTTTTATGTGTTGCCTCCCTAGCAAGGTAATATAGTGTCACGCCCCATTATGTTTCATCATTAACTTCCATGCTTTATTCAGTTTACTTCATGTTAGAAATAATAACAGTTCACTCAACATAAAAGTATTTACAATATTAGGTTTTTAAATATCTTTTATTAAAATGGGATGGTATAGTATATAATTAAATGTAAAATAAATGGATTATCAGAAAACCCTCTGTTATGATTTGATAGTAAGTAGAAAAAATATTCTTGCGTCTTCTGTAAAATAAATCCAGAAAGAAAATAAAATGTTGTTATATCTTAAATCTGGAAATACGTACCAATCAATATGTAATTATTAGTACTTCTTAAAATATGCAATAATAAAATTTTAAGTATTTTTTTTTTCATATTATTCATGTTCTTTCTTATAGTTGATATATTTTTCTTTTAAAAATACGTGTACAATTATTGTTTCTACACACATTTTTGAATTTTATCTGTAGTCTGTTTCAATTGTATTATCTAACAACACGGGGAAAAAAATATTATTGTCGTGTCAGTTCATGAGCAGACCGATCCCAACAGTTTAAAGTCCATGGCGAGAATATTCTCTAGAAAAAGTTGGATAAATAGCCCAAAACATCAGAAGATTGAATTTGCTGATAAATCTAGAAACAAGGTTTGGTTTGTCATTCTACGGTCATGTTTTGGACACTTTAGGCTGATTAGACCAACACCTACAGTTTAACGTGGATTCCACTACTACTACTACTACTAACACCACACCACACCACACCACATCACTGTGCCCAGAGCCGCGTTGCCCCTTTACAGTTTGGTAATGATAGAGATATAAGTCTGATTGGGCTCTGTGGCGCTCTACGGTCATATGAGACCGGAACCTACGGTTTAAAGTGGATTCGAATCACTACAAACATCCATGGCACCCGTCGGGATGTGGTATCGAGAAATCACATACCATATACCGTGGCCTGTGGTATCGAGAGCCAGAGCGCTAGCCACTCGGCCATCAGGCCCTTAACGTGAATTCCGAACCAGTACAAACATTCATGCCACAGCCAGGACTCGAACCTGAAACCTGTGGTACCAAATGACCATCAGGCCGCCATAATGTTAATGGTTTGGTTTACGCTCTGGGGTAATTTTTTGCACACTTTGGGCTAATTAGACCAGAACCTACTGTTTAACGAGAATTCCGAACCACTCACAACCATCCTTGCCACCGAGAGAATGCGAACCTGAAGCCTATGGTACCAATGACCAGAACGCTAACCAATTGGCCATCATGCCACCTGAAAACAAGATCGACGGTTTTTAAAAGATAATAATTGAGGAAACTCGGGCCAAGGCAGATTAAAAAAAAAAAAAAAAATTTATAACATACACAATAATAAAAATATAAGTATATTTTTCTTTTCTGTTTAAAATATGTGTAAAATCACTAATTCTACATACATTTTTGAATGAATTTATGTTATTTATATGACAGAACATAAATTAATTTTTGTATCACTCTTTAAATTAAATTAATATTTAAAACCTGACATATGGATTTGTTACAAGTAAACTGTTAAATTGAAAACTAATAATTTTTGCAAGTTCTTTTAACCGTCATTTTTCCCCCCTCTGTTTATTGTGGTCGTTGTTACTAATCCCCCTGGTGCAGGAAAGCCAGTTTGCAACAGTAATATGTAACTTTACTTTAGTGAGGAACCATGAGGGCTCAAGACTGACTAAACTTCAAGACAACGCTATACGATCATACATTAGACCGGGTCCTACGGTTTAAAATGGATTCCGAAGCACTGCAAACATCCATGGCACCGCGGGGGAGTCGAACCCGAAACATGTGACACCAAGCGCCAAACACTCGGCCCTACACCCCCCTTTTATTTTCTTTCTGCTTACCGAATACCTTGTATTTTCTGCTTTGAAATTGTTAAAGATTATCGAATTCATTCCAAAAAGGAATTAACATTTTTCTTTTAGATCAAGCAGAAATCATCAAATAAATGCTGATACCTTTGAAACGAATTTTTGTTTAAGGAGGAAAGAAAAAAAAATTTTTTTCGAATAAACCAAAATATTTTTTATTAAATGTTGAAAACGGCAACATGTTTCCAAAACAGTTTTCAAGAATGATCCAAGTTTTACTTATCGATTCAGAAAGTCTGAATCACCCGACGTGCCGATTTCTCTTTTTGAGACAGAGAGAAACTGGCGATACTCCCATGGCTCGTCTGGAAGGGGTCCAGAAAAAACGAGTCACGTGGTCTGAGTCACAGTTGCATCGAAAGACATTGAATTCAAATAATGCAGAGAGAAAAAATAAATAAATCACAAAGGCAACTGATGCCAATAAAAAAATTAATTGCAACAAATTTTATCACGTAAAATTTGATATTATGTCGTTTGGAATACATATTCGTATATAGTGTTTAAGGTTGGAATCGGAAATCGAACAGAAATTTGATATTGTGTAGGAAAATCAAATTTAGACTATGTTCGTAGGATAAGTGTGAATTCATAATATTTTTAAAATATTTGAATTTAACTCTTAAAAAATATTAATTAATTAAATCAATTAAAATAATATGTAAACATGTTTTTTGCTTTGTGCCTCAAAGTCAAGGACAAAAAGAAGCTGCATTTTTTATCCTTTATCATGACCCCACGGATTCATGATGTTGCTGTCGACCAAGTAGGATAAGAAACAACAAAATTTGAGTCAACTTCATCTCAAGAATTGTGCTACAATACATACCACAATATAAAATTTAAATAATTTGTACATTATTACATTAAATATTAATAAGAGGCAATGATAAGTTAACTTTAATTAACGATAAATAAACATTTGATAATATAGAAGAGTAATAGATGAACAGTTATAAATTATTTAAATAAAAGTGAATTTTATTGATTTTAGTATCCGGTGTGGGCCCGGGTTGGAATAGCCCCACTGTAGCCCATGCATGTCGTAAAAGGCGACTAAAATGAGTACCCTGTAACAGGGGTATAATCAGGTGGGGTAAATTCAAACTTTTCCCTTTGGGTGTCCTATGTCTTTGTGCTGCAGGGTCAAGGACAGAAAAGAAACTGCATTTTTTACACTTTATCATGACCACAGAGGTTCATGGACTTAATCTAGATCAGGTGTGGCCAACCCCAATGATCTTGCGGGCCACTTTGGAAATGCACCACAACTCCGCGGGCCGCCTATAAAATAATATATCCCCCTATTAGATTTAGACCAACGATAGACACTTTTTTGGAGAGAAAAATTGAAACACAATGAGTTTTTATTATTGTGTTTACTATTATTCTTATATGTAAACATAGATAATATAATAATAACGACACTAAAAGCACATTGTAAAGAAATATAAAACACTAAAAATGAAATATAAAAAATATATAAATATAAACGAAATATAAAAAATGAAATCATTAAAAAATATTTCTTTCACTAGTGCAATATTTGTTTTTCCACTCTTTCACTTAAATATTGAAAATTGTTCTAAATTTGGTTATTTGCACATAATAATTGGTGTTGTGTCCGTTATGTTTAAGCATGTTTGGTCAATTTCATTTTAGAAAAAAACGATTCGCAGGTGTAAGTTGAACCAAAAGCACTAACAACTTGGACTAAGAGTCTGGTTGGCTCTGCTATCAGCAATTAACTGTGCATATTTAGAAGTGAAACCTGGAACCTGTTATATTAGATGTTTCAAGATGCGGCCCCGGTTCCAAGATGCGAATTACCTGTTTTATTTATGAGTTCGCAGAATATAATTTAATTATTCTGCGAACTCATAAATAAAACAGATAATATCTGTCATAAATTCGCAAAATATTATTTTAAAATGAAAGTTATTTTTTTTCTCCTAATTTCGACAGTTATGAAATGATCAAATAGATCCAATAGAAATAAAATGTCATGGTAATAGTTAGAGAATTAGTAAATAAACCAACACATGAAACGTAATACAACATTACGTAAATTGTATACTATAAAAAATAACCATAAAATTAAAAGGTTTGTCAATCTACAAAGAAAAACATCAATCGTCTTTGCAAATTCTTCCCCCTCCCAAAATACTTAAATCACAGATAACGAACAAAATGTTGAAATGAAAAGAGTAATTTTAAATAACTAGAATAATAATACATGGATGGAAATTTATGGAAATGATAAAGATTTTCTTAAACTCACATTTTGGACTGCAAAAACGAAATTTTTGCCTAAGATGCGTGAAAAACGGGATTTTTTTAAAAAAAATTAAAATAATATTGAGAAAAAAATATCAGGTAGACGGACGAATGGTCAAAAATCAGGAAACTTGACAGCTCTGCATTTTATTTTATTCGCAATCAAAAACAGAATTCAATAGAACTTGAAATTCAGAAGGATGTAAGTAAATCATCATCAGTGGTACAACAGCCCCATGGTGGGCCGTCTGCCTACTGGCAGATTTTAAGGCAGGTTTGGTTTGTCGCGCTACGGATATTTTGTGTACACTTTGGCTAATTAGACCGGGACATGCAGTTTAACGTGGATTTCGAACTACTCACAAACATTCATGCCACCTTCAGAGTTCGAACCTAAAACCTATGGTACCAAAGGCCAGATAGCTAGTCAATTGGTATTTCGAGACAGGAAATGGTTTCTTTTCACGGGGTGGGGGCTGTCAGCCAGACGCCTAACGCTCTGCAGTCATATTAGACGGGGACCTTCAGTTTAAAGTGGATTCCGAACCACTACAAACATCCATAGCACCGCAGTGATTCGAACCCAAAACATGCGGCAGCAAGCCCCAGTCACTCGGTCATCAGGCCCCCACATGTGCAAATATGTTTTTTTTTTTTTTTTTTTACTAAGATAAAATTATGCAGTATCAGATATATTACAAATTTCAGAATCTTTTTGCATAAAGTTTACCAGCTTTAACAACATACAGTTTGGAACAAAGAGAGGACTTATAATGTTGTCTGTTTTAATTTAAGTTCAAAATAAAATTTATACACGGAAATAAGTATCATTAGCCAACAACAGCAACTACTTCTGTCGAAATGTCTTAGCTATGCTAAACAATTTAAGATTTTTTTCAGGATCATGCCAGCAAATTGTGTGACAAACAAGTTACAATAGAACTCATACAAACTAATTACTGATTAAGATAACAACGAAAAGAAATTACTTACTATTTTGAAACTAGAATTATTTTTAACCAGTACATCACTAATACTGGGCTTTATCTTCAACCAACTAACCATAAGAATAGTTTGACATTCTGTATTGTTTCGCTTTTTTTAACTATAATTGAATTGAATTTTGATATCTCCAAAAGATATCAGTTGAATGTTTTTAAATAATTACAATATTTCCAAGCAGATAAATGTTTTGAAAATTAAAACTGACAGGGGTAAAACTATAGGCTTTTAACAATCACAAACACAATTTCCCACTCACTCGGGTTTCTGATTGGCTGGCGTTCTACGACGTGAGATTTTAGCCTCCGATGGAAATTTATAATCAATAGCATAAATACTCCCATATTATACGAATTTAAATTACTGCAGTCACGATTAAAATTAATATTTTTTCTTTTATTAATCTCAATTTCAAATAAGAAAGTGGCTAACAACTGCTCAACTATTCCAGGGAATTTTATATAATTTACAGCGGAATATAAAAGTATCTACCCGCTTTTTAATTCTTGTAAATGTAAAAGATGTAACAGAACATTTAACGACCTCACTCTGTTGCATTCACATAAACAAATTCAAAGTAAAATAGCATGATATATTTTTATTTATAATAGATAACAACCATAATGGTTTTAATCTTTCTCTTTGCATGTATGGCAGCCTCGAAAATATTTAATGTGACAAGTATTTTAAATTCAAAATCAATTGCTATTGATTAGGTTGAAATTGTTTTTTATTAACCGCTAATTAAGACCTAGCGCTGTTGTTTGACTATATAAAATAAAACATTTTTAGTTTTGGTAAATTTTAATAATTATTTATAAATAAAAATAATTTTGAAAGTAAAATAAGTACAGATATACAGTACTTATTACTGTTTTAGTAATAGAACATTTGGGGGAAAAAAAACAATTGCATAAGTTCAAAAATTTACCATTTCAATTTCAAGAGACAAAACTTTAGAAATATTGATTGCAATTTTATCCAGATATTTCTTCGATCTAACTTATAAATTAAAGAAACTATTATATTTAGATTTTGTTAGATAGTTCTCATAACAGGAGTATGATAACTATTTCAAAACATTCTGTTCAAACAACATTCAGTTTAAACAAGTTTCAAAACATTCTGGAATATTACATAACATGAATAAAGATGGTATTCATAGCTTTGATGCTGGCTGAACAATTTTTTTAAAATTCTTATTGATAAATGGTGGATGATATTAATAAATAAATTCAAGAATATCGTTTGTAGTCAGATATTCTTGAATTTGTTTATTAATATCATCACAGAGCCAGTAGATCAGAAATTATTTAATTTAGTCTTTCTTTTCACATTTTTTCTCACGTTAAATCCCTTATAAACTATACTGCTCGACTTGTGGCTCAGTGGCAACGCGCGCCTCTGATGAGCATTAGGGCGAAGATTTAATCCTTTGGCGGCTTTGTTGTACGCACAGTTTCGAAAAAACGGAAATATTCGATGGCGTTTGGGATATTTAGCATTTTGCCTCGTGAGTAGGATTACCTGGTGGGAGTTTTCTCCCATACGATACGCAAATGCAAAGTTCTCTCCTTCTTCAACATCACGGCGGCCTGATGGCCAATCGGCTAGCGCTCTAGGCTCTAGTACCACAAGCTTCAGTTTAGAATCCTGGCGGCGGCATGGATGTTTGAGAGAGGTTAAGAATCCAAGTTAAACTGTAGATGGCGGTCTAATTAGCGTAAAGTGTGTAAACAATGATAGTGGAGCGACAAACCACACCAAAGGGGCGTCACGGAGCCAAGTCATACCTCTACCTACGGGTGCCCCATCACAACAAAGCTGCCCCTCTTTTCCTCTTTCCATCACACGGGTTCATGGACTTGGTCTAGATGATGTTGTCGACCAAGTGGGATAAGACACATAAGTTATACTTCAGAAATCCAGATTGTTATTAACAAATTTATCTTCAAAATAACGGATTTTTTTCCCCTCCTCAACTCATCTACAAAATACATTCCCCAACTTACCCAAGTCTACACATAATTTAATGGCGTTAGAAGAACTGTTAAATCTTTGAATTCTCTTCAGAAAAAATATTTGTTTTTGCAAATACATAATAAAAAAAATGTGATTCAAATATTGGGTCAATTAAAATTGAATTTGTGCTTAATACATAAAATAGAAATCAAATAAAATTAATAAGTGAAATAATATTGTTACATATAACAATATTAAATAAACTTTTTAATTTTGTTAACTTAATTTCAAGATGCAACAATAAATAATCAAATCGAATTGAATTAGAAGTTCTATTCTGAACTCACAATTTAATTACCTTAAGAGATTTAATTAGGCAGCTTGAAGAGAGTTAAAAATATTTTTGATAACTATTCAACAGGTTTAGCATCATAATCACAGTTACAATGGGTACCTTAATTGAAATGCAAATCTACGTTTTCAATTCAAATTTATAGGCCCTTTCAACACATCTTAAGACGTTATTTAATACAAATTAATTTGTAATATTATAAATAAATTCAAGAATACCTATTCTAATTGGTGACTAAAAAAGAGAACAAGTCATTTAAGAATTATGCAATATATGACAGCATTACATTTGCCGAATTAGGTAGAATTTTTCCCATAAAACTCTGCTCTTATTTACTTTGATATCTGAAAATAATCATCTTTCACTGAAAATTACGGTGTTTTTTATGTTTATTAATGCAGTTTATGTAGAAATATTATTTGCAAGATTAAATCATTTATTATTTTTTCTAGTATTATCTTTAAGCCAAGGACTATTAAAGCCAAATAACATCCAATATAATATCCTAATAATTCGGCTATTATTATCTTTAAGGATTTAGGATTTTGGTTATTATTATCTTTAAGCCAATAATCAATTTGTACATTAAACACAATCCACTTTAAACCGTAGGTCCCGGTCTAATACAACTGTAGAGCGTTCGGCGTACGGTTGAAAACCATACCCCATAGAAAGAAACCACCTCCTGTCTCGAAACCAGCAAGTAGACAGACTATCTTGGCCCACAATAGGTCTATAGTGCCAGGGAGTTAGTTCATTAAATACATTATTTTGAAGTGTTAAAAAACTATTTCAGACATTAATGTTTTTTTTTTTTTTTTTGGTAATTTAACTTTTGATATTTTTTCAGGCCTCATTCAAAAAGTTGTGATTGAATCTGTTACTTAATATTAAATATTTATTTTAATTTTGTATCAAATATCTGCATATAAACGAAAATAATAATAAAAACAACTTTTTTGAATACTTAATAAATGATAAATATTTTAATCAAACTTTTTAATTTCAAACTCATTCCTCTCTCTCTCTCTAGATATATATATTCTTCTTCTTCTTTAACGCAACAGTCCCATGGCGGGCCAAGGCCGTCTGCCTACTGGCAGATTTCGAGACAATAAATGCATTCTTTTTACAGATTATGATTATCAGCCCTACGCCCAACGCTCTATAGTCATATTAGGCCTGGACCTACAGCTTAAAGTAGATTCCGAACTACTACAAACATACATGGCACCGCCGGGATTCAAACCCGAAATCTTTGGCATCGAGCACCAGAGCATTAATCATTCGAACCTCAGGCCCCCTATATTTATATATATTAACCACTGAAATTCGCTCTTCGTAATAGGTAAAATAGAAACCTCACCGACAGTTCGTTTTGATGAAAATGCAATATAGTCAATCTATTTACTTGGATACATTATTGAATGTTACTTTGCCAAATTATTTTTAGAAAAATCCCGTAAAACTTGTCGTTTTTGGCGAAAGTTTTTCTCAAAGCTGTGGAGGTTCAGTTGGAAAGGAATACACAAAAACTGACTTTTTTAAAGATTTCCATAGAAATATAAGTTTTTTCCGTAATGAATCAAAAATGTCTGTTAATTTTCTTAAATCATTATTTAATTTTCCGACCATTACAAAACACGAAAAAATAATCAACTTCACATGTGACTTCGGGGGGAAAGAATTTTTAAGAAACATTACATTTCAAAAATTATTATACCGTTAAATTATATCTTCTTTTAAGTAAAGACCTCACAGACAGTTCGTTTTGATAGCAAAGAAAAAACGCAATATCACCAATATATTTATTTGGTACATTATTAAACGTTACTTGTTGAATTACTTAAAAAAAAATTCCATACAATTTTCCGTTTTTGGCGAAAGTTGGCGCTGTTTTCCTCAAAGCGATGGAGGTTTTAACGTCCAGTTGGTAATGTAGTACACAAAAACAGACTTTAAAAAAATTTCCATAGAAATATCAGTTTTTTCCGTAATGAATCCAAAATTCTTGTTAATTTTCCTAAGCCATTATTTAATTTTCCGATCACTACAAAACACGAAAAAGATATTCTTCATACATGACTGCAAAAAAAAAGGAAAATTATATTTCAAAAATTATTATACCGTTAAATTATTCCTCTTTTAAATAAAGACTTCACAGACAGTTCGTTTTGATAGCAAAGGAGAAATGCAATATCCTCACTATATTTAGTTGGATACATTATTTAATGTTATTTGCCAAATTATTTTTCAAAAAATCCCATAAAATTTGCAGTTTTTGGCGAAAGTTGGCGCTGTTTTGCTCAAAGCGATAGATATATTTTTATATATATATTTTTTTTTAACTATGTTCTGTTGTAAATGTAATATATAAAAATAGGCGTTTTTAAATTCAATAGAAATAACAGTTTTTTCCGTAATAAACCCAAAATGCTTGTTCATTTTCCTAAGCCATTATTTAATTTTCCGACCATTAACAACTCAAAGAGACGGAGTTTTTTTTTTTTAAATCATGTTCAGTTGGTAATGCAATATACAAAAATAAATCATTTTAAAAACTTCCATAGAAAAATATCAGTTTTTTCCGTAGTTAACCCAAAATGCTTGTTCATTTTCTAAGCCATTATTTAATTTTGCGACCATTACATCTCAAAGCGATGGAGGGTTTTTTTTAAATCATGTTCAGTTGGTAATGCAATACACAAAAACAGCCTTTTAAGAAAAATCCATAGAAATATCAATTTTGTCCGTAGTCAATCCAAAATGTTTACTAATTTGCTATATGTATTACTAATCATTACAAAGCATGAAAAAATAATCAACTTTATACTTTACATATGACTGGAAGGAAAAAGGAAATTAAACACTATAAGAAAAATACCTTACATGTGCGGGGGGACATTGCACTCTTAGAAAACTAAAACCAGACACACTGAAATACCTCTTCATATCCAAACGTCTGTCGCTTTCAACTAGCTGTCTATATTCCACTAGCACACATAACACACGAAACAATCGTTAGCGATATCCCTTTGAGCAGCGGGCACGCAAAAATCCCGGCGTGGTTCCGGAAACAAAAGATCCATTCCTTCTGAAACACCAGAATAGAACACAGAGTTGGCACGGCAAAGAGACTGGAGGAGCAAAACTATGCCTTCTCAGCACGGCAGCCTATGAGGGGAGGGTCGGAACACAATTGGAAAATAGCCCCCCTTCCACTTTTCTTTTTTTTTCCAAGTCGTTCTCCTACGCAGATGCGGTGACGATTCCAAAGTGACGCGTCTGTGTGCTTCGGAATCGAACACAGAGAGAGAGAGAGAGAAAAAGTTCTGGAGGTATTTTCTTGAATTCCGTTTTAACAGAACTTTTTAAACACATTTGAATCAGAGGAGAAATTTAAAACATATATACTTGACTGCATAGGTGGCTTAAAATGGTTTTAAAATTTCATGAAAAAAAATAGAAAAATTTGTCCGAATATCTGACTAAACAGTCATAAATGAGTCGCGTATGACGGTACTGCAAGAACTTAATTTTATGATTTACTATCAATTATCAATTATCGTACTTATTCTTGGTTCTGGTGCCACAGGTTTCCGCTTCGAGTCATGGTGGTACCATGGATGTTTGTTAGTGGTTGGGAATCCGGTGTAATACGGCTCGGTCTCGGTCTAATACGGCTGTAGAGCGTTGGGCGTAATGCTGACAACCCTACCCCGTGAAAAGAAACTTCTGTCTAGAAATCTGCCAGCAGGCAGACGACTTTTGCCCACCATGGGGCTGTTGCGCCACCGATGATGATGATGAAATATTCTTGGGTAGAAAATGCAAAATAATAATATAAAAAACAAGTAAAAATTTAAACTAAGTTTTTTTTTCCGATTCTTAAAACTTCTCAAACACCGTTAAACGCACGTGAATAATAATAATAATAAAAAAAAAATAATAAATAAATAATAAAAAAAAAATCCCACTAACTTTCAAAAACACAATTGTGTATTTTTTAATTATAGTATGAGAATAATTATAGTTTAATATAACTTCTAAATTATTTTGTTCCTTTATTTCTTGAAAACGTTGTTCATTGACGTAAACTAAAACATAAGCGAAATATAATTAAATCTTGTAAATATAAGTTTAAACTTCTTTACATAATATTTTTTTTAGTTTCCTAACAAAATAAACCAATTTAAAGCTTTAATAAATATTAAATGTATGCATAAAGATTTAATACAACGTAAAAATAAAAAGTTTTAATTGCTTTTGAAATTTATGTCCTTTCTGGTATGAGATTGAAGGATTTGGATGTTTAAAAAAAAAATTTAAATAATAATAGGGATAAATTTTAATAAAAATTAAAAATTTTAAAATTAATTTCTCCCTATTATACCGTAAATTAAATTTTACGGTGTGCAATAGGGAGAAATTTCTTAAGTTTTGAATCGTGCAAAAACAAAACCGTGTTATAGGAAAACTATTTATTTATTATTATTTTGCAATTATTTTATCAAATAGTGATAACCTTGTATTAAGAATCAGTGTTTTAATATGATAAGCATTTATAAACGCTAAGATATAAATGGGTAAAAAAACTCACTATGAAATTTAATGTTGAGGGAAAAAAAAAAAAAAATGTGAAAACAAAGATCAAGCTAGTGAAAAGCACGAAGTGCATAAAGACTCAATCACTAGTTCTTTTCTTTTACCACACAAATAATGTTACAGTTCTTTTTTTTTTTTTTTTTTTTTTTTTTTTTTATATTTATAATTATACCAATAAAAGTTAGAATTGTGAAAAGGTACATAATTTTTTTTATATAATAGATGCGTATTTTTTGCTAATTTATTTACAAAGAGAAGAGATAGATCATAACACATTACAGAAATAAACTTGTACAAAAGGTTTCAACGATAACTAAATCTTTAATGTTTCTTCATAAAATAATCTACGCAATAATTATAGAACATTTCCTGTTATCAGATGGATTTCACACCACATTCCTTAGCTTTATTTTGAAAATTAACTAGACGAATTTTTAACAAAAGATTATGCTTTCCCAGAGAACAGAAGGATACTATATAGGGTACTTAATAACTACGACTTAAATTTCAGGTATTCAAATGACTATCGACATTACCACAAAATTAACATTAAAACAGAGAGGCACATTGGTAACATCAGTTAACAATAGTAATATTAAAATGGAATGCAGCAATATTTTTAAACATTTAAGAAACTTTCAATGAAATAAGGTAACTTTAGAGATTCATTAAGATTTAAAGCTACCAATACATGTGTTGTGCACAATACGCGCACGGAATTTTGAAAAGATGAACATAAGTGGAAAAAAATTTCTTGAAAATTATATGAGATAAAAGGCTTATTTATACACACCAATATTCAACTCCTTCTTCTTCTTTAAGTAAGAACCTCACAGATTCAACAGTTCTTTTTGATAACAAGGGAGGAATGTAGTAGCGACATAATATTTTATTTGTACATATTAGTGAATGCTACTTCCTAATTTATTAGAAAAATTGTAAAAAAAAAAATTCTATTTACTGTTTAAAGTTGGAAATATTTTTATCGCTAACGATTTTTTCTTTTTATTACAGCAAAGTGGGAAAAATAATAAACAAAAATTGTTTTTCACTTTTTAAATTTCTATAGAAGTATTCGTATTTCCCGTAATCAATATCTAAAATTTTCATAGTAATTACGAAGAATTCATAATAGTTGCCATTTCAAAAAAAGAAAAACTCTCGTGATTACAATCAAGGAATTTTAGTTTTTTTTTTCTAGATTTGAATACTGTTTCAAGCAATTAAAACAGAGAGAGAAAAAAAAGGTTTCTTTTTTCGATTACTTATTAAGATTAAACTAAGCTAAAAATAAAGTATAAAAAAAAATAATAATAATAACTAATCGGCTTACCTACAAAATTTAGAATTTAATGCAAGAACAAAATGCATAACAGCAAATTTAAACAAAGAAAGAAAAAGTATTAATAAATCATATTCAGGCAATAAATTATGTTCATCCGTTATCGTTCAAAACTGAAAAGGAATAAAATAAAAAATAAAAACTGAAAAAGACTAAATAAGAAAATTAAAGAATTACAAACGATTTCATAAAAAGCATGTGAAAGAAATTAAAAAAACTAATAAGAATTGCTAGTGAAAGAAATTAAAAAAATAATAAGAATAAACCAATAAGAAACGTTGAAAGTGGTCCAGGACATCGCTGACGTGCTCTCTTCAAAACAATACCCATATATTTTATGGGCAAAAACTAAAAATACGTCTATTTTTTTCAATTCCTTCTATTAGCTCACACTCTCCCTACATATATCTTGTTCAAATTTCCAATCGTTCATAAAATACTTTTTATTCCTCCACTCAACTTCAAATACATTTTTTGTGAACTTGTAGTGGATGACACTTGATGTTAATGCAGTTTTTTCAAATATTAATTCATTAATTAAATTTAATTCATTAATTTTAGTTTTTTTAGATTTAAGTTGCATATATCTACCAATAGATGGCGCCAGATAAATTTAAAAAAATGAATGAAAATTATTTATAAAGGACTTCCTGCGATAGAGTGAAAAAAAAAATAGGAATTGAATTGATTTTTTTTTTTTTATATATATTACTTGTTTTTAATTCAGCTATCCACATTGTCATGTTGTGTTTCAAATCAAACCGCCTTAGACTATTTAAATGGTCGCAGTACGACATACAACCATAGAAAAATTTGTAGATGATCATTCGCCACAAAAAAACTAAACTGTATAAACGTGACATTATTTAAAAAGTCAGAACAGACAAGGAGTGAAAAATTTCGTTTTGAAACCACACAATTAAGACGCAATGCGTTGCGAAGACATTTCGCTTTGGCAAAAGTCATGGAAAAACTTTTTTTTTGTGTGTGCGTGTGGTATTTGTTTGTATAGTTTCAACGAACCTACAAAATAAACAACCCAAATTCTACAGTGTATTTATTTTTTAAATGCATTAGAGCAACTGAATCCACACTGATGTAAATAGTTAACGTAAGCAAAGATTAGCTATTGTAAGAATATATATAACTCAAGGTTTATCTACGGGATTTTGAAAAGTACGTCATTTTTATAATTATTAAGAGACCGCTTACAAACTCCGGTATTATTAGTATGTTTAATAAATCTTATTATATGTTATTTAATAGTTGATGCTGATATAGTGTTGCTACTAATCTCCCTGGTGCAGGAAAACCTACACCAGGTTCAATCGCGCAGGCGACTAGTCCATGGCTAAGGGTAATACGTAGCTTCACTTTAGCGAGGAACCACGATTCACCCGGGACTAACTAAACCTCAAAGACGTCTTACCTCTTACGAGACCTACGGTTTAAAGTGGATTTCGGAGCACTACGAACATCCATGAAATCACCGGGACTCGAACCAGAAACCTGTAGTACCGAGAGTCACAGCGCTAGCTACTCGGTCATCAGGCCCAAGGGTTGCAATTTTAAAGTGGGATTCACGGATTTATAAGTTAACGCGTTGAAAAATACAATTTTATGGTGAAAAATTCTTTAATATATAAAGAACACAAAAAACAAAAGAGAAGATGTGAACTACAAAATTTCCAGCACCATTTTCAATACACGCGAATTTCATTAACAAAACTACCATAGCAATACAAAAACCCATAAGTGCCCAATTAATTATAATTCTAAACCCCCTCCCTCTCTAAAAAAGATTAAAAGATACGAATTGCGCATAGTCTTCAATTCTGTGACTGCAGCTTGTTAGACAAACACAAATATCAAACGGTTGAGCAGCTAGAACTGAATTGGCAAAAAAAATCATACCCTACAATAACAGGGTGTGAAAAAGATGCGAATTGCGCATAATCTTCAATTCTGTTACTGCAGCTTATTAAACAAACACAAATATAAAAAGGTTGAAGGTTTGTTTTGTCGCTCTACGGTCATCTTGTCTACACGAGGGCTAAACAGACCGGAACCTACAGTTTAAAGTGGATTCCGTACCATTCATATACATACATGCCACCTCCAGGATTTTAACCTGAAGCATGTGATACCAAAGGCCAGAGCTCTAGCAAATTGGCCACTGAAAAGATTGTACGTCTAGAACTAAATTGGCAAATAAAACACACACACAAACTCAAATCTTACAATAACAGGGTGTGAAACTTGTTCAAGAAATCCATAAAATCAAACAATAAAAGCTTATAAAATCCAAGAGATATTAATTAAAACACCTTAAGCACAGCATTGTCAAGGAATACGTACCCTTGGATTATTAATATAGGATAGGATATTATTAATATAGTATATTTTACAAGGTTTGTTTTCATGCAGATTAATAATACTTTTACAATTATAAAGAATTTACGGATTTATAGTCAACGCGTCGAAAAATAGAATTTTGTGGTGAAAAATCCTTTATATATAAAGAACACAACACAAAAACAAAGAATAACTGAGAAAATATGAATTAGAAGCATAACTATTTTGCACAACAAAATTCCTAGAAGCATTTTCGATACAAAACCTTTATTAAGTGCCTTACTAATTAATTCTAGCCCCCTCTCTCTGTCAAAAAAAGATTAAAAGATGCGAACTGCGCATAATCTTCAATTTTATTGCTGCAGCTTATTAAACAAAATGGTCGAACGTCTAGAACAGAATTAGAAAAAGAAAAAAAAAACCTCATACCCTAAAATAACAGGGTGTGAAACATGTCCAGGAAATCCATAAAACCAAAAAAGAAAAACTTATAATTAATATCTTTTGGGTTTTTATAACACCTTAAGCATAGCTTTATCAAGGAATACGTACCCTTAAGATATTATAAGCCATGTTATTCCTGCCCCTTAGATGACTGCATGCAAGTCATAAAGATTCTTCTCACTATACATATATAGTATGCTAGAAAAGACCAGTTTTCACATGCCGATTAATAACACTTTTCGGTGACTTCTAAGCGAAGAACAAAAGAACCGGTACAGTCAAAGTGAGAGTTCCGTTTCTTGAGCAGGTGTAGAGCAGCGATCAAGGTTGATGAACCGGATTCGAAGGAAACTACGACAAAGCAAAATTATGTACCGAATACCTCTTTCATTCTTTACTGGCTCAATTCCCAACGGAGCCTTCCCATTTACTAATAACGGCACAACCCCTTCCCTTCCCTACCCTCTTGGTAAAAAAAAAGTCCACAGCGTTTTATGGTTGCCATATCAACTTCATCGGCTTTGCTGTCAAAGTGAGTGTGCACGCAAAAGCACCTCCGCCCCTTAAATACCACACTAGTGAAACTCTTCAGCAGAAAAAAAACTGTAGACACATACACCTATACTCAGTAGCAGAAAAAAAAAGTAAATGGTAAACAAAAAAACATCATCCGTGACAAATTTTGTGCTCAAAATATGTTAATTTCAAATGCATCATGGAGTATTCATGCACATTTCATATGCATGACTTCTGCGCTGGTTCGAGTTTGGATTAAATAGTTGTAGGAAAAAAAGGGGAAATAAACGAACTGGCGAATGATTTAAATAACATAGAGTTTGTAGCTTACAGTATATCACTTGTAAACATTTCTTTCCGATATAGGAATGCTCACCGAATGCCTTCTGCAACATTCTATAGGTTTCCGCAAACAAAATTGAATGCAAGTTCTTCGCTCAATGAATTCAGACACCTCAAAAACTTCACTTTTAGCATCTCACAACGCCAATCGTAACTCAAACACTAATGAATATTTTGACGTCAAAGTTCACCCAGATGTCAAGGACAGTGCCAACAAATTAAAAAAGGGGGAAAAAATTGAAATTTCATCCGGGAATTTTAAATTGACAATTGGTCTTACTTTTTGGGCACAGCAGTATTAACGACACAGGACAATTTGAATTAGGCGTTTTTTTAAAATGATGTTGTCCCGGTATGAGGCCGCCAAAAATGTGACGCTACAATAAATACAATTGAAATAATTTTGTGCACAAAATATGTTAATTTCAATGCATCGAGGAGTTGCCATGTGTATGACTTATGTGCTAGTTCGAGTTTGGATTAAATAGCTCCAAAAAGAACCAGAATTTAATTCTATTTGTAGGAAGAAAGGGAAATAAATGAAACCGGGGGTTGATATAAATAATATAAAGTTTACAGTTTATTAACGACACAAGACAATTTTGAATTTACGTTTTTTTTTAAAATGACATTGTCCTGGTAATGATGACACTAAAAAAATGTGAAGCTAATAAATAAAATTGAAATGTGTAAAACAGAGGCAAATATCCTTGTTTTAGACCTAAAAATGATGCGGAAAACGGAATTAATCTTTTCTAAAATCATGGGAGAAAAAACCAAATTGTGAAGAAATTTACAAGATTGCACACTATATAGATTGTCTTATAACAATTTTTTTCAAGGATAATCTGGTAAGCGAAAATAACGATGTTAAGCACCTCATGAAACTGCACACTATATAAAGGTGGTCTTATGACAATTTTCTTCAATGGAATTTTTTTTAAAGGGTAGCCTGGTAGGCGAAAATAATGACGATAAGCCATCATGAAACTACACACTATATAAAGGTTGTCTATTAAAAAACATATTTATAGATTAATCAAAATTATTAGTGAATTTTGTTGCTTAGGGCTTACACTAAACAGAAAACTGCGACTCTATTACAATTTATGTTGGTGATTCTAATATTCTAGTGGTGATTGATCTTAGTCCTTAAATTTCATGCCATCGAACATATGTATATATGTCATTACACTGAAGATCACTTACATATAATATTAAGAAATAAACTTTTCAAGACTCACAGCCTAGATGCTTCTTGGGCAACGTCGTCTCCTTCAATGCGGTAAATCTTCCCGTAGCAAACGTATTCGAAGGCATCTGCCCTGGAAGGACCGGCGTCCTGAATTGCATTCCATTCGCCTTCGTCGGGCTGTCCGCTTTCTTTCAGGGTGGAAGCCACCACCAATCGGAACTTGTCACCTGTAAAAAGAACAAAGCTTTTGTAATGTTTTGTCAAATTAATGTTGTATTTTAAACATATTAAATTTCATCTGCTATTTATATAATATCGATATCAAATGGAGAAAGGTGTAAATATCGGGTGTTTATAAATTATAGGTTACTTTTTAGGAAAGAAAGACATGATAAAAGCAGAGAAATATAAATGAGCTAATTTTTTTCACCAATAATGATCACGCAATTTAATAAAATGGATTTTTGTAATCCTGCACATTTGATGCGAAAGAAGAAAAATGAGTTTCCCTTTCCTCAAATAATAGCAATGGCAATAGACGTACCATTTACAGAGTGCCTACGAAAAATTTAAATCATTTAATAAATATTGGGCAGATTACGCATATTAATCTCTTCCAGAAAATTATCTTAATCAGGAAACGGAAACGAGTTATAAAGTGAAATCATAGAAAACCATTAAGTCATAGTTTAAATAGCACTTTTGATGTATGTTACGTTGTATACTATATATATATATATATATATATATATATATATATATATATATATTATAACATGGCATTAAATAGATTCAACGGATTAATGACGTATATCTGGAATTAAATTCTTTCTACGATTCTATTACATCAAGATATTTTTCCATTTTAATATGCTTTTCTCCACAAATCTACTTGGATTTATTTCATTCACAAAACATTTTTTTTTTTTTAAATGCAGCTGGCAAAAATTTAGACAGTTGTCTTTTACGCCATAAGCAAGGGCTGCACCGACGTTACTCACTTAGCACCAGGGAATACGTGTAGCTTGAAAATAAGCTACGGTCTCGGAGAAACAATACCCCTGCAATCCTCTACAATCATATGAGAGCGAACCTACGGTTTAAAGTGGATCCCAAACCACTACAAACATCCATGGCACCGCCGGGACTCGAACCCGAAACCTGTGGTACCGAGCGCTAGCCACTCGCCCATCAGACCCTCTCATTCACAAAACAGAATGTGTCGGGTTAAATAAATAGCTGTTTATAAATGCTTGACTTAGTTTTGAAGAATTATTTGTCTTATCACATGGATACAAACATGCAATGGCCACCATCATAATGTGCGTGCCTTATTTAATTAGTTATCCAGTTCAAAAAGATGTATCTATTTTAATTATTATGACTGCCTGATACAATATAATCTATTTATTACTTTCATTTTGAAAAGCATTCCATTACTTCGACGCAGACATAAAAATTAATCTGTTGAAAATTAACTTGTCACGCCACACTCTCGCATTTATACTATGAAATGCTGTTTGTATGTACGCATAATTTTTTTTAATAATAATTTTTGCAATAGCAGGAAAAATAAACCAATAATATGGAAGATACAAATGTACAAATTAGGCTACTGAAATTTTACAATAATTAAATTAGTTCTTCAAATATCAACTAAAAATTTCATTTACTTGAAAGTAATTCAGTTAAAAATAATTATGCTAACAAATGCCGATTTCAAATTTTTGGAAACATTTTAACTGCTTAAAAAAACAAAACAAAACACAAGGAATCCATATATAAAATAATAAAATGCCGATATTCAATTTTGTAGGTTAATTCTTCCTTTTATTATAAATCGTTATAATTGTTGACATCGAAAAAATTTTAACTATTATAAAGATCTGATGCATAAAAACGACAGGGTTTCCTTTTTAATAAAGTGATAGCAGCGAAAAGAAAATCAAAATTACTGAAAATTATTATCTTCATTCTTTTAAGAAATAAATATCTTTAAAAAAAAATGTACCCAACATATTGGATTCCAATGCAACTAACTGTTATAAAATATTTATAAAGTATATTTAATAGTAGTTAACTGATATCACCCGGCGTTAACCAGCCACAATGACATTATATATTTCTTGCTTTGGTACATTTTATTAAGAAAAACAAATTCACATTTTTGAAAACACACACACAAACACATATTGTAGTATTTCTGTTATTTTATATCTAGTATATCCTGCAGCATCCATAACAGCTTTTAAATATCTGGGAATGGAATTTACTTCGTATATTTATTTCTGGATTAACAGTTCTCTATTCTTCGATCATTTTTTTTCTTAGTTCGATTTCCTTTTTAACGTTGTATCTTCATATTCTAACCTGCAGTTCTCTGAATGTGTTGTCATGGATTTAAATTTGCCAATTGAAATGGTGTTTTCAGAATTTGCGGACGATTACAAGCACATCACAGGTGAACGTTGAAAGTCTGTGCTTAGAATCGTTATCTTGATGAAACATAAAATTGTTTCCAATACCCAAATTTAGTGCAGATTATTTAAAAATTAAAAAAAAAAAAAATAAATAAAAAAAAAAAATTAACATTAAGGACACGATTCATTATCAAACAATAAATACCAAATTACCTAATCCTGATGCTGACATGCACATCACAAAAGGATACCTCAATTACCACGCTTTACTGTTTGTTCCAACTAAGTTCTCGGAATTGTTTCTTATATTTTTTCTTCTGCATAAAATTATACATTCATTGTAATCAAAAATGTAAGATTTGCTTTCATTCGCAACTAAGACACTCCAATACACCTCGGGCTCGTTTATCATTGATTACTAGAAGAATTCTATTTTCAAAATTGCTCATCGGGCAGAACATCTATGCGATCCTGCTGATATTAACACTCGTTCGTCGAACAGTTTCAGGTGAAATTGAAAAATTAAAAATTTCAATAATTCTGAAGAAATTTTTTACAGCATTCAAACAGGGATTTTTCACAAATTTTCTAACTATAAATCTCTGTTAATGTTAAGTTAATTAGGTGGAATCTTTTCTTACCTTTTTTCTCAATCCGATTTTCTTTAGAGCGTTTTATTTCATACTGCATCGTAAAATAAGATACATTTACTAATTTAGCGATATTCCGAACTCATCTACCACTAATATGATGAAAATATAATCAATTTTGGAATGTTTTCGTTTTTCCTTACGACTGTGAGCCATTTTTAATTAATTAATAGAATTTGACGAATTAAAAAAGCAAAGATTAAAGTCAAACGATTTTTTAACTGTCACCAAAATGCAAAAATAAAAAAAAAAAGAAAAAAAACCACAATTTTATTTTTTGTATACGATCACTTTTGTGACGTATTCTTGTATTTTCATTTTTAAAAAACAGAAAATCAGTGTTTGGTTTTATTCAGAATCACAAAGAAATATATAAAATGTACGAATAGTATCGGGAGCCACTGTTTATACATTACAATTATCAATTGCACACCAATAGCCTTTTACCAATTTAACTTAAAGAATATTTTTATAAACAACGAATAAAAACTATAAAAAAAAAGCAAACGATTTTTTTTTTTTAACTTGGGTAATTTGACGTTTATTTGAATTAAAAAATAGGTTTATTTAATTAAAAAGGAAATTAGAATATCATTATTTTCGGTAATATACCAAATAAAAAATGACAAATCCTAAAAAAAAAGAAATGTTTTTTCTCAGTTTAGTAGATATATAATATTTTCATTCTAAATTATTATTTATTTATTTTTTACTATATTAAAAACATGCTGATAAAAGCAGACGATAAAAATAATATAAAATAAAAAATAAGAACTCTATTTCATTAAAAAATAATAATTTCAAAGAGCATTGAATTTCTAATTTTAGGAAATACATGCTATATATATATAAAAGAGAGAGATTCTGAGAATATTTAAAACAAAAGAAGAGTAAATTAACTACATTATTGCACTCTATGTCAGATCAGTTTTAAGAAATGAACTAGATTATTGGAAATAATTACATGGCAAAATTTAGCTTGCAGAATATTTCTATAAACAACGAATAAAAACTATAGAAACGAAAGCAAACGATTTTTTTTTAACTTGGGTAGTTTTACAATGTTTATTTGAATTAAAAAATAGGTTTATTTAATTAAAAAAGAAATTAGACTATCATTATTTTCGGTAATAAATCAAATAAAAAATGACAAATCCCAAGAAAAAGAATTGTTTTTTCTCAGTTATCATAATATTTTCATTCTAAATCCTTTTTATATTTAAATTATTTTTTCTTACTGTATTAAAAACAAAAAAAATAATAATAAAAAAGTAATAAAAAAACTGGTTTTATTTCATAAATAAATAAAGAAAATTGACGATAAAAATACATGCTATTATAATTTTAAAAAAAGAGTTTTATTTCATTAAAAAATAATAATTTCAAAGAAAATTGAATTTCTAATTTTAAGAAATACATGCTATTCTTAGAATATTTAAATAAGATTCTGAGAATATTTAAATAAAAGAAGAATAAATTACTACATCATTGCACTCAGTGTCAGATTAGTTTTTCGGCAAGATTGTCAATTACAAAATTCCTGAAATGTAAAGCCTATCACGTGACATCGTTATTAAAAAAAAAACTATACATTTATTGAAAATATTTTTGCCTGTGAATATTATAAACACAAAACATACGATTTTTAAAAATGTTTTAATAATAATTTTATCAATTTATATTTAAAAATTTACAATTACATAACAGATTTAAAAGCTTCCGGAAGAAAAAATTTAGGTTTTATTTATTTATTCTTATTCGATATATATATTTTGTTATTTTTATTCGGATACATAGGAAGAAAATTGGAAAGAATTAGGTAAATCAAATTGTATATTTCTGTAACTAAAATTTTACACTTAAATTCTTGAAGTAGAATAAAACCTTAAACATTACTTTATATAAATACAAATTATTTTAAATATTATAAGAAAAAAAATGTCCGCTTTCTTAACTATGTAGCAAAAAACAATTTTGACCATATGATCAGTGGCTTAACAATAGGGTGGCTAGATGGACAGGAAAGGCCTAACATTTATTATTACAAAATAAACGTTTATTAATCCTGTATTTAATAAATCTAAATTACTGAATTGTTACATTAAAAAAATATGTATCAAGATTTTGAAGGTATTCATTTGTATGAAAAATATATCGAATAGTTATGCACGGGTAATCCCCATCCTAGCGAGATGCTAGTTCGTGAATAGGTACTTATAAAATTAAAAGTGGGAATTCCTTCTACCACCCATATGCCATTGAGCCATCTTTAAATTCACTTGTTGGGGAATTCTCAGTTTTCGCTCCGCTTTTATACATGAAATAAAAAAAATCTTCTTCCATAAGGGAAGACTGACTGATTTATTAATCACAAGGAATCATTTTAAGTCTTCAAAGCTTTCCTGAAGTGTGCATTGCATTTATGCTATTTGACTACTGCTAGTGCCGAGCGATCATTCTCGAAATTAAACGCGACAAAAACGTATTCTATGGGACAAGAAAGATTACGAAATTGGGCTATTCTATCCATAGTTCAAAACTGTCATTGACACATTTCTGATAAGAAAGGAATTTTGATAAATTTTTTACTAAAAGAAAACAAGTAATTTTGATTCATTGCCACCTTTAAATTAAAAGCTCATAGTACCAACCAAAAATAATAATGTATTTTATTAAAAAGAAAATACAATGATGATACATTACATTGAGGTGCTCCCCATTCGAAAAATTTGCCACGGGTCTCAGACTGTATAGTTACGCCACTGCACGTGTGTGGTCTTCTGAAGCTAAATACATTTGATTTCTAACGGATAGCAAAAGCTCTATGCAATACCTAAAAGAATTGGCCTCAAATTCTTGAAAAAACTGGACAAGATATTATTAACATGATGGCAAATTTGTACCAAAGAAGTTCCATATGTTTGCAATGGATACCTTCTCGTGTCGATGGTTTCGAAATCGAGGTAGTAGACTTGCTTGCAAAGGCGGGAAGTGCCCTCCCTACTACCATCTCCACTGAACTTTCTGTTCCCGAAATTCACTCCATTTTTTCGACTAAAGAAATTTCTGCTTAGAGAGTCCCTCCCAGATACAGCTGGTATGCTGCAAGTCGTCCTGGTTTATCATTGCAGTCCAGTGGCATAAGATTCGCACAGACAGCTTTGGCTAGACTGCGTAGTGGCCACCTTAAGTTTGAAATTTGCAGGTAACGAAAAGACGTATTCACCCTGTATCTGTTCTTGCTCGGATTCTTCCTCTCATACAGCCTGATGGTCAATTGGTCTTTGGTATCACACGCTCAAGTTCGAATTCTGATGGTGGCGCGGATGTTTGTCAATGGTTCGGAATCCACGTTAAACTGTAGATCCTGGTCGAATTAGCCTAAAGTGCGCACAAAATGACAGTAGAGCGACAAAACAATCTCCCTCTCATCTCATCTCATCGAGTGTGCGGGCGCCTCTATTGAGCAGTAAAGGCTCGTGCTCACCAAGGCGACAAGATGTAAGCGAAAAAATTTTACCAATCACTAGCCTCACCGCTGTCGCCTGAAACCGGTTTGCAGTCCACCGTTTGGAGTTGCCCAACTTTCAACTCGAAGCGGTTTTTCACGAGGCGTAATGCTATTTCTGACGTTTCGCTGTTAAGGGGTCGAAAACATTTTGTCGCTTGCCTCTTGAATCTTCACGTCTCTCGCCTCGGTGGGAACGAGCCTTTATGGAGTGAGGGAAGTTTATTTTGTCGCTCCACGGTCATCTTGTGCACAATTTAGGATAAATCGACCAGGGCCTACAGCTTAGCATGGATTTCGAACCACTCACAAACATCCATACCATCGCCAGGATTCAAACCTGAAGCCTGTGGTACCAAAGACCAATTGGTCATCAGGCCGCCAGAGGGAGGGAGGAGAGGTCATCATGAAGATGCTTGAGCAACATGGTCTCATGGACCTGGGGATATGAAACAACAACCAGTGCATGGTAGAAGGCGAGGCAATTCCACATGTTTTGTACTCTTGTAGCAATACTACATTTTTTGCACTTTTTTTTTTTTTGCAATTTCACTACTTTGTAGAGACAATTTTGAAGAGAAAATAGATTTGGTGCTTGTTATGACAAATAATCTTGCAACGACTGAAAATGCCCAGTGATTTTTTTGTATTGTTCTCTCATGAGATATGTGAATACAGAAAAATTAAGCCTGAATGTTCTTTTGGTTTCCTTCTCACACCTCCATTTAGATGAAAATCACTTAAAAAAAAATACATTTACCTAGATCCATGGGATATGCCTGAGTGTTCACATCCAGAATCAAGTCCATTTTAAACGACTCACTCTCACAATGGAGCCGGCTGACTGTAAGAAAGGAAAAAAGAGACACTTTGTTAAAATCTAATATTCATAAATAATAATTAAAAGAATTATCTTATCTACTGATTCAAATCATCACAATTCTAAGCATATATATATATATATATATATATAGCTTTCTTTATAACGCTAAATTAAATTTTACCACAAATAATAATTTAAAAAAAAAAAAAAAAAAAAGGAAAGAATTTATTGATTTTGAATATATTAAAATTAGTTCTAATAAGTTTTAAATTTAGAAAAAACATTTTAGTTGACCAAAATCTGTTACTGGTCAAATAAATACAAAATTGTGGAAACTTTTTAAGATACAGTTTTGAAGATTACAAACTACTATACAAATGTATTTAAATATAATACCGGATTTTTCATTTTGAATTATTTCCAAGATTTGTTGCTAAAACACATGGTAGATATTATCAAATAATTTTTTATTACCAGAATTAAAACGCAAAATATATAAATTACTAATAATATCAAAATATACAATCAATATTTATAAAAACAATGATGTAAAATGACAATGAATATACATGGAATGAAATGGAACCTCAGTCCTCATGTTCACCAGAGGTGCGCGTTGCCACTGAACCACGAGACGGGCAAATTATATGTAGTACAGGTAACCAACTTGACGACCACAAAGCAACGCAAGAAGTATTTTATATTTGATTAACATGATTTGCAACTTAATCGTTTCAGGGAAGAATTTTATGTTACAAAACAGTGATCATAAAATAGAATATAATAGTATTAGAGCTGACGTTCGACAAGTTTCCTCTTATTATTAATATTAAGATATTCTGTAGTAGACAGTTTTCCAACACATTTTAATCAATTTTTTTTTTCACTTGGAATAATTTTAATTAAAAAAAAAAGTGTTCACATTGTCAATGCCCTTGAAGAGACTGATTCTGAAAATTTTGAAGTATTTTTGTAAAAAAAATTAATTGCCTAATCACTATTTAATTTTCAAAAGAATTTAAACGTGGAATAAAAACTACAACAAAAATGTGAGATTAAAGTTTAGAAAATGAAATTAAATAATGATTTAATTTTGAAAACTAAAGAAATAGTTTTGAGTATTAGCAAACACCTAATAAGTTGTACAATCGATAGCAGCAATTTGATGCTTTAATTCCTTCATATAATAGGCAAAATTTTCTCTATAATTTCACATGAAAAAATTCAACCGGCGTTAAACTTGAATTCCATAACCTATCAAGATACGAAATTATATATAACTTGGATATTTAATAATTTTTTTTTTTTTTATCTCTTTTGATTCTTTTTTATTCATATGATTTTATAATTTATTCAATAAGGTGATAATCGGACAAAAAATTTCTGATTCCTGAATCGAATTTTATATACCAACTCCCGACTCTTCACCTTAATTTTATTTATTATAATCTTTTTATAGGTGTTTCGGTGTTCCAGTTTATAGAAAAATTTGCGAAATAAATTCAATGCTTTCTATTGAACTCATACATTTTCCAAATGCCTTTTTTTCATAAACAAAGTATGTTTTACAAATTTAAAGGTTTAGTATTTGCACTCACTTAAAAGATATTCTTGTACTCTTGGCTAACAATATATATATTCCATAAAAATAACAATACTAAATTAAAAAGTACTAAAACATTATAGAACAACTTAAAAAGCTTTAAAAGAAGAAAATTGTACATTTTAATTACTAAGTTGGACTGATTGACAAAATGACTAATTTTTATAGATATTATATAACTTAAATATATACAATTCAAACTAACACAATCCAAATATCTCATCCATGTTAAATTTTAATGATTCGGCAAGGTTTCCCGTACGAAAAATAACATTCCGTGTATAGGCAAAATGATTATAAACGTTAAATCACCAACTCACGCCAAAACCGGTGTTCCAGTAGAAGAATTGCCAGAATTGTGAATTTAAAAAAAAAAAAATTTTTAAGAATTGGATTTTAACAACACAATATAATATACAATAAAAATACAAGATGCAACTCGACCTAATACAACCCAGATATCCATTGCTTGCCAAATTTTAATGATTACGCAGGGTTTCCCGTAAGTAAAATAGCATTCCGTATAAAGGCAAAATGATTATAAATGTTAAATCACCAACTCAAGCCAAAATTGGTGTTTCAGTTGAAGAATTCCCAGAATTAAAAAACATTTTTTTTAATGAATCGGATTTTAACAATACAATATACGACACAACTCAAAATCGGTGTTCCAAGCTGAAGAATTTCCAAAATTAAAAAAAAAAAAAAAAAAAAAAAAAAAAAATTTTTTTTTTTAAAGTCGGATTTTTATATCAATTTTCATACATGAACGATTTTGCACCTCTTATGAACACACTATAAATTTCGGTTAGAGATTAACAATGGTTGGTAAATGGTAAATGGCAGGTTTAGAAAAACATTTAATTAAACGGAAATTACATTAAATCAACAGTCAAAACAAAATTTAAGAAGAGATAGAAAGAAAAGTAATTTTAATCGAGACTAATTTTAAATCTATAACTAAACTCAAGGATATTATAAAGAACAGTTCCAATTCGTATCATTATTCATATATTAGTATGTATATACTAAACGCAAATGTACCCGACGATTTCGTATAAATTCTTTTGTAAAATATACTAAAAAGGTAGACTTTATATTTGGTTGAAATGCATTCGTGTGTTAGTTATAATGCTGCATAAAATTCATTCATCAGTTGAGTTAATTTAACACAATAGACGCTTATTAGTTTTTCATTTATAATGTATGCAAATGTATTCGATGATTTCGTGTAAATTGTTTTATAAAGTCTGCCTTTTTAATATTTTTTAAATTTTGTTATAATGCATTCATGCTTTAGTTATAATATTGCATAAAATTTATTCAAGTGCTACGAGCTAAGTTCTATACAATGATTCACCAGTTTAATTAATTTAATATATTATATTAAATAGAACGCTTATTAATTTTTTTTAATTCGTAATTCTTTTTAAAAAAATGAATTCGTAACATTATTCATATATTAGTATGGATATACTAATCGCAAATGCACCGATGTATAAATTCTTTTCTAAAAAATATTAAAAAGTATTTTGTCATAATGCAGTCATGTTTTAGTTATAATAAAGCATAATATTTATTCAATATAATAGTCGCTTACTAGTTTTTTAATTTATAATTCTTTTAAAAAAATGAATTCGTAGCACTATTCATATATTAGTATGGATATACTAAACCGGGCGGGGGGGTGTTTGTGTTTACTATTACTCTTACATGTAAAAATATATGATATAATAATAATAATGATAAAAAACGCACATTAAAAAAAATAACACTAAAAATGAAATATAAAAAATATGTAAATATAAACGAAATAAAAAAATTGAAATCATTAAAAAACATTTATTTTATTAGTGCAATATGTGTTTCTCCACTCTTTCACTTAAACTTTTGCAAATCTATGCGCGCGCATCGTGAGTTCGCAGAATATAATTTAATTATTTTGCGAACTCATAACTGTAAACTCATAAATAAAACAAGCACTATCTGTCATATATTAGCAAGATTATTTGAAAATCAAAGTTAATTTTTAATATACAGATGCACACATAATGCATTTTTTTTAATACATTGGTTTTCATTACTTTCGCCATTATAAAATAAATATATTTTATAAAAGTTTAATAAATATGTTTTGTATTTTTTTGTGATAAATGTCACGGCCGCATGCGGCCCACGGGCTGGTCAATCCTGTACTAAACGCAAACGATGATTTTGTATAAATTGTTTTATAAAGCTACTTTTTTAATATTTTTTACATTTTGTTGTAATGCATTCATATTTTATTTATTATGTCGCATAAAATTCATTCACGTGCTACGAGTTAAGTCCTATGCAATGACTGAGGGTTGAATTAATTTAACATAATCGACCGATTATTAGCTTTTTAATTTATAATTCTTTTATTAAAAAAATAATATTTTAATAAGACAAATATTTCTCAAGCCGCATGATAAGAGGCACAGTTATTAACACAGTTAAAAAAAGAGAGAAAAGAATTTAAATGAAAATATTGTTATGTTTCAGTATATTAAAAAAGTATCGTTATTTTTACTTTCAACTTTGAAGTATACTTGCTTTCTAATATACTGGTACTTGAAAACATAATACTGCGGTGATAACGATCGATTAAGTAAATTTAGGCTCTCATTTTATTTATTTATTTTTTTAAAAAAACTAGCTTTTCGTTATACTCAATTAGTTATTTTTTATTCCCCTACCTTAAGATATTGGGGAGTGATGCTCGAATTAAAAGCAGCAAGTATAATAAAAATTTAAAAGACACTCGTAGACGATAAAAAAAAAAAAAGAGGATGACAGTTTACCCAGGGGCTTCTAACAAGATTAGTTGATCGGGAGAAACCTTATATGAGAAAAGTCACTCAGTCATTCTTGCACGTTTTTGAATTAATATGCGAGACAGCGATATTGTCTTTTAAGAGAAACATAAAAAGAAATCACTTGAGACTGGGGCAGCAAAAGACCGACTTATCAATCCACTAACAGTTTGGCTACTTGCGTCCAAAAAGTAAGACCAATTTTCAATTTAAAATTCCCGGGGCTTATGGAATTTCAATTTTTTTTTCCCCTTTGTTTAGGTTGCTGGCACTGTCCTTGACATCTGTGTGTAATTTCATGTCAAAATATTCACTTAGTGTTTGAGTTATGCTTGGCTTTGTGAGACGCTAAAACTGATTCCGGCGATTTTTTGAAATGTCTGAATTCATTGAGCAAAGAACTTGCATTCAATTTTGTTTGCGGAAACGCATAGAATGTTGCAGAAGGCATTCGATGAGCAGTCCTATATCGGAAAGAAATGTTTACAAGCGGTATAAAAAGTGCAAAGAAGGCAGAGAACGCGTTGAAGGCGAAGAGCCCTCTGTCCGAACCTCAACCGACGAAGCTCATGCCCAAAAAAATTAAAGATTTGTTGCTTGCAAACCGTCGATTTACAATTAGAGACCTTGCTGATGATGTTGGAATTCCAAAAGGGTCGGCTAATTCCATTTTGGGCCTCATACGCGTCAAACCTCGATTGGTACCGAAAACGCTGAATGCGCCAGCTCACACTGCATGGATCCTTCGTGACTTTTTCGCCCAAAATGAAACACATATCGTTCCACAACCACCGTATACACATTGTGCGACTTCTGGCTATTCCCTAAACTCCAAACACCACTCCGGGGACACCGTTTTGAGTCGATTGAAGAGGTTCAACGTGAATCGCCGCGCGCTTCGAAGGCCATCCCTGCCGATGACATTTTAGCAAGCATTGAGGATTGGCGAAAAAGTTGGCGTTAGTGCTTTGTGTCCGCAGGGGATTACTTTGAAGGCGATGAAATCAATTTGGAACAATAAATAAAGAGTTTTTGAAAAAATAAATAATTGGTTTTACTTTTTGGACACAGTAGTATTCATAGAAGCAACTTCGATGCTTCCTTAGACAGCTCTTGATAGGGGGTAGGCGGGAATGTCTCGGGTCACACATAAATATATAGTAATTTAATGACAGTTAAATAAAACAGGTTTTTAAATAATTTAATTATTGAGCAATTTAGGAAGTTTTAATTAAAAATAAGAAAATAGTTTTAAGGAATGAAAATTACACTTGAATTTTAAAAAGTAAGCTGAATAAATATATAAAAATCTCAATGCTTTAAAAAAAAAAAAAACGGCCTGAATGGCCGAGTGGCTACGCGCTCTGATGCTCGGTACCACAGGTTTCGAGTTCGAGTCCCGGTAGTGCCATGGATATTTGTAGTGTTTGGAATCCACTTTAAACTGTAGGTCCCGGTCTAACAGGATCGTAGAGCGCTGCAGTTGTATTGTTACTCTGCGTCCGTAGCTTATCTTCAAACTACACGCACCTCCTGGGTAGTGCTAAGTGAGTAACGTCGCTTGCCTTAAGGCATCGAAGACAACTGTCTAAGTGTTTGCCAGCTGCATTAGACCGAAAAAAAAGTTTTCGTGTCGAGTTGCATTTATAAAAACGCTGGATACGTCAAATTTTAATGAGTGGTCAGATGGCCAATTCGCTAGAGCAGGAGTGGCCAACCCGCTGCCAGCCTTGAACATTTTTCCGGCCCGTGAGCTTCATCACACTTTTACAAAATATATATATTTTATAACGGCCAAAGTAGTGAAAACCAATGTATTAAAAAATACATTGTGTGTGCATCCCTATATTCAAAAATTAACTGTCGAAATTAAGAGAAAAAATTCACTTTGATTTTAAAATAATATTCTTGCGAATATAGGACAGATATTGCCTGTTTTATTTATGAGTTCGCAGAATAATTAAATTATATTCTGCGAACTCATGACACGCGCGCATCGTGGAACAACTAATATATCAGGTCTATGTTTCACTTTAAGTGATCTCAATGACGCAGTAACCATCCCTAGATACGCGCAGCTGGGCGTTTTGTATCATTATTATATTCTCTATGTTTACCTATTCTCTATAATAAGTTATTATTATTGTGTTAATAATAGTTAACACAATAATAACTTGTTATGTTTCCTATAGTGGGTCTATATTTAATGTGGATATATATAATTTTATATGCGGCCCGCGGAATTAGGATGCATTTCCAAAGTGGCCCGCAGTATCATTTGGGTTGGCCACCCCTGGGCTAGCGCTCTGGCCCTTGGTACGAAAGGTTTCAGCTTCGAATCCTGGCGATGGCGTGGATGTTTGTGAGTGGTTCGGAATCCACGTTAAACTGTAGGTCCCGGTCTAATTAGCCTAACGTGTGCACAAAAATGACCGTAGAGCGATAAACCTTATCAGACTTTAACGGAATTAGCAATGTTAGTTTCAACAACTGCATTTTATTTCACTTTCACTTTATATTAAAGTATCCTTTAATAAATAGATAAATAAAAAATACATGAGTATGCATTTTTTGTTATTGTGAAATATGCATGTGCAATGGTTATCGCAAAAGGTAGAAAAAGTAACCATTCCTCTTTTGTGCATTTCACGTTTAACTGCTGTTTCCAATTTTTTCTTTCATGTCTAGTTAATACGTAAAATAATTTGAAAATTATTTTCCTTCATTATTTATGCCAAGAAAATAACACAGATCACTTAATTTTCATTTTTTTTTCCTGTAGTTCCAATTTTAAAATTAGCTGAAGTAATAGTAATAAAAAATTTATAATTAGGACACTTTTGGATTATAATAAAGATTTAGAGCCTAAAAATTATTTCGCAGCATTTAATAAAAGCAATATTAAATAAATAAATTATGCCATGAATATTAAACAAATACCACTCAGAGATTTTGTTTAAAAAAGTGGCAAAGTTGGCGATAATTTTCACTAGCATGAAATTACCTTTAACAATTTGGCTCTCTCGTGGCGTAAAAACTTACGCGTAGAGTTGATTTGTTTTGGTTAGTCGTTCTACCGTCCCTTTTTTTGCACACTTTAGGCTAATTAGACCGTGACATACAGTTAAACATGGATTCCGAAGAAATAAACATCCATGTCCCCTTCAGGATGCGAATCTGAAGCCTGTGTTAAGGCCTGAGCTTGCGCGCAGGAGAGTCAAGATTTTATTTCTTGCCTGTTGCTGAGCACAACATTGAATACGAGTAACCAAGACAGTGATTGTAAGATCATTTTTGAGGTGCTGTCGAACTTTGTTTCTCTTATACCAAACTTTGTAATTCTAGTATTAATTTCCTCACTATAGCTTTCATTTTGTTGTGTTGTTGCTTCTTATCCCACTTGGTTGACAGCAACATCTAGAACCCGGTCTCATGATTAAAGGGAAAAGGGGTAGCTTCTATTGCGATAGAGCACCCTTAGGTAGAAGTATGACTTGGCTCCGAGTCGCTGAAGAAGGGGGTGGGGAACAGTGCCTTCCGGGACGACTTTTAGAGAGAACTACAAAAATGTGTGTATCCTATGGAAGAAAACCCAGAAAACATCCACCAGGTGGTCCGACTAACGAGGCAAGATTCTGAATCAACAAATGCCATCGAATCGCCTTGTTCTTTGATACAGTGTCTACAGCAAGTCGCCAGCAGATTGAACCTCAGTCCTAATGCTCACCAGCGGCGCTCGTTTGCCACTGAGCCAAGTCGGGAACGTCAGATATTAAATATAGAATAGCCATTGAAAGATCGAAAATCGTGACGCTAACTTTTTAACGTGGCAGGGTTGTCAGCCCTACGCCCAACGCTCTGCAGTCATATTAAACCGGGACCTACGGCTTAAAGTGGATAATTACAAACATCCATGGTACCGCCGGGACTCGAACTCGAAACGTGTGTTACCGAGAGCCAGTCACTCGGCCATCGGGCCCTTTGTTGTATTATTATTAAATAATATTTCTAATTTTAAGTTTATTTGTAAGATCTGGTTAATATTAAATTGAAGTACAATTCTCTTTTAAATCTGAATTCAACCTTAGCTCAAAAATATCTTATGTTGCATTTCTCACGAGTAAATCCAGTCAATAACAGTAATGGAATATATATCAAGATAAACTATATTATGAATAGTTCATTAATAACAAAATGATAAAAAAAATGTCGATTTATAAATTTATAGGGGAAAAAAAAAGGCAAAATTAGAATTTGAATAACTCCCGCAAAAAAAATAATAATAATAATAATAATAAAATAAAATAAAATAAAATAATAATTATAATAATAAATAAATAAATTAAAATAAATTAAAAAATTAAAAAAAAAATCTGATGGCAACGAAGACCGAAAACCAACTAATGAAAAAAAAACGTCAGTATTTTAAATATTGTAACTCGTAAATGGTAAACAACTTAATAAATACAGAAATAGCACATAAATATTTTTAAGTTGCTCGTTTTTATCATGTAAAAACATTAAATGAGGTCGCCAAAAATTTGAAAGTAACAAATAGTTTCATTTGTAAAACGTGGGCAAAGATCTGTGTTTCAGAATTTCGCAATTCTTGAAGTGGTGGAAAAACGCAGGAATCGCTACAAGAACTAAACGATTTTATTTATTTTGATAACAGTCATGAAAAATAGCATCGGCAAAAACACATATAAAATACGATTTGCAATTGCAGATTATACCTTTACCATGGTCGCACATAAAGTTTGAAAGTAATTTATGAATTATTCATCGAAATGAAAAACTGAAGAATTTGAATCATAATATTACAGCAATTTAATTAGCATTAATTTAAATTTTTTCAACCAATCAAATGGTTTCCATTCATCAA
Organism: Caerostris darwini; assembly: GCA_021605075.1. Lineage (NCBI taxonomy): Eukaryota > Metazoa > Arthropoda > Arachnida > Araneae > Araneidae > Caerostris > Caerostris darwini. The sequence continues at coordinate 365,785 of BPLQ01002541.1, read as the reverse complement.
TTTTTTTTTTTTTTAAATATTCATGCTAAAAAATGTCTGTATTCGAATATATGTTGACCTAAATAGGCTTGAGAATATTAATTGCATTAGCTAGAAACAACCGTGTCTACATCGTTTGGCGTTGTTTAAAAATAGAACTTTTTTTATTTGTATTCTAAAAAAATTCGTAATAAATTCTTAAAACCATGATTCATAAATGGCTGTAGACTTGATAATAAACAGGGTTGATATTGTTGTTAGGGTAATGAATAATTTCCCCATTACAAAAGATTGATTACTATCAACAAGTAATAAAAAAAAATCACATGGATTTTACCGAAGAGAACGGTTTCGCACGTACTGACAAGATCACGTGGACACCTTTTGTTTGAGTCTGATTTGATTTGTATAATAAAGGATAAAGAATATACCAATTTATACAGTTAATATCTAGAAATCTTTTTTATTATTTGGAAAAGAGAGTTGTCAGTGGGTGCGCGTATTTATTAGAACTTAAAAGACTGCAAAATTCAATGTTTTATTTATTATTTGTTTAAAGCCAAAAAATCAAAAAAAAAAAAAAAAAAAAAAAAAAAAAAATTCTTATTAAGTATATTCAATTAAATAAAAAGTGTACTGTTCCATTGTAAAATTACATTACAATAATTCTTTTCAAGACTGACCCGTTTTTACCCATAAAATAATATGGGTATTTTTTGGGGAACAGGATTATTCGTGTCCAGTTTTTTCTTTGAATTTCTTTCACTAGCTTTTTTATGCATAATATATTTTTACACAATAATTGAGTAATTATTAAATAAGGTAGTAAAAAAAAAAATAATAATAATAATTCAGCAGAAAAGTGAATGCAAAATTGTTCTAAAAAATCATTTGGAGAAAGCTAAGAATAAATTTATTTCGAAATGAAAATGAGATTTTTCAAGAAAAGTTTCGTTTGGAATTCTGTAGTTTTTTATTTTTTTAAAATTGCTGTTATGCGTTTTGTTTTTACATTTAATTCTAAATATTATGGGTAATCTGCATAGAGGCCATCAGATTACAATTTTTTTTTTATCGGTAAGTTGTTAATATTCATAATAAACAGCAAGAAAATAATAATAATTTAGATGAAAAACGAATTAAAATTTTTGATGTAAATAATATAAAAATTGCAAGACTGAGAGTTCCAATTCTCTTCAAGATTTATTTATTTATTTTTATCTGGTGTATTATCGAAAATATCGATGAAATAACTTTCTTTTTAATTAAATAAAATTATACATTCTGAAACTATATTAGTTAAAAACAGTCCGGTTTCATTTGTACAAATATATTAAATTGTTTCTAAATGTTTGATTGACTGAAATTAAAAGTAATTTGCTTTTGGGATAAATAATTCGTTTTGTTTATTTATGCTTGAGTTATTTTGTTTATTTCTCTTCTTAAAAAAACGAGTGTGCAATACACAGATTGCATTTTTTTTTTTTTCTTTCCAAATATTGTTTATATAAAACTGATTTTTTGCGAACATTTTATCTGAATTTTTTTGAGGATATTTTCCCTTAATTAATTTTTCCCAAATAAACAATATATATTTCGTTGAAGGTGGGTAATGCCGAATCATATCTGCTAGCAATTAATAAAAATAACATCCAGTTAGCAATATAAAAAGGTATATAAATAAGAGTTAGTATAAAGGTTCGTGTTCTGACGCTCGGTACCACAAGTTTCGTGTTCCAATTCCTGCGGTGCCATGGATGTTTGTAGTGGTTCGGAATCCATTTTAAATCGTTGGTCCCGATCTAATATGACTATAGAGCCGTTTTGCATAAGACTGACAAACCTACAGCGTAAAAAGAAAACATCTGTCTTGAAATCTGCCAGTAGGCAGACGGCCTTGGCCCACTATGGTGTTGTTGCGCCAATGATGATGATAAATGAGCATGAGCGGCTGAGGTTCGAATCCATTCGTGACATTTTTGCAGTCACTGCTTTCAGAAACGAGGAAACTTGATGGTAATTGTTACAATGTATGTAAAACCGCCCAGTATCGATAGCCAGGCTATCTAGCTTTCTTCTACACGAGACGCACGGCCTGATGGCTAACGGTACCATAGGCTTCAGGTTCAAACCCTGACGGTGGTATGAATGTTTGTGTAGATCCAGTCTAATTAGCCCAATGCGTGCAATAAAATTACCGTAGAGCGACAAAAAAAAAAAAAAAAAAAAAACCCAACCCACACGAGACGCAAATGTGGGAGCATTTACCCCTGAAAGTCCTTCTGGAAGGCACTATGATCCCTCATCACCTGTTAGTGGGCTGTTCGTTGCAGGCATGATGCTTACAAATGCAATTCTTACCTTTTTAACTGGTAGGGGGTACATAGTCTTAGATTGGGGATGAGATGCGGTGAAAAGAACAAAAAAGTAATAAGATAAATGTCCTAGGTAGATCGTAATTATATGAGAGTGATAATCGATTATTTACAAAATACTCTTTTTAATTACACGGTTTCCTCCAATTTGTAAAAATGTCACTAATTTTTAGTTTGGTTTGTCGCTCTACGGTCATTTTTTTGCACACTTTGGGCTAATCAGACCGGGTTCTAAAGTTTAATCTGGATTCCGATCCCCTCACAAACATCCATGATCCATGGCACCGACAGGTTTAGAACCTGAAGCCTGTGGTACCAAAAAGAAGAGCGCCAGCCAATTGGCCATCAAGACGTAATAAATCGTATTTCACGAAACGGATTTAAATGCTGTATATGCGAGTTATGGTTTTTCTGATAAAGCACAGTATGAGGAGATTTTCAAACCAATCTTCAACAGAATTGGGAAGATTTCAATTAAAATTTCGCTTTGTTCTAAAAGAGAATTTACATAAATTAAGATTTAAAAAATAGATTTTAAATTAAATTGATTGCTCTATGTATGCTAAAATTTTTGACGATTGTTTGTAACTTTTTAACTGTAGCATTTCTGTAATTCAAATTTAACCTAAATGTTTTCTCCGATAACTTAAACAACCAGAGAATTCAACGTACTTATAACTGGTTCAATGGTGAGCACACTAATTAGGCCGATTTGTGTACTAAAACAAAAACCATTTTTTTTTTAAATGCGTAGATGTGGAACACGTTTTTGTCATTCCATATAAGCAATTTTTAAAACAAATTTTAGTTGTGATTGATATCTCATTGATTATTGTAGTGGACGTTTTAACAAGAACAGTGACCAAAAAATACAAACTATAAGTCAATGATTCTCAAAGGGTACGCCAGTTTGGTTTGTCGTTCTACGGTCATTTTTGTGCACACTTTAGGACCGAGACCTACAGCTTAATGTGGATTCTGAACCACTACAAACATCCATGGCACCACCGGGATTCGAACCCGAAAACTGTGGTAGCGAGCGCTAGCCACTCGGCCCCCGCCTATAATTACTTGTAGGTTTATAATGCGCCTCGACTTCAAAACGTTTGAGAACCACAAGTACACACAGTATAGATTGGATTTCAGCAACGACGCTAAAACTTCTACAACAAGACAAGAATTCTATACGCTTGAAAATGGGGGGGACGTGATTCATATTTCGGCTTTTCACAGTAGTTTTCTGCACGTTTTACTTTTTTTTTTTCTTTCATAAATTTCTTTGTAGTAACAAATTGCATTGTTTATCGTTCACCGAATTGTAAGGCAAGTTTTCAACCGTTTACAATCATTTTTGATAGTCATTTAAGTTCTCAAACATCCAACTGCTTACTCCAAAATATAAACACACCTACTTCATAGATTACTCATTTAAACATTGAAAGGGGAATCCCCGAAAAAATGGAAATAGCGTACAGCATAACGTTAAATTTATTAAGAATTTAATCTGATTGACGCAGAAAATGGAATCAAATTCTAATAGATTATTAAGGAAATTAGCGATAACAATATGCCGTTTCTAAAGACTTTGTGGAATAAAAAAAAATAATAAATTTAAATATATAATCGGATGGACCGATATACAAGTTACATATAAAATTCTAAATTTTATATAAGAAAAAACCCTTGACAGCAATCTTAAGAAAAGAAAAGAAAAATTATAGAATTCCAAACGATTTTCTTATCTTAAAAAGTTTCATTTTCACTTTAAAATAAAATTGCATTTGCTTTCAAAAGATGTTCTTTTTTAACAATTTTACATTAATTAAATATATAATTTTTAATTCGTGAAAGGAATTAAAAATATTACGTACAACATTTTTAATTAAGCATTTTTCGTTTTATTAAAATTTATTATGTATAATATTTTTAATTAATGATCTTAAAAAAAAAAAAAAAAAAAAAACTATAGAATTCCAAACGATTTTCTTTTCTTGAAAAATTTCGTTTTTACTTTGAAATAAAATTATTCTTTGCTTTCACCAGACGATCTTTTAGAACAATTTTACTTCTTGAATTAAAAATAAAACGTTAACGTTAAAAATATTGCGTATAACATTTTTAATTAAGCATTTTTCGTTTTATTAAAATTTATTATGTATAATATTTTTAATTAGTGATCTTAAAAAAAAACTATAGAATTCCAAACGATTTTCTTTTCTTGAAAAATCTCGTTTTTACTTTGAAATAAAATTATTCATTGCTCTCACCAGACGATCTTTTAGAACAATTTTACATTACTTAGATATATTAGTTTTAGTGAAAGGAATTATATTCGCGAAAGGAATTAAAAATATTATGCCTAAAACATTTTTTGTGAAAGAAATTTAACTAAACCAATAAGAATAGTTCGCAATTTTTTTTTTTTTTTAATTAACCAATAAGTCGAAATTTGTCCTAGGCACAAGAAAACCTGCTCCTGAAAATAATATCCATAATTTTATGAGTAAACACTGAGGGATAATAAAGACGAGAGGTATGAGGACATAGCTGTTCCGTACTGCGGTACTCTGCAGTATGGACTCCGCTGATTTATTGATATCCCGTCGTACTATGAGTTTATTTTTCAATAAATCAAGCAGTGGGTAATATTTAAAAAAAAACTGTATCTTTTTTTATGACACTAAAGAGAAAGATCTGTAAATAATCATGAATAATAACAAATGAAGAAGCAAGACTAATTAAAATTGTCGATTAATGGTTCAAATAATGTAATGCGGTACATATAATAAAAATTTTAATATATTTTCTTTCTTATATAATAAAAATTAAAGTACATTTATTTTATTTATACAATATTTCTAAATAAATAAAAAGAAAAATCAAAGATTTACTTCGTATTTTTAATAAACTGCTATAGTTGAAATTTCTTATTTTCAGAGTAAAATTTTACCCCAAAAAATTATACTGGAAGTTTAAGAATTGCAATAAGCTTTTAATCTTCCTTATAAAAATTAATGTTTTAATGATGACTTATTTTCCTTAAATACTGCCTAACACCTGCTTGTATTACTATCTGGCTTAACTGAACATTTAAATCTTCCTTTTTACTAAAAACACTCGCTTTTAAAAGAGCCTTGAACTTAAAGATTTGCTTCTGAACGGCCTTGAGGAACCCCAAATGTCAGAGAACGACATTTATAGATTTTGGACATCCAGTCTTGCTTAAGCCCATATTGAGATAGGTTAATAATAAAATTGTAGTAGGGAGTAAGCTTACGACTGAAATCGATAATAAATTTTGAAAAAAATGGACCGATTTAAAAAATAGGACAAATGTGATAGTTTTCGATAATAATTATTACAATGATTTAAAAACCTTTGAGACAGTAGATTTTTGTTTTTTAAAAAAATCTATTGTCTCAATCATTTTATAGAAATTACAAACTAAACAGGATTGGATGCTTGAAGTGAGTATTTCTCAAAGGAATACGATTTTTGTTTGCTAAAAACAAAAACCTATTTTTTCAATCATTTTTTGTAGAAATTTCAACTAAATAAATTGGATGTTTGAAATGACTATTTCTCAAACAAATACGATTTTTTTTTTTCTATCTATTGTCTCAATTCCTTTAATAGAAATTTCAACTAAACAGGATTGGATGCTTGAAATGAGTAATAAAATGAGATGTTCAAACGAACAAAAATTTTCTGGTTTTGTTGTTGATTTTAAAAATAGGACAAATGTCGTAGTTTCGATAATAATTATTATTGAATTATTACAATGATTTAACAACTTTTGAGACAGTAGATTTTTGTTTGTTAAAAAATCTATTGTCTCTATCATTTTTAAAGAAATTTCCACTAAACAGGAGTGGATGCTTGAAATGAATATTTCACAAACAAATACGATTTTTGTTTGTTAAAAACAAAAATCTATGGTCTCAATTGTTTTACAGAAATTTCAACTAAACAGGATCGGAATGCTTGAAATGAGTATTTCTCAAAAGAATAATTTTTTTGTTTGTTAAAAACGAACAAAAATGTATTGTCTCAATCATTTTATAGAAATTTCACATAAACAGGATTGGATGCTTGAAATGAGTATTTCTCAAAAGAATAAGATTATTGTTTGTTAAGAACAAATAAAAATCTATTGTCTCAATTTTTTTTAACAGAAATTTCAACTAAATAGGATTGGATGCTTGACATTTCTCAAAAAGAATAAAATTTAAGATATCAAAAATCTCATAATTCTTACAAAAAAAATTCGAAATTTTATTCAGAACAGTAGGATAAATTCGTGATTTTAAAGTAGTTAAAGAATGGCTGATACTGAAAGACTACGCATAGTGATTTGCAAACTGGTGAAAATTTTTCAAAAATGGAGAGCAAAATAAGACCTTTTGTGAAGTCAAAAATTAATTTTTGTACGCATTTTACAATCGCTTATACGAAAATGTAAAAACGTCAATTTAAAGAAATTATTACAGAGAATTTCCTATATATAAAAATATGCAAGCTTTATATCGGTCAACTTCATGTCCAAATAAAGGTGGATTTTAACCGGATATTAAAATCTCATGTCACTGAGCTTTGGTATCACAGGCTTCAGGTACGAATCCTGGCTGTAGCATGTATGCTTGTTACAGGTTCGGAATCCATGTTAAATAGTAGGTCCCGGTCTAATTAGCCTAAAGAGCGCAAAAAGTGACAGTAGATAGATAAACAAATCCAATCCATGTTACTGAGCCAGTCAATCGAAAGTAGAACACAAGCAGAAGATCAGACTAATCATCAGATTTTTAGCATCCGATTGAAAACTACCCTTCGAATCCGATTTAAAATATTTAACCATGACCGGCTCGACAGCCCGTTGTGGGCCTTGGCCTTCTTTAAAAGATACAGCCAGGCTGTTCTCCTCTTGGCCGTGGACCTCCAGTTTTTGATCGTTATAACATCAAAATCAGTCGACCCATCTCTATTTTGGTCTTGCCCTTGGTCGTTGTCCAAAAGGGATTGCACTGAAAACTTTCAAAGTAGTTCTATCACTTTCCATTCTCATGAGATGACCGGCCCATCTCATTCTGTTCAGTTTAACACATTTTAGAATGCCAATATCTCTAAAAAAGTTTGTAAAATTCAAAATTGTATCGTCTTCGCCAATTTCCATTGTCATTGATACCACCAAAAATAGTTGGTAGCACTTTTCTTTCAAAGATTGCCAACATTTTCTCTTCTCTTGCTGTTAGTGACCCTGTTTCAGACGCATATGTTAATACTGGTTTATGAGAGTTTTGTACAGTAAAATTTTAGTTCTTCTTTTAATCAGGTGGAATCTTAATTGATTTCTAAGACCAAATAGACAGCAATAATTCTCTTTCGGATCTCGGGGCTGATTTCATTTTGGTATTCTATCTCAGATCCCAGGTAAGTAAACTTTTTAACACTTTCGAATCTATATTGCTCGATTTCAAAGAAATCATCAGAATAGTCTCTCTTTCCGCAAAACATGTATTTGGTTTTTCCTTGACTTATTGTTAGCTTTGCATTTCTAGCAGCCTTTTCTAGTGCAAGGAGAGATACTTTCAATGTACTTTCAGATCTGGCGATGATGTCTATGTCATCTGCGTAAGCCAGAAATTGCACTGATTTTTTAAATATTGTGTTATTATTTGTTTGTATATATTGTTTGATTAATAAAAAAAATATTGTTTTATTATTTTTTATATTTAGGGCATTTTAATCAGTCGAATGGGTAACTATGACTCTGTTGAATAACTTTAGTTACCAATATGATCAAAAACGCTATTAAAATAGGTTATTTCAATAGGCACATGAAGTTCTTTTCCTTTTAAATTTTTTGTTCTTCGTACTTTTCTGTAAATTGTTATCAGTTCTCGTAAAAATTAATACCAAAATATTTATATTCAATATGATTCGATTTATGCAAAAAAAAAATAAAAAAAATTGAAATCTGCTCGGCAAATTTCAACTTATGAGTGAACATTCGAGAACGGATGAAAAAACTCAGTAATATGCCAATGTTTTAATAATGCACGAGATATATGAAGCAATTGATTGGAATACCACAAGAATGACTAAATTCAATAGCCACGTGAATATAGCAATGTTGAATAGATCAAGAACTTCATGAAGAATGAATTATTCAAGAATACCTAAAAGAATGTACAAAAGTATTATAAATGTCGTCGTAAATGAATGAAGAAAATTCTCCAGAAAATTCCATAAGATTAAAGTTATTCATGAATCATTTCAAGAGTTAAGGGGCCCAAACTACCATTTTCCGCTAAAATTTGCAAAGGAGTTTTATTTGCTTGACCCTCATTTTCGGATAACATCATGGACCCCTAACCAGGACAACACCATGTTCACACCTGATAATAAACGTACATATGAATGCTATTCCGTTTACATTTTCATTTCTTCCATTTGGTTTCATTTTACAGTTGTACAACTTTCTGTCCATTTCTTTTTTTCAATCGAAGAAAATTATTTGAGCCGTAAAATGTACATCAAAAGGTACAAAAAAATTTTAAAAAAAAAAAAAAAATTAATATCAATTTATGTAGAATTTTATTATAAAAAATAATTTTTATAATGATTTTTTTCATAAAACAAATTAGCTTTTTTAAGTATTTTTTTTCTTCTAATTTAAACATTTTGTTACAGTTTAATTGAACTTAAAACATGAATTTCTGAATCAAATAGTATTTCCAAAGCAGCCACAACGTCTTTTCTTTTATGATAGTTTTAATGACACTGCCGGTTTAATATTTTATTTTGACAATACTGGAAGGCCACAATTCTTGTACATTAATAATTTTAAGCAATACTTGGAAAAAATAATATAAAATTAAAAAATACAGGACAAAATTATCAGATACCTAACAATTTGTTTAACAATTTTAAATAGTATTTAAGAATACAGAGACGTGATCAGCTTGTGTTTACTTTAGTAGCAACTAAAGTTTGGTTTGGTTTGTCGCTCTACGATCATTTTGTGCACACTTTGGGCTAATCAGATCGGGACCTACAATTTAGCGTGGATTCCGAACCACTCACAAACATACATGCTACCGCCAGGATTTGAACCAGGATTGATTTTGGTACGAAAGGCCAGATAGATAGCCAATTGGGATTTCGAGACAGGAGATGGTTTCTTTTTACGGGATAAGGTTGTCAGCCCTACAGCAAACCCTCTACAGTCATATTAGAGAGGGACCTACGGTTTAAAGTGGATTTCGAACCACTACAAACATTCATGACACCACCAGATGAGCTCCGAACCCGACTCTGCGGCACCAAGAGCCAGGAACACTACTATTGCATATCATTAAATGAAAGTTGGTTATACTCAAAGATAAGGCATGTTTAAGAAGATGCAGCAAGTTAATGCAGAATAAACATTTTCTTTCAATCTGCCAGCATAAGGATTAGATATCTTCAGACTTGGTCAAAAAGAGATGATTCATGTGATTGGTTAATATCACAGTGATAATAATTAAATATTATCATTATTCTACTAATACTCGGTTATGTAACGTTTTTTTGGTGCATTTTGTGTCGAATTATTTTTGTTTTCACTTTTTTTAACGAAATATATGCAGAAATGAGACTTTTCAGTAGTATTTCAGTAATTTTCATAATTAATTTACAGTAATTTTTATTTATTAATTTTTTTTTGTAAGAACTTAGGGATGGGGTGGGCGTAAATGTATATTATCAGAAAATTCACAACAACATGCACATTTGCAACTGCGACTGTTTATATTATCAAATAATCCAGAATTTAAAAAACAAAAATTGAGGAATTTCATTAAAATATCGTTATTTTAAATTATTTAATGCTACCAATAAATGTGTGGAGATAACTTTATTAATAATCAGATGCAAAAAAAGAAAAAAAAAGTAGAGAATACATACTGATGCACAGTATTTTTGAAATTAAAATATATGCACAGTAAATGCAAATAAATAAATAAATTAGTTAGAATTTATAAGAAATTTAGCGGGTGATCAAGTTTATGCATACTAATTTAATTTATTATATTTTTTCTATTGAACTATCCTCCTTCAGACTCTTTTGATATTAAAGGGAAATTGTACTAATAAGCCACATTATATTTATTAAATATGTTATTTTGTTAATTATTAAAAAAACCGCATTAAATTCTTTATTTTTGTAAAAGATTATGTTATGATTATTATTATTGTCATTTTTTCGAAATTGATGGGAATTTTTATTTTTGTAAAGTTAGCAAAGTAGTACAGTTACAAATAAAGTAGTACAAAAAAACTACTACTGTTGTAGTACAACAACAGTAGTATTTTTTTCCCCCCTCTTAAATTTCCATAGAAGTATTTTTTATTTCCGTAGTCCGTTGTTCATTCAAAATTTTTGTAATTTTCTGTGGTAACTAAATTGAATTTGCAATAATTTTCATTTTTGTATAAAGAATATTAGACTTAAATATTTTTTTATTCGGAAATTTTGTTTGATTTGTTGCCCTACGATCATTCCGTGCACATTTTAGGCTAATTAGACTGGGACCTACAGTTTAACAATGATTCCGAACCACTCACAAACATCCATGTCACAGCCAAGATTCGTACCTGAAACCTGTGGCACTAAATTTTATTTGGAAGGATACCACACATCAAAATGAAAAAGAGGGCTTTTTAAAGATAATATTCGTTTATTATGATAATATATTTTTTTTAATTATTTTTCTACATTTTAAGTTTCTCCCATTTGAAAAAAATTTAGATGACAGGTATTTTTTTTTCTGGTACCAAAGCGTTTGCGGATCTAAAATTTAAATTTCACAATTTCATTATATTTATTGGTTTTGTTTGAACTAATATTTAAATGTATTAATAACATCTCACATCGCAATAAAACCATATCATGTTAAGATAAAATTTTACATGCATTTCTGATAAAAAAAAAAAATAAGCCTCACATAAATCTAAAGAAAGCAAACACTGAAATTTAAATAAAACATTTATAAATTATACATCACAATTTAAAATTTTTTGTACTGCTAATAAAAGGAGGAAATTTTATTTTTTTTTCCTTTGCAATATTTTAAATACCTCCAAATGCTTTACCATGTTTTTTCAAGGAATTTATAACAGTTCAAATAGGGGTTAAATATATATCAGTAGGAAAAAAAAATCTGTCAGTAATATTCTATTCATCAGTTACATTATTTTAGAGAAAAGAAACTCGATCCTTTACACCCCCGCACTTTTTTTCTCTCCTTAAAAATGGTTCATATTTGCATTTTAATTTAATGAGCTTTTTTCACAATATTTTACAAAAAATATTCGTGCATTTTAGATTTATTATTTAACTAAAAAAAAACCTTTGTCTTTCGTCATTGTTTTAAAAATGCAAACGATTTACATATTTATCACAAATAACTCAACAATTTTTTTTTATTTACAATTTGACCCAAAAATAATAATTATTTTAACAACAATTTTCAAATATTTGCATTTTAGAATCATTATTTAATTTAAAAAACTTCTGTCTTTCATCATTCTTTTAAAAAATGCAAACGATTTACAGATATATCACAAATAACTCCCCAATTTTTTTTATTACAATTTGTGCCAAGAATAATAATTATTTTAACGACAATTCTGAAATATTTGCATTTAATTTAATCAGCTGTTTCACAATATTTTACAAAAAATATTCGTGCATTTTAGAATTTTTAATTAAAAAAACTTTTTTCTTTCGTCATTCTTTTACAAATGCAAACGATTTGCAGATTTATCACAAATATCACATATTAATTTATATCACATATTAATAATATCATATATCAACATATTATTAATATCACATATTAATTTATAGATTTATCACAATTTTTTTTATTACAATTTGACCCAAAAATAATAATTATTTTAACGACAATTTTGAAAATTAGTTTTGCAATCTTAAAATAAAACCGATTTTGAGCACATTGTTAATAGAAAAAATGCTTTATAAATTTAAAACAACAAATTTTTATTTAATTTTTTCAATTTTTGATCCCAAAATAAAAGTTATTTTCACGGCAATTTTGAAATTTTATTTTGTAATTTTAAAATAATACGATTTTAAGAGTACACTGTTAATAAAAAAAAATGCTTTATAAATTTAAAACCCCAAATTTTTATATTTAGTACCATAAATCTGCCCAAATTTTTTTTTTTTTTTATTTATATTTTTACAATTTGACCAAAAAATTAATAGTTATTTTAATGACAATTTTGAAATTTAGTTTTTCTAATTTTAAAATAAGACGACTTTGAACATAGTGTTAATAAAAAAATTTGTTTTATATTTATTGAAGATCTTTTAAAACAAGAAGAATGTTTAGTGAATATTTGACTTTTTCAATTTTTCTCATTTGAAAAAAAAAAAAAAAAAAATACAGGCCTTATTTGAAGATGTGGTAAAATTTAAAGCAAAAAGTAGCTAAGTATTAATTTTTTAAAATTTACAACAATCTGATATACAATTTAAATACTTGATTTTTTTTTTCTTCTTTAAATGAAAAATAAATTAATAACACTAATTTAAAAGTGTTGTTAATTTATTGTAAAAAAGTGTATTAATTTATTGTGTATTAAAAGTGTATTAATTTATTGTTATTAATTTTTTATTCACACAAAAGCTCAGCCAAAACAAATCTAATTAACATTCATAAATTGGTCGAAAATTTTTTTATTTATATTTATATTATTTTATTTTATATATCTAAGATATGAAGATTTCATTATGCATTAAAATCAAACCTTTATTAAAATGCAAATTAACTTTAAAAAAATTGTTTTTATTGGGTTTTACTTTATTAATTTTAAAGAAATAAGAGTAAAAAAATAATATTAAAGATTTTATATTAATTTTGCAGAGAAAAAAAATAATAAATAAAAAAGGAAAAAAAAAATAATATTCAATATACAAGATAACACTTCTCTACATATGCTACAGGGCGCAATTTTACATGCATTGATAAATTATGATTTCATGTTACAAAATTATGTATTTGAGAATTTTTAATTAGAAGCGGATATAGAGGGGAAAAAAAAAGGAGACAATTCCATTGTGGTTACTTATATAAACTAGACTTCCACAAAATTATAAAATTTTAACTAATTTTTAAGTTAGAATTTGGTGATATTGTAATGTATTGTAAGCATTACGTAAAATTTTTTTTTCTTATTTAAGATTTAATTAAAATGCAACTAATCGATATGAAAAAAAGAAACTTATGCCAACTATTATTATTACTTTTAATTACATAAGAAAGAAAATTGCTCGCATAGAGAAGAAAACGGAAAATACTTTCTTAAGACAATTGCATTGGGGTTACTTCTATAAACTAGACTTCCACAAAATCATAAAAATTTAACTAATTTTTAAGTTAGAATTTGGTGTTATTGTAATGCATTACGTAATTTTTTTTTTTATTATTTAAAATATAATTAAAATGCAACTAATTGACATAAAACCACGAGAAAAAAAAACTTATGGCAACTATTATAAATTTTTTAATTGCTAATTTAATTTTAAAGAAAATTGCTCGCATAATTTCTCACTAGTATAATACTTTTAACAAAATCATTTTTAAAAAGAAAAAAATTATTTTTCTTAGGTTTAAATTACAGAAATGAATCTTACTAAAAAAATAATAAACTAGACTTCCACAAAATTACAAAATTTTAAGTTCGAATTTGGTGATATTTTAATGTATTGCAAAGCATTACGTAAATTTTTTTTTATTATTTAAAATTTAATTAAAATGCAGCTAATTGATATAAAACCACACGAAACAAAGAAGCTTATGCCAACTACGACTATTTTTTTTTCTCATTACATAAGAAAGAAAATTGTTCACTGGTATATAATACTTTAACAAAATCATTTTTAAAAAGAAGAAAAAATTATTTTTCTTAGGTTTAAATCACAGAAATGAATCTTATTAAAAAAAAATTTTTTAAAGCAAATTAACTTCAAAACTATGCATCAAAAAGAAAATATCTATAACTTTTAAAATTTTAACTATTTATTATTATTTTTTAACTACATAAGAAAGAAAATTATTCACTGGTATATAATACTTTAGCAAAATCATTTTTAAAAAGAAAAATTATTTTTTCTCAGGTTTAAATCACTTATGAAATGAGAATCTTATTAAAAAAAATTTTTTTAAGCAAATTAACTTTAAAACTATGCATCAAAAAGAAAATATCTGCTACTTTTAAATTTTAACTATTATTATTTTTTAATCACATAACAAAGAAAATTCCTCACTGGTTATAATACTTTAACAAAATCATTTTTAAAAAGAAAAAAAAAATCTTAGGTTTAAATCTCTTATGAAATGAATCTCATTAAAAAAAATTTTTTGAAGCAAATTAACTTTGAAACTATGCATCAAAAAGAAAATATCTGCAACTTTTTAATTTTAATAATTATTATAATTTTTTAATTACATAAGAAAGAAAATTTCTCACTGGTATAAAACACTCTAACAAAATCCTTTTTAAAAAGAAAAAAATATTTTTCTTAGATTTAAATCATTTATGAAATGAATCTTATTAAAAAAAAATTTTTTTAAAGCAAATTAACTTTAAAACTATGCATCAAAAAGAAAATATCTGTAACTTTTAAATTTTAAGTATTATTATTTTTTAATCACATAATAAAGAAAATTCCTCACTGGTTATAATACTTTAACAAAATCATTTTTAAAAAGGAAAAATTATTTTTCTTATGTTTAAATCGTAGAATCTTACTAGAAATTTTTTTAAAGCAAATTAATTTCAAAACTATGCATCGAAAAAGAAAATATCTATAACTTTTACATTTTAAAAAATCATACTAGTTTATAGTCTGAAAACAATAACCACTCATTTCGGAAGGAGCTAACAGATGATTCCAGCCTAGAGCCCGCTAAATTTTGAACAGCAAACCAAATCTTAACGCTTTGAGTTAATTTAATTATATCAGTTTTAACTTTAAAAAAAAAAAAACAATAATAATAAAATAAACAACCATTTAAGTTCGATTAACAAGTGGTTCCATTTTCGAACACTTTTCATCTTAATTGGTTCGCGCGTGGAACCGGGAACACAAAACCCACTCGTTTTCTATCTTGCCAGAATAAACAGAACCAGACACAAAGACACAGCAGACGATTCTAAATGAACACATATTCTAATTCTATTTCTTCGCTGCAGGTGGTTTTTATGGAATGAAAAACCGAGCACTTACCGTTCGAGCCGGGGTGGTTCGCGGAGAAGCGGAGCACATGGCAAACGATATTTTTCGGGGCCGAGAAGAAGGGAGAGGCACAGCCGGATAAAGGTCAGAACTGACGCAGTCGGAGTGTTGGCTGCAGTGCGGCGGTGGGGGAGGGAAAGACGAGAACACGCGCGACGCCGCCGGACGGTACTTCCGCCGGACCACCCCTCCCTCCGCCCCCGATTTCGAACTATTCGCAGAACACACATCCTGGAGCACAAACAGGACAGTATAAATAGCCGGACCAAGCCCTGGCTATCTCAGAAACGAGATAGATAGGGTACTATCTATTTTGACCAAACGATTTGAGGGAGGAGCGAGAGAAAAAAGTATTTTCGTTCGAGACCACGTGACGATTTTCTGCGAGAAAAGCGCGCGCGGGGCCTGTTACTAGGTGCCCCCCTGGAGAGCAATGGTAAACAAAACGGGATGGCTAGATGAACGGAGTGGGGTACGAGTACATTTAAATATCGTTTGCATGGTGAAATGTGCGAAAGTACAACGATTAATTCCTTGGTTTGATTACGTTTAATAAGAATTTTTAGAATATTTTTTTATAATTTTTAATAGTTAATAAACGCAGTGATTCAGTGATTAAAATTCCATGAACGGAGTGGGGTACAAGTACATTTAAATATCGTTTGCATGGTGAAAAGTGCGAAAGTACAACGATTAATTCCTCGGTTTGATTACATTTAAAAGGAATTTTTAAAATATTTTTACGATTTTTAATAGTTAATAAAAAAAAAATTGATAATTATTAAATGCATATAAAATGAAATATATTCAGGAGATTCAGAAAAGTTGAAATATTTATAATTTTTAATAGTTAATAAAAAAAATTGAAAATTATTCAATGTATATAAAATGAAATGTATTCAAGAGATTCTGAAAAGCTAAAATATTTTCACAATTTTTAACAGTTGATGAAAATTATTAAATGCATGTAAAATGAAATGTATTCAAGAGATTCAGAAAAGCTAAAATATTTGCACAATTTTTAACAGTTGATGAAAATTATTAAATGCATGTAAAATGAAATGTATTCAAGAGATTCAGAAAAGCTAAAATATTTTTTTTAACAGTTGATGAAAATTATTAAATGCATGTAAAATGAAATGTATTCAAGAGATTCAGAAAAGCTAAAATATTTTTACACTTTATAGTGCACACTTCATCACAATGCTTTTTAACTAATAAATCGTTAATAATAGACGACAGCAATAGTTGTTTTCTTAGAAAGCAATTAAAATTAATGTTATATAATAGAATAAAATAGGCATACTCTTCTTTGGATCAAATAAATTTGTGAAAAGAAAACATAAATGGATCACATTTATTTTTACAAAATAAATTTGAAAACACGTATTTATCGTATCGTAAACACGTATTGCTTTATGGTAATTTTTTGCACAATCAGGTGGTGATTCGAACCTAAAGCCTATGGTACTAAACGGCCAGAGCGCTAGCCAATTGGACATCAAGCCGCAATAATGTTAATGAGTTGTGTGAGACAATTGCAACAGTACAAGAATTCAAATCAGTTACTACAATACCAATGTCCTATAGTGTACTGTAGTAATAATATATTTTTTGCAAAATAAATTTGAAAACACGTATTTAGTAAGATACTTCCTACTTTTTCAAATAACCATCTTAAATTTAAATTACATACTGTTAATATTTAGGTTTGTCACTTTACGGTCATTTTGTGCACACTTTAGGCT
This sequence comes from Caerostris darwini, assembly GCA_021605075.1. Taxonomy (NCBI): domain Eukaryota; kingdom Metazoa; phylum Arthropoda; class Arachnida; order Araneae; family Araneidae; genus Caerostris; species Caerostris darwini. Next base: position 348,377 of record BPLQ01002541.1, on the reverse strand, counting down.
AATTAAACAGGGACCTACAGTTTAACGTGGATTCCGAACCACTCATAAACATCCATGCCACCGCAAGATTTGAATCTGAAGCCTATGATACCAAATGACCAGAGAGCTAGCCAATTGGCCATCAGGCCGCTATAATGTTAATTAATTGTGTGAGTCAATTGCTACAGTATAAGAATTTAAATCAATTATTACAGTACTGTGTTTTCAATTAGGCTACAAGGAAAAAAGATTGTGTTCAACAATTCCATGAAAAGAAAAAAATCAAATATCTACAAAAAGTGTGAAGTACTATACTTCCACAATGCATTTTTAATATTTTAAATTTTATTTTATTTGTTAATATTCACATTTTTTTAACTCTTAACATTCCTTAATATTTTAATTGTGTTACAATACTAAAATATCTTAAATGTATTAATATATATTAGGCATTATTTTTACCGCTTATCACCTTACCGTCGAAGTAACACATACAATCGTCCCTTGGTGGGTAAGTAAAAAATAGTCGATATAGGACCACATTTTTTTTTTTTTTTTTTTTTAATTTTTTTATTTTTGTATGAAATGACAGAACAGTAATATTTATGAAATTGAACAGCTGATTTTATGTATTTGCAACTTCTTTACAAAAAACAATGTGAAAATGAAATACAATCTATAAAAAATGTGAAATACTATACGTTCTCAGCGTTATATTTTTATTATTTTGCATTTTATTTCATTCCTCAATATTCACATTTTTTAACCCTTTAATAATAACCTTTAACCCTAAAATTTTGTGTTACAATACTAATATATTTGTCATTATATTTATTACTTATCACTATACCTTCATATCTTTGACGCATACAATCGCCCCCTAACCGACAAATAAAAATTAAGTCAATATAGGACCACATTTTTTTTTTCTTCTTTATTTTTCAGTTTTGTATGAACTGACCGAACAGTAATATTTATGAAATTGAACAGCCGATTTTAAGTATCCGCAAATTCTTTAAAAAAAAATACCATTCCGAAAATGAAATACAATCTATAAAAAAGTATGAAATACTATAAAAGTTCTCAGTGTTATATTTTTATTATTTTGCATTTTATTTTATTCCTTAACATTTTAACTGAGTTACAATACTAACATATTAGCCACTATTTTTACTACTTATCAGTTTGTCTTCGAAATAACGCATGCAATCATTCACGAACGGGTAAGTAAAAATTAAGTCGATATAGGACCACATTTTATTTATTTATTTTTTCAGTTTTGTATGAAATGACCAAACAATAATATTTATGAAATTGAACAATCGATTTTAAGTATTCGCAACTATTTTACAAAACCCAACGATCCCCTCCACCACGAAAATATTCACCCGTTACAAATTCAGTGAAATAATTAAATAATTCGCCCTTCACAAATTTCAGTGAAATAATTAATATTATGAACAAAAAGTAGGAAAAACTCTACGAAGCTTTGAATTGCATTTAAAATCCTTTACATGCTATAAAAAGTTTTTTTTTTTTTATCATCATAAGTAATTTTACCTTTTCACCAAGTCAAGTTATAAATAAGAAAGTTCCTAATTACGCATGCGCCGAGTTTATTATGCCAGGAGCCCATATTACATGATTTAAGTATGTTTTTAAAAACAAAATAAAAAAAATTTTCAAGTATTTCTCTAAATAGAAGTTATTTTAAATTTTACAGCGATAATTAAAAAATTATAATTTTTTACCTATTCTTCTATAATGACAAGTCACAAATATATATATAAGAAATAAGTTATTGAAATCCAAGTTTCTACAAGTATTAGCGCGAGTAAGACAATCGCATTTAAAATCCGATTGTATGACACTTCTTAAAAGCCTTAATTCAATTAAAACATGCTGAATTGTAACAGCAGTCAACAATACTGCATGCTCTGAAGAATACTTTATACTCCATGCTTTACATACGTTATAAACGTCTTAAATCTACAGTAAGTTATCTAATGCTAATCATTAATCTAATGTAAAATCGTTTGCGCATTTGCTTTTGGCACCCATCTTGCGCATCCTTAATTCTTCGTGCAAGATGTTTCGCACCCTTTCTTCCGATATCCCCACAGCCTTAGCTATCTCACTCACCTATCGTCCAACATGATATCATGCACGATGGTTTCCGGTGTGGTTGCCGTTTTGGACCGTCCTTCACGTGGGTCATCATCTTCGAGGGATGTGCGACCACGTTTAAATTCAGCTGCCCACTTTTTAACGGTTGACATGGAAGGAGCAGTCCCCGTAAACTTTTGTCAACTTCGGATGAATTTCCTTAGGGGTTAATCCATCCAAAACGAAGAATTTTATGACCGCACGATATTCAAATTTATCCATTTTAACGAAAAACACGCAAGATGTCTAATGCAAAAATTTGTGTAAACAAAATAATTGAGAGAACAAGTTGAAACTTAAAACGAAAACTTGAAACTTATCATACGATTTAATGACACGTGCACCCAGGCAGGAAACATAAATTTTTGCTGATTGGAGCGTCATCTCTGTGTCAGGCCGAGAACTTTTCACCTTACCCTCGTAGGTTCTCAGTTTAATGACTTTATTATTTTACATCCAATTCGTAATTATATCCAATAACGTTGTACAAATATTTTGTATCCACCATTCCCTACAGCAATCCTAATAATTATGTTTGAATGTTCTTAAAGAGTGGAAAAGCAAATATTTTTGGAATAGCTATTGTCAAATTTTGGGAATTTTAAGTAATTCTGAAACACTATCATCCCTGTTGAAATCCATTCGCATTATAAATGTTTGGTATAATTATTTTTTAAATTTATCCAATGTTGTTGTTTCTTATTCCACTTGGTAGTCATCTAGACCAAGCCCACGAACCCATTTTGACTCATGGTTGAAAGGAAATGAAGGCAGCTTCTGTTGTAATGGAGCACCCGTAGGTAGAAGTCTGACTTGGCTCTATGGCGCTGACATTTTACGGGGTAGGGTTGTCAGCCTAACGCTCTACAGTCATATGAGACCGGGACCTATGGCTTTAAGTGGATTCCGAACGACTACAAACATCCATGGCACCGCCAGGACTCGAACCCGACACCTGTGGCCCCGAGCGCCAGACACTCGACCATTCATGCCCCTAAAAAATCCATGAACCCAAATGGTCTCATGGAAGAAGGGAAAATCAGGATCGACCAATCAGGCTCTAATGATATAATGATATCCAATGGAAAAATGATATTCGAATTTCTAATTCTTTTTCGAATTATTAAAATTCGAAGAAGAAAAAAATAATTGAATAAAATAATAAATAATTAAAATTAATAAAATTGAAATTTGAATTATTACTATTCGAATATCTAACTCTTATTGCGTTTTACAATGATAAACCTAAAATACAGTTAATTACAATAATAAATAATAAATATATATATTTATAATGATAAATTAAAAAAATACAATTACATAAACTACTAGCAGAACCCGGCATACGTTGCCCTGCCAAAAAAAAAGGCATTGTAGAAAATTACATATTGCGAATATATTCTCCATGTTCCAATATATGTGCATACTAATTTTCATGGTTATCGTTCGAACGGCATATAAGATTAAATGCTGCAGCAGCATCTGGTGACAAGTAACAATAAAGTGGATAGCGCGCACATATTTCCCATACTCGAAAACATATAATTACCAATTTTCATAGCAATTGGTTGAACGGTATAGCAGTTGATATACTTCAGTACCCTCTGGTGACGACTTACAACAAAGGGGATAGCATAAAAACATTCTCCAGGTTTTGTCAAACACACACACACAAAAATTTCATCAAAATCGGCCAAGCCGTTTAGGAGGAGTTCAGTGACAAACACACGTACAGAAGAATTGATTGAAGCGCCACCTACCGAATCCAATCGTGAATCTCAACCATCCAGGGAACCGCTTAAATACACAGAAAAAATTTCATCAAAATCGGTTCAGTCGTTTAGGAGAGAAGAGCCCAGAATATTTCAATAAAAAAGAAAACGAACAGATATTTCGATGATGTCTCTTTCATCATCTTAATCGATAAGTTATGAAGTAGGTTAATGCATTTATGGACGTATAAAAGTTGACATTTATAACATATAATATTTAATTAACTATTAACTAATATTATAGAAATTAACCTCAATATCAAGTGTAGTCCTTAAGCCACATTCACACCAAGGCGTGAAGCGTTGACCAATCACAAACCTCATGAAATGATTCGATTGGTGGACGATTTACGAATTTTCGTGAATGAGTGAATTCTACCTCGAAGAATATTAAAATGTCAAATTTGGCAGTAGCAATTCAGTTTTATTTCAGGGTATAAGACGAAGATTTTATCGTCACAGTTTGTTTTCTTCTTTTTTTACTAGCATTACAACCTTGTATAGGCTTCAGCCTCCAACACAACAGCTTTCCACCTTCGCTCCAATGCCAATCTCTTCCAGTTAATAATTTTCAGTAGTCCAAGATTCTCTTCGACACTATCAAACCACCTTTCCCTTGATCTTCCTCTCTGCTTAATGTTCAACAATTTACATAACATAATGATAATGATGTCTCCCTCATCTCTGCGATAAACATGCCCGAGCCAGCGGATTCTTTGTGATTTGATGTATCTCACAATGTCTCTATTTTTAATTAGGTGTCTAATTTCTTTGTTTGGTCCTCTAAACCATATATTATTGTCAACTCTTTGTCCAAATATTTTTCTCAAAATTTTCCTCTCAAAGGCCCTGATTGAATTACATCAGGGGCCTTTGAGAGAACAATTTCAATCAATCCATTTCTTAGCGTTAATGTCCACGTTTCTCCACGGCTCCACGTTTCTCCAATCGGCCTTATTAGTCTTATAAAACAAAAGTTTTGTTTTTCGTAAAATAAATCTGTTGTTATACAACTTTTTATTTGAGTAAAATGTTCGATTAGCAGCTTGTGCTCTTTCATATACATTTCTATGAATACTATTGTCGTTACTTACGATAGTTCCTAGATATTTAAAATGTGATATCCTTCAAAAGTCTTCCCTTCGATGTCAATATTTCTTGGTCTTCTTTTGGATTCATTGGGTGATATTATCATATATTTTGTATCCAATTTTACTTGCACTGTTACCTGATTCTTTAAAGCTTTCCTTCGAAGTTTGTTCGTTTCTCGAAAAGATCACAAGATCATCAGCTTATGCGCAGATTACCGTCTGTTACTGTCTTATAAAAATATTATGTCTTATATATATATCTACTAATATTTTTTATATATATATATATATATATATATATATATATATATATATATATCTTCTAATATTTAATAAAGATGTTTCTAAATGAAACATTTGTTTTACAAGCTATGACCTCGTCCAATTTTTTAAACGAGATAAACAGTAGTCAATATATTCTATAAAAGATTAAAGACAAATACGAGAAAATTATACGTTAGCAATCATTTGAAAATTTTTTAATCCCACGGGATGATATAATGCAAGTCTATGCAGCATATAAATCACATAGATTTTTAGGATCAGTTACAGTTATTTATTATTTTAATCAGATTGATATATAAGGTCGAAGAATTCCTGTTAACTGGCATTTTTATTCGTATTAAAAGTATTAGTTATAAACATACAAGACGTTATATACATACACGTTACATAAAATAAAAGCCTGAAGATATGAAAATTTTCGAAAACTCCACATTTAAATCCGCAAATATATAAAGCAATGGACTAATTCTACCATATGTTGTTCATATATATATATATACAGATAAACTAAAATAAAACACAATAAAAATCAAATATAACTTAAGTAGGAGAAGGCCCAATATGCGATATAATTCATAAACGAATTGCGATTGCAAACCCAACTTGCGATTACAACAACTTGCAGTCCATGAATTGATCTTTTACTTTGAATGATGCCTAAAGGCTCGTGTTCACCAAGGCGACAAGATGCAAGCGAAAAAATTTGACCAATCACTAGCCTCACCGCGGTCGCCTGAAACCGGTTTGCAGTCCTCCGCTCGGAGTTGCCCGACTTTCAACTCGAAGCGGTTTTTCACGAGGCGTAATGCTATTTCTGACGTTTCGCTGTGAAGGGGTCGAAAAAATTTTGTCGCTTGCCTCTTGCATCTTTACGTCTCTTGCCTCGGTGGGAACGAGCCTTAAATGGCTAGCGCTCTGGCCTTTGGTAACAAAGGCTTTAAGTTCGAATTCTGGCGGATACAACTATGCTCAGCATTCTTTTTCAAGTTAAGATGGAAGCATTGTAAATAAAGGCTCGTTCCCACCGAGGCGTTGACCAATCACTAGTCTCACTACCTTCGCTTGAAACCGGTTGAAATCCACCGCTTCGAGTTGACCAACTTTCAACTCTCAAATGCTTGCTGCGTCATGTGACTTGGATTGAACCAATAGTAGATCTGCCATCTAGTAGAAGTAACCGGAACTTCACTAGGAGTAAAGCGATTTCTGACGTTGAAATTTTCTTCCATGCCGCGTGACGCGTCGGGCCGCCTCACGCCTCGGTGGGAACGAGCCTTAAACCCCCATACTATGCATTGGTCAGTTGTGATTACGACATCATGATAGCCGCATAGCCCTGTGAAACCCCGTGTATGCAACTGTTTGCGAATCGCTGCAATCCATCCCCTCGTCGAAATGTTCTTGCCTCCAACGTATCATACATCTTTGAACGGGATTTATGTCACGTCCAATATGCATGGCTTTTGTATTTATAGACAAATCGAAATAGTCCAACCCCAGGATATACTTTCGTTTTTCAACTGTTAATTGTTTCAACTTGCTTTCGTCTCTGAAGCTTTTAGGCTTGATGGTCAAGTGGATACAGCTCCGGCCTTCGGTACTGCAGGCTTTAAGCTCGAATTGTGGTTGTGGCATGGATGTTTGCGAGTCCACTTAAAACGTAAGTTCCGGTCTGTTTAGTCCTAGTGCGCACAAAATGACCGTAAAGTGACAAACCAAACTTTTAATTCGAAGATTATGTATTGGCAGTGGCTATACAAGAAAGAAAAAAAATTAAAACAAGTAATATAAAAAAAAAAAAAAAAAAAAAATTTAAAAGTCAATTCCTACTTTTTTTTCACTATATTGCAGAAAGTCCTTTATAAATAATTTTTAATCATTTTTTTAAGTTTATCTGGCGCCATCTATTGGTAGATATATGCAACTTAAATATAAAAAAAACTAAAAATTAATTAATTAAATTTAATTACTGAATTAATATTTGAAAAAACTGTAGTCACATCCAGTGTCATCCACTACAAGTTCAAAAAAAAAAAAAAAAAAATGTATTTGACCTTGAGTGGATGAATAAAAAGTGTTTTATGAACGACTGAAAATTTTAACAAGATATATATAGGGTGAGTGTGAACTAATAGTAGGAATTGAAAAATTGGAATCTATTACAGTAATAACCAAATTAAATAGAGTTTCATATGAAACAATTTGATTCGTTTCGTAATGCAATCATAAATGCAACAAAAATAAATTTAAACTAAATTAATATAATAGAAAAGAAGCCTTGACAAATATACATTTTATCTTTTGATATTAATCGGAAGAAATATATAAACATATCATTATACATATATATAGGGAGAGTGTGAGCTAATAGAAAGAATTGAAAAAAAAGAATTAAATTTGATTCTCAAGTGCAGTTCACTCCAAGGACGAAGATTTTCAGAGTTCTCGAGTCTGCGAAGAATCTAATCCATCAGTCTGCGACAGACCTTAATTTTCACACGGCGTGATACACGAAACCACAAAGGGCTCATCCTAAACAGGCGGAATCTCCGGCTAGTTCAATCACATTCAGAAGAAAAGAAAAACTACACTTCTTGTCGACTCGTCGCAGAACACTCTCCCTCCTTCCCCAAAAACCTCCCTTTAAGAAAATCCGTCAAGGGATGAGGGAGTTCTTCCCTCACTTCTCATTGGAGTCAACACTTCCCCAGCCCCTGGTCTATCACCAATCACGATGCAACAGCTCATGCTCATCCAAAATAAATCCATGCTAAGCTTGGATGTAGAAACATTCAAGTTTTTTGGAGGACAACGCGAACTAAATTAAAAGAATCATACAAAGAGTCATAAATAATAGCAAAAAAGGGGCCTAATGACAGAGTAACTAGCGCTCGGTGCCACAGGTTTCGGGTTCGAATGTTTGTAGCGGTTCGGAATCCACTTTAAGACGTAAGTCCCGGTCTAATATGACTGTAGAGAGTTGGGTGTAGAGCTGACAATCTACCGAGTAAAAAGGTCAGCCTCACATAGCCAAGTCAGACTTTCTACCTGAGTGCTCCATCACAACAGAAGCTGCCCCCCTTCCATAACACCACATGAGTTCTTGGACTGGGTCTAGATGTTGCTGTCTGCCAAGTGGGATGAGGAACAACAAATAATAAAAACAATTAGATAAGAAATTTCACAGTATATTCGAGTACTAATTCTATAGTATTTACTACTGTGTCCAAAAAGTAAGACCAATTTTCAATTTAAAATTCCCGGGGCTTACAGAATTTCAATTTTTTTTCTTTCTTTTTTATGTTGCTGGCCCTGTCCTTGACATCTGTGTGAAATTTAACGTCAAAATATTCATTAGTGTTAGAGTTACGCTTGGCTTTGTGAACAAAAAGTTTTTTGTAAAACTGATTCCAGCGATTTTTGAAATATCTCAATTCATTGAGCAACGAACTTGCATTCAATTTTATTTGCGGAAACGTATAGAATGTTGCAGAAGTCATTCGGTGAGCATTCCTATATCGGAAAGAAATGATTTATGGATATCTTACAAATATTAAAGAATACATTATTGGAGATTTAACTCTTATTTAAAAATTATGTTTTCGTTAAACATTAAAAGATGTCTGCGAGAATTGCGAGCTAAAAAAAAAATGTAATAGACTGCTATTTTGAAAAGAAAATGCAAACAATTTCCTCCAAAGAATAAACACGCATTAAAAAGTTCAATTGGAATTGTATTTGTTGCAAATGAATCAAGAAAAATATCTTTACCAAGTTTGTACTGACTTATTACTGAAAAGATACATTATCATAACGGTCAATTATAAAAATCGTACAATTTTGATACTTGCCTGATGCATATAATCATACTCTCCGTTAAAATAATTCTCCTTAGAAACAGTTTTAAAACATATGTTCATTTCTTCATCCAAAAAGTTATTTCTGTCGTACCTAGCAATATTTCTAGGCCTTGATCTAGTTTCAAAGTTTCTCTAAATCTAATATTCGAATTGGCAACAGTTAATTGTTTTTTAAAAAATCGGCAATGGGATTTGGAGTCAAAAAATCTTTTCGCCGAAGTGCGCCAAGTAACGGGTTGCAATTGTAAATATAGTGAATAGCAGACAGTACAAGAAACCACATCTAGCGATCCAGTTGGCACCACAAAAATATCGCCAAATCCCAAATAGCCCCTATTCTGTGATTTGGCCAATCGTTCATCTTGTAGAGCACAGGCATGATGATTTACATTACAAATAATTATTTGATTATATAATTTAAAATTTCATACCACTAATTTAAATAATTATTTGAAATCCTGACACAAATATATTTAAAAGTAAAATATATTTGCAAAGTGCAAAAAATAAACACCACATGACGTCAAAATGCAAATATCGTTTTTAGTTATAAATTAGGCGTCAAAAATTCTATTCGCTAAAGTACGCCAAGAAAAGAGTTGCGATTGTAAGTGAAATTATTTGCTAACAGTACAAGAAATCAGGGTTTGGCAACTTATCGCTAGGTAAAAGTCGCCAAACCCTAAAAAGTGCGATTTGGCCAAAATAAGAAGTAACCTGACGTACAATCATTTGTACCTAAGTTATTATCTGAAAAATAAAAATATGCTATTCATGCAACATTTGCATGCTTTAAGATACCACTATTTTCTAGGAATTTATGTAACACATAATTTAAGGAAAATAATAAAATATTTCCTGATAGCTGAAAAAAAAAATTGTTGTCTTTCATCATCTGCCAACAACTGGGTAACTTTCAAAGTAGCACTTTTAATCAGTGCATCGTTATGCTCTTTCCAATTATAATTATTTGTGTATTTCCCATCTAATACAGAAGAGCATTTTTTTTTTATAACGATGGTTTAAATTAAAATTTGTTATTGATTAATTTCCACATATTTAACAACAAAGATAAAGTTTAGGCGATTCTGACTCCAAAATTATAATTGGTTTCTCAAAGGCTGGAATTATCCCATCACTGTTAAATGGAAACGTCCATCTACTGCACCAATGTTTGTTGCTATAACTGAATACTGAAGCCGCAATTTCTCATGCTAGCAGTATTTTATTTTTACTGTCAGTAATAATAATTAATGCATAGGATGTGGCCATCATTTTTAAGAATGCAGAAATCTTGGAGGAAGGGGAAATGAAAATTTTGAAGGAAAGCATACAATGATATTGATTGCACATACAACTTCACAAAATGTTCTAAATCTGCACAGTGTATTGCCAAACTACAATTTAGTGACTATGCATTTTGTTTCCATTTAGTCAGAGGCATTGTTTAATTATAGAAATACCATTCTATACAAGAGATCAGTAAATTTAGAAAACATTCATGCAAATCTTTTAAATCTCAGTAAAACAAGATCTTTTTAATTGAATTGTAGTTAATTAAGTAATTCAAGTATGTAATTAAATACAAACTGCACACAACAAAAAATAATTATAATTTAGAAATAAGCCTGAAACTTAGATTTTGTAACATTAGTTAAATAAACATCAAATAACATGCAGAGTAATGCATTAATTATATTTGCATTAAAATTGGAAAAGCTCCTTCAGCTATAAAATTAAATTTTAGACATGATTTTTCGATGAACTTTGAAATTACAACTTACATGAAAAGTAATTATAACATGTACTAATCAAATCAAAATTTGTCAATACCAATCATTAAAAATTCTTAAATCATATTTTAATTAATGTCCCAAATAATATGATCTTTGTTATGTTGAAAAGTAAATAAAGAATTAATATTTTTCAAAAATAATATCTAAATCAGAGGTAGCCAACCAGCGACCAGCCTTGAACAATTGTCCGGCCCGTGAGATTTAATACACTTTTACAAAATATATTTATTCTATAATGGCCAAAGTAGTGAAAACCAATGTATTAAAAAAATATGTTATTTGTGCATCTATATATTCAAAAATTAACTGTTGAAATCATGAGAAAAAATTAACTTTGATTTTAAAATATTCTTCCAGAAAACAAATATTGCATTAGTAAAATAAATATTTTTTAATGATTTCATTTTTGCTTATATATTTTTTTTTATTTCCTTTTTAGTGTTATATATTTTTTGACAAAGTGCATTTAGTATCATTATTATTATATTATCTATGTTTGTATGTATGAATAATAGTAAACACAATAACTCATTATGTTTCTATTTTTCACTCCAAAAAATGTCTATAGTGGGTCTAAATCTAATATAGATATATATAATTTCATATGTGGCCCACGAAGTTAGGATGCATTTCCAAAGTGGCTTGCAAGATCATTCGGGTTGGGCGGGGTGCCTAATGGTCTAAATAATACAAGCAAAGAAAAAAAAAATGTCACATAAAAATGTAAGATTTAAAATAAATTTCTATAATTGAACAATTCATTAAGCTATATAAATAGATAATAAAAGCATCTATTAACCAGCTTTCAAAATTGATGTTTGTATCATTATTTATGTTTTTTTTAAAACTAAATATATATACATATGTTTTTTTAAAATTAATATGTTTTAAGCTAAATATATAACTAAATTCACCTTCATACAAATCAAATTAACCCTTCTCAAAATTAGGGTTTTATTTACATGTTAATATGTATATATATTTATAAAGACATAACTTATGTATATTTATAAAGATATAAATGCATATGGATATCTAATATGTATGTGTTTATGAGAATGATGTATTGGTGTGTCCTTATGTACATGTATGCTTAAATATATATATATATATAAATATGCTAATCTACTTTTTTTTTCAGCAAGCATGTATATACATATATAGGAAAATAAAAATGTATGAATATACATTGATATGTGTGAATGCATATATACATGTGCATATATTTATTTGTGAGTATGCATGCATGTAGGTTTCGGCTTGTTTATGTAGATTGTTCTGCATGTGTATTCATGTATGTGTGTACATTTTTAAGCATGTGTGCATATGCAAAAATGTATGTATGTTTGTGTTCATGTGGACACAAAAGTATATATATCCACATTTACATGCATACACACATAGAACCATGTACAAACACAAGCATAAACCTGAATGTATTTTTACAAATAAACACATATACATGCATTTACACATGCAAAATATGTACTCAGACATTCACATTAGGGTATATATATACATTATTAAGATTCAAATACTTATATACTGGCATAGAATCGTATACACACACATATAGACACTCATTTGCATATAGCCACACATAAGCTCATACAAATACATTTGCATACATAAGTAAATATGCACTTGTTGCTGAGGATGTATACATCCTACTTACTGAAAAAAAAATGCAATTTAACATATGTATATTTAAGTATACTTCTATACCAGTACATCACTACTCATACTAGTAAAACACTACTTATAGAGAAATAGATATTTAGAAGAACACCTATATGTACAAGTACTAACATAGAAATAAAATTTGGGAGAGGTAGATCGGGTTCGAGTCCCGGCGGTGCCATGTTGTTTGTAGAGGTTCGGAATCCACTTTAAACATTAGGTCCCGGTTTAATATGATCGTAGAGCTTTGTGGGGGTCTCTGTATTGCCAGCTGCATTAGAACAAAATCCTTAATTTTGAGAAGGGTTAATTTGGTTTGCAAAAAGGTTAATCTGCTTCTGAAAAATGTAAATTTGATTTACAAAAAGCTTAACTTTGTTTGAAAAGAAATGAATTTGGATTGCCGTAAAAGACATCAGTAAGCCGGAAAATCCCCGCACGTGATCAGCTGATCGAGTTACGTGAAAAACATGCACATAATTTTATGTTAAAACACAGAAAGTTTACTTGAGAGTGATATTATTTAAAAACATTTAAACATACCTCTATCAAACTTCTTTCCCTCTGGATCAATATCTTTTACATCAAAAATATCTTCAAACAAGACACCCGCCATGACTACAATTCAATTTTGGGAATGACTTTTTTGTTATGATGCCAACTTTTGAAACTAAACTTTTCCTAGAAAATAAAGTTCTAACTTATATATATATATAATATTGTTTTAAGAAAAGAATTTAATAAATAGTAATGATATTTAACTTCACGTTTAGTCAGAAAATTAAATAAGCTATCACAATTTTTAAATTATTCAATATTCCTTAAAATATTGTGAATTTTCCAGAATATTTAAATTGGTATTTCCTTTTTTTCTGTTATTTTCTTTTTATAATAAAAACCCATAACTGAAGTGAAATACAGAGTGTAATTATTTATTTATTGTCAGTTTGCTGAAACAGAAACTAAACTTTGTCTTTTGAATTAATACTTTTGATCTATGTAAATTTGCTTGAAATTCTATTAAATAAATTGAAATGTCTGGTTGCTTAGATAACATTCATTTCAACAGACCTGAATGGCTTGAACTTGGAGAAAAGAGAAACTCAGTTGCTTCGATTATTGCTGGATGTTTAGTAAGATTTCGTGAATCAATTCATTAATCGAATATTTATGTCTCTATATTTGTTTTTTAATATTAATTAATTTGTTTATTTATGTTGAGGGAGGAAATTTTGTATATAATAATTTTTCTGATGTTGTTATATAATAAATTTTTCTGTACAGAATTGACTTAATTCATGAGAATGTTCCATCAAAGATAATCTCGAATCCAATCTTAATAAATTTTTAAAGTTCATTGTAGCATTTAAATAAAAACTTAATTCAAATTTTTACCTTATATAATGATACAAGGAAATCTTTCTTTACATGGAAAGGTAGAATTCAGTATTTCCTACTTTTTAAAGCTGTCTTGTATCCTCTTTTAAATACTTATATATGTAATAATAAAACTACTAAAGTGAATTTTTATCATGAATATAATTAGAGACAATTAATCGCTGCTTTTTTGTTCGTATTCATGTCACATCTAGTAATATATTTTTCAAAGTTAGTGTTTATATATATCTGTCTATGCTTGCCGCAATTTACATCCAAATTTCACCAAAAATGCTTTTTATACAAAGCCTATATCAGCTGAAAAGAAATTTTGAAGTCAGTATTAGGAGTCTCAATTAGGATTTAGGTCAATTTGATGGGTTTTTTTAAGCCAAAAGTTGTACAGATATTTTTTATATACAGACATTTTTTTTATGTTGTTTGTAGACAGGTTGATGAAAAATAAAAATAAAAACATACTAACCATTAAATTGCAGCCACCTAAAAAATTTTTAATAAATAAAAAAATACATTGTTATTTAACCAATAAAAATGTCCTAGTTTTATCCTCAACATCTGTATCTTGAAAATGTCATCTGTGTTGCAATATGAAGTATATTGCCAATTCCTTTAGGTTGCTTAGTTCAATTAAAGGAATTGTCTGCTAAATGTTCAAAATTTGATAGCCCTAGGGGTTTAGTTTAAGGCAGGTGCAGCCTTTCTTGACATGAGGTTAGGAGAAAGCATTCTTTGAATTTCATTCTGGTTTTTCTTCTTCTGCTCAAGGCTTTGTAATGGGAGAAGACTTAGTATCAAAGTTTTGAGACAGCATGTTAACTGCTCTCCCTTAAACACATTGTGGTAGTGTTTTTTCTTTCATAAACACTTAGACTATACATATATTGTACAATATCTGTACTTGTAGTAATAATAATTGAAAACTTTTTTTTACTTCAAAATTGGTTTAATCTATCCATCTCTTTTTCTATGCCATTATTTTTTGAGTGACAATGCTCTTATAAATTTTGAAAAATTATTATAGGATTTATCCAGATTTTCTCTATTGTGACAAATAATTTTAAAAAGCAAAGTAAATAACAATTTACAAATATAAGAAACAGAGTACAATTTAATTCTGAAATTAATTTTGCCATAAAAAATTTAATTCCACCCATTATAATTCTTTTCATGGATGGAATTAAATTTGCACATGTATGGTATGTTACTCAAAATTATTGTTAGTTGGAAAAAAAATTATTAGAGGGTCTTAAACAATTTAAAAGAAATACTGTGCATTTGACTTAATATTAATGAAATTTTGTAGATGTTCACAACTTACCTTTCTATGCCATACGTAATGTATTTTATTCTCAAATAATGATGAATCATAGTTATTTTCTTTTATACGAAATTTTTTAATGCAATTGAAATCATGTTATGAATTAATATTTATTTGAAAATTTGTTTCAAGAACTTATCGTATTAACTCTTAAAATTTGATATATTCATTTTTTTTATTTATTGATCTATTTCTAACCAAAAATTAGGTGACATTTCTTACGTACATTTCAGTATTCAAGATGTTACAGGAAATTGCGATAAAGTATTTTCCTTTCATTTACTGTGTTCTTGAAATAATTTCATAAAAAAAAAAAAATTCTGATCTTAAATGCAAGTTAGAATTTTTTTTTTTTTTTCACTGAAAAGTTTACAGATAGACAAGAATAAATTTATTTATAATATGCTAGATTACTTTGAAATCTTTAAGTAGTGTTTATTTAATTTTTGTTTTTATAAAATACTCTTTTAAAATATTGTTCTTTATAAAATATTCTTATTATCTTATCATAAATATGTTTTTTATTAACAATGCTATTTAATTTTTAATAAAGCATTAATCACACAGTATTACAGTTAAAAAATCAGAAGAGAAAATATATTACCCAGTTTAAATATGAAAACAAAAATTATATTTAAAAGTTTATATAAGAATTACACTTAAATGATGTGTGTGTGTTTAGTTTTTTACAGGATGGTGGGTTATCATATATATAGCTGCAAAGTATCCTGATACAAACGACTTCTACCATGCTTATCATGTGTGTGGTGTCATTGGAACTATTGCTTTTTTCATGTGCGTATTTGCAGTGAACAATATCATTTTAGTAGAATTCATAAATCTTTATGTAATTTTATTATATTATATTATATATTTTATATAAAATTGATTTTTATTTATAATTTATTATAATTCTTTTTGTATTATAGTGGGTGAAAATTTGAAACTTAGTTTTAAAAAAAAAATACAGAATTTGCTAAGCTCATTATTTTGGAAAAAAAATTGATTATCAGAGAAATTAGGTCATATAGGAAATAACATGTAGGTGACTATTCTATGTATGGAAAATTCTTAATTAATAGACAATAGCCAAGAGTTTTGAATATGCTTTTTGATTAATTGTTTGCATATAGTTAGAAAAAATTGCATAAATATTATATGCATTTTGACTAATTCCCTTATGCAATTTTAAGATCTCAAGTAAAATTATCTAAGAGACATTAAGTGCATTTAATATATGTAATGTACATTAATAAAGAGATGTGTATATTTTTTAATGCTTTATACTGATTTTTAATAAAATAATAATAAAAGATTATTAGGATTTTAAAAGTATTAAAATATTAGGGGGTATATTTAAAATTCACTTTGTGTTAAAATAACAGCAGGATCATATAAGAAATTTTACTTTTTTATTAAAGTTTTAACTTTTATTTATTAGTATAAGTTTTGATTTTTAAAAGGTCAAATGGAATAATCAAAATGAAAGGGGGATTTTTCTATTATTAATTAAAGATTTGATATTAAAGATCCATCTCACAGCAAGAATGTGATTACTATCTTTAATAAATTAGTTATGATTGAGTTCAGGAAATTTATCAAAAAAAAATCATCTTTCATGTTTAACTTCTAACAGAAAAGAAGAAGAATTACAGTTTTTTCTCCTTATTCCCATTCTTGAAATTTATTAAGTATTCCATGTTCTTCACATTTTTGATTATGATGTATATTTAAAATTTTAATTTTAATGTATTAAATAAATCCAAATTTTTAGTTTATTTCTCTAACTAATGTCAAGATATTTCTATTTTACTTTCCTAAATCATCTTTTATCATGTAAATGGTCACTTGTGCCATTCATTTATGTTTATACATATGTTTAATTTTTCTTTTAGGTCATGTTGTTTTATGTCTTATACATATGTTTTATTTTTCTTTTAGGATCAATGCAGTATCTAATGGGCAAGTGAGAGGTGATGCTTATACTACTGGGTGTTTAGGTCAGAGAGGTAAATGTTGCATTAAACTTCAGATGATAGCAGCCATTTCAAATGATAATTATTATTAGTGAATGTTGCTAAAGTTGTAAATTTTTATTTTAAAATTTAGATTCATATAAAAATTTTATTGAAGAAAATTAATTTAATTCATACAATTTTTATTTCTTTTCATACTGCTTATTTACTTTGTCATGATTTAGTTACATAATTTTAATGCCATTGTTAAAAGGATTTTTAAAAATAGAAAAATACACTTATAAAGATAAAATAAAAGATTATCTTTTAGGTAATTTATATTTATGAAATTTTAGCAATTTATGGAAATAAAAGTATGGCAATTTGTAGTCCACATTACAATAAATGACATACTTGTATTTATTACATGGAAAATTTACATTGAACATTTACGTTGTTATTTACATTGAAAATTTTAAAAGCATGGAATCTAAGTGACATTAGGCAATCTTAATAATCAACAATAGTTTCTATGAAATTTGATTTTTGATTATGGATAATGAATAAATAAGGGTTAAATTGCTGCTATTTTTAATTTTATACTAATTATTGACTAAAATATGTGCACTTTAGAAATCTTACTTCAAAAGATAATTTCAAGATATCAGCTGGAAAACCTGCAAAAAGGGGAGGGGGAGGTGTATCAAGAAATGTCTTTCATCTGTACTTTGTTGACTTGTGTTTTATTTCAAATTGTGCATGTTATTCTTTATTTTTAATGCCATTGACTTTAAAAAATTTCAGTTTTTATAAATTTATATGTATGAGAACTATTTTGCTCAGTTAAAAATTTATTTTACTTAATCGAAGATAGGTAGCTTACTTTTTTAAAAAAAAGTTTTATGAAGTAATAAGAGATTGTGTTCAAGTTTTTAAAAATATTCATCGATGCAATTTTTTCTGTTAATTATATGCACACTTGATACAAAAATAGATATATGTGTTTGTATGTTATTTATTGCAGGTGCAAGAGTGTGGCTGTTTTTAGGATTTGTTCTTGGTTTTGGCTCACTTATTGGATCCTGTTGGATATTATTTGGTTTATATGTTATTCCAAGTAAGTTTTTTTTTTTCGCTTTATTACATATTAAATAATGTTATAATTAATAATTAAATAATATGATTTTTGTTATTCTGATGGTTTATTTCTTTCAATTCCTTCTATTAGCTCACACTCTCCCTTTTTATATATCGTGTTCAAATTATCAATCGTTAATAAAATCCTTGTTGTTCATCCACTCAAGTTCAAATAAATTTTTTTTAACTTGTAGTGGAGGACACTTGAGGTTAATACATAATAATAGGTTTTATACACATAATAGGTTTTCAAATATTAATTCAGTAATTAAATTTAACAATTTTTTTTTTTTTTAAATTTAAGTTGCATCTACCAATAGATGACGCCAAATAAACTTAAAAAAAATGAATGAAAATTATTTATAATGGACTTTCTGCAATATAGTAAAAAAAAAGTAGGAATTGACTTTAAATTTTTTTTTTATATTGTTTACATTTTGTTTTATATAAATTTTCTTTAATACTAATTCAAATTGTGCATGCTATATACATTATTTCTTCATTTATCAAACTTTGGCATTGACTGTGTGTAATTTAACCTTTTTTTTTTTTCAATTTTAAAATGAGAAATAAGCTAACATTTAAATAAACTAAAATATTAATAGAAACTTTTTTATGAACGCGAAGAAATACAGAAACAGAGGAGTACCTATGGGGTAAATATACCCCCGAAAACCTCCACATAATCATTAATATAAGAAATTGCATCATTTAAAAAGATTTCAGAAGGAAATTTATTCTATTGAAAATTAGAACAAAAGTGCAATTTAGAAATAAAAGGAAAAAAGTTAATTTAAATTTAAATTTACTCAAGTACAATTTAGAGTCCGATTCGCATATCCCCGCTGATGGTCAGTGTGGACTGGAACAGTTTTGCTAAACATGTAAGAGTTTGAAGCAGTTGTGGGCCAATGGTGACACACACTCCACCTCCAGTTGGTGGGCTTATTTTTCTTTGATGGTCATTCTGGCTTTGATTTGAGGAATTGAACGGTCACAGACTGGTTCCCTCTTGGTTCTTGTGTCTTGTTTACTATTTTGTGAAAAAGTCTGGTTTAACAGATACATGAAATATTTAATTTGATAATATATGAAAACAATTTAAAAGGTAATAATTTATGGATTAAATTTCTGATTTAATGAAAGTTGTAAAATAAAATAAAGCATTGATTTCGTAAGAATTACTGATAATATTATTAGTTAAAATACTGTAACCAGTATATAATTTGAAATTAAGCAACAAAATTTGATTATTTTTCTATTTATTCTAATAGAAATAAATAATAATTAACTAGGGTGATAAAAGAAACTAGTAGGAAATAAACTTTTCAAATTTCTTGAATTTATCTATATTAATTAAAATAAAAACACTTATTTTTAAATTCTTAACATAATTTTTTTTTAATTTGTAGTGAAAGTACCACAAGGTCCAGGCGTTGCAGTTTTCCTTCAAAATATATTTATATTCCTTGGGTAAGGCATTTAATATTTGACACTGTTATTGATTATCTAGATTTAGCATATATGGAAGGGGATTCAATTTTTTTACTTATTAAAAAGGACCTGTAAAAAGAACCTTAATTCGTTTTTTAAAATTAATTTAATGGAAAATGTAATTAATCAAAATTTAATCATTTGTAAAAATTTGTTAATTACAAAGATTCTCACTGTTGGTCAGCATTTGAAAATTGCTATAAAAATTCCTCATTTTATCAGAAGATAGTAATTGCACTTAAATTTAGTGGTAAAAAAAAAATCTATGATGATTTTTTTCCATAAGCATTTTGTTTTTATAAATGAAAAAAAACAAATTTCTTGCTTTATAATCAATAATTTAACTGTGTAAACAGGATTTTATATATTTTAAAAACATTTTGCAATATCCATTTTTGTTCAATGTTAGAATTTTAAAGCATTTCTAACATTGAATGTATGGCATAAAATATAATATGATTTTCTAATTAACCACTTGGTTCAAATTTAAAAAATATATATTTTTTTAATAGTTAATATATATCAGGCCTTAAGAATGTTTTATTTAATAATATTTTTAAGAATGTTTTAAATTTTCTATTACTTACATAAACCCAAAATCGGGAATACCTGCATTTCATGTAATGTATAGCAGAAAAATCAAGCTAATTGTATAAATTAAATAGTGATTATCAAAGTGATCCAAATCACTTTCAACAAAAAATTAGGAATTTTTTTTTTTTTTTTAAATTAGTACTATATCATAATATTATTCAAACAAATATTTTTTTCTTTAACTGTTAAATTTTAAGTCATTAGCACATTAATTAGCACAATTCAAATCAATCTAGTATGATAAAAGTTTGTAAATTTTTGAAAAAGGATTAATTATTCATGTTTTTAGTATTTTTAAACAATATAATAATAATTTTATTATTTGAGTAATTTATTTTAAATAATTTTAAAAATAACATTTATTTTACATATTTATGGAATAAGCTGACCTTTCTAATGTGATTTGTACATATACTATTTATATAATGGAAACAAACTATAATATCATTATCAAATGTGTTGATCAGTATATAAGTACATGTTTGTTCTTGAACATTATTTTTTATTTAAAAATGTCAAATCCAAATTTATATTTACATTATTCTCAATGATTTGATCTATAATAATTTGATAAATAATTTGTTTTTAATATATTTATTGGCATATTTAACTTGATTTTAAATTCTGCAACTTTTAGTTTCAAGATTTCATTCGCTATTCTAATTCTGAAATGTATTGTTTTTTCATGTCATAATTTAACTCATAGCTACTTTGGTTCTATTTATAAAAATATCTTATCAAAGCAGTCATTAATTCAGTATAATCTTATAATTCCAACTATTTATTATTTACTATTATTTGATTACTTAACATATTTAAGAATAAGTTTTACCTTTATTGAAATATTTATGTAACATGCATTCTTCTTTCTCATTTGAAATATACTGGTTGTTTTGAAAGGATTCCCTAATTTTGACTGTGAAACAGTGAGAAAGATTAAGCAAGATGCAATTTTAAATAAACTGATTTTCAAAATTAATTACAAGGTTGACTAACAGAGATATTGCAGTCACAGTGCAATATCCTTTAAACAATTGGTGAAATTGTATGTGTTTTTCAAACAGTATCAAATCACATGGATTCTTACTGGAAGCAAATGTCCTTCAAGTGACCCCGAAAATAGAAATTACAAGGATTGAGATCCTGTAAGTATGGAAATCAATCCATGCCAATGTCTGTCACCTGGGAATGATTCTGTCACTGAAGTATTCCTCAAGAAAATCAAGCACTGCATGATCTTATATAAATCACGCTATATCTGGTGCATCCTCCAAAAGCTTGAAATGTGACAAATTGTTGTACAATCTCAATATAGCAGAATGTTATAGTTTTCCTCATAGAAGGGTCCATATGTTTCCCTTTACTGGATAATGCAAACCAAATGATAAAGTTTTTTTAGAATGTAGTGGTTTTACAAGAGATACACAAATTTTCAGTACCTTAATTTATCAGTTTTGATTACTGAAAAACCCTATAAATCAAAATAGACCTTATTGGTAAACCTTATGCAGACAATATCAAATTTAATTCTACTAATCATCTGGAGTATCTCATTTGTGAAGTCTTCTATATGTGCTATGATTATGTGATAAGGTTGAACAGCTGCAGGGCCTTTTGCATAATTCTGTATGTAGTGGAATCTGACAATGTGGTCTCAACAGCTACTCCAATTGATTTCTGTGGAATATGCTTATCAGTTTCTTCAACTACTTGCACATTTTGAGATGTCATTACTGACTGTGTACATCTCATATTTCCGATTAAATCATTGATAACACTGCCTGTCCATTCAAACTTCTTGAACAAATTTCAAATTGTTTTCTGATTAGAGCATTTTTTAATATTAAATTTTTGTTGAAATTTTCATCTTTTTGGTTGTTGGACTGTTATCTAATTGATAATATTCCAGTACAATGAAAACATATTGTTCCAATTAATATGTGACTTTATGAAATTCCTATACTAGCTTCATCTATACAACTACCTGTCCTGGCAGTAAAATGATTGTTGACTGAGAATTTTGTATTTCTGAGCACTATGCTTTTCTTCCTCTATTACCCATGTTGTAATTAATTTTGGAAATACGTTAATTTACAATTCCAGATCTATCTATGCAGCATACCACTTATTTGATCTTTACTTCTATTGCTGTTTTGCATTTATGTTATTTCAAAGTCCTTTCTGAAGCACTCTTAAGCTATATTTTACACCAAACCATTGGGTGGAAGGCTTGATGCTCATGAATGGTTGACTCTTTATGCTTTTGTGTGATTGGAGCTCAAGTAGAAGACTTTTTTTAAAGTTTTATTAAAAGTAAAAATAAGAATTAAGAATTAATTCTTACATACTGATCAATATGAACAAAGGGTACTCAAAATAAAATTTACCTATGTAAGGCCAAATTTAGAACTTTTCACATATCCTTTAAATGTATATTTCTAAAATTTAATTCATTTATAAATAATTTTATGATATATTGGTTAAATTTCATTTCTTCAAAAAAAAAAAAAAAAAAAAAAAAAATGCAATTTATTTGATATTGGGCCTTAATGTTATGAGTATTAATTCAATTTGATGAAACACTTAATATTTATTCAAAGATAAAAAATATATCAAACTGGAATTTTATAGATTAACTTCAATTTTTATTAATAACTCGTTTTATTCACATCATAGGGCCCTTGTTTTCAAATTTGGACGTACTGAAGATCTCTGGGGCTGATGAATTAGATTTCTGTATAAGAAAATATGTATTCCACTGAGACTCTTGTCTAATGGTTTTCATTTTGTATGTTAGCTTATTGTATTTAAAATATTTTGATCTGTAATGTATATTTCATTTTATTTGTTACATAATCATTAAAAAAAAAATTTCATCTTATTTTTAAGTATGCTTTAATTAATCATAAGCAACACATTTAGGAAAGGTGGTTGTATAGTTATTTTACATTAAAAATGTTTACAAATGCATTTGTATATTTTTTTAATTTATTGCTAAAGAAGAATCTTATTTACGATAAAATGCTTTATTTCAATTTATTATTAAAAATGGCTGGCATGAGTTAATATTAAAAAAAGTAAATATCCTCATGTAACAGAGAAAAATTTTAATTACTGATTCTTATCAATATATATATATATATTACTTTTTAAATTATAGAATTCTTTTTTTTTTTTAATTTGCTGATAGTACAGTTAAAGAATTTTATTTTTGGTTTCATAATTTAAAATTGTCAATAGATTCAAATAGTGTTTAATGTAATATTTAAAAAAAAAATTTCTACATTGAACTTTAGAGCATTGCATTATAAAAATCAAGTATTACAAATCATAAAATTAAGGGTTTTATTCTGAAATCCTTCTCATTAACTTAGTTCAAGTGCTTATATGAAAGCATTAATGTGGAATTCAATATTTGTTCATGAAATAGATACTTCATCAAATACTTAAAAAAGATGTCTGCATCAAATGTTATTAACGGACAGATTTTAATTGTAACATTTGTAATAAACAATTTTTATATTATGTATTAATAAAAGTAGCTTATGCTTATCTGTAAATCTTTATTCTTGTATTTTCATTAACCATAACACAGCTCAATTAAAAAATTTTGATATTTGGGAAATAACTAAATTTTGCATTAGATACATTGGTATGAAATTTAAATCGGATGCAGAACTAATAAGCATAAAATAACAGATGATTCACTTTCAGATTTGTATTTAATTTGTCATACACCCAAATTTTTAACTTTAAAATTTAATTTAATAAAAGATGGATTTTTTATATGAATATGTTTGTTTCATCCAGATGCAGATTAAATTAAATTTCTATAATTAATAGTTCAATTTGGGATTATGTTGGTTTGTTTGGAGATCAATTCGATCCTCAAACCCAAATGAAAAATGCTACTGTTGATTGTATTTAGCCATCAGCTATATGGATTATGCAAATTATGAAGGCTATAATTAGCAGTTTGTGTGAATCAAAGGAACAGAGAATGATTGAAATTACATTATAAGTGCATGATAAATGTATCTTTCTGTAAAATTTATAATTTGAATTCAATTTTACTTGAGTTCTACTATCCACTTAAAAAAAAAATAATGAATGTTGGAAACATTTATTTGTTAATTTTATACATTTGCAAGATTTGTTTAATATGAAAATAATTTATAGTTGAAACAAAAAATCAAATTATATTTTACCTCATCAATATTAAAAAATTATTTTGTGGCAATTTAAAAAATCTAATTTCATTAATAAACTATAGTTATGCAAAGTAATTTACATCGCCTATTTTTTCAATATGTTTTTTCCTATCCAATATCACATTTTCTTTTAACAAATTGAACATTTATTTATCCACTGGCAACTTTCTAATACAAACATTAATAGCAAGTCAAAAGTGTACCACTTGATACATTAATAAACTGGCTGAATTTTAAGTTATTATTAAAATGTATAAATAAGATCTCCTCTGTAGAACAAAAATATATAATCTATATAGATTTTAACAATACTAGTTTCAAAAAAGAGTATATTGATTTAATTTAATTATCTATTATATATAATTCCCGTGTCACGATGTTTGTCCGCGATGAACTCCGAAACTAACCATCCGATTTTAACTTTTTTTTTTTTTAAATGTGTGTTTTGTTCCAACTTGAGAAATAGGATAGTTTTTAATCAGATTTTTTTTGTATTTAAATGCAAAATCGATTAAAATCTAGCATTGAGTAAGGCGCCAATCTTGCAACCCTGAATTTTCGCCAATTTATTTAGGGTTGCAATACTGCAATTAGAGGAATTCGTAGCTTCATTTTTCGAACAATATAATGACTATTTTTAGATGGCGCCGTGTCTCGATGCCTGTACTACATAACCGTAAAATTCTCATGTTCTGAATATTGTTGTTTTATGTACTACTTTAAATTTTGTGAAAATTATATTGTATGAAATTTATATTATTTCTATGCGAAATAAATCAAATGTATGTAAGTATTACCTGATTTGATTATCAATATTTTTTTTTTTTTATTTTCTAAATTTGAATTGGAATAAAATATATGGAATGAAAAGTTGTGAATCAAAAAATTGAACTTTTCTATGCTTAAAGTTTGTCAACGTGTGTTGTATTTGATTAAGAATTCTAAAATAAAATGTGATCTACAAGATAATATAATATAGACAATATAATTTTAAAGAAAGATGATGAATTTTAAGGATATTTTGAAAAGTGTGAAAATGAAGTGAACTCTGCAATTATTTGATATAATGATAACATTAAAATTTTATAAAAGGTATTATAATAGTTGCAAGTTGAAAATCAAGGATATTTTATTTTAAAAACTTTTGTTATTTGGAAAACAAAGAATTTGAGTTATAAATTTGAGTGATTTAAATATTGTCGAAGAAAAATTGATAAATGGTACTTTTAAGTTGGAAGTTATTTAAAGAAAACAAAACTAAATAAGTGTTTATATTAATAAAGGAGAATTTAAAGCTCATTAACTTTTCCATTTGTTTTGTGATTTCTTTCATCATAAAATAATAAAAAAAATTTTGTGAAGAAGAAAAAACACTAAGTTATTTAAAGAAAACATAACAACTAAATAAGTGTTTATATTAAAATAAAGGAAAATTTAAAGCTCAATAACATTTTTATGTATGTACATTTGTTTTTATTTACATTTAAAAGTTGGTTTGAATTATTTCTTATTTGAATTTTTATGCATTTTGTATTCATTCAAAACACCATTATACTAATATTTCTGTTCTAAATGCTTTGAAACTTAATGGAAAAGCTTTCTTTAAATGTATGAAAGGAATAGCACATGGAAATTAACCTAAATTGATAAATTATTTTTATTTCAGTTTTTAAGCTAAGAATTTTTGTAAATTTGTAAAAAAAAGTTTGTGTCGACAAACTTTAAGCATACAAAAATGTATAAATAATTAAGATATAAATTTGAAAACAGTATATTACCTACATAAGGATATTCCCAGCATAAAAATACTTGCAAAGGAAAAAACTATTCATGTTTTATTTATTTTTGAATTATCAAGTTTTGCAACAATATCGCATTTTTGGAAATGTTTATCCATATTTTAAAGAATAAATTGTATAAAAAATAGTTGAAGTTGATATTTTTATGTGAAATTCAAAGGTTTTGAATATATTTAATCAAAACACTTGCAAAAAGGCTAAATATTTTAAATCCAGGTCATTTCATATTAAAAAGCCTTTGCAAATAGGAGGAAGTTGTAAAAAAAAATTTTGTCGAGCAAATTTTAACTTTTTCAAAACAAAGCTCAGAAAATAGTTAGAGCTTTAAGGAAAAATAAAACTATATTTTTTAATAAATAAGACTATGAACTTGATGATTCAATGTCATTTTAATATATTTACAACATTTTTAAAAGTAATATCTTGCGATGACAATAAATAAGTCGCAAGGGCAGACAATGGCTATTTGTGGCTTGGATTTGGAGAATTCCTGTTTCTCCCATGAGCAGCTGTATGCTGCATGCTCACGTGTTGGAAAACCCTCGAATTTATTTATTTTGACGAAAGACAGACTAACAAGAAATATATTGTTCATCGCTTAGTTCTTAGTTAAATGAAAGTAATGATTATTAAAAATTAAATTACGTAAAATAATTATAAAACAGTGTTAAAAATCAACATTATCTGCCTCATTCATTAAATTAATAAAAATTAAACATTTTCTATTCGTTGAAGCTTAATTTCATCTTTTCACCATTCTTTACCAATCACTTCCTTAATACAAATTATAGTATCTAATAATTGAACGAAATACAAGAAAGCCACAGCAACGCGTGGCCGGGTCTTCTAGTTTACTGTATAAAAATGTGAACATTTTTCACCGATTTCTTTTTTCCCCATGCTGTTTTTTAATACCAGTAATCTAATAAATTTTCATTAATTTGTCAGTTATTTTTATTCTTATATTATTACATCTTGGAAAATTTTTCCCTCGTGTTCATCAGAATCCATATTTATATTATCAAGGACAAAAAAAGAATTGATATTAAAAACATAGCCCAAATTTTTTTTATCCAACCATGTGCAAATATAAAAAACATGTTAAAACTGTAGAGTACCTTTTTTTCTTAAATGAAAATTTACATTTTCAAAAACATGCCAAGCAGTTTCTTTTTACGCTTATAAATTAGAATCTTGAACCCGCTGCTTAAAATGCAACAAAAATAATTTTGCGTTTATTTATTCATAAAATTTCATTTGTCAAACATCAAAAACTTTCTTATTCTATACTCAGTACTCTGATGTAAATTTTTATTCTTAATTTTACGTATCTACCTAACAGGCATGTTATACTAACTGTATGTGCTTTCTCACATTTTCTCTGCAAATTATGAATACAATCTTGCATCATCAGATTTTATATAAATAGTAAACTATAAGGGATTCATTATCAGGCAAAATTATAATTTAAAGAATATTAGACATATACATTTTTTTTATAGCTAATCTAAATCTCAAATATAACTGAAGTTAAAAATATAAAATAGTCAAAAGAAATGTGTTGAGAGAAGGAATTAAGATCTTGTTATAATGCATGGATTTTAAATTAAATGCTCCTTTAAAATAAATGACAAGCACATATCAATCAGTATTATTAGAAATATACATTTAAAAATAACTAACCTTTGTTCTTATTATACACAGAATTCTTTATAAACATTGAGTATATCGATTCCGTTTATTTATTTTTTTTTAAATATAATTTTTCCTGTACAAATAATTAATATTAAAATACTGGTTTGGATATTAAGTTATGGTTAAAATACACCTTCCTCTTCAAGCAAACCAAAACTCATTTTTAAAAAAGAAATTCTATGGTTACTTCATATGATTATATACCATTTAATCATTGATTTCAAATCCCAGATATTTTAACTTCTATATTTACAATATCTAAAACAATGAACCAGAACTTCATTTACTTAACTAACTTTACGAAAAGCATGAAAATATAACATCACATAAGCCTAAAAATTAACACATGAAATGTGAACTATTCAGCATCGATTTAAACACGTTAAGAAAAAACTCAAGTTATAAAAAATTATCACTTAATTCTCCACTTTTAAATCTAGGTATATAATCCTAAATTGCTACAATTCCTATATTTGAAAACTATATTAAATATTTAATTTTTTAATAACATTCAGAATAATTTTTTTTTTTTTTTTTTTTACGATTTTAACTATATTTTAAAGAAAGAATACAGAGATTAAAACAACTAATTACAAGTCATTTATTAAAAAAAAATTTTTTACATTGATGACATGGCTTAACACGCCAAAATAAAGTTATAAAACATGAAAAAACCAACGTTATGAATATGTCCCTAGACAAATGAATTTAAGAGAAAAGGTAATTTGTAATCCATATGCACAAGTGTCCTAGAACTCCTGGCTGGGTCCACCTTTCTTGCCTGCTTTTGTTCCAGTTGCAGGGCCAGCGCTGGTTTTCTTTGGTAACAAAACAGCTTGGATATTGGGAAGAACACCACCTTGGGCAATGGTTACGCCGGATAAGAGCTTATTCAGTTCTTCGTCGTTTCTAATGGCAAGTTGAAGATGTCGTGGGATGATACGCGTCTTCTTGTTGTCCCTAGCAGCATTTCCTGCCAATTCCAGAACTTCAGCCGCTAAGTATTCCAATACAGCAGCTAAATAGACAGGTGCACCGGCTCCAACACGTTCGGCATAATTGCCTTTTCTTAAGAGCCTATGAATTCTGCCAACTGGAAATTGAAGTCCTGCACGACTAGACCTAGTTTTACTCTTAACTCCCTTAGCTTTACCCTTTCCACGTCCAGACATTTTTACTTTTAATAGCGGGTTCTACTAAATAGAGCTACTTCAACCGATGTCAATCGCCTTAAAATCGAAAGTGAATTGGCGCGAGAATCGAGAGACGTTATATTTATATATTTCTAATAACAGTTACGGTCAAGAGCCAAGATACCGCTGTCACGTGGCTCTTAATATAGGGCATAAATATTTTATTTACCTTTTTTTTAAGCTATATTTTATTTTATTATTATTTAGTAACAAATTTTCTATGTATTCTGTGTATTTCAATTAAAATTTAGAAAAAAGAATGTTTTTTAAAGCACAGAATTCATTTTTCTGATATTACATCACAGTTAGCGTAGATAACTCTATTATGACAACAAATTCACGGTTTGAATTTTGCGCGCCAAACTGACATTTGCAATGGCGCGCAAATTTGTTTTTGTTTTTCTTGTTTAATAATTCTTTTGTTTATTTTGATTTTTTTTATATGTGTAAGCAAAATTGTTATTAATGAAGGTCTAATTCTAGTTTTATTATACTTTATTAAAGAGATGTTTTTTTATCTAAACATTCGAAACGATTTTAAATAAAGAAGATTATTAGTTTATGCATTTATTTTTTCAGCAGATTTATAGAAAGAATTGCAATAATTTTAGTGATGAATGATGGAACTAACTCTTTATCAACAAATTCAAAACCCATTAATGAATATGTAAAACAATACTGCTCGAATTTCTTTCAGAAATAAATGAATGAAAATTTAGGAAAAAGTCTATCAAAGCATTATTCTCTTACATAAAAATGCAATAATTTTTGTCAGTTTATAGAGAGTGTTTTGGATGTATCATTAAGTCATCAAAGAATTCTTACTAGTTTATTTTGAATAATTGTTGATGTTTAAGTTGTATGTCTATTTTTTCACATTCTTATTTAGATGCATTATCTGCTTATTAATAGAGAAACTTTGATTTCAAGTTTTAAATCCCAATCAAGTGACACATGACCAATTGAATCATTTTTCAGTCATTTGTTTAAAAAAATATTTTCATAACTATTAGCTGCCTTTATTCTTTAAATATTCCCCTGAAATTGATTTTTATTCTTAACCAACATTTTTAGATTTAAAAAGTGTTAAATTTTTCAACTATTTTGTCTTCACTTTAATATTGTCAATTTTGACAACCAAATATTAAAAAGTAATTTTATATTAGTTCTATTCAAAATAACTTTTCTGTTTTTTAATATAATCTTGAAATAAATTTTTCTCTGTTGTATAAATACAACACTAGACGTTAAATATTTAATATTTAATAGAACATACAGAGACAAAAGATTAATTTTTCTTATTTTTAAGTAATATATTATAGATATGTAGATAAAAAATGGTCTAAAATTTTTATTGTATTCTTTTTTCTAATCCATGTTTGAATCTATATAAATAATCTATGTCTTGAATGTCAATGAAAATATTTTTCTAATTTAATGTGAAAAGAATTTTTAACACTGATGCATAATAAGATAGTAAGACAGGTGTTTTTCCAAAAAAAAAATTAATATAAAAACTATCTATTATTCAAACATGGGCTTATTCGGACATGAAATAAATAAAAACTGCTTCTACTAAAAAAATATATTTATTTTTTCTACTTTATAAAAAATTAATTAAAATAAAAAAGACACAATATATTTAGTGTTTACTAGCAGTTAGTTGATTTTTGAAGTATTAAGGAAATAAATTATTTAATTTTTATATGACAGTTTTTAATTTTTCATTGCATTAAAATTAAATTATATTTTAAAATATATATTTTATTGTTATTATATATACAGCAAATTTATGTAAAGAAGATTTAAATTTATTTCAAAAGTAAAATGTATTCATTTTCTCTTTTATATTAAGTAGAAATTTCAAATTTTTTTAACTTACGTATGATTTTCAATTATGTATACTCACTGAAAAACAATTTCATTTCAATATCACTTAAAAAGAACATTGTAGCAAATGCATTTTTAAAATGTTTGAGTTTATATACACCTTTTCTTTATTATAGTTCATCATATTCAAAAAAAAGTTTCACTAGAACATTAAAAAAAAAAGTAAATGTAAATTTTTACTCCAAATGTTTTTTGGCAACTGGCGTACCTTTTACAGAGTACTATTGGGGATAGACACCTTAACCATCTCATCTTAATTCATATATATGTTTACAATTTTAATTGGCTGCTTTAGGTTAGCAATAATGATAAAAAAAATAAGTTTCTAAAAATGAATAAAAGTAAGATAAAAATTAAAAGAATTTATAATTCTTTTTAAAAAATTAAATTTGGTATAGTCAGGAATCAGTTGTCGATGCCATTAAACTATTGAATGTGATATAAAATTGTGATTGCTGAATGTGTGGTAATTGTAACATCTGAAAAATAAAGCATTAATAGCCCCCCACCCCAAAAAAAGGCCAATCTCAGAACCAAAGTTCTGGTATTTAATTTTTTCAAATGTATTTTAAAAATGTAAACATTAAAATTTCGCAAAAATACATGAAATTGAAACATAATTTGTAAAGAGCAGAAAGTGATTTGTGAAAAACAGAACATACAAATTATTACAAATATCTGCCATTTTAATTTAAAAAACCCACTCATAAATTTTTTATATTCAATTTTTCACAACATTTAAAATTTGGCAGAAATAACTAGCAATTATTGACATTACTGTAAAATCTAAGATGGAGTTTTAAGAATATTTTTTTATGAAAGTTTTTATTCATTCTGCAAACATATTTTGGGCTATGATCTATTTATATTTTTTTAATTATAAAAAATATTTAACACTTATAATAATTTCATTCAAATATTCCTAGTTCATTACAGATAATGATTTTTAAAAAGATTTTATTTATAAAGATACAGAATACAGTTTCTTAATATTGGAATTTTAGAATATAAAATTTGTAATCCAATAAAAGAATAAAACATTTTACATCAAAATATTTATTAAAAAGCATTTGTATGATGGAATATACATATGCAAAAATTTATTTATTTATAATATCAAAAATAAAATATCAGTTTAATAATATTCAAGTGATTCATTTAAACAATAAAGCACTTCATTAATCAATTAAAATAACTTACAACATATTTATAAATTAGTATTAAGAAAAAAAAAAAAAGGTCATTCAAAACAAAATACATATTTAAATAAAAAAAAATTGAATGGAACATTTATTTCCTAACCATAACATAAAAACTGATTTTTTTTTTTTTTTTTTAAGTTTAAAAATATGTTAGTGTTGGATAGCAGTATAAATTAAAACGGGATTTGTTAAAAATATAATTATTTCAATCAGCAATTTATTATTTATACAATCTTGAAAAAAAATCGACACGATAATTACATGCAATTTTGCTCCTCTTTTTTTTAAAGCATTAAAAAAAATTGTATTTTATTAATCATAATTGTAAAATTTTGAATGCAGAGAAAAAAAAATGAAATATTGATTATAATTAATTTATTATACTATTCTGTATTCAATTAATGGAAAATATTTTAAATTGACAATACATTTAATTTTTTAAAAGATTATTATTCACATATATTTCTTATTCCTCTCACAGAACTAAATATAAATTTTACAGTTACGGGCATGTACAATTCTGTTATCATTTTAACCTTCCATAAACAAATGTTCATTATTTGTGAGCTTTTCTTGATCTACCTTGTGTAAGTTTATAAATATATTTGAATTTTTTAAAAAATAAACATTTCGGATAAAAGCTGCCCCCCCCCCCCCTAAGAAAATTAATAGAAAGAATCAATAGTAATGTGTGTGATAAGGAGATTCATTATAATTATTTCAGTTATTTTAATATCTTTTATGCTCTCAAATATTTTTTTACCTTAGTACTTTATTTTTTTAACTTTGGTATTGTGTTATTGATGCTGAAATATATTTGTATTAAAATTAAATCACCATTGCAGCATGATAATTTAAAGAAAAAAATTCAAGATACTTTATTTTTAAAATATGTTCAATTGAATATAATTAAAAAAAAATTTTTTTTAAATCTATATTAAACCAAATTTCTAAATATATCAATTTTGCTGATGTTATGTGAATTGAGAAAAATGAAATATCATTGATTTTTAAGATTGTTTAAATTAGGCATCAGGAGAAAATAATAGCCAAAAAAAGAAAATATAAACTTATCAGAAAAAAAAAAAGAGAAATAATTATTCTAATAAATAAAATATTAAAAAAAGCTATTTAAAACATAAGAGAGAAAAATAATTTAGACTAAATTTTACAATTTAAAAACTTGGAAAAAAATGTCAAGAAAAGGCAGGATAAATGATGCAGATATTATTTATTTTTCTTGCAAGATAGATACAAATTCCTTATGACAAATAATGTTACATAAACATCAAAATACAAAAATGATAAATGTTTTACAATGCACTGTTTAATTCTTTTTCTCTTCATAAAGTAAGCTTTTATAGTTACAGTGTAACTATTAAAATGTTAAATAATGCATTGTTATTTATTAAATTAAGCATTTAATAACAATTTACTTATGAATTGGCTTTAAAAAAATTTATCGAACTAGTACAAATATTTGTATGCTTAATTTTAATCTAGCAAATATAATAAAAACATAATTTTTTTATTTTGAATAATTACTATAATTATAACAAAAAAAGATTTAACAAAAGTGGTAAAAAATATAACAAATTGAACATTCATTTACAAATCAACAATTAAAATATTTAGTTACGTCATTTACAGGTTAAAAACTAATGACCATAACAACAATTATTCATGAAGTGGGAGTTGTAATTCATACAAATAACCACCAACACCGGAAAAGTTTAAACAACAATATGAAGCATTGCATATAACAACTAATAATGGAATGTTGACACAATTTTCTTGTTTGAATTTCTATAAATAATAGAGATCATTATTTATTTTAACTGATGATTTAATTTAAAATTATAAGAACCAAGACTGAAAAACAAACACTTTGTTTCATTTTTTTTTCAGAAATTCTATTTGGTAAAAAGTGATAAAAACAAACAATTATAGTTATTTTTTATTTAACATTTAATTAGAATAAAATAATTTCAAATAATAAATAAAAAAAATTACAAGTATTTTTGATGTGGGAAATGAAAATTTTTATCAGATAAACCAAAATTTCACCATCAAATCAACATAAATTGAAAAATTAATGGCCAACTGATTATTAAAAAAAAGCAACATAAAACCTCTATGATTGTAGCTTTTATTTAAAAGTCAGAGAGTTCACCTACAATTTTTTAATTATGCAAGGTAAAAATATCTAATTAACAACCATTAAATTTATTTAAAATTTGTACCTCAATCCCAAAAGTTTTCATATGTATTTAAAAATCATCACCGAAAATATTTACTTTATGCGATATCTTCTTGCAGCCAGATGTAGAAAATAGTTCAATTTCTGGTGGGTCATAAATCAATTGATCCACAATATTGTTTACTGTATTTGAGTCAGTTTTGAGACCTCTACTACGAAGTTCTTCAAAGGCACATTTTTTTATATGCTTCTTTTCCAAAGGCAGAAAAGGGACATACACATCTATTAAATCTTTTTTTATTAATTCACTGCGAAAAAGTCCACCTGTAAAAATAAAGCAAACTTTACAACCTGTTACATATTAATATTAAGTCACTGCTTAATAAATTGCTGAATAACTTTCAAGGAAAGGAGGGTGCAATGATCCCACATATAAAATTAAAGTTCTTTGTGTAAAATAATAAATTAACTGAAAAAATATAAAATAAATTTAAATCATAAATAATTTCAAAATGACTTACAATTGTTTTTCAATACCTAAACTTAAAAACATCAAATACTACTTCTTACAAATCTACATATTTCTATGGAAAAAGTCTTTTTATTGATTTGAGCTTTGTCAAGTCACAAACTTAAATGATTTATCTCTTTCTTATCTAGAAAATTATATTATCATATTCATCATCATCAGTGGAGCAAACAGCCCCATGGTGGGCCAAGGCCATCTGCCATCATATACACTCATGTCAATAAATTAAGGATAATTAAGTTCAGGCAAAGAAAGAGACAGAAGCAAAACAAATTTGACTTATTTGTAAAGTCTATTTATTAAACAAAAGGTAAAGAGCAAAAAAGATGCTATATGTTTGACATAATTAATAAAAATTGCGATTTTTACTCCCTGGAGCAAATTTCAAAAAAGAACCTATTTACAAAAAACAGTATAACATGGTTAGTATGATGGTTAATACGGAGGATGTCTCCAAACGATGCAATACAGGCCTTACAACGCCTAGGCATGCTGAGTATCAAATTATCAATCTGATCTTGGGGAATATTACACCACTCATCAAGCAATGCCCTCCGAAGTTCCGGTTGACAGGTGGGAGAGGGCTGCAATTCGTCGGCCAAGCATATCCCGCACATGCTCTATTGGATTCAAGTCCGGTGAGTATGCTGGCCAATCCATACGGGTGATATCCTCCAATTGAAGGCATTCGTCTACAATGTTTGCACGGTGAGGACGGGCGTTGTCATCCATAATCAGAAATTCAGCACCCATGGCGCCCCGAAACAAACGTACATGTTGTTCCAGAATGACATCCCGATAGATCTGGCCTGTCATCGTTACACTCTGAACATGCAGGTCAGTTCTGGAACCAAGAATAATTCCTTCCCAAACGAGCCATCCTGCACCACCGTAACGGTGTCGTTCAATGGTGTTCTCTTGGTGGTAACGGGTACCTGGCGCTCTCCATATGAAAGTCCGGCGAGAATCAGACTGCAAACTAAACCTGGACTCGTCGGAAAACATCACACCAGACCACTGTTGCGGCGTCCACAATGCATGCTCTCTACAGGTTAATCGCAGGCGACAGTGAGTTGCGGTAAGTGGAACACATCTGACAGGCCTACGAGCATATAGACCAATGTGCCCTAAGCGTCTGTACACGGTCTGCCTTGAAACTGTCGTACCGGTAGCTGAAGAGAGCTGACGAGACAGGTCTGATGCTGTGCTCCGTCTGTTTCTTTTGGCAGTAACTGCTAAATACCGGTCCCCATTCGGCGTTGTAACTCGGGGGCGACCTGTGCTGTAACATCTACTCACATTACCATCATCTTGGAATCGTTGCCAAAGTCTGGAGATGACACTCGGGGCGATTCAAAGTTCCTCGGATACTTCCAGCTGGGTACGTCCACATTCCAGTCGTCCGATAATTCTACCACGTAAAAAATCATCCAAATGCTTACTTTGTGCCATAACTATGCAGTTATTGCACTGAAAGGCTTTTAAAGCGCTTGTGAACAATTTTACTTCTTTGCCACCATTCCTTATATACCCCTCTCTTACACTCTCGTCATTGTGACGTATTATCCGCGCCATCTGGTGGTTTCCTGTAATTTGCATATTCTTCTTCAAGATGTGTGTGATAATTCTACAGGTGAAATTTTTATTTTAGAGTTCATTTTCTATGTGATTCTGAATTATCCTTAATTTATGGACATGAGTGTACATCATGATTTGTAAAAAACTAAAAAGTTGTCCACTCCTTATATTGATAACCCATAAAATCTACATTAGTTTTAAAAAAATATATTTATTAATTATTGTTACATTCAATATACATTTTTTAATTGTAACACTTAGCTATTTTTTACAGTCTAATTCTGAATCCTTAAAATAAACCACCCTGGTATTCAAATATTGTTGGTATAAAATAAACTTAATAAAATATCAAAGTTGCTACAACATTTCCAGAAGAAAAAAGATTTGGGTTAACTCTTCTTTTCATAGAAAAAATTGAAAAAGCAAAATATTTTTGAATCCCCGTTAAGAAATAAAAATGATTTCATATTATTCTCTATACCTTAAAAGCACATATCTTTTTGAACAAAGCCAAAAATTCTGAAAAACAAAGCTCTTGGTTTTATTTATAATACTTTTCTCCCTCCAATATATAAATTTTGTTTTTCTCTTAGTAAAATTAGCCAAGTGTTTGTTAATGTTTTAACAAGTTATTTTGATGAGAAATTTCATGCTTTGAAGAAATCTGTAACATTTTCAAATAACTCTTTTGAATATTGAAAATTTTCTTTAATCTTGAAAGTTAATCTGATGATTTAATTATAATTTGTCATAAAACAAAACAATGCGTTTATTCTTCATATTTCGCACAAATTATGTAAAAAAAAAATTAACATTATAAATACAATAAACTTTTTTAAAAAAAATGCCCACAAAAAATGTTTTTTGAAAAATTTCAGGGTTTCAGGAAAGAATGAAGGACAAATTCCTAAAATAGGGGGATAAAATTGATATTTCGTGAAAACCAAAAAATAAAAAAATCCATAAAACAGAAAACTTCTCTACTTGAAAGATACAGATTAAATTTATGTATATATAAATTTAAAGGGAAATTAAGTTCAGTTTTCAAATAAATACTTAATAATTAATGGTAAGATAATACTTAAACTTTATTCCACAACAGCACTTGCTAAGAAAACATTTTCTAATATTAGAAATAAGTTTAAAAGGAGTTCTGTGGTAATTTTAACATGTTTTAATTGAAATTATTTATTTTTAGTATTAATTTTTTATAATAAATGTGAAATTATGGTTGATCAAATGACGAATGTCAATCTGTCTTTATAAATGGCGAATGTATTAATTATTAAGCAACTCAATTAAAAACTGATAATATATCTTGCTAAACTAATTGAATTATACATTAAATCAATAAAATAGTTATAGTGTTGAACATGCTCTCATCTATATGGAAAAATTTAATGCTGTCACATATAAATAGGGAGAAATATAATAATATCATGGCCTCTAGATTGCCTAATCACATCATGCCATACCTTATACTAGTATATTGCCAATATATGAAATCCTATTTTTTTTAATTGTCAGCATAAGTAGAATTATAATAATAATAAATTAATGGCAATTTTATGTTTACATGGAGATTTTTATATTATTCTTCACACACATTATTATAATTCCAAATAGCAGTTATAATTAAAATTGAATTATTTTATTATTTATACATATCTTTTTACTTCTAAATGAAAAAATAATTTGTGATACAATGTTTTTAAGGGAAAAAAAATTCGAAACAAAATAATTTATATAAAATTTCAAAACAAGATTTAAAAATATTTACCAGCTTCATTATAGGCATTTCTAATTATAATAGGCTCAACATCTTTTAAAGCTATATCTTCCCTAGTTTTGCCTTCAGACCAGAACTTAAGAGCAACTTTTGTAATATTACTACCTCCAGTATTGCTAAAAAATAAAATATACATAAATAAATATTTTATGAAATTCAACTGGTACAAATGTAGAACAGAGGTATACTTATATCAGAGAACAAAATTAATTCACCATGTAGATTTTATTTAGAAATAAATAAATAAAAATACATAGAATATTTTTAAAAATCACCCAATTAAGTTACTGATGACATCTTGATTTCCAAAATCAATGGCCTCTTATATTATATCTGAGCCAATTAATTAAAAAATATTTTTGTTTATTTCCAATATTGATTTTGTAACATTACAGTTTTAATACAAATTTCTATATAATTATAGAAAATTTTTAAAAATTAACATCTGTTATTCAGGAAAATATGATGATCAATGAAAAATAATTATTAATAATTTGCTTACAAGTAAAATTATATACACTGAATGCTTTTAATCTAATAGAAAAGTGAAAGATACTTTTTTAATACCATTCTAATTTTCTCTTTAAAACAAATTATGTCAGTATGAAATCTTTTTATTAAACAGAAAAGATTAATATAATTTAATGAGAATGAATATGCAAAATATGAAATTTATGGGATAATTAATGTGTAATACAATTGAAAAGTAGATGTGTCAATGAATTTATTAAAAACTTTTAATAATTGAAAGTACAGATTTGTAAATACAGATGTGTGTAATTCAATTCATATTCAACAAATGGAAAAACAGTGAAAGTTTAAAGTATAAACCATTCTTATATTTGATTACAAATTTTATTAAAGTGATGCTTTTAGCATTTACACAACTTTCACATTGCATGCATAAAATTTCACAATGCATTGACTTGTTTTGTACAAGATTTCAGCTAGGGAACTTCTGGATCAGTTCCTTAAATTTACAACAATCTTTTCTTAAACTTCAGGCCTGCTACTTTGGCCCCTTTTTCTTACAGTACCAATTTCTTTAAATTTCTTCACTAAACTGTTTCTCTATGTGAATTTCTGTCTGAATTCAACATGCCTCATAGAGTAAGAGGAAGTTTTGAAATAATATTCGACATTGAAGCTCCTATCCTCCTCTAATAGTAGCGGTTAATAAAATGTATGTCACAGAATTTAAATTAATACAGTGGGTTTAGCATGTGTCACTAGCTGTAGAACATGAATTGAACAACTTGTTCACCTATAATACAAGTAAGAGTTTTCACTTGTTAAAAGTTATATTCATGAGTATATTGACTTTTGGATCCTATTGTCATAACTTTTTTTTTATTGCCATAGTTTTACCACTTTCTGCATTTAAAATTCTTTTAATGCTTAAATGCTAAAATTTAGTTTTTTTAAATTAAAAAATAAGAAAGACTTGCCAACACAAAGAATGGCAGAATAAAGATTCAGCATTCATATTTCTAGTTGTAACTAAGTATAAAGTGTCAAGTATTTGAACTTAATAAAAAAACCAAAGCTTTTCTAAATATTAGAGCAATATAAATTCATAATCATTTTTAGCATAAACAACTACAATTATTCGCTTCCTATAATCCCTGTATTATTCATCAAAAAGTTTTGGAATTTCCAGGTGTGAATTGTCAAATTGCTACAGACAATTTGTTAATTTGATTTTAAATCAAAAGTTTTAATAAAAAATAATTTTTAAAAAATAGCTTCCAAATGCCATTTAACATAAAGCTAAAAACAGAACTTAAGAAAATAAATAAAATAAACAAATCCTTTAAAAATAAAAGAAAAAACTCATAAAAGCTCTACCAATAATTAAAAAAAGCTCTATTTATAGGAAGAGACAATACTTGGTTAACATCATATACCAATAAGAAGTAAACTGTAGAATCTTTTCCACTTTTATTTATTTTGATATCACAAATAAAATTTAATTTTCTGTTAAATTCCTTTTATATGTTTTGGTTTTATCTTCTCTAATGCTTGATATGTTAATTTTTTTTAATTGCTATTGCATCAAAAGTGTTCTTAAAAATTAAAAAGTACTATGTTAGTAAAAGATTTCAGCCATAGGTATAAAAGAGGAATTAACATAAGCACTTAATTGGAACTTAATTGATGCATGATATTGTAACAATGTGATAAGCACAGATTGCATGCAAGTTATGTGAGATATTTCTTATTTTTATAAAGATAGAAAATAACAAAATCTATATTTAAAAAAAGTTACCTGAGAAAAATAAATATGTTTTTACGATAATCAGTTCCTTTAAAATTTGGGTGAAAATCAATATAAGGTTTCAAAGAATCAAGTACATCAGGAGCCATCTTGTCTACTTCATCAAAAACAAACATAGATCGGCCACAATTTTTTGTCGCTTTTTCAATGTCATTTCTAAGTCTATCCTGAAAATTAATAACATTTTTTAAAAAGTTAGAAATAATATGACAAAATTTATCAATAAAATGGTTTAAATTTATAAATAATAAGTTTACGATTATCAAAATAATTTTTTACAGTTAATTTAACAAACATAAGTACATAAGTTTATGCAAAATTTTAATGTATAAGTATAGCATTGAAAGTGCAGATATAGTCTTAGGTGATGGAAATTTTAGCAGAAAGTTTTTTTTTAAATCAACTTACTGCAACCAATTTCTGTGAAATAAAGTTCAATGTTTTCTTAGGAATTACAAAGATTTTTAGGATTTTCTTAGGAATTACAAAGATTATAAAAAATAGATTATTTTTTATATCCCTTCCACGTCATCCAGACGAATTCATTGCAAAATGTAGGGGTGGTCATAATGTTTTGGCTCTTGAGTGCATAAGGCAAAATCAAGTTTTCATAAGCAGCATGCTAAGATATTTGACAGCAATTTTCCAGCCATTTACTACCTTAAAATATTGATATGTAGGTGCCACACAGTCACATATCTCTAAATTATAATATTTGCTGGATATTCATTCATATAGTGCTTGCGAACAAGTGTACAATTATTCTCTAGCTTTATATCTAAAGATTCTTACTTATTAGTTTAAAATAAGAATGCCAAAATGAAGGTGCCATCACTTTCATATTTTTTTTCCTTTAAAATCTTACATTAAGATAATAAATTTATAGTTTTTTTTCCCCCTATTTGAAGTTACAAAAACATTAATTATAGCAAATACATTTTAGGATATGTGATGTAATTTTTCTGCTTTAAAAATGAAAACCTTTTATTCTTCTGTCATCAAAAATTTTAACAATTCCATTTTGGTGACATGAGATCAAATCAGGGTGGCAACAAAAACTGTGAAAAAAATTTTCCTGAATAAACTTATAACATTTCCCTGTCTTACAGCTACTAATTATATTAGTTTCCTGGCTTTCTTCTTCCTTAGAATCACTATATGTGTACAATATGCATTGTTGAAAACACTTTTACCGGTTATTTAATTTAAAAAAAAATTGAATGAATATCCTATAAAACTCTTTTAATAGAGTTACAGTATATTACAATAAACCCCTGAATAATTACAAGGTAACTCCTCTTACTAAAATAAATACAGATTAATTATTTCATTTAAACTATTTTTTTAAGATTATTAAGAGGGATTTATGTGATATATTTTAACAATTGTCTTCTTTTATTTTTAAGAAACATGTGAAAAGAAATAACAAAACCTCATGCAATGGAGAACAGCAATTTCCTCAAATGTGTTTCATAAAAGTGACACTTAACCAATAAAATTTTGCAATTTTTTTCTTTTACATACCCATATTATGGAAGCTCAATTTAAAAGCAGAACTAGTAATTAAATACACAAATAACAAATTAAATTATGCATTCAATGCATATGCGTAAGGATACTTGATTAAATAATTTAACCTTAATATACTTAAAATATTTATAAATAATACATTAGACTTAATTTTCAGTAATTAGATATATAAACAACAAATACATAAGTAACAAATACAAATCAATGCAGATGCTAAACGATTACAAAATTAGACTTAAAGAATTTAGGTTTAATTCACAATAAATAATTAATAATAATAAAATTATTAAAATATTAATATTTAATAAAATATAAATAATTAATACAATACTAAAAAAAATCTTAAAATCTTTACTTTTCTAAATTGTTTCGAGCAAATAACATGAACACAAGTAAAAGCAAACATATACACCAGTTAAAGATATGTTTTAAAAAGAGATAAACCATAAACTGTACCACCAGTCATAAAAAAACTGCACATAAGATTGCTGCAAAATGAGTAACGATCTGAGTTGCCAAGCATGCTTGGCTGCAAAATTGCCTATCTCATGTATGCTTAGTGTGAAATACACTCATCAGCAATTTTCCCTGATTTTTACAAATTATCCTCATTTTTTCTGATCAATAAAATTCTCAGACTTTTCCCTGATTTACTGGTTTTGTTGCCACCCAGTGGAATTCCACTGTTCTTGGAAACAAAACTTTTAATTTTTCTATCATCAAAAATTCGAAAGCATATGCTTATAAATGAATTGTATTTATTTTTTCAATAAAGATCTAATTATGATATTACAACTTCCATGAAACAAATTATAAGTGTTAATAAAATAAGTGTACTCAAAAAATTAAACTTACTTGGTACTTGTAAACATCATGTTTATGAGGGAAGTCTCGTGATCCAAAGTAAAAATGATAATATGAACTGTCAGTACTTTTTTTAAATAAATTTTTCACAATCATTTGAGTTACATAATTTTTTCCACCACCATTCCATCCATGAAAAGACATCACCAAGGCTTTTTTTGGCTTATCGTTAGAGACATGACTCTTGAGTGAATTAAGTATAATACGCTTCACTAAGTGCTGTCCAAATAATTTGTGTTCAAGATCACTATCAAGAACTACATGAAACAAAAAAATAAAGATTTCAGTCATGAATAAAAACAATACTATGTAATTAAGAAAATTTTCTATTATTATAGTGTAAATTAGGTAACTAAAAGCAATTAATAAACAATTTTATTATTATTTAAATAATTAATAAACATTTATTATTAATTTTTGTCATGTAAAATGTAACCATATGTTCTGTTTTAATGAAACCATGTTTTTAAAAGCCTTCC
The DNA here is from genome assembly GCA_021605075.1 of Caerostris darwini. Lineage (NCBI taxonomy): Eukaryota > Metazoa > Arthropoda > Arachnida > Araneae > Araneidae > Caerostris > Caerostris darwini. The sequence goes on along the minus strand of BPLQ01002541.1, from coordinate 304,615 downwards.
CCAGTCTGCTCTAAGTATAATTTCAGAAAACCAACACAAAACAAATTTTTAGAAAGACAATTTGGTAACAATTTCAAAAAAGGTAAAAAAATTTTTAATTTTGATTGCAGAGCCTAGTATCACGAAAATAATAGCATATGGGCTGCAGGCATGTCACATATATATAAATTGGACAGAAGCCTACAAGCTATTTACTAACTGTTTGGTAAAGAATACTCATAAATAACTTGCACATCTCTTTTGATGATTTTTTTCCATCAATGTGTGTTATTGAAGTCGATTTAAATTTCTTCTATGTGAACTCTTCATTTTAATAATGTTTACATGCAAGTGCATTTTTAATATTAATTTACAAACTAAGTACACATTTATAAGTAGTACACCATTGGACATCAAATGTGAAAAGTAATAACATAGCACATGAAAGTGTCATCAATATTCAGTAAAATTTGAGATCAGAAAAACATAAACATTCTGATCTTGCCGCTACTTAGAGTTCTTTGATGCTCAATTTTTTTTAAGATAACAGATTTAACTAAAATACCCTTTTGAGATTACCTTATTATGAAATTCAAAGAATAAGACATATAGAATGAAAAAGAATTCATTAATTTTAACTAAGATATAGAAATATATAGAGTATTCACTTATTTTTAACTGCATTATGCAACAAAAAGTTATTCAATGGAACTGTAAGAATATATATAAGTTGTTCAAATACTTTCTTTTCAACTACCAAGTTATTCAAACTATTTCATAGCAATACATTTGAATCGTATTTCTAGTGAATAACACAGTTTAACAGTGGTTCTCATTAAAATAGGATTAATTTAGAGACCCTTCAAGACATATTACCAATATGTATGCTGCAATTGCTTAGAAGCTGAAGAGTTTACAAATTACATTTATATAATAAGAAATATTTAAAATTATCATTAAATTACATAAAAAATTATAACAAAAAAATACATACTAATACAGAACTTATCCAATTAAACTTTAGCTTCCTTTAAAATATTATTCACAGTGCAATAGTTCTTTTTTATAATAAAGTAAAAAGTGTAATATTGACAATATAATTATTTGTGCACATGATTATTGAATAAAACTGAATGTTTGGTATATGTGGTCCCCGGTGTCAAATCACAATTTCATGCTGAGTGAGCTATCCTCAAAAGGATGATCAATTCATTATTTTTTATTCATATTTTTTATGACCAGCTGTCTGAATACGATTGATGTTATTTTTATTCATGTTTTTGCCCAGTGAGTGTGGAATCCTTGAAAAAATTTCGAAGTTTCATGAATGCTACAGCTAATTTTTTCCATATTGATGGGAAGTTTTTTACAAATGCATAACATTGAAAAAATATTAAACAAAAATGATTTTTTTTTTTTTTAAATATATGATGAATTAGTTTTGTTTCGGCCAAACTGCAAAATAAACGGCATTGAGATATAGACTTTTTTTTGCTGCCAACTGGGCAAAAATCGCTAAATGTGGTAACCAAGGTTTCTCTTATTGCTTGATTGACCTTGATCAACTAGATTAATGGAATGTTCTAAAACAATTAGAAACCTTTACTTTTAATAACAGCTCATTTCACTCGTTGCCAGCTCATGCAAATGTTAATGTTTTCACTCCTTTTGTGTTGGCCAAAGTTTTTCAATTAGTGATGTCTGGTACTGAAGAATTTTATTTTGGGAACAAAGATTCCAAGCATTTCTAAAGATTCCAAGCATATAAGCAAAGTTAAATGAAAATTATTGAAGGACGTATGTTTCAAGGATTGATTGCTAATTCTAGAAATGTATATATGTAACTGTTATGAAAGATAAATCAGAATGTGATGCAGAGTGAAATTTAATGGTTTAACACAAAATGCTAACTTCATTTGTCGCAATTCATAGTTCTCACAATTAAAAATAAGTTTATGTAATAATAATTTGAGAATTATGTATGACTTGATCCATAGGCATTTGATTGCAGATATAGCTTATGAGACTGAATGTGTTTTGAGTACCGTGACTAAATGGAAAAATTTTTCTAGAAAAATTTACATGGACTTTATTATGAAAGAGAATATAGACCTCATATGATTGTGGAAATTGATGAGAGTAAGTTTGGTAAATGAAAATACAATTGAGACAAGTGTTTAAGGGCATCGAGTGTTTACAGTGATTGAAAAAAGCTTGTATAAATTTTTTTTTTTTTTAAATGCATGACGGGATGAAGGAAATCCCGTTGATATTATGGAAAGTATCATAGATGGGACCATCATAATTTCAGATTGGTAGATTATGTATGGTTGCTTGGGAGACGAAGGTTTTAATCATTAAATATTGAATCATTTAAAACATTTTAAGGATCCGGAAACAGGGACACACATGAACACAATTGAAGGACCTTAGTCACACATCAAGTGTGAGTTCCAATTAAACAGCATCTAGAAGGTCACAGGACAATTTGACCATTATTTGACAGAATTTATGTGATGTAGGTCATATTTAAAAGTTTATCCTAAAATAATATTCAAAGCATTTTTTGAGGATGTTACTCAAGTATATAGTCCAACAAGACTTAATGCAGTTTAATCAAATTCCAGCATACCGGGGTAAATACATTTTCCTTAAAATTCTTTTCATTTTTTCCATTAAAATGTTCAGTAGTTTTCTTCGTTTATCTTCAAATTATGCTTCGGGAAAGAAGCATTCCTTAAAGTGTTGCAGTTCACTACTTAGAATCGCTACCAGTTATTTGGTGCAAAAAGTTTTCATCGACAAATAGCAACAGCCTCTATTCTGTGATTTTAATTTATTTTTTTTCAAATAATAAAGTCAAAATGTTTATTATTTTCCGTAGTAACTATGGAGAATTTGTTATGTTAGCATTTATCATAGTCAATTTAAATAATATGCAAAACATTAAAAATATATAATAAATATATTCAATAAAAAAAAAAAATTTTAAGTTTGGGTAACTTACTATTTAATTTTAAATTTATCCATTGATCATCACAACATTCTACATATTTACATTTTACATACTGGTAAAGCGCCAAACCACCCGATATACCTACAGCTCCTAATGCATAAATTCCTGAAAAAGGATCTGCACCATAACTAAATGGTGAAATACTTATTAACAAAAATAAACTCGTATATATGTAGGACTTATACATTGTTATAAAACTTCCACGATAATATCATAACGTACAACAGCACATGTCTTTCAAAAGTAAACAATGATCACCCAATAAATGAATTACTTACTATTTATTGTATGACAGCGCATGCGTTGATTATCGATCGATTTGTATTTCGTGGAGCTCCTTGGCTGCGGAGCAGCCGTTAGCTCCTGTCTGGTAATAGTCCTTTGAAGAATGAAGAACACATTGCTGAGTAGAAAATGGTAAGACTAAATGGAGAGCTTGCCCCCAAAAAAAAAAAAAAAAAAAAAAAAAAAAAAAAAAAAGGTCTGTATTATTATTATTATTATGAAATTATTTTAAATATTACTGATTTTTATTTAATTTTTTTTTTTTTTTTTTTTTTTTTTTTTTTTTTTTTTTTTTGTAATTAGTATTATTTATAGTCATTAAAATTATAAAAGAGAAATAACAAATAAAAACGAAAAGTAAAAAGGGAAACTGATAAAAAAGAATAAACTAAGCGAACGGAGAGCGAAACTGGGAAAATAGTCAACATATGAATCTAGGTCAGCGTTGTTGGGAGAAAACCATCTGTGGATGAAAAACTCGAAAACTTGAGCGCGGGGATAATAAACATGTCAGCTAATTAGCAGTGAAGTTCGCGGGCGTTTGGAGTTCTTCGGATTGTTTATATCATATTCTGGGAGTCGTTTAAGCAGCTCGTTATCGATGTTTGGGATGTTAGTGTAAAAGTTATGCGCAAGTTTAGAGATGAATTGAGGGAGAGTCTGCAAATTTAAAGAGCGATGAATATCGGTGTTGCGGAAGAACCAGCGTGCGTTTATAAGCATACGGAGTGTTTTATTTTGCAGGCGGCTAAGGATGGCGATGTTAGATTTGGCGGCTGATCCCCAGACTGGACTCGCGTAGGTTATGAGTGGGCGAAGATAAACTTTGTACAGCAGCAATTTTATTTGGATGGAAGTATGAGACTTTCTGCAGATTAAAGGGTAGAAGATGCGAATAGCTCTATTGAATTTTTCTCGTAGATGAAGGATGTGTTGATTGTAAGTGAGCGTTTTATCCAAAATAATTCCAAGGTACTTAGCTTTATTGGTCCAGATGATATTCTCTCCGAAGATAGAGACAGTGTGGGTGGGATAATGTTTACGCGAAAAGAAAACAGCTTCGGTTTTAGTAACATTGAGTTTAATTTTCCAATTAGTAAGCCAGATTTCGAGAAGATTAATATGGCGTTGAAGTTGTTTAACAAGGTAAGTAGTATTTCTGTTTTGTGCAATAATGGCTGTGTCATCGGCGTAAAGGCTGAGAGAGGTTTCAGGAGAGACAGGGATATCATTCATGAAAAGTGAATAAGTGCGGAGCAAGGACAGAACCTTGGGAATTCCAGCAGACATTTGTCTAAGGGAGGAATCATGATGTTTGACACAGACAACAAATTTACGATTAGAGAGAAAGGAGCAGATTAGGTTAATAAGGTGCGACGGGAAGTTATAGTAAATGAGTTTATGAATAAGTCCATTAATCCAGACCCTGTCAAAGGCTTTAGCAATATCTAGGAAAATGATGCCAGTGGCAGAATTGGTGACTAGTCCTTGTGCGATGATTTCAGTGACACGTAAAAGCTGATGGGTGGTTGAAAGGTTCTTAGCAAAGCCGAATTGATGAGGAGACATAATATTATTAGAAGAAATAAAATCAAGAAATTTGCTGAGGATGATTTTTTCAGTGAGTTTACTGAGAGTCGGAAGAAGAGAGATAGGTCGGTAGCTGGTGGGGTTAGTGGGGTCTTTGCCGGGTTTTAGGATTGGGAGAATGCGGGCAGTTTTCCATTTAGTAGGGAAGTGAGCAAGGCGGAAAATTGCATTAATAATATGAGTTAGCAAAAAGATAGTGGAGGTTGGGAGATTTTTGAGCATTTTGTTAGTAATATTGTCTATACCAGGAGCTTTTTTAATGGTAGTAGATTTAATGTAGTTGATGATGTCAGAAGGGGAAGTGGCGTAAAAAATAGTGGGATAAGGGTGAAGAAAGAAGTTCATGAGAGAGTCGGAGACCATGTTTTCAGTGTTAGTATCAGAGATGTTGTTTTCAGAGAATTGTTCTTGGTAGCTATCAGCAAGAAGTTCAGCTTTGTGAGAGTCAGTGAGGGCGGTAGAGGGTGAGAGGTCGTTAGAGGATAGAGCGGGGATGCTAGAACGTTTCTTTTTGAATCTTTTAGTTTTAATCCAAAGGGAGGAATCCTCCGTATTAAGCGCGGCGAGTTCAGTTGCCCAAGTAGATTCGTTATAGATTTTGATTTCTTTTCGGAGGATAGCTTGTGCTCTGTTGTAGAGATGCTTGGAGAAAGGGTCGCGATACTTTTGCCAATTTTTCCTCGCTCTATTTCGATGCGCGATTAGGCGTTTGATTGGAGGGGGAAGGAAATAAGTGCTTTTGTTATGAAGAGGTTTAGAAGCAAGATTGTAGGCGGTGATGATATTAGTAGTGAGATTATCCACAGCGGTTTCGAGATCGTTGCTGTTATCAATATTTGAAAGAAACAGGGGAGTGAACTGAGAAAGCTGTTTGGTAAAGGTTTTCCAGTTGGTGGAAACTTTAGGGGGGATATTGAGAGGGATGGAATTAACATTAAAAATGAGAAGAACTGGATTATGATCTGAAGAAAGTTCGGAGATGGAGGTGATGTCGTAAGTGTAATGGAAGTTATTAAGGATCGTGAGATCAATAACAGAAGAAGAGTTCAGACCGTATCTGGTGGGGGTGGAGGGTGCAATGATCTCAAAACCAGTGCGGACAGAAAAGTTGAGAAGGTTTATGCCAGTATAGCTATTGGTACGACAACCCCATCGGATATGATGAGAGTTGAAGTCGCCGGAGAGAATTGAACTGTTGTTGATGGATAGGAGAGTAGTGAGATCAGCGAGGAGATCGGATGCGGTGATGCGGCAGGGAACATAAATAGAAGCAATGGTGGTAGGGGGGATGTTAGCGAAGTGGACAGAGATGATAGTTGTTTTGATGCTTTTGAGGGGGGGCGTGGGAACTTCGTGATGAGAAATATTGTTTTTGATGAGTATTGCAGTGCCACCTGAGACAGGGTTTTGTGGACCGTCATTACGAAAGAAGTTATAATTTGGAATGAAGATAGTTTGGGTGGGTTTAAGCATAGTTTCTTGAAGGAGAATAACATCTGGATTATGATTATGAACAAAGTTTTTAAAATCAGTCAATTTAGAATAGATGCCGTTGGCATTCCAGTAGCAGATTTTGAGTCCAGTGAAGTGATCAGACATTAATTTGATTTATTATTGCAAAAAGTGGAAAATCCATGCAATATAGTAAATAATTTGTCTTCTTTAGTTGGAGCAGCTTGCATGTTAAGGAACATTGATTTGATTCCATCGCTAGCGAAGAGTTTTGCAAATTCTTGCAAAATAAAGAGTAATTGAAAAATTTCCGTATTATTAGTAGCATTAGTTTGAATTGGGGGATTTGAGTAGGAGTGATTTGCGGAGGAATTTGAGGGGTGATGTTGCTGGCAGCGATATTGGCGTAAGAGAAGTTATTGGTGACTTGGCGATAGGGGGTGAAATTGCGGGAGTTAGCAGGATTTTGAGGGGGAATTCTGGTTTAGGGAATTTTGGGCATCCGCGCCAAGCAGCGAGATGACCCGTCTGGCCGCAGTTAATGCAAGTGGGGTTTTCAAGTTTTTCGGTTATAGTACATTGCTTTGTGTTGTGGGCTTCTCCACATTTCAAACATCGGGGGGTGCTATAGCAATTTGCAGAACTGTGATGAAAACGGTTGCAGGAATAACATTGGGTGGTGCCAGGTCGTCTATTAAATTTTTCTATTTTTATGGTGAGATAGGAGAGAGTGGTGAGATCAAAAATCTTTTCATTTTCTTTTGTACGAGGGAGAACAATTTGCCAGACGGCGATTGGAGTTTTGGTTTTGAGGTTGGTAAGTTGAGTAACTTTAGAATTTTTGAAATGGAGGTCCGACAGTTCTTGCTCAATTTCCTCTGCAGGCATATTTCGAGGAAGACCTTTGATAACGGCTTTAATTGGCCTTTCATTACGGGGCGTAATTAGATAAAAGTCCATTTTGTGATTTTGTAAGAATTTAGTGACGTTGCGGTGCTCGTCTGAGTCTTTGGCAAAAATTTTGAAAAGTTCTCCGGAGAGAGTGATTTTAATATCTTTGAATGAGTCCTTGATAGGTTTAAGTTGTTCTTTGATATTTTCCGCTCGGCGGACCATGATGGGCGGGATTTTTGGAGCCTGTGGCAGATGAGGGTCGGGTTCAGTTAATTTGTCAAGGTTCATGAATTTATTTGAAGTAGAGATAGTATTGGGAGAGAAGAAAGTAGGCGCTTTAACAGTGTTGCGTTTGGGGGAAGTTGAAAATCGCTATCGTCGGCAGTAGCGCGCTTTAGAGGATTTTGTTTAGGAAGAGAATTCGGTTGAAAATTTGTATGAGAAGTTGAAGGAGGATAGTGAATAAGACAGGTTTTAATAGGGCAAGATCCAATAAGTCTTACCTTGTGGAGATGGCATGCGATTTTGTTTTCAACCAAATCCATAGCATTTCTCAGGATTTCAGATAGTCCTGGTGTTTCAGAAGAAGACTTTAGGTTGACACATATCTGGTATGAGGCCAGTTCTTCTTGAGCATTTGAAAGTTCATTTTGAATGTTTTGCAGCATCGTGCACACCTCAACGGGTGATTGAATAGGTCTGCCACTGCGCTGGGGAGACGCCGGCGGTAGCTGGTCTTGAAAAGGGCTCAAACTACCCTCCGCTGTGACTTCCATCTCATCTTCCTTCTCTCTCGTATAGGTGTGATCATCCATGATCATTCCCACAACCAATCATCTGCAGTACAACAATGCACTCGGTATGAGAAACGAAAAGAAAGTGCAAGGCAAAACAAATAAAACTAGACGAGCGGGCGAAGCCAGTGAAACGACGTTACAGGGAAAATTCCCTTTCTAGCAGACGAGAAAAACACGTCCGCTCAGCTCAACTGCCCAAACACTCATCATAGTAAAATAATTATCTTAGTATTGCATCATACTTATTTTAGCATTTCAGCGAAATAAACATATACAATCAGTTTTTGTAAAAGAACAAAACAAAGGAACTATTGCTCCAGTTTTATTTTTAAAGAAACTTCATTTAAACTAAAAAGAGAGGAAAATAGCAATTAGATTTCTGAAATAAATGTTCGCTTCGAATATTTATAGATTTCATTAATAGATTGCTCTGTCACAGAACATACGAAAGAGGCGGATTTTTCAGAGTAAGGAGGTGTAAACGTGTTGTCTTTAACTTCTCTTTTACTGCCCCAGTTGGCTCACTGACTTCTGTGATGATCGGACGTGTCTGAATTGAGCTCTGATTTCGATCTCTTGATTTGTTAGTGCTTGAGATATCTTACTCATCTTTTGTGTTTCTACTAAATCCCGATCTGTTTTTGGTGAAATCTCTTTTCAACCAAACTCTCGCGGGTAGAGAGATACTAAAACCGGCTCTTTTTCCCTTGACGTCTATGGCCATGTCCAGGGCCGGATTTAGAGGAAAATAGACCCTAGGCTATTTCACTTATAAGGCCCCTTCACCTCCCATTTTTAAGTTTGTAAATTACTTGAGAGATAATAATAAAATCATTACTGTGATATATATCAATATGTTAACTGAAACATGTTGTGATTCGTACTAATCTTTATAAAAAATGTGGCACAGATAATAAATAAAAAAAAAGTCGAGTAAACATATTTCGACATTTATTCTCAGCACCATATATAGTACTTGTAGCAATAACTAATCAAACATAACACACAACATTTACAAAGAAACAAAATGCAAATAATAAAAATCTTTGACTGCGAAAATAAGATATGCAATAAAAATTATCGTATTTTCTATCAAATTAAAGTTAAGTAGCATAAGGCACGTCAATATTTTGCCATAGCAATCAGTGAACGTATGAACTTTACTTTGGTGCCATCTAGTATGTACAAACGAACAGGCCCAATGAGCTGAACGCGTTTTTTTTTTTAATTTATTTTATTTATTATTATTATTATTTTACATTTTTATTTTGTTTATTAATCAGATATGTAGAACTCCTCCTTATTTTCGATTCAGTGTTTTAATGTTTATTGTTTTTAGAATGGTGTAATTCTAATTTTGCTAACAGGGAATGTAGGCCCCTCAAGATCTAGAACGGAAACGGAACTTCTTTCTCCCGAGAGCACCCTGACTTTTGAACGGGGTGGCTCCGCCGCCGAATAATATTCTCCCGGATCCGGACTGATTTTGGACTCACAATTGGCCACTATACTGGATTTGACTGCCCCGGACAATCTTGCTACCGACAGCGGTAAAGGAATGGAATTTGATGCTTCCTCACCTACTGCAATATCTAACGAATTCCTCCACGCAAATTACATCACTATCCTCGATATCTTGTATGAACCTAATGATTTCAAGTACCTCAACCGAGAAAAATCTACGCTACTACATAAAAAGATGGGGCCTGAATGGCCGAGTGGCTAGCGCTCTGGTTCTATAATAATTCTTTGTTACCAAATTTAAAATTGTTGGCCATATTTTGGAGACTTTAAAAAATTAACCAAATCTTTTGAGAAACAATCTGAATCATCATTCAAGACAGTCTGAATTATCCGTCTAAAATTATTTATTCTCCAAATAAAAACTAAAATTAAATTATTCTCTTTAAAAAATGATTTCAATAAGTTTGAATGTAAAGGATGAGAATTTTTTTAAATTACTCTGGCATTAATTTTTCATGGAAAATTAAAATGCCTCATAAGTAATTTCCTACTTTACCATCTTAGGGAAATTTAATATGTTTAATTGAAACACGAATTATTTTTAATTTTTAGTAAGAAATAAAAGATTCATTTAAAATCTAAAAAAAAATCGTCGATCGAGTAAGAAAAAAAAAAATGCTTAGATTTTTATTATAAGATATTTCTTATAATAAATATCTCTATTTGTATAAGCAAACATATTTGTATATTTGTGTCTATTGTAAAAAATAAAATGCTTTTTCTTAAACAAACAGAAATACTTGTACAAATATTTCTGTTTGTTTAAGAAAAAGCATTTTGTTTTTTAAAATAAGATATACTCCATTTTGGAAAAACCAGAAACCTGTTTTTCAACATAAGACCGCAATATGTCATGCATAAGGCACACAAATATTATTTAACAGATCTTATTTTTGAGAATTTTATTAATTCTAGGTATCAAATTATGGCTTGTTTTCTGTACAAAAAAATGCAGGTTAAAAAATTCCGTTCAACTAATAAATTAAAAATAAAAATTTGCTTCAATTCTTGAAGTCCCATTCTTTTTGTTTGTTGAATATCGATGGAATTCATATATCAATGGACCTTAGGTATTCCATGAACCACCCACTAACAGAGGATGATAGGGCAATGCCTTCCGGGAGGACTTTTCGTGATAACTGTCCCGCATTTGCGTGTCTTATGGGAGAAATTCCTGTAAAGAGAGAGAGAGATTCCTGAGAATTCTACCTTCCTAGATATTCTAATTAACGATGACAGATCCTTTTTAATGATTTTCACAATCACCAGTCGCCTCGTTTCTGAAAGCAGTGACTATAATAATACCATCAGTTGATTCGAACCTCTTGCACACTCGCTGCGCACTTTGCCACTGGACTTAAAATCGGATTTCAAGTCATATTAGAAGACAAATCAGAAACTGCAAATAATTTGTAAAGCTGTATTAAAAATAAAAAAAAATTAAAAATTTTTTTTTATAGGATAAAAAATAAAAAGGAACAAATAAAATGTATATTGATTGTAGAAAAATATTCCTCAATTTTGGAAAATCAAAAAAATTTAGCCAGGAATTATGCGTGGGTGATTAAAGGGAAAAGAAAATTATGCGTGTTGATAAATAAAATTAATGAAATTTGAAATAAATTTAAGGTTTGTGGCGGCTTGGTAAAGGTTGCGTAGTGTTATTAAAATCCAGACGGCAAAAAAAAAGACGATAATCAATTTTCACATTTACAACATCTTTATTCCATTTCTAACGCCAACTACGTTCTGTTTTCATTCTAGCGGGAAAATTCCCTTTTTAACAGTGAAAGTAGAAGTTGTTAAATTTTTACTCCATTTTCCATCAATAGGTGTCGCTACAGGTTAATATATTAATTTGAAATAGTTACTGTAAAATCATTTAGCTGTATACATTAAATATATTTTTGAAAAAACAATTTTTTTTGAAATTTTATGACTATAAAAATAACATATCTACTCGTTAACATATGATTTTATCCTACTTATTCTTCTGCATCATAATATCGAAATTCTTTTTATAAAACTTATTTGAAAGATACGAATCATTAAAAATGATTAGAATAGCCCATCACTAGCATCAATATTTAAATACTACTGCTACCCATGAAAACCGCCTCATCATCATTGTTGAATAAAGATGTCAAGTGCTGAACGCGAAGCGTTCATCTACTCAATGGTATGTGAAGGCAGTAGGAAAGAAAAGTCATGATAAATAGATAATAGTAATCGTATGTTTTGAGAGAAAAAAAAAAGAAGAAAGTAAGAAAAATGTAAATCATCGGTGATGGAAACGTAACAAGAGATTTATGATCAGTAAATACGCGTTGAAGTAGAATATCTAAAAAACGATAAGTGAGCAGGAAATTATGGTGGTTTGAGGCTTCGATTCCCTTTAGAAGTAGAGAAAGGATACTTGTATTTTCCATTCAATTGCGTAAATATAGTTTGTGCCTTGATGAGAGGGTTTTCGTGAGTAGCAATGGTATTGAAAAAATTTCTAGAAAGTTTAGTAATATAGTTGTCAATAGAATCAATTTTTAAATCTTGATGAATTGTAAAGTTGCGGACAAACCAGGGTGCACCAGTGATAATACGAAGAAGTTTGTTTTGAATAATTTGTACAGATTTCTTATTAGATTGTGCAGCTAGACCCCAGATTGGGGCGGCATGGGTCAAGATAGGCCTAAGAACTTGTTTGTAGAGAAGAAGTTTGTTTTCAAAGTTAATTTAGAAAATTTATTAATGAGTGGTAGAGTGTGATAAAATTTTTTCCAACATTTTTCTTTGATTTTTTGAATATGAGCTGGAAACGTAAGTTTATTGTCTATAATTAAGCCGAGATATTTAATATTAGTTGCCCATTCAATTTGTTGATCAAAAAGGGAGAGATTAATATATGGTTATCTGGCGTGTCCTTTTCGGAAAATGATAGCTTGAGATTTAGAGACATTAAGTGCGATGCGCCATTTAGTTAGCAAATCCTCTAGAATATTCAGAAAATTTTGTAGAGTAATGATGACATAAAGAATAGAAGCACCTTGGGCAAGAGCAGCAGAATCGTCCGCAAATAGGCAATTTAAAATGTTAGTGCATTGAGGAAAGTCGTAGGTAAAGATATTGTAGAGAATAGGACTGAGCACGCTTCCTTGAGGTGTACCAGCACAAATACGACCGATTTTGGAGAATTCATTATGAAGTCGAACTTGAAAGGCTCTATTTTTAAGATAATTTGTAATGATAAGTGTGATCCAAGTTGCAAATTGAAGTTTGATCATTTTGTAGATCAGTCCATTGTGCCACAGTCGATCGAAAGCTTTTTTGACATCTAGAAAGACACCTCCCGTAAAAAATTTATAGTTATATCCTTCAGTGATGATATTGGTGACACGTAGAAGTTGATGACAAGTTGAGTGATGTTGACGGAATCCAAATTGTTCTGCTGGAATTACGGAATTTTTATCGCAAAAAGAAGTAATATGTTTCACTAAGAGTTTTTCGTAACGTTTTCCTACACAGCTAAGGAGACTGATGGGCCGATAATTTTGAGGAAATTTCCTATCTTGGCCAGGTTTAAGGAACATGATGATATTTGCTTTTTTCCAGATAGGAGGGAAGTAGTGATATTTACACTCATGTCCATAAATTAAGGATAATTCAGAATCACACAGAAATTGAACTCTAAAATAAAAATTTCACCTGTAGAATTATCTTGAAGAAGAATATGCAAATTACAGGAAACCACCAGATGGCGCGGATAGCACGTCACAATGACGAGAGTGTAAGAGAGGGGTATATAAGAAATGGTGGCAAAGAAGTAAAATTGTTCACAAGCGCTTTAAAAGCCTTTCAGTTTTTAAAGCGCTTGTGAACAATTTTACTTCTTTGTCGGATTAACCGCATAGTTATGGCACAAAGGCATAGTTTAATAACCGCATAGTTATGGCACAAAGGAAGCATTTGGATGATTTTTTACGTGGTAGAATTATCGGACGACTGAAATGTGGACGTACCCAGCTGGAAGTATCCGAGGAACTTGGAATCGCCCAGAGTGTCATCTCCAGGCTTTGGCAACGATTCCAAGATGATGGTAATGTGAGTAGATGTTACAGCACAGGTCGCCCCCGAGTTACAACGCCGAATGGGGACCGGTATTTAGCAGTTACTGCCAAAAGAAACAGACGGAGCACAGCATCAGACCTGTCTCGTCAGCTCTCTTCAGCTACCGGTACGACAGTTTCAAGGCAGACCGTGTACAGACGCTTAGGGCACATTGGTCTATATGCTCGTAGGTCTGACATATGTGTTCCACTTACCGCAACTCACTGTCTCCTGCGATTAACCTGGAGTAGAGAGCATGTATTGTGGACACCGCAACAATGGTCTGGTGTGATGTTTTCCGACGAGTCCAGGTTTAGTTTGCAGTCTGATGCTCGCCGGACTTTCATATGGAGAGCGCCAGGTACCCGTTACCACCAAGAGAACACTATTGAGCGACACCGTTACTTTGGTGCAGGATGGCTCGTTTGGAGAGGAATTATTCTTGGTTCCAGAACTGACCTGCATTTTCAGAGTGTAACGATGACAGGCCACATCTATCGGGATGTCATTCTGGAACAACATGTACGTTTGTTTCGGGGCGTCATGGGTGCTGAATTTCTGTTTATGGATAACAACGCCCGTCCTCATCGTGCAAACATTGTAGACGAATGCCTTCAATTGGAGGATATCACCCGTATGGATTGGCCAGCATACTCACCGGACTTGAATCCAATAGAGCATGAGTGGGATATGCTTGGCTGACGAATTGCAGCCCGTCAACCCCCTCCCACCTGTCAACCGGAACTTCGGAGGGCATTACTTGATGAGTGGTGTAATATTCCCCAAGATCAGATTGATAATTTGATACTCAGCCTGCCTAGGCGTTGTAAGGCCTGTATTGCATCGTCCGGGAGACATATTCCATATTAACCATCATACTAATCATGTTATACTGCTTTTTGTAAATAGGTTCTTTTTTGAAATTTGCTCCAGGGAGTAAAAATCGCAATTTTTATTAATTATGTCAAGCAAATAGCTTTTTTTTGCTCTTTACCTTTTGTTTAATAAATAGACTTTACAAATAAGTCAAACTTGTTTTGCTTCTGTCTCTTTCTTTGCCTGAACTTCATTATCCTTAATTTATGGACATGAGTATAGTACAGCTGTTGTACATTTTTGCAAGATGAGTAATCGCATTAAGGGGAAGACATATTAAGGCTTTATTTGGAATGTTGACAGGTCCAGAAGATTTCCGAATGTTGAGATTCTTGATTAAGTTAATTATGTCAGATGGAGAAAAAAAATATTGTTATGATAATTTTGATGATCAGCTAGAAAGGAAGTTACTGTATCTTGAACATACTCAATTTGTGAGTAATCGCAAGTTTCAGTGTTTTCTTGAAAGGAGAGTTCAAGGTTTTCAGCAAAAGAGTTCGCTTTATCAGAAGATGAGAACATAAGACGTGAGGATCCGACCAGTGGAGGAATTTTGGGATATTCTTTGGTAAAATGTTTGTTAATTTTGAAGAGAGAATTATCTTCTGGATTTAGGCCTAATAAAAATTCATTCCATCTGTCATTTTTTAATTTGGGAATCATTTGCTTTATTTCTTTTTGAAGCTTGTTGACGGATTGCTTGAACGGACGAAACCTGGTATCTTGGCATAATTTTCGAATTCTGTTTTTTCCTGCAATTTTAGAGGTGATTTCAGTAGGAAATTTTTGTTGTGGTGTACTGAATTCTTTAGATTTGCTAGCAAGGTTGATAGCAGAAGTAACAGAATAGTTGAATTTATCAATTATTATGTCAATATCTTGAATATTGGAGTTGACTGGATTACCAGGAATGCTTTGAGAGAGAATTTTAGTAAAAAAATTCCAATTGGTAGTTGTGATTATGCTATTGAGGAAGGGCGTAAATGAATTATGAGAGACTTCAACTATCACAGGGTTATGATCACTGGACAGATCGTTGATAGAAGAAGCAGGCCCGGCGTTTAAATTTTTAAGAAGTGAGATGTCAAGAGTACTATTGCAAGGATTGTGAAGGCAGAAATATGTGGGATCATTAGGAGCAATAACATTGAATGCATTAAGATTTGTGCAATCGAAGGGAATAAAACCATTTATGTTGCTGCGTCCATTATTCCATGCAGGATGCTTGGAATTGAAGTCACCAAGTAGAAGTACTTGGTGATTGGAGTTCGCTATTGTATCAAGTTCTTGTGTAAGGAATCTACCAATTGGAGGGCGATAAATGCTAGCTACAGTAATTTTTAGGTTATTCTTGAGATTAATAACGATAGCAGAGTTTTCAAAGCTGGTTGTAGTAAAATGAATTTGATGATGATTAATATTTTTATCAATGCAGATAGCCATGCCTCCTTCTCTGTGGGTAAGACGATCGGAGCGATATATGATATAATTTGGAATTTTGAAGGAATCGCCTGGCCGAAGATGTGTTTCTTGGAGGACAATTACATGAGGTTTATTTTCAGATATAAAATTTTGTAATTCATTAATTTTTCCTTTAAGACTATTGGAGTTCCAAGTCACGCATAAGATAGAATTATTGGTCGATCTATTGAATGTTATTGACTGGTTGATTTTGAAGAGAAGTTATTAAAACAGAAAGATTTGAAAGTACCGCCAACTAATTGTTGCAGAATGAGTGGAATTGGAGGCGTTTCCGTGGAAGCCTGCAGAGTATTAGAAGAAGTAGTATGGTGAGAGGTCTGGGTAGGAAGAGTTGGAAAGTCATCTGAAGAAGGAGGAAGAGTTGGAGAAGCCTTCTGATGAGCGGGAAGAGACAATTGGTTGGAGTTCTCAGGCTTCATTTGTTTTTCTTGTTTTTTAAGTCTCTCCGTCCAAGCGTTGACCTTCGGGGGAGGAGCAGAAATGAAATTAGCAGGGTTTTTAGGACAACCTGAGAAATTTGCAGTATGCTCTCCAGAGCAAAGGGCGCATTTGGGTGCTTCATCTGGCCGTTTGGTGCATTCTTTGGTGGCATGAGGTCCAGCACATTTGAGGCATCGAGGATCTCTTGTACTGCTATGATGATAGAATTCTTGACATTTATAGCATTGGCTGGGTCCTGATTTTCTTCTGAGTGGTTCAACTTTGACCCTAAAGTAATATAAGGTGGATAGGTCGAAAATTCTTTTGTTTTGTTCATTTTTTGGTAGAACTATTAGGTACAGAGGTAGATTGCCGTTACCAGCACGATTACGAAGTGGAGTGATGAATTCAGGATGAAAGTGGAGAATTTGGAGTTCCTGCATGATGGCATCAATTGGGAGATCTGAAGGCAGTCCGCGAATTACAACTTTAAGTTGCTTTTCTTGAGGCAGTTCAAATGTATGACTTTTTAGTTTCAGGTGATCAATTTGCTTCTGTATGGATCTGTAGTCATCAGGTGTGGTTGGAAAAGCTTTTAATTTGCCTCCAGAAAGGGGTCCTTCAATCTTTGAATTTGTAATCTGGTTAAAGTTCTTAAGAATTTCAGTAGAATTTTGTATGTTGTCAATTATAATTGGAGGAACATATTTAGTAGTATGGGGTGCAGGACACGAAGAAGCAATATTGTGGTCATTAGTGAGATCTGTGTCCATACTGTTTTCGTCCAGATGTAATTTATCAACATTTTTTTAAATGACTTCAATTTTAGCAGGAGGTATGTTGTCTGCATCACTAGGACCAAGATTTTCATCTGGGTTAAGGCAAGCAAATTTGGAAGATAACTTGATAACAGTGGGATCACTGGTATTAGGCCGTTTAGCTAAATTTTTTCTTTGCTTTTGTGTGACCTTAAGTTTTTTCTTTTTAGTAGGAGTTGTAACCGAGTTGTTTGAATCATTGAGTTTCACCAATATGAGACTCATTTGCTTCCTTAAGTTTTTATTGGTAATATTAGAAAGCGTAAGTTGTATAAAAAGATCTAAATTAGGTATTTGAGGTTCAATTTTTAAGCAATTTTCAATGTTGTTCAGATGATCATTGAGGTTTTCGCACTCAATGAATGATGAAAAATTGTTGATGCTAATATTAAGTTGATCAATTTTTTGAATAAAGTTAAACGCTGTCGGTTAGTATTAACGTCAATAAAATTAAGCATACTGGTTGATTGGTCAGCAGGGGAGAGAGACATGGTTGTGCTGTTTGAGGAGAGCGAAACTCCTTCGACAACAGCCATAATAGAATAAAATAAACAAAACCAAATATTTAAAAAAATACTGACTAAAATAGAAAATAAATATGCACTTTACTGAGTAAAGGCAGTGAGAAACGCTCGTAGCTAAAAAAACCCGAACAATTCTGCGCCTACACAGTAAAATACAGAAGAAAAAAAAAAAGAATTCTAGAATTTAGCTAAAAGTTCTAAAAAAGAATTCTAGGATTTAGCTACTCATTTTATACAACAAAATAATAGCATAGAACCAAAGAAATCAAATAGAGAAAGGTAATAAAGAGATTAAGACAGAATAAGAGGGGAAAAAATCACATACCAATGAGGAGAAACATTAGAAAACAAACCGATTTGATTTTTTGTTTCTTTCCCATGAACGAGTAGTTTGTATTTGATATTTTTTTCCTTCTTTATTCTACCGCAGTTGGATAATTCGAGATAAAGCAGCCAATCGGCGGGCATAAATGTCAAAATCAAGTCAAGTAAACATATTAGTGTTCCAATCAGTGTTCAAAAAACTTAATGTCTCGTTTAATTTATTATTGTTTCATAATAGTTTTCTCTTGAAATAAAAAATATATTATTAGCTACATCATTAAA
Source organism: Caerostris darwini (assembly GCA_021605075.1). NCBI lineage: Eukaryota > Metazoa > Arthropoda > Arachnida > Araneae > Araneidae > Caerostris > Caerostris darwini. The sequence goes on along the minus strand of BPLQ01002541.1, from coordinate 286,251 downwards.
TTATGTGCCATGCGAATTTTACCATGGAAAGTTTTGATGATTGCTGCTTTTTTAACAAATTTAATGATAGCCGGAGTTATTTGGTCTTACATCGATTTTCAATGTGACTGCTCTAACATAAAATGGAAGCATTCATCTTATATTAGTTCAACTCTTGAAAAACATAAAGAAGAATTACACATTAAAAATGACACTGAAACCGAATTGTCTAATAAAATAGCTATTGTTATTAGAGATTTTGAATTCTTTGAAAACGATGTGCCAGAAACTGTCAATTCTATACTATCTGTTCTTCCTTCTGTGAAAATTTACATAATCACTCATCATAATCCTTATCCACCTTTAGAGTTATCTGAAGAATATAAACAAAATGTACAGCTGATAAATTTGAAACCATCTTTAAGCAGATCTGCTGATTCTCCTGATCCCTTAAATGTTATAAACAAAGAACATATATTAATCTTTCCAGATTCTGTAAGATTAAACAAAATGTCTCAGATATTCAATATGTTAGAGCAGCATTACAAAGATCCAAATATGATCATTGCTGCAGCAGTTGAAGGTACAGATTCAATATGTTTAGCATTAAACATTAGTCTCCGATATTGGACAATGAAATATGGCAAAACCCCTCCTAATTCAATTTGCAATGCTCTTGAGGGTAACCATATACTTTTAGTAACAAAATCATTGCTGTTACATTTGGCATTTCCTTTTGCTGAACCATTTTCAACTTCTCTTTTCATACAAGCTTCATTACTTAAAATAAAGGTAATAAAATATGATAGGTTATTAGATTTAAATAAAATTTTGATGCCTGTAATGACAAAGAATATTTCACAGTAAATTTTTTAATTTTGAAAATGTTATTAAAAAAAAAAATCTTCTAAAATAACAGTTGACTTAAAATTATGTTATTTTCTTTAATAAATTAGTACTCTTATTTACATTTTAAATTTTATTTGGAGTAGTATTAGATTTCTGTTATTTAAGAAAGTATAAATAACATATATTGTAAATATTGGGTATAAATAATCACTATTTGAATTATGTATTTTTAATGTATTTTTTTAGTATAATAATCAAAAATTTCATTTATATGATTCTTCTTACAAATATATACTTAAAATAATGCTTCATAATTATTTTATCTTTTTTATAGATTCTGTCTATCTATGAAATTAATATGGTTAAAAATATTAATGTATTATAGGTTAAAAATATTAATGTATTGTAGATAAAAAATATTATAAGTTTAAAATATATATTTAAATGTAACATAGGTTTCCTTAACAAAATTTATATTGTACTTTGACTAGAAAGGCAGGGATGTCTTGATTTTTTTTATATGCAGGTTCAGAAAGTTTCAATTGTATTGAGTCACACCTCATATTTTGATGATTTATAGAATTTGGATATTACTTCACTTGGAATTAACTTTATTTCATTAATAAAGTAGTTTTATTTACAAATATTGATGCTTAAAATAATCTATAATTTTTACAAATAGATTATGATCTTGGTAAAGATTAAATAGTAATTTCAAGTTTTGTAAATAAAAAGGGATTCCGGATTTATTTTTGAATATCTTGCTCAGGAACCTAGGTATGATTTGCAGCCTGATGGCCAATTAGCTAGCGTTCTGGCCTTTGATACCACGAGGCTTCAGGTCATAATCCTGGTGGCGGCATGGGTGTTTGTTAGTGATTCAGAATCCACATTAAACTGTAGGTCCCAGTGTAATAAGTCTAAAGTGTGCACAAATTGACCATAGAGTGACAAACAAAACAAACCTACGTATAATTGAGCAGAATAGTAATTGTGCAATATAACCATTATGTTTTTTAATGATGTAGAATATATTTGAACAAAAAAAAAAAAAAAAAAAATTAGTTTTGTGAATTCATCTTTATTTTATATTTAAAGGCTACTAGCAGATTCTTATGCAATGTACAGATGCAGAAATATCTTAAGTATTTGTATGCAACTCTTATTTCCTTTTTAGTCAACAAATGTACTGCTATATGCTGATATTAGTATTTATTAATTTAGAATAAACATGACATTAATTATCACCTTGCATTATATCAGTATGAATTACGTTTTCTGGAACCTCAGACTGAAATGTGTTGGTTTTAATAAAAGACAAGCTAACCTGACTCTAAAAAAAATTAATGTTATCCTATCATGTAATGCAGTTTTTTCCCCCTTACTTTTGACAGAATATGATAATTGAGTTTTAATATTAAATATGTATTTCAGATAGAAATATTCAGAAATAGGATTAATTAACTACCAAAAGAAATATTTGTTTAATTTTAAAATAATGTTTCACTAATGATAATACTGATAAATGTTATAGCATGTAGCCATCTTAGTAGAAGATTATTTAATGTACCAAGTATTTTATAAATTTGGTTATTTGACTGGCCTAATTTTAATGACTTTTTTTTACCTAATTAATTAAACTTATGTTTAATAGATCTTATCAGTAATTCATCAAACATTTTTCAGACTTATAAATATTATGATGCTTTTATATTAACTTCAACAAAAGCATAAGATCTCAAGCTATTGACAAAAATTTTAATGGCTTCAATTTGATGGGAGAAATATTTTGTTGTAAAAGGAGATTTACAGAACTTTTTTAATTTCTTTATAACTCTCATTTACTTTGAATGATAAACTTCCCTAGCCATAATTCACATATACTATGACATTTAAATCTACATACCGAAAATTTCAGTCAATGTAGTTTTGTGAAAATTTAGAGAGTTATGCAGTAAAAAAGAATAAAGCTTTGTAATTTTTACAATTTGTTAAAGCATTATTTTTATATGAAAAAAAAAAAAAAAAAGTATTAGCACTAGTGATTCCATAGAAATATCAAAAAGGTCCTAAAACTAAGAGAGTCAACATAAAATTTCTTGCCTTGAACATTTTTAAATACTGATGCACAGTTGTCCCTTTGGTTATTCCCCTCCCAATAACAATACACTTATATTAGAATTATATAGCTTTATTTCCATTTTAAAGTTTTTATTTCTTATGCAACAAAAAGTTACTTAATAGATACAGCTAAAATCCAATACAAAGCTACAATGCAGAAGTAATTTTCAGTATTTTTTTGAAAAAATTGACCATTACATGATTTAAAATAACTCTGCTTGTCACAGTTTTGTCTTTGGAATTAAATTTCAAATGAGTTCTTTGAGAATCAAGAGCAATTATGATCATAACATGTAAGATTTTCAGTCATCAAGTACTGATGCCATTCATTCACCTTTAGTTTATCTATTTCCAAAGTTTCTGCAGCTGTTAAAATTTAATGTCTTAAAAATCACTGAACAAGTTATTAATCTAAACATAATATTTGTGGCTACAAAATTTGCTTATTATGTTTTGTTGGCGAAACCCTTCTAACATAATGAGATGAATGTGTTGCAATGGATGGCCAGTCTCTTAATTTTTGGTGTCCCACTTTGTATTTCTCTAATTTTCCATTTCATTACACATAAATTTATATAAAATAAATTTGTTTTAGAAAACTATGAATTCATGAAATTTAGATAATTTTTAAATATTTCTAATGTCTACAAAAATTTCTAAATTTTTTGTACATTTATAACACTGTTCTATTATGCTGCTTTTTAACTTAGATAAAAATTGCTAAAATTTTTTTATACTTGCTCTTTTTAAACTTGTTAATAATATGCTCTTTGATTCTAGATAAAAATTTCTACAAATATAACTTTCCAAAAAGGCAAAACCCTATTTTCTGATCCCCATGCCAAGTGGAAACATGAACATTTACAAAAAGAGAGATACAAAAATCTCTATCAAGAATTTGGAATAAAAAAAATTATATTTCCTGCTTCAAGAGTTGAATGGCATGGCTGTAACAAAAACACAGTACGGTGTTTTGGCACTGTAATAAACAGCATGCCAGATTATTTATTTGAAGGTCGTTGGACGCCACCATGCTGTTTGGAACATTTGCGTCAAACTGCTCGTTATGTGTTCGGTATCCTGGAAAAATGTGAAGTAAGATATTGGTTGGAAGGAGGAAGTTTATTAGGAGCAGTTCGCACGGGTGATATAATCCCATGGGATTATGATATTGATATAGGTATTTATAAGGAAGATATCCAAAAATGTGAATGGCTAAAAAATTCTTTGCAACAATCGATAGTTGATATTCATGGTTTTATGTGGCAAAAAGCTCATGAAGGAGATTTTATCAGAGTTCAATTCAGTCAGACAAATCATTTACATGTGGATATTTTTCCATTTTATTCCCGAAATGGAACCATGACTAAAGATACTTGGTTTACTGATCACAGGCAAGATACAGAATTCCCAGAACATTTTCTGAAACCTCTTTATTTGATTAAATTTGTAGGAATGACTGTTTCGGCACCAAATAATTATAGGGAATTTTTAGAATTAAAATTTGGAAAAGGAGTCATTGAAAATCCTGAGTATCCAAATCCAACATTAATGAAATTTAATAGAAAACGTAATTGATGCATTTATATTTATATTTAATTTTTTTACAAAATGAGATGCAACTATTATAATTTTATAATATTTATTAACCAATTGGAAAATAACTTTATAAGAATATCAGTACATCCTTTTTTTTAAAATTCATTGTACAATAAATAAATAAGTTTAACAGCTATGAATAAGTAACCTTTGGATTTAATTTTAATCAATTAAAATCTAGAAGTGTGTTTTTATAAATCTAGCATGGAAGAACTTTACAAACAAATTACTGCTTCAGAAAATAATAAAGAACATCTTCATATAAAAGTATACCAATACAATATATGGGGAGAAAACCTCTCTCTAAACTAATAAATAAAATACTTAATAGTTTTTAAAAAAAGGTTCTAATAAATTCCATGAAACTGAGAAAGTACTGATAAATTAGACCAGGATTTCATCATTAATATTGGAAGAATGAAATTACTTATTCAAGAGTGTGCTTTGTTAAAACGCCTGAAATCGTAAAATTTTTGTATACTAAAATATGGCTACTCAATTACTTGCCACTATAAAATTCTTTTTTTAGAATTGATATTTTTCTTCAATGAAGAAATTTAATGTATATTGAATCATAATTTATTTTTCATAAAATAAAACATTTTACATTATAATTTTTTGACAATTCTTTACTTTTTAAGTATTACACAATTACTATTAAATCTTTATGAAAATAATTGTCTCAAATTAATTGCATCTTATTTTTTAGTATTGTTGTATAAAATTATACTTTATAACAACCAGACTACTTAGAAAATTGTGAATTACAGTTAATTAGAAAAAAATAGTGATGTGAATTCTTCATATTAAAAAATCTCAAAATCTTAGAACTAATTTTCTTAAATACATGTTAATTATCTGCCACTTTTAAAAAATGTAACCCTAGCATATAATTTTACCAAAATAAATATTTTCTCTTGTGTTCATTTTTACTTTAAAGAATATTGTACAATACTAATCAAACATTCAACACTACATTTCTTTTATTATTTTTGAATGAAACAAATTATTGGCTAAGCAATTCATAATATTTCCAAATAAATTAAGCAATCCACCAATTTTTTGGTATTTATTTCAAGTTTATTTGTGAAAATATTAACAAATGCTAACAACAAACCAATGTGTCAATCTAAAAAAAAACCAAAGATATGTTTTAAATTATTGAAAAATATCTAAATCTTTTTAATTAGTTACTGAAACATTTTTTTTTCAAATAGTAATAGCAGAATTATACATGCATTCATATTTCATTAACTTGTACATTATAATAAATTTCTTTTCATTAAGAATTAATATTTGCTTGTAAGTTCTCATACTCACTATTTAAAACTATTTTTTAATTTCTGAAAATACAAATAATGTATGTGTATATAAATCTCATAGTAATATTAATAAATAGTGAGACTCATTATTAAGCATTCAATTCAAAATGATTCCTTATATTAAAGTGAAAATAACTGTGGATAATTGAAATAAAACAATCAAAATGTTAATTTTCATATGAAGTTATTGTTGCCTACAATTCTTAAAAATTAAAAGCACTACAACATTCAACATGTATATATATAGATGCTATTTCAAATATTTCTAAGCAGAGATAAATATAGAAATTTAATAAACATCTTGTAGTATTACATATCAATGCATGTGAATTTGATATATTATTAAAATTCAAACTTTTGTACTGTCTTACTCAATAGAATCATACTAAAATAAAAATTCAAGATTTAAAATGATTAAATCAGTTTTCTAATATACTACGAAATTAATAAATTTTATCATTACATAATGAAACTTAATTACAAACATTCGAATCAAATAATTCATTGCATTTTTATATTCACACATTTTGCTCATTTTCCTTCTTAATATATATATATATATATTTTCATTACCATTGAACTATATTGTTTATTCTATAAATGCACTGCAATGAATCGTGCAGATTTTGCTTCTAACCTAGTAAGTAGTTCTAGTTAAATATAGTGAAGAAATGTTAACATCTGTTTTAATGATGAATTGGTTACTTGTTAAGGGTGCTAGTCATATATTATGCAAGAAAAGAATATAATAGTTAAACAAGGAAAATTTTTCATCTGGTTTTAATATCAAGTGACGAGGTTTCAAATTCCTCTTAATTATTATAATTAAAAACCCTTCTAAATGATATCCCCAATGACGCCGGTCTTTTTGAATTTGTTCAACTTGGATTCTTGCCAATTTACCATATGATCGGCAATTGGACTATACTCATTAAGAAAATTTACATATGTTAAAAATACAATTTTTGTATTCATGTTAAATTAATTAAAATAACAGGAATTTTTAAATGCTACTTGAAAAAAAAAACATTTATTATTCTTTTATAACAAAGGAAACAAAACTCTTGATAATTTCATTAGATCATTAAATAAAACTATATACTTGTGTCTTTCTTCACATCTGTGGTGATGTTTCCTGTAAAATAAAATAAATTTAGAAGCATTTTTAATAATATAAGTTACATTATAGATATATAAAAGAATACCGTGTAATTATTAATATAAATCAAGAGCTGAGGTGAAAAATGCTCTCTTCCATTTTTATTTCTTATAACTTGAATATCTAGAATACTAAGTATCAGCAACTTAGAATATTTCTAAAATCACTGTTTTTCTACTTTTACTGGTTATTTGTTGAATATGCATGCTCTTTTAATAAATGGAAATTTTATTAAAAAAATATGTTTTTATAAGTTTATACTTACAAAATTGTGAAGTATTTCTTATAATTTTATGCAATACAAATGTCAACAACACACTATTATTAAGTAATATCAAATATAACTGTTATTGATAAAATTCATTTTAGAACATTTGCCATCATAGCAGTAAGTCACAACAATTCCCTCTTTACACATTCCTTGTTATATTATGCATTCCAAAATTTGGTACCTTTTTTTAAAGAAAAAAAAAAGGCACATAAAGAAGACTTTTAAAAATGAATAAGTAATTACTTATACTATTACTTATTATAAAATAAGTAATAGTAATTCTTCGTTTTTTTAGATTAAAACCACATCTCTTATTTTTTTAACCTGTAATTTTATACTTATTAAAAGTCTAAGCATCCATTCAGACAAGATAAATTGTTGGTTTATAAAAATGCCTTTTTCTTTACCTCCTGGTATGAGTTTTATATAAGGGATTGTTATAATCTATTTTTCAATAAAAAATATATCTCATGAATAAAGTTAATTTTTTAGATCAATTTTGTAAAACATCTACACAGAATTTGTAGGTCTTTTATTAGAAAACTCAACATTGATAATATCTAACAGGTAAGCAGGCAGAATTAATAATTTTAAATACTAGTATATTATATAATTAACTATAAATTGATAATTTATATTTGTTAAACTGTATGGTACCTAATATATCAAAGTTGTTCAAAATATAATTTTTAAAGCTTGTGTCCAACAAAACCACCAATATGCAACTAAAAATATGCCACCAAATGTAATTCATAGTTACAAGAGAACTAAAGTAATTTGTTAAGGATAGCATTCTACTAAAAATAAAAAAATAAGCTTCAAATGTTACAATTAAAGTAAGAAAACAAAACACTTGTATTTTCTTTAAAATCAAAATTCATAATTTTAAACATGCACATTTTTTTAACCTAGTTCTACAACTTTTTAATTTGTTCATGAAAAAAAATTCTGAAAGAACCATTTTTTAAAAATGACTTCAATTAATATCATTAATCAGCAAAATATGAATGCACAAATTAAAGAGGCTTTTGTTCTTTGCATCATCAAGAATCTTTTGTTAAGTTAAGATCCACCTAACTCATTTTGATTTTTGTCGAGACTATGTATGTACAAATACTGGCATATTTTGAAACTTTTAAAGATTTAAAAATCTGTAAAAGTTGCATGGAACATTTCATTATTCATCATACACTAGTAAAGTTGTTGCATATTTACTAGTATATGATGAATAATGAAATTTTTTTTTTTTACTTGGAAGCAATATATTTTTAAAGTAAAACTTTGATACATTCTTAATTTCTGGCAGAATATTAAAATAAATTTAAACTTAATTATCCTTATAATTTAAAAAAACCCCAACATAGTTATAATTGTTTTATCTTGCTTATAAATTAAACAAAACTGGTGTTATATACGTACTTTCAATGAAAATAAAAATGTTATTATGCTACTCTACTTCAGGGAAGGGTGGTAGAACACCTGCTTCTTTCATTCTTTTATACTCTTTATCAGCATCATATGTCCTAAAATAATAATAGAAAGGTTAAATTAACAACTCAAAATCATTTCTATAAATTGATTCATTTCAATCTTTAGTTACATTATGAAATGAAATATGTTATTACTATTCTTGATACTACATCAGAGACAATACCATTCCTGAGAACACTTTCATACACCGAACATTTCTTTTAAATTATCCCAGTTTCACTGCTTTTAGTTCTTTCTCCATTTTTCTATCCATCTCATCCTAGTTCTTTCAAGTTTTCTTTCATCCTCTAACTTTCTGCTATGCATTTTATTTTCTTCTATTCATTCTAAAATGGCCCAACAACTAGATTCAACTCAACTTGATTGCTTTGATGATATCCCTTTTCTTGCATATTTCATTAAGTGTTTGAAAAGAGGTAAAAAAAATTTCTCTCAAGATCTTTCTTTCCCAAATAATAATAAGCATCCCCTCCCTCTTTGCATTAAGGAAGGGAAACCATTAATTACATATTGCTTAATAATAATCTGAGCCATAAATTACAGCTGACTTTATAATAATTACATTATAAAATAATGGTACATAAATTAAAAAAAATATTAAACTTATAACATAAATTAGTAAAATAATTAAATATAAAACATGCAAAGCATAATGCAACAGAGATGACAGTAAAGTAACTATAATAAAACATTAAATGAAACGTTACTGAAGTAACTTATCATACTTCAATGAGCATACAGTGCTTCTTGTGAGCATACTTATTTTAATGAAGAAATTTTTTTTTTTTTTTTTTAACAGAAGCACTATTAGTAAAATGATAATTTACTGACATCTCATATGAAGAAGCAATCTATCTATTTGACATCATAACAGTTTTAAAAACCAACTTTATACATTCTGATTACATGTAGTGTATAATAAAATTATAAATCTTCATTAGATAAACATAAATTAAATAGGATATAAAATTTGAAAAAATACATTCAAGAATCTTGATTAAAGAACATAAAATACATTATTATTTGTTTTTATTCTATTTCACAAAAAACAGTTTTAATTACAATTTTTCCTGCAAAATGTTATACTGTCCTTGCTTGTACTCAATCGACTTTTGTCTTCAATTGGGAATAAATAAAATAAAACTAATTTTTAAAAAATGGTTAAAGTTTCTTATTACTTATCCAAATAAAAGCTACTCTATTCCAGGCTATTTCTACACATCATACTAAATATGCATTCATCGTCATTTAGCATCATCAGTATATGTTGTGTCTTCTATTAAAAGCATGCCTACCTTCCATTTCTCAGTTTATTTTTGTAAAAATATTTAATCTTACAGGGGAAAAAAAAATTGTGTAAGAAATTTAAACATAAATATATATATATACATATATAAATATAATGTAGCCAGATGGGCCGATATACAGATTACTTACAAAATTTAATGTAAGAACAAACAAAATAAAGTAATCTTAAAAAACTTCATTTTCCCTTTGAAATAAATTGTCTTCGCTTTCACCAGGAAATTTTTAAAAACAATTTTAAATTAATATTCCTTCTGATTTTTTTAAACTAAATTATTCAATTATTTTGTAAATAAATATTATGTATATAAAAGCTAGTTAAATAAAAAATTTAAACAACATTTAATGTGTTCAAGGACATAACCCCACTCCTCAAAACAATACTCAAACTTTCCAAGGCGAATAAAAAGTTGACAATTAACAATACACAGCAATATATATATTTAATACAACCTATCACCTATGCATTATAGGTAAAAAATTACGGTCAGTAAAATTAAGAAACACACACACCTTAATTTAGTTTTAACGCTAATCAAGTAAAGCAAATTTCTAAAAAAAATAATATTATGAACAAGAAAGGAGAAAAAAAATGTATTACCAAGAAAAAACAACTAAATAAAGTACTTGATACATTGTACATTTGGATATTTCAATTTTAAAAAAAGTCTTATTTTTTACACCTAAAAATAGCATAAATAAAATTATTTTAAGACATAAAAGATAGTCATTTATAAAGCTACCCATTATAACATTTTTTCTTTGTCACCTAAAACATTTATAAAAAGGGACTACTGTAGATAGTTTCGAATAAAGAGCTCAACATTTTAATAGATTTTGATAGGTTGATATAAATAAACATTAAAATTGGAGAAAGAATAGAATGAAGCAATCTATAAACTGGCTTTTATATATAATTGTATTTCCTTACATTTTATTTTTTTTAAAACTATATATACACTAATATAGCATAAAAATATTCAGAATACAAGTACTTGAAAATTACTGCTAATTTTTTTGAATACTTTTCTTGGCAACAAAAGGCTATCTTCCATTAACAGCTTTTAAATTTATGCATAATTATATGCATTTATTTTTACAAGAGATATAAGTGTAACAAATTTAAAAAAGAATCTATTTTCTTTCTTAAACGCATTATATAGCTGCAAGAAATTATCTATAATTCATCAAATTACAGAAAAAAAAATTTTTTTACTGCATATTTTAATCATTAGATTTTGATAAAAAAAATTATTCTTCCTTCATAATATAGTTTTCTTTCTCTTTCTTGAAAGGACTGGACAGTTATACTAAATTGCTAATAAAAAAATTTATTTCCCTCTCCCTTTCGATTTGAATACACTAAAACTAACACACAAAGATAAATTATATTAGAAAATATTAATACCGGTAAAAGTCAGCATAAGCTCTTTTTCTGGGATCCATTACACCTATTTTCCAAGCAATAGAACCAACAATGCCAAGAACAATTGCAATAGAAATATGCTTCTTTAAATAAGATCTGAATAACCCACGCAACTGGGGCTTGGCTATTCTGGCAACTGCCTCGGAAGCCATTACTAGAAAGAAAAATTAATACTTTAAAAAACAGCAATATGGAATTAAAAACAATAATATTATATACTAAATATTGAGCAAAGACTTGCTTGTTTTATTTATCGAATATTTCGTATTTTTAGTCCCCCAAATTTATAACAGAGACTATGAATTACATAAACAATAATTTTGAATTAAACTATTAAATTTTCAATATGAAAGTGAATTACTTCATAACAAAAAAACACTACAATCCAACAATACATATTTCATAAATATATCTGCAGAAGGTTCTTGTTATAATAAGCATTTTTATTTTTCAAGAGATAGTTAAGTTTTTCTTAATTTTCAATATTAACATCAGTAGAAATAAATTGGATTTCTGTTATGTGTGTATTTACAAGAAAAAACAAAACTTAACGGTGAAAAATCTTCTTTAAAAATCACATTCGGAAAGAATTGCTATTTATCATTTCATGACGCTTTGTTATTTCGGTACTTGCGTATTAACGGTACCTTAGCGGTTTTTAAGTGTCGCCGGTTGGCGCGTGTGCTCTTTATTAACGCAACTGTCGCCAAGGTACCGTTAATACGTAAGTACCGTTATTTCTTTTCAGAAGTTCTTTAAAAAAGAAGAGCATTGTTAAAATAAATCTCTCTTAATAATCTAAAAAATAATTGATCTATATTTACTTGTACTCTAAGAGTGGTTATCCTGTAATAAATCGAGGTTGTTCCATTTAATTTGTAACATTAGAATTTAAGAAACTATTAAAAAATAACAAAGTTCTGTTAACTTTTAAAATATCAGCATCTGCAGACCGAGGACAAGCAATTAACCAGAAAAGAAATATGAGTATGAGGACAATTTTTTCCCCCTTCTCCCAAGCTTAGAACATGGGGCAGAGAAGTGGGGAAAAAAATTAACTTAAAAAAAAATTTGAAGCCAGAAGGGGGAAGAGGAACTTGCTAATAAGAGAAGGGAATCTAAAAAAGGGAGGGGGCATTCTATATCAAAGAATTTCTGAAAAAGAGACATGAAACTGAAAGAGGAATTGAAGAAAGTGACATAAGAATAGAACAATATATCTGAAGAAATTGCTAAAACGATCCAGTAAATGCTACAAGATACCCTATGAAGCACCAATTAACAAGCATATTATATGTTTCGATTTTTTTTTTTATAGATTTTCAAAAGTGTTTAATTCAGTTATTTTTTAAAAAACATACAATTGAAAAGTAAGTTTTAATATTAAAATAAAATAAATTATGTAATTTTATCTGATATTAACTGTAAGCTAATATCTTTTTCTGATAAAATTTCAAAGGTGTCCATACATTTGTGGAAGTATTTGTACAAATCATTATCAAGAGGCAGCAAATATCAGTTAACTTCTTATTTCATTGCAGAAATCGTTTTCGTCTCGAGAAAGTTGACATCGAGTTTTATGCAAAAGTTTGCATTTCTGTTTTAAAAGGTTATTGCATTGTATTCTACCACAGTATTAGGCGGCGAGAGATTTCATAGTTTTTTTTTATTTATTATTAAGTAGATCATGGAAGTAGAGCGATTGTCAGAATATGATGCTTATTTATTCCTTTTACTTTGAAATAGTAATTTTATATTATTGATACAAACGTGAAAGACTATTTTCCATATTTACAGCATTAGAAAAAAAATTTTAATAAAAGAAAATTTCACTCAGAATACACTCTATTCTGAAAGGAAACTTTGTACATGATTAATAATCATCTCACGAAATGCAAAAAAATAGGATACAAAATAAACTATATTTTTTCTTTGGATGTTTCGTAAGAAAGTAAATAACCTTTATTAATAATGTAGTGAAAGCAATTATTTCTAATATCGTGATTTTAAAAAAATAAGTGTTGAACATTGACATTGTCCCATACGACCTTCAGAAACCAATAAAATGACTAGCTTTCGAAAACAAAGACCACAAATTTGTTTAAAATAAAAAATATATCATCGAAAAAGTATTGTAAAGAATTATAAATTATTACAAAATTATAAATACCTTTTTAACTTTCGAAACACGAAAGAGAAAGTTCACAAAATATCGCTTTGGTTCTTTTCACTTCACGGCAAACTCAGAAAAGTGCAAACCTAACACTTGATCTAAAAGTTATTCAGATAACGTCTTATTTTCAACAAACAAATAAAACAAATAAATACTATTTATCAATTACATAATTATGTTTATTTTTATTTATAAAATGATATTAATGCGACTAAATTATTTATTTAATAAATTTTATAATACAGAAATTGTTTTTTTCAACCAAAAAAAAAAAAAAAAACTACTTATTCTGTTCATAATTATTTGGGCAATGTATAAAAAGAATGCTTATTTTTTATTTAAGAGATTTAAATTTTTTCGCTTCGTTTCTTGCAGATATTTAAACATTTTTTTTTTATTTGCTTTGACAAATAAAAAAAAAATGTTTGCAAGAAAAGAAGTGAACGGAGCAAGAAGTGAAAATGCAACTATTTATTTATGTTTCGTAGGGGGTAGATCCAATTCAATCACTAACGTACATAATCTCCAAGTTAGAAGTTAAGTCCAATTTTAGAGTTATAGTTGATTCATCATATTTAATTTTATACGTATAAAATATTAAAAAAGTTATGGCGTATGAATGTCCTAAAGGATATTCTAAAGAAGATATACAATCTCAATTGTATTTTGATGATTTAGACGAAGATTCAGAATTGTGGTTAATTCGTGTTCCCAATGATATAAATCCTACAGATCTGGAAAACCACCAGATAACACTGAATAATGAATCAGAGATATTGCAGGGGAATGATGGCAAATATTATAAATATGATATTGATAAGTCTCATATGCAAAATCTACGTCTAGTTTTACCAGATAAAGAAACCAAACAATTAAAAGAAGTCAATAAATCATTTAAGGGGAGTATTCAAATAACTGAATATGAATTATCGATGAAAATTGCTGAAGATGATATAAAAATGGAACTGGAAGAAGATGGTGTAAATCAAAACTTGGACAATAATATCCAGTCTGAACCATCTGTAAAGACCGGTTCTAAGAAGCACAAGAAGAAGCCAATTGATTCAAATGTTTTGAAATCGCAGCCATTATCAGATTTAGACGAATTTCCCAATTGTAACTCTCAAGCCAAATTAAAATAAATCTAACTATCAAAATATTTGTAATATATTTTCTTTGCCAGTATAAAATAAATTTTTGTTAAAATTTTTGCTTATCTAAAAATTCTGAGTAAGAATATGGTTGTAATTATTAGACAAAAGGTTTCTATTAAAAGTGGAAAATAGTTATGATGTATCAAGATATAGAATTGCCACTTATTTTATTTACTTGATTGGTTTGATGTTTGAATATAATATTCAAATTCCAAGATGAAAAAATTATATTCAGATAATAGTTAAATATTATCTGAACCGTATCATTTTTAAAATTATTATTTGTGTAGTAATAATTTTAAAAATGATACGGTTTTATACCAGAATTAAAATTACTTTCCTATATTGTTTGTAAATTTGTGGGAATGCATGTATATAGAATGGATAAAATTTTTGAAAAATACATTAATTGTTTAAATAAATAAATTGTTAAAAATACATTAATTAATTGTTTTAAGAAATGCTATGAGTTTTTGTATGAAAGATGTAATTAAAATTGGTTATGTTTTTCATTAAAATATTTAAACTTAAAATTTATAGAAGGAAGTATGATTATTTTTTTTTTTACTATAAACTTAAAATTTTTGGTACTTACGTATTAACAGTACCTTGGCGGTTTTTAAGTGTCGCCAATCTAATGTCGCGATTCAAAACCGGTTGGCGCGTGTGCTCTTTATTAGCGCAACTGTCGCCAAGGTACCGTTAATACGTACCAAATTTTTATATTTTCATATCACTAAAAATTTTATTACACTTTTTTAAAATTTAAAATAATATATTAACTTTGTCCTTAATAAAATTTTGAACTTTATTTTCACCTTCTTATACCATTATACATATTTTTAATAAGATGTGTTAAGATAAATGTCAAACAAATATTAATTATTTGAAAAGTAAAATATGGTAAAATTATGAATTGATTATTTTTATTTACTTATTTGATGGTTTTTAGATATCCAGAAAATTTTCTCAGGCTGTCGTAATTGAAAACTCAATAGATCATACTATGTTTAATAAAGTATGATTGGAAAAATAAAACATTAAAATGTAATATCAAGTTTTCTATCTTAAATGTGAAACATGCAAGCCAATATTTGTTTTGAAATTTTTTTTTAAAATTATGTGAAACAAATTTAATTTACATTTTAATTAATTCTTTGTTACATAATTCTTTAAGGGGGGGATATATATGAAGAAGTTTATAGAATTATAAAGTGTATACCTATTAAAATTGTAGCATATATTTACAAACAGTTCACCAGTTTTTAAAATTTATGATGTTTTTCAGTTAATAGAGCACAAGTAGCCAATTGTGGTAACTTATCAAATGTGATAACCTGTGACAGACTTCGGGATTTTTTGAAAAAATTTTTTTGAAATCTGTTTTTTATTTTCATAATATTTTACATGTTTTTCTTTATATTTTCTGTATTGTTATATTTAATAAAATGGTTGTTATCTCTATTTACATTTGGCACAGCATTTGTTTTACATAAAAAGATGCCTGTTATCTAAAAAATACAAAATTGAACATTATAAATAAAAGTAGAAATTTCTTCAACTAAAAAAAAAAAAAAATTAAATAGTTAAATTAACAAAATGGGGTATTCATAATTCAAAGCTGCTAAAATTTTGGTATTGCATGTAGTGCTTTAAAAAAAACTTAATGAAATGTCTTCTAGAAAGATCTGTTATATTGACATTTTAAATTATCTTAATTTTAAACTTTATTATGTACTTAATATTAATCTTGGGATTTACCAGTGCAATAATAATGATAATGATGCAGAAATTGCAACATAGTTTATTTTATGTTTTTTTGCATTAATCTCAAAATAAGAATTAAATAACATTCATTTTGAATTATCAACATAAAAGGATAAAAACATAAAACTTTGTAGTTGATAGAGTAGCAAGTGTTGATTATTTTTAAATGGATTTGATCCCTTCCGAAAAATTAAATTCTCAACATTTGCAGAACAAATATATTTATGTCTAACATGAGGTACATGTTTTTTTTTTTTTAATACTCACAAATGTAAAAAAAAAAACTATTTGTAATAATATTTAAAATTTCCTGCATTTAATTAATTATATAATGTACTATTATTATATTAAAAATATATAATTTTTAATATAATTTATGAATTAAAAATAAACTGAAAAAAAAAAGATATATTAACATAAATAAAGTATTACTATTTAATAGAATTAAAAGGCTATTTAATAGGTTATTGGTTCTTAATATAATAGTAGTCAGAACTAAATTAGCATAATCTTCCTTGTTTGAATTATATTTAAAAAATAATTCCAATGCTTGTAGAAAATGTTAATTAAATATTTAAATTTAATACAAATATTTTATTCCATTAAAATATTTATTATTTATTACATTATAATATACATTTTAAATATAGATTATTTTTCCATCAAGTTTTTTCATCAGTTGGATTATCTTTCGATGTTGAAGGCTTGTATTCCTTTGAGAAATAAGAAACCAAACTATAAAGCAAGGGCCTGAAATAAAAATTATATCTTTGAGATCATTATCAGTTATGAATTCTGATATTTTTTTTAAATAATTTAAAAATTGGTAATAATTTAGAATATAAACAAATAGATTTAAATTCAGATCATAAGTTTTTTTTTCAGTATATTTAAATATATAAAAATTTTATTTGATTTATAATGTTTTTTTTTTTTTTTTTTTTTTGCAAAGAACTTGTCACTTTCTCATTTTTTACATTATACTCTAGAATGTATCAATACATAACACTTTATATATATATATATATATACATATGATCCCATGATTGTAAAAATAAGAGAGAAGTAAGGGACCACTGGTGCAGTCATCATGGATGAATGACCTTCGTTAATTCAAGGCTAGAAGAGCTAATTGACGAATTATTTCCAGAATTGTTGGTTGGTGAGTTTTTAAATTGATGAAGTAGGTTTTTGTATAACAAAGTTGGCAAAAGAAATTTTGGACATATCTGTTGAAATGACTGAGACCTGATATTTGACTTAAAAGCCTTGTGCTGACTTAGAAAATTTTTATGATAGATATATGTTTGGTTTCTTTTTGGATATAGGATATTTTTTTGCCATGTGCTACCATGCATTTGAGACATTTGTAAGGAGCATCTAGTGCAGGTTGCAATCTCCTGTATGATTATATTTTGACATTTAACACATTTTCTGTGCAACTGGCAGATGGAACTTGAACAATAAAAGCTTTACCGGTGAAGTACTGAATATTTCAATTAAATTGTAAATTTGGTCAATCTTTAATCAATTCATAATTTAGATAAAATAGAAGCATTGGTTGTTTAGATTTAAATTTAATAAGTATAGTAATTTTAAGTGTGTAGAATCCTAGTTTAAAAATTTCATTTTTAATGCTATCAGTACAGAGCAGAAGACCTCAAATTAAAATATCTTATAATAAAGTTTTTTTTTTGTTAAAGCTCACAATTTTTTATTTTTTTATTTGACTCTTCTTATTTATCATAAATTATTACATATTTTAATGAAACTATAATAATAATACTCATATATTTAATATATTTATTAAATTAATCTTTAATTTTACTTTTATAAATCACATTCTCTTTAAAGATATAGTTTACTACTAAAGTATTGTATATCAGAACAAAAAAGATTTAATTATTTGTGGTTGCTCTGTTATAGATGTTTGTTATCCAGTTCCAATGAAACCATATTTTTTTTTACTTTCAGAAAATTAATTAAGAAAAATTAAAAAAGAACTTTGCTGCAAAAAAATTTAATTTTATCAAATAACACTTGAAACAAAAAAAAAAAAATAGCAAACACAATTTTTTTTAAAAAAATAATTTTAATCTCATTCAATCCAAATATACATCTATACACAAATTAAAGAACAAATGTTTAAATGTTATTTCAGGATGTTTAGTTTTATTTTATAGCTAATTATAGTTTTATTTACTTAAAAGCAAAATCTTATAATTTTTAGTAATGCACTAATTGAAAAATAATATAATAAAAAAAAAAAACTGGATCTCTCAGTCTTGTAGTTTTTATATAATTTAAATTAAATTTTAATTAATTTACCATGTAAATTATTTTAATCTTTTGTGAGTTAACAATAGTAAATTAAGAGAAAGGGGATGTTTGGCTTGTCACTCATTTTTTGTACACTAGGGCTAATGAGACAGGGACCTACAGTTTAAAGTGGATTTCAAATCACTGACAAACATCCATGACTTGAACCTTATGCCTGTGGTACCAAAGACCAGAACGTTAGTCATTCTGGCAAGGATAAAAAAAAAAAATGTAGCAATAATACTGTACATTTTATTAAGATATTTTATGATATTTTTCATATTACTTCTTAATTAAAGTTTTAATTTTAACAGTAGCTATATGTTTAGGACATGTAGGCATTAACATTAGCATGGCCTTTATGGATTTACATCACTTACACACACACAAAAAAAAAAAAAAACTGGACATATAAAAGTTTTTTAAAAATGTCCTGCAACAGTTTTATGTAAATAGGGACAACTTTAGCTACAATATTCATAATACTTTAGCAAAAAATATGTAAATAAATAAAAATAATTAAACCAAAGTTTAAAGAAGTTTATGAGAAGTGTGGTTTAAAAGTATATGAGAAGTGTGGTATACAGAATGTTCAATAGTCAAAGTCTGTTTGTTATTATATAATGAACATCTGCAAAATCCTATATATTTAATTTATATGCATATATTTGACAATTTTAAATAAATAAAAATCCAAGGAAGCCTTCATGTTGCAAAAAGAATAAAAAAAATATTTTTTAGGAGCCATGCATTTTTGGCACCAAAAGAAATTTTAATATAATTGTTTGTCTATTTTTTTTATATAAAATATTATTTTATATTTTAAGTTAACAATCTATTAATTCTCAAATTATAAATGAATAAACAAAGCAAAATTTTATATGTATATAATTAAAATATTTTTAGTGTTACCTAACATAATAACATAACTTACAAATTATCAGCTTCTTCTACAGGCTTAACTTTCAGTTGCTGTTTTAAAAAATCTCTTTCAAACTGAAATTGAGGATGGCCAGATTCTATAAAAATATAGATATGCATTTTATTATCCTATTTTTAAAGGTTTATTAATAAACTATATGACTTTAAAATGTGAAGTGTAAATGAAACAACTCTAAATTTTAATAACATCAAAAAGTTCCAAAAAAGTAAAAACAATTGTGAAAATAGTACAATAACTAATGAAATGATATGATACTGCATCATTGGTCATCCAAATGCAACACCAAGGAGAAGATATCAAAGATAATTGATTTTAAATATAGCCTTCTTCGAGGAAGGATGATGAGAACATTCATAAAAAGTGTTTTCACCACAGATATCAATAACTGCTGCTACATGTCATAGCATTATTGAGTAATAGAGGCTTTAGATGTGTTATTGAAGAATGGCAACCCCTGCACTACCACATAGTCAAAGTATATTTGGTGTACCCATGGGGTGCGCCAGGTAAGCATTCTCCAATCATTGACCAGACATGTTTGATGGGTGATAGATCTGGAGAACAGACAAGCCAAGGTAACAATGAAATATGGGAGGTAAGAAGAAAGCTTAAATATTGTGCATGTGTGCAATGTGTAGTTGCACATTGTCCAGTTGCCACAGGCAAGCCCTGAAAGTAAAGAAAGAGAACAGGCTGCAAAACATCAGAGATGTAACATTGGCTGGTAAGTGACCAGTAATGCCAGAGTGGAATTCAATTAATAATTGCATTAAGAATCAAGTTTTGGACCAGTATGACAATGCCTACCATAACATAACAGTTGAGAAATCTCTTGCCACAGTATCCTCAAGTAAAGTTTGAGGATATTGCCACAGTATCCTCAAACTTTAATATGACCATTGTGATAATGCAGGCAGAAATGCAATTCAACCGAAAGCACAATGTCCTGTCATTCGGATGACTAACTCTGCCTTTCAGTGTACTATTGCCAATGTGGCAGTGTGGCCACCAGTGGTTAAAAGTAAGCAAAGCAATAAATGCCTAACAGATGCCCAGTGTAACATAAATGATGTTGAATTGTTCAAGAGAACTGATTGTTGTGTTATAAACTGTACTCTTTGTAATGTGGATATGGCAGTGAGCTATATAACTGGCATGCACACAATATGCCTGTCTTCCCATTGAGTGGTGTGAGAAAGTAGTTGCATTTGCTCCTGTCGGTCAGCCCTTTTCTCCAGCATCCACCGATTTTTCAGAAGCATAATCAATACCTATATGCAACGATTCTGCCTTGATGAAACTCAAAAATGTGCTTGTATGAGGCCTACTGCAGCTGGATACACACACAAAACCTTAAGAGAGAATGATTCATGTTTTTCGAAATGGCAATCTTTCTTCCCTTTATATACAGATTGTAAGGGGCACTCATGATGTACATATACGCTGAAATTGTAATTGTTAGCCTAATACATCACAGTATATGTATGATTCAAATTTCACACCATTTGGATGTTTCCTTCATGGTGTTGCATTTTTGAATAGCCAGCAGCGGATTTTTATTTAATAATATTATAATAATTTCCTTAAAAATAAGAAACTTTTGTGAATAAAATAAAAAAAAAATATATTTACAAGTTTGCATAAAAATCCATTTTAAAATAAAATAAAATGAGTATTATTTATATACATTCAATTTACAATGTTTGCTTAAATAATAACTAAAAATACAGAAAATTACCAGAAAGTAAAACAGATTCTGTGAACAAATATCCATTGTAAATTAGATATTCCCTAATCAGCTCATTGATGAATATATTTTCATTAGATATTGGTGGAGGTGGCTCTACTTCATCTTGAAGAATGTTGAAAACTTCAGCTCGAATACGAGACCGGACTTCAGACAAAACTCCTGATTTTGCAAGAGACTCTTTCAAAACTGAAAAATAACAAAATATATAATCAAAGGTTTTTTTTTTTGCTTTTAATTTTAAAATTTAAATTAAAAATAGCCAACAAAACCAATGGATCAGATATAGCCAGTGGCTTGATTTACTCTAGTCATTGCTAAATTATAGATTATTATCAAATATCTTACCGAGTGTATATTGAATTTAGTTTTCAATAAGATATTCCACTAGTTCATAGCATTTTATAGTATATGTTTTTAACAAGTCACACAATTCAAACTGTTTTTGGTTCTCTAGGAATAGGAGTAATAGAAAGTAAGAAAATCAATTGTGTAGAGCTCTCATATCTATTAATATTATTTGTGCAAAATAAAAATTTATATATGTAGGCAATTGCTATTTTGGTTATTATTTTTTTCTAATGCATCTGGCAGTACATAGACAGTTATCTTTATGCCATAAGCAAGGGCTGCACTATTGTTACTCGTTTAGTGCTACCCACGTGCAGCTTGCAGATATGCTACAGATGCGAGTAGCACTACCCCACAACGCTCTATGATCATATTAGACTGGGACCTACAGTTTAAAGTGGATTCTGAACCACTACAAACATCCATGCACGGCCGGGACTCAAAACCAAAACCTGTGATACAGAGCGCCAGAGCACTAGCCACTTGGCCATCAGGTGCCATTTTGCAGATTATGACTAATTCATTTTTATAGAGCAATTCTCACTGATGTTAATCAATAAAATTTGCTTTTTGTGTTAAATTGGTAAACCCAGATTTAAATACAATATTAAAATAATATAAGTCATCATTAAACAAATGAATTAATTTAAATAAATAATTAACTAAATTAATTAACTTTAATTGCAAACAATTTCAATAATAAGAAATGCTTTGATTTTTTTCTATTTAGACAAATTAGACTATAAATTTGTAATTGATTTCATTACAATATCAATGTGTATGGAGTTCAAAATTTGTCAAATCCAAATGAATATAATCAACTAAGTGATAATTTTTTTTAAAAATACAACTTTTCACAACACATTTGTGCATTAGATAAAAATAATGAAAAATCCTTATGTAGAATTTCTTTATGGCACATTGAAAAATCATTTACACTATTGAAATAACTAAATAAATATGGAGGCACATCAATTTTACCAATTCAAATTTCATCAACACAATTTGACATTTTTAAAACATATTTTTTTTTCTTTAGAAGGATAATAGACAAAGTCCAAAACTTTTAGTTTCTACAAAAAAAATTATAGAATTTTAGTGTAACATTCTTTTCTTTCATTTATTTCACTATATGCAATGTATACTTAATAACTAATGAATTTTAAGCATTACAGATTATTTGTTATACATAATTTTTTTGGAACAATTACAAATAAATTAATACTTGCATTCTTATAAACCCATAAATATTGGCATTACCACTTTTTAACAGGCAACAACATAACAATTCAAGTCATAATGAATGTCTGTATGAAAATAAATTATGCAATACAAACTAATGTACTGGTAGATATAATCAATATTAGGAAAAATCCGATTTTTCTCAATGGTTACTAAAATACAGTTGATTTATGTAGAGATAAATATTCTTCACAAGACAGTTTTGGGCTCGATTTTAATAATAAAGGAGCAAGTACAGATAAATACACAAATAACATTATTTGAAATACTTTAGATCAGCAGTTCTGAATTATGGGCAGGAAATATTTATTCTGTATAGAATCGCATAAAAAAGTAAAATAACTGAAAATTAAACTAATTAATTATTGAAGATTTTTTGATGAATCTTTTAATTATAACGAACTTTGAAATTAATTAGCCATATAAGAAAGATTATTAAGGTTGATGATGATGAAATGACATTATAAAGGCATAAAATATATTGACTTTTATGACAATATATATATATATATATATATATATATATACAGTGGCTCCCAAAAGTGTTCGTACACTTACGATTCGTAGTAAAATTGATCTCTATCCTATAATTAAAAGTAAATTTTCTTAATGAGATTTTAATAATAAGATCTATAATCTATTCTTAATAAAATTAAATGAAAACTTTTTCAAAAATAGCGAAAGTTTATTTTTGAGAAATTAGTAATCAAAATATGATAAAATCTTTATCTCCAAAAGTCTTCGTACACTTAAAAAAAATCTTTACATATGAGTAAATATTTTCCTTTTTCGTTAAATTAATATTTAGTAGAATATCCTTTAGCATGCCTTGTTTTCAATCCTATTTTCTTCTTTAAAACGTTTTATCACATACTGCACT
This sequence comes from Caerostris darwini, assembly GCA_021605075.1. Classification (NCBI taxonomy): domain Eukaryota; kingdom Metazoa; phylum Arthropoda; class Arachnida; order Araneae; family Araneidae; genus Caerostris; species Caerostris darwini. Next base: position 262,153 of record BPLQ01002541.1, on the reverse strand, counting down.
GTAGAATGGGATAAATTAACTATTTTAGCGATATTTCGAATTGATTTACCACTACTATGGTGAAAAATTACCAATTTTCGAATGCTGTTTGTAATTTCTATACAACTACGACCCATTTTTAAATAGAATATCATGAAGTAAACAAACAAAAATTAAAGCCAACGATTTTTTTAAATGCCACCACAATGTAAAAATGAAAAAAAACAGAAAACGATAATTCTAATTTTGATTTTATTCAAAAATATTTCAGTGTACGAAGACTTTTGTGAGATAAAATGTTTGTAACTTTTTGATTATTGATTCCTTAAAAGTAAATATTTATCATGTTTTAAAAATATTTCATGCACTTTTGTTAGGAATGGATTATAGATCTAAAAATTAAATAGCCATTCGGAAATGTTAATTTTAATTAACGGATAGAGCCCTATTTGAATGAAAATCATAAGTGTACGAACACTTTTGGGAGCCACTGTATTTATAATATAGTATTGCTATTATCAATATACATTTTGATTAACATACTTTAAATAATACTTATATTCAATATTAATGGAAATATTTTCCCGCCTTTTAAAATATCGCTCCTCTGATAGTGAAAAAAAAAAAAGAAATTTAAATTTTGCAGGGGTTATCAGCTTTCACTAAAACAATCTGGACTAACATATTTGACATATTCAAAACTCGGCAGTTTAATTTATTGAATTTACTTCGGAAGAATAATTTATTTTTCGCTTGAAAATAAAAAATATTTCATAAATCCTATCAAATTTAATTAAACCTTAATATATTAACACATTCATAAATTCAGATAATTTTTTTTACAATATAACAAAATTACCATCTTTCAAATCACGAGCGGTAGCCATAACAACTCTCTAGTTAATATTAAATTACGATTAAAATTACATTTAAATAGCTTAGAAAATATAGGTAAATTTAGACATAAAAATTAGAAAACAAATAAATGTTATTCTACAGTTTGAGAAAATTTGTTTTTATTTAAATATACAAAAAAATAATTTTTTTAATTAAAACCATTTTAAACCTAATTTTATATCTTGAATCGAAGGAGTATATGGGGTTGCGAAGCAACAAGGACTATAATCCCCTAATCACTATATGGGAACAGTTCGTTTTCCCTATTTATACGTCACTAAAAAGGATGCGACATCTCTTTTCCGCTCAGTAAGGAAATTGGCGCGAACAAAAACAGGGATTTATATTATCCCCTGAGTGCCGAGAGAATGTAGCAAATAAATATCAAAACGTTTAATAGATTGGAGAAATACCTACTCACGTCTAAACAGACTGACTTGAACTACCACAAGAAAAACAACTTAAAGTTGTAATTCGCTGACTGCCTACAGATCTTCCAACTGATGTCCTCATGCAGAAACTTCAAATTCTTAACTTTCATCCTGAATTCATCACTCCACTTCGTAATCGTGCTGGCACAGACAATATACTTCTATACTTAATTGCTCTTCCAAAAATTGAACAAATCAAAATAATTTTCGACCTATCCACCTTATATTTTTAGGGTCAAGGCTGAACCACTCAGAAGAAAATTAAGACCCAGCCAATGCTATAAATGTTAAGAATTCTATCATCATAGCAAATTCTGCACAAGAGACCATTGATGCCTCAAATGCGCTGAACCTCATGCCACCAAAGAATGCACCCAAAAGCCAGATGAAGCCCCCAAATGCGCCCTTTGCTCTGGAGAGCATACTGCAAATTTCTCGGGTTGTCCTAAAACACTTGCTAATTTCCCTCCTGCTCCTCAACTTTTGGGCGGAGAGAAACGGATGAAATAGAAAATCTTAAAAATAGAGCTTTTCACGTTCGACTTCGAAATGAATTATCCACAATAAGTCATATTAGAGCTGATACTCCTCAAGGAACCGTGCTTGGTCCTATCCTCTACAATATCTTTACCTATACACCTACAGGCATTAGATAGGTTTATGTTTTAAAATGTAAACAAAAATTTTGAAGTGTTTTTACTTTTTTTTTTCTCATGAAAGTGAAGCATTTTTTTTCTTTTTTTTTTTTCTGTTTCGTAAACTACATGTTATTTACCGCAGTAAATGCTGGATTTTACAGATTATGTTAAATCGATAATAGTTATTTAAGCTTTAAATGAAAGTATGCACTAGTAGAATTTTTATTTTGAATCGTATCCTAAAATTGCATATAGTCAATTTATTTTAGTCAACATTTTATCATTCATGAGGCAGTTTTTACTGTACCTATTTAGAAATTGAAAATTTATTATAATCTCCGTTGCCAGTTTCATAATTTCAATAGTTTATTAAATTGAATGATTGGAAAACCCATTTCAAAACATTTTATCTGAATATACTGTATTGTTCATGTTTATTTTATTAGAGAATGTTATCTGTGATGTTATCTACCCTTCTTTCTTATAATTTTCACTCATTTTTTCTGCCGCAGGTTTCTTTCCTTGAAAATCGTGATCAGATTATTAGATCTTAATATACCTCTATTTGGGTGTGTTTTATGTCAGTATAAAAATTATCCTTTTTCTCTAACTAGTCAGTATAAAATATAATTTACAATGCCTATAAATGAACGTTTAGAGACAATCAAACGTCATCTTGCCGGCAATCAAGAGAAATCGGTAGCTCAAGAAGTCAAAAGTTCCATACCAAAAAAAAGGTAAGCAAAGATGTTTGATCAATAATTTTCTTTAAATTACTGATTTAAATTTATGAAATTTTTTTTTTAAAAATTACAATTGAAACTGTTTATTTTGCCCTAAAATGTTTTTTTTTTTTTCAAATAATAATTGCTCTTTTTTGTTTTTTTATTAGAACCCTTATGATATAACTTTAATATTTTATTCCTAAAAATTTTATGTAATAATTAAAATATTATAAAAACAAGAAAAATCATTCATCTTATTCACCTGCGTATAACAGAACTTAATTCAAACAGTATACTATATTATAATTAATTTTATTGATAATTTTACTACTTCTTCAATATGAAAAAATTAGAATATTTCTTATTTTCAATAATAAGAAATTATATTAAAAATTAAATTACCTTAATGGCAAATCCTCTGACAATATTAATCTTTAACAATTATAACTAAAAGTTAATGTTCAGTAAAGGATTCTAAAGTAAAATCTTTAATCAGTAAAAGGATTTAAAATAATTTATTTATCCATCCCTCATTATGTATATTCAAGCACAAAATGAAAATAAGTGTAAAAATATATTTAAGAAATATTAATATACTTATTAATAAAAAATATTTAAAATTTACAGATTGCCAAGAATTCAAACTTAAATGAAGTTGAGAAATCTTTTGAAATTACATTTTTTAAGTATTTGAAAACAAATTAATTCTTCAGCAGTGCTATTGGTTTTTTTTTTTTAATTTCATATTGTTCCTTTTAAACTTTTATTTCTTATTAACTAATCTTTTTACTTTTTTTAATGAACTATAATCTTGTTTTGCTAGTCAATGATGTATATCTAACATTTTTTCCTCATTGAATTATCTATTGTCATTAATTAATTGTTATAATTTTCATATTTATTTATAATTTGGACACGCTATCTAAATTTCTTGCATATTTAATAAAATTCTTTTTTTTATTATAGGAATTTTTTGTTAAAAAATTCGAAATAAATTTATTATAAATTAAATTTATTTATAGGTATTTATTTAATTCAGCAATTTGTAGGATTAAATTATTTTATTTAATAAATTTCATTTTGTTTTTGTAGGCAAGATTTACTCAAATGGAATGGTTGGGGATATAAAGATTCAAAATTCTTGTTAAATTCAAAGTTAAATCAACTTGAATTTTCTGGAGACAGGTAGGTATTACTTTTTGAAAATAAAATAATTATCATTGTAGGAAATGAATATAGAAAATATATATATGTGTATAAGCATGCTCTAATATAAATATTGTGTATGGTCTTAAATATATATCTCTCTTAACTAATTATAAAAAAAATTCTGCATATTTTCCTCTGTTAACAGTTCTCTATCATTCAATTATTTAAAATATTATTCAGTTTTTTCTTTTTTCCCCCTTTCTTTCTCATAGGTATCCCATTGGTAACAAAGTGCTACCTAATTTTAAAACGTGGGTAGAAAATGTATTTGGTATTGACTTATCTTTGCATTATTCTCCACAGGTATGTGCACATTTCTCCAATTTTGTTTTATCAGATTTTTATAGATAAATATTGTATAAGTAATTGTTAAGTAGACATCTAATTAACGTGATTATTTTTTTACATCTAAAAAGGAAATCTTCTGATTTTAGGTAATAATATGTTTTCAAAGCAATACATAATTTTTATTTATTAATGAAAAAAATAGAAATGAACACGGAGAAATAAATAATTTATATGATCTTATATATTTTTCTGAAAAACAAATTTGCTTGTGTATGTTTGATGTTAATTTCAAATAAGAAGGATTCTCATTAAATAATTTATATGATATGATATTCTTGGTTACAGTTAATAAATAACTTTTTAAACAATGCATCCATTACACTTTGAATATCTTGCCACGTAAGTATGTTGGTTAAATTCCACTAAATATTTCTAGGTTTTCAAAGAGTAAAGTCTAGTACTCAAATATTCTTTGCTTATTTTATTGAACTCAGCAGCTATAATTTTTGTATATTCTTTGCTAACTCTGCTGTACAATGCTTTGCTGTGTTACTCACAATTTTAAAAATGAGCTTTCAGTGAGGAGCAAGTTAACTTACCTGCTTGCATGATATTCATACTCAATATTTCTCCATGATATGTTAGTAATTTCCAGGAGGCTTTATCCATATTGACAATATATGGCCAATGGTTTCAGATGATGAAACATTGACACTTTTCTGCTCATTTAAATGTGATTGATGCACTTCATAATCTCCAGAACTAAATAATTCAAATTTTTTCTTATCAGGACATTTGAAAGAATTGATACATCAAACTCCAGTTGGTACCGAAAACACTGAATGCGCCAGCTCACACTGCATTGATTCTTCTTGACTTTTTTGCTAAAAATGAAACCCATATCGCTCCACAACCACCATATTCACACCGTGTGACTTCTGGCTATTCCCTAAACTCAAAAGACCACTCCGGGGACACCGTTTTGAGTTGATTGAAGAGATTCAATATGAATCGCCACACGCTTTGAAGGCAATCCCTGCCAATGACTTTTTAGCATGCATTGAGGATTGGAAAAAAAGTTGGCATAAGTGCATTGTGTCCGGAGGGGATTACTTTGAAGGCGATGAAATAAATTTGGAAGAATAAATAAAGAGTTTTTGAAAAAAAAATAATTGATCTTACTTTTTGGGCACAGTAGTATTTTGAGTCTTTTGTAGGTAAACATCATGTCACAGGCATTTAGCACATTTTCTGCTTCTATTAAAGCTTCTTTGTGTACCATATATGATGCCATAGTTTTTTTCTCAAAAATTATACATCACAGAGGTATAATGGTCTTGTTGGCAATTTAACTGAACTCATTGTATAATAAATATGTGGTCAGATTAATAAATATTAAAATTGTAGCTTATTCAGTTTTATTGTAAACTTGTTCAGAAAACAATTTATTATTTTTCTATATTACATCTTTTATGGTATGTGATTTAAATATGTTTTAATGAAATAAACAATTGTATGTTTCATATTTATGTGAATCATTTTGTAAAATAATTCTTTAAAGGACAAAATAAAAGATGAAGACATTCCCAAGCCCATTATAAATGAGCAGTTTTTGGAGGAATTTAAAGAACTAGGAATTGATTTTACATTAGACCCCCAGGACCGACTTTTCCGAGCTCATGGTAAATACCTTTGCAACATTCACAATAAATATTTAATGTTGCATTGTTTCTAATATTTCTCTTTGAATTTCTAGGACATACCATGAGGGAGATATTCATATTACGGGCTAGCAATTTTGATAGAGTACCAGATATTGTGATTTGGCCTAGTAAGTTAGATATTTTCACAATCTATTGAATATTTATTGTTCAAATTTTTTTAATATTTATATTTCTACTTAAAATTATTTTATTGGTACCTTGCTTTATGTTCTCCTTGGAATACGCTCAAAGTATATGTTTTAATTGGACATGAAAACTTTTGTTTGGAATATTTGTATTCATCAAATTCTTTGCTGAATGGATGGATGTCATAAACTTTACAGCAAAGTATCACCTCAACAAAATCCAAATAAACCATAATAGCATTGTTTGAAATAAGCAAACAGCATAACCTTTATGAAACATCTTGAGGAGAAGGCTGCAGCAAAGTTCTTTGGACCAATTTTTAATACATATCAAATTTGCGATCCTAAACCTGGTTCAAATAGTTCATTTGTGTATTATTTTATGTAACTACTTTTGTATTGATGCATTTTAATACTAAGCAGTGTTTAAATTATTTTATACAACCCCATGAATTTATAATATTTCCACAAAAATAGGATTTTTCTCATGGGGATAGATTAATCATTTCCCTATTATTTCTTATGGAAAAAAAATTAGTTTGGGATAAGTCCAAGAATCGGGAACGCATTAAAGTTATTGACCAAAGTATCACTGTATTATTGAAAAATTTTTTTGTTTACATGTCTATTTTTTTACAGGTTATTTTATATAGAATAGGATATAAATGCAGTTATTTATATTTTGAGTTTCATACTTTCTTAATATCTTAATAGTGTATTTTAATGATTGACATTTTTTAAAATAATTGTACTATTCTTTAATCAAGAGGAAAAAAAGTTATGTAAAATTTAAATGTTATTTTATTGATTAATTGAGTATGTGGAACATTTTTTTTATCAATTTCGTTAATGTATATAAAAGAAAAAAGAAATGTAAGTTTTTAACCATTGAATTTTTAAATTGTGTTTATAATTTTGCTAATATAATTAATAAAAGATATTAATTAATACAAATTTATTTTTCATTCATAGGTTGCCATGATGATGTGATGAGTATTGTTCAGTTAGCTGTTAAATATAACGTTGCAATCATTCCATATGGTGGTAAGTTATTCGAAATTTTTCTAATCAATCATGTTAAAAAAAATAGTTTTAATTTGTATTAAATAATGCACTAAATGAATAAAAAATATTGAAAAGGTCTTAAATAAAAAAAAAAAAGTTTTTTTGGCGAATATCTCTTAAAATCATTTATAATTTTTGGAAGGTCTCCGGAATTTAGTGTATTTTTTTGTGCTTCTAAATAACATAAGTAACTTTATTAATACTTGAATTAAAAGTTATTTGTTTTAATCAATGCTTGGAATATTAGATTTTTCAAAATAAAAATCTTTATCCATTTTTTTTCTCCTCGTATTTCTTTTTTTGAATCATTTTGTCAATATTTTTTGCGTTAATTTTAACATTTAAGTATAGTGATTTATGTGTATGATACCTGTTTAGAGTTATATAAAATAATTACTACATTATTTTTACTTATGTTTAATAGGCATATATTTCATTTTGTATGGCATTTTTGCAAATAAATTAGATTTAGTATACAAATTAAAATATAACGAGGACTTCAGCACCTGTTTATTAGCTTTTATATTTTATGTTCATTATAATAACCTTGATAAAATAAAATAAGTAAAATAATGAGGAAATGTATGAACAAAATGTTGTCTAATTCTTTTAGTCCCGATAATCAGTTAATCAGGACTGTCACCAGTTTGGATCACTGTAAATTCAGACTAGTGGATTTTCCTATCACAAAATTAATAATACTAAAAATGTAATAAAGTTGAAGGCAAAATTAGAAAAAAAAAAAAAAAAAACAAGTAATTAACATACTTGAAATAATTATTCACATAGAATTGGGAATAATTATTTCAAATAACTTCAAATTGAATAATAAATCTATAGTTTTTTTTTTTTTTAAATATAAGTCGTTTTTCTTGAAGTGTTCTTACAAACATTTTAAAGATAAAATATCAATTGATACCATGCCTTCTCAATGCATAATCATCTTTTCTTTTTCATTATTTTAATATCTTCAACTGTTTCCTTTATCATAATAACTGAGGAAGATAATATATAAATGATACAATTAATAAAATTAAAAATTAAAATATAATTAAAATTTATAATAGATGATATAATTTTTTTTCAAAAATTATTGATACATGTTTATATAAATTATGTTTATTAAAAAAATTATAATCAAAATGTCTTATTTCTTTTGTATTCATTGTTTTAGATCGGGAAAAATCAAATGCTATTTTATTACATATCACCTTTTTTTTGGGTGAATATTTCTTAATCTCATACCTTATAAATTTTATAGTATAATTATTAAAGAATATGTGAATATTTTTATTTTATTCATATCAAAATATATGAAGATTTATTTTTCCTTTGCCAATGTAACATTTTCAGTTCTAATACAAAAACAAAGTTTGCAACTACACAAATATTATGATTATTAAAGTTTCTTTATGATTTAAATTGTTTAAAATTATGGACTGTATTGAAAATCATTTTACAGGTGGAACTAGTGTATCGGGAGCTGTAGAATGTCCGCCAAGTGAGACAAGAATGATTATTTCCCTTGATACTTCACAAATGGTGAGACGATATATTGTTAAATATGTTTTGTTTATTTTATGTTATTTAAATTTATTGTTTATTTATTTATTTTATGTTATTTAAACATATTTTCTTTAAGATAAACATGAAGAAAAAAAGTAAGTATTTAGCTTTAGAAATGAGAAAATGTGTAAGCATCACATACTTGTAGGACCATTCCAGAAAAACTCTTTTCTAGAATTTAACGAGGGATTTTTTCCTTTAAATATTGTGAATTTGAAATCAATTACTAAAACGTTCCTCTACTTCTCAATGTAGGTATGCCAAAGAATGGATGAAATAGGGATATGGTATATTGCAAAAGGGAGTTCTGGTTGGTTATACAGTTCTGTAGACAAATAGACATTAATTACGTAGCGAATGTAGGGAAAATATTATATTTTATCCAAATTATTGAATACAGGTTTATTTTGAAAATTTTAAAATTACTTATTTTAATTAAAGCGTTGTCTGTGTAAATGCATTATTTAATGCCAAATAAACATGTCATTTAATGTTAATGTCTTTTATTACAACAAGAATTTTATACATCAGTAACAATACTTTATATAATTAAAATCACTGTATGCAGATAGTAAAGTAATAATTTTTCATTGTAGTATTGAAAAATTTTAACTATGCCATTTATTTAAAATGCTAAGTATGTGTATTTGCTCTTTTTTTTTTCAGAACAAAATTCTGTGGGTAAACAAAGACAATAGCACTGCTCTTATTGAAGCAGGGATTATTGGCCAAGATCTTGAGAGAGAAGTAAATGCTTTCTCACATCTGTGTTGATATTTTATTATTTACTATCAATTATTCATATTTTTTAAAAAAATTAATAAATTTCAATATTTTAATACAAATAACTGTTTCGCTTCAAACAAGGCTTATCTTTTAAGGCTTAAGCAACTATAAAATAATATTGCTGGATTTATTATTTTTATTTTTAAATATATTCTGAAATTTTGAATGTAAAATTAATTAAAGAAACATTAGCAATAATTCTAAATATTTAATTTTCAATTTATTTCAAAATGCATGTCTAATATGAGGTCATCATAATAAAATAAAATTATTATTTCTTAAATATTTTTTCATTAATTTAAAGATATATATCTATTTTAATTTTTAGCTGGCCAAGTTTGGTCTTTGTACTGGTCATGAACCAGATTCTTGTGAATTCAGTTCGCTTGGTGGGTGGGTAGCTACTCGTGCATCAGGAATGAAAAAGAATATTTATGGAAATATTGAAGATATGGTTGTGCATATAAAGATGGTCACTCCTCAAGGAGAAGTACAAAAGAATTGCCAAGTAAGAATTTTCTCATTAAAAAAAATTTTTTTTTTATGTAGTAACTTTATTTTAAATTAATAGCATAAGAGTTTAATTTAATATAGTTTATAACAAACTTATTTAAGAATTATGATGAAAATAAAAGAGAATGTTTTCCCTATGCTTTTGAATTTTTATTTTTGCTGAAGAACGGGAAATTTGATTCACCCTTGCAGAATGCACTTCACACTTTGTTTAATTTTGTACAAGTCCAATTTCCACCAAGCTTAGAAGAATAGAATATTGTTTTGTTTTTTTCTCTTGTACAAAGTTCTGCATCTATTTATTTTTTTCTAAAAACCTTTTCTAATGATTCTACCATGTAAGTGTCTTATAAAATTATTTTTGTGAACATTTTATATATTATATGTATGTTATATATGTACATGTAATATATATATATATATAATTTTTTCTTTCAGTCTAGTTTTTATTTTATTATAATGTTATTTTTATTATCTCTTGATATTTTTTTACTATTGTAGAGTGATAAACATAATTTTTATTATTTTAATGTAGGTGCCAAGAATCTCTTCTGGGCCTGATATTCATCAATTCATTCTTGGTTCTGAAGGTATTATTCCATTAAAATTTTTATTGTTGTTAGGTGTGGTTATCCTATTATATGTGTAAATTGTTCCAAAATTTTATTTTTAGATTTACTAATTTATTTAAATTAAATGAAAAAGTGAAAAATTTTAAAAATGGGTATATTATCGATTAGCATTTTCATTTTAATTCTGATACAATCTATTTGTACTGTGTTAATACAAATAGGTTGTATCAGAGCTATGAAAAAAGTTTTATATTTCAAATTTGTTTTAATGCAAGATATGTTTTTTATTTATTATTATATCTAGTTGCATATTATACAATTAATTTTTTACTTCTGAAAATTGAAAAAAAATATTAGGCACTCTAGGAGTTATTACTGAAGTGATAATCCGAGTACGACCCGTTCCACCTTGTAGCAAATATGGTTCTATTGTCTTCCCTTCGTTTGAGCCTGGAGTTGAATGCCTCAGAGAAGTTGTGCGGCAGGTAATGTTCATTCGGTATATAATAACGTTAATTAATTTATTATGTTAATTTCGGCTTTTTTTTATTTCTTGCCATTATGATAATTTATATTTTCTCTCTATTTTAGCAATTGAAACCTGCTTCTATGAGATTGATGGATAATCTTCAATTTACATTTGGTAAGATCAGCTAATTATTTCTCCTGGCCTTATTACATATGAAGCTTTTCGATTGTAATATAATTCTTCATTGTACTTGTTTCTAATTAACTTCTTTACTAAAATGAATTAGTATTAATTTTTGTATTTTGATAAATCAAAGGACAAACAAGGTTAATGTAAATAAACTGTCTTTCAATAACTTTTGTTTCAAATGTGTAATTTTAAGACTTTTATCCTTTTCATAAAACAGCTTATTCATTTAAGTACATTAATTTTAAATTATCTCATTTAGGTCATGCCTTAAAACCAGAAGCATCATCTGTGATAACATCTTTAATGGATCATCTTAAAAAGTTCTATGTGACTCAGGTTAAAGGATTTGATGTTCATAAAATGTGCGTCGTCACACTTCTCATGGAAGGGACAAAGCAAGTAAGTTTAGAATATTCCAGTTATAAACATAGCATTTGCATAATTTTAATTGTATTTGTTACTATAATTTTTAATTGTATTATTAATAACTAAAAATAAGAATTTGTTAATGTCCTCTTAAAATAATCTTTTAGAGTTTGTCTATTTATTAAAACTAAACCTTTTTTGTTTTTACCTTAGGATGTAGAAAATTTAGAAAAGCGTATTTACAACATTGCCTCAAATTATGGGTAATTATTTTGATTTATATTCCAATATATATTCAAATTTGTTACTTTATTTTTAATAATTGAAAAAAATTAGGTAAGAGACTATGAGTAATGGGCCTGAGTGGCCGAGTGTCTAGCGCTCGGTGCCACAAGTTTCGGGTTTGAGTCCCGGCGGTGCTATGGATGTTTGTAGTGGTTTGGAATCCACTTTAAGCCGTAGGTCCCGGTCTCCTATGACTGTAAGAGCGTCACGGAGCAGAAGTCAGACTTCTACCTACGGGTGCTCCATCAGAACAGAAGCTGCATCCCTCCTTCCATGAGGGACATGATAACAACAACAACAACTATGAGTAATACATTATTATATTTGAAAATTGCCTCTCTTTTTTTACTGAAGTACTATATTAAATTTAATAGATTTTTAGCATTATTTGTTCATTATTCTCAAATCTTCATAATATAATTACTTAATAATGAGATTTCCGCATCGCTAGTTAATTAATTTATATTTATAGTATATAGAAGTTCATATGTTCAATGTTCACACATACACACACACACACACACACACACACATATATATATATATATATATATATTGATTGATTTTATGTTATATATTGTTCCCATCTCTGTGCCTTTATTCATGTTGTACATAATATAAATCTTTCATAGTTAATGGTGTAACAAAGTTTTTTCAGAAGCCACGTTAAAAGAATGCACACAATTCTAAATTTAAAACCAATAGGAATTTATATAAACAATTTATTTCTTTAATATTTGCATTTCTAAAATTTTATAACAATTATATATTAAAATGGGACACCATATCAAACAATAATGTGCTTGATTTTTGAGGGAAGCATATTTTATTCACATTACAAACATGCAACCAACCTATTTAATGAAATTGCCAGGAAGTATTTTATTGTACTCAAGAGACTCTTTGTTTTGCAGAGGAATGGCAGCAGGTGAAGATAATGGCAAAAGAGGTTATATGCTTACCTATGTCATTGCTTATATTAGGGTAAGATTTTTATATTAATATATAATTAAAAATAAAAATGGATTTTAAATATTTATTATTTTATTTACTGATTTTTTTTATATGCATGTACAAAAATATTCAATGAAGTATAAAAATTAAGAAAATTTGTTTATTAAGGATACTATAGATAAGGTTGTTGTGGATTAAAATTAAAATTACTGGGCTAAATCTTTCCATATATGTTATTTTAGAGTTTAAGTTGTATTGTCATCACTTTCATAAAAGTAAAATTGAAGTTTTTAATGTTTACATTTTTAATCTTCTAATTATAGGATTTGGGATTAGACTATGGTGTTGTATCTGAATCATTTGAAACTTCTGTTCCTTGGGACAGGTAAGGGCAATATTTAAAAGCTCCTAATCCATAATCAATTAAAATATTTTAGATTTGATTTGCATTGTGTTTATAATTTCAATCTGTGTCAGTTTACTATATTTTAATTAGTAGCATTTTTAATAATATACATAAGTTTTTAAAAACTGCATATTTGAAGTTATGATTTTTTTTAAAAATATATATTTTGACTTATCAAAGATTTTGAAATCTTTCCTAAAAGGCATTTTTTGATTTTTAATGACTAGATACATCCATATAAAATAAATAAATAAATATGCTTTTTTACAGAGTTACCGATTTGTGTAGAAATGTAAAGGATCGCATCCAAAGGGAAGTCCGCAACCATGGAATTCAATTTCCTGCCTTTGCTTCTTGTCGTGTAACTCAGTCCTACGATGTCGGAGCTTGTGTTTACTTTTACTTTGCCTTTGGTTATCACGGCCTTTCAGATCCTGTTCACACATACGAGAGCATAGAGGTTAGTAGTGATATACAAAATGGTACTTAAACATTCTACTTTTGTTTTTTCCCCTTAACGAGGAAAATAAATAATAATGATAATGTCTTTGTATTTAATAATAAAGTGTTTTACATATGAAATTATAAGTTAATAAAAAGAGATTCAAATAATAAGTTACACTAAATTTTGGAAATATAAGAATCATGAATCTTTTTTCTTTTCTACTATATTAATAATTTATTTAAAGTAAACTTTTATTAAATAAAACTTGTAAACCGCCTTAAAAGTAAAAAAAAAAAAAAAAAATTAATATTATAAAAAATTATTTATATAATATTTTCATGTACAAAACTTATGTAATTAAATTTTTTTTATAACAGACAGCAGCCCGAGATGAAATTATTGCCAGTGGTGGAAGCATTTCCCATCATCATGGAGGTAAAACCCTTTTTTATTTTATGTATATGAAAGAAAATGTAATAACATTACATGACGAAAATGCTTAAATTTAATCATTACATAAAGATCTGCTGTCATTACATATTATTTCTAATTAAAACTGAAGAAATAATTTAATGTCTTTTTAGTTAAATATAATTGATCAATATCTGGGGAAGATAATGAGTGGGACTTTTTTTCAAACAAATATTCTTTGATTTAAATTCAATAACTTAGATTCAAAATACTGTTGAGCTAGGACAAAGACTACAGCAATCATCAAAAGCTTTTTCAGAATCTTTTCAAGATCAAGATCGGAAAGAATTTCAGTGGCATTATAGTATTCTAAATTCACATTCACTTTAACAATAAATGGTAGTAAAAAAAACTAAAAATAATTTGAAGAAATATGGCAATGATGTTCTGGCATGAAAGCTTAGTGAAGGAGTGATATATACCAAAAATGATATAAGTGATATAAGGAGTGATACCAAAAATATGGCAACTGCTCTGATGTTGAGTTTAATCCTCATCATGTCTTTCATTGCTCAGCCACCATGCATTGTCTGGACCTTCCCTCGGAAGAGGATTTATATTTCCGAGCTAGCAATCCAACACAGCTGGAGATAGCCAATATTATCTGGGATCACCACAATATTTGATTTTGTTGTACTTTTCAGGGGATATGATAACAATAATAGGTTCAAATAAATTTCATAGCTTTTTGTTGTATCAGTATAGATGCATATTATATATGTTCGCATTAAAATAGACCCAATAAAATATTGATCCTAGGTTTTTAAATTTATTGGCGAAATGTGAATAGTTCAGTAATCTAATTTATTTCATCTTTTTATCTATAACTTTAGCTTCATATCTGTCTTGAAAGTTCAAAGGTATTTCTGGCATACTATGTATATGTTTATATAATTTACGCATCTACATATTGGTGAAAAGTTTTGTATTCTAGCAAACTTTTATTGTAGGAAAAAACCGAAAATAAATCCTTTTATTAAGTATGTCATTAAAAACACTTTTACTTTATTTTTCAGTTGGAAAGTTACGAAAGCGTTGGTTACAGCAGACTGTTTCAAACGTTGGTATCAACATGTTACGTGCTGTTAAAGAAAGTGTGGATCCTCTTAATATTTTTGCTAATGGAAATTTACTGGAGTAGCTGATAAGCAATAATCAATATCTGAAGAAAGAGTGTTGTCATATTGCTCAAAAAATTTTTTCTTTTAAAAAAACAAAAGTTTTTAGCCCCTTATTTAATAATTTGTTGGTGCTTTTTTCCCTCTTCCTTTTTTACAAAGGCCAGTTGCAGCTTTTTTTCTTCTTAATTTCATGTGATATCTATTATAAATTTGCTTAGTGTGGTTTGTAATTGGTATCAAATATTTAGGAAATACTATGTGCCTTTATAAAATTGTATCAGCATTTTATAAACTTCAGACAAAACATTTTTTTGTGGATGCAAGTTTTAGTTTTAGGATAGTCATTTTTAAACATTTGAAAGGGAAACTGCAGAAATATCATAAAATTATTTATTGTATTTAATATCATTATTACCATTTAAGTTAATGGAATTTTGTTGTTGAAATTATTTTAAAATTAATAATTTTTTTACTGAGTGATTAGATATAGCATAATTTACTCTTTAATTTATTTTCATGTAAGGAATTATTTATACATTTTTTTCCTTACAATATTTAAATTCATTTAACAAATTTTCCAAAATGATGGATGAGTTAAAAAAAAATTTATTTCGAATTTTAATATTACAAAGACTTATCTAGCTATAATTTTATATAAAATTTTTTTTGTCATATTATATTGTCATGCCATGTCATGTTAGTTGTCTTTAAAATGGTGCTTTTTATTTTTGTTAGTTTTCTTTACATAAGCTAATTTTTAACCAAAAATTTCTTTTAGAACATATTTATTGTGTAGAAATACAACCTACATATTTTTTTTAATAACTAGTCTTGGTTAATTTTTCATTTTTACATTCAAATGTCTTGAGAAAAGTTTAAATTTCAAAAAGTGTTTTTATGTACATTATAAAACTTTTTTCTTTAATTTCTTCATTTTTTTTGCAGTTGAATGTTGTAGATCCTGTATTATTTCATATTTAATTTAAATTAATTATCTGCTCATTTTTCATTTATTGTTGAATTTATATTAGATATATCATTTCTTTGTTTAAGTGATTGATTTTTGAATTTTTACATTATTTTTTGTCTTTTATTTCTGAATTATTAAGTTTTGAAGTAGCGATGTGAAATGAGCACTTTTTTGTCTAATTTTCTTCTTGGCATGATATTCATTTTTTAACCGTTCACTTCTGTTTTTAACATATAATTGGTGTACTGTTTAGATAAATAATGAAATAGAAATGCTAAGAAGACAATCTCCAAAACTTTTTTTTTGTATTTTGCATTTATATGAAAATTATTTTTCTGACATTTAACCTATAAAATATGTGGAACATTAGTACAACATGTTTATTTCATAATTTATCATTTTCATATTTAAATAGATTTGCATTTATCAAGTACTTCATACAAGCTTAAATTTGAAAGTGGAACTAAAAAATTCTTTTTGGAAATTACAAACCGAGATTCAGTTAATATATTTCATTTAAAAATATTTTTAAATATGGACTCTATGTTAATGGGGAAAGATGTTAATTTGTCAAAATTTTAGATTAAAATGATTTATTTTATTATTTTTGTTTTTTTTTATATATTTGAGTTATTTATAATTAAAAATT
Source organism: Caerostris darwini (assembly GCA_021605075.1). Lineage (NCBI taxonomy): Eukaryota > Metazoa > Arthropoda > Arachnida > Araneae > Araneidae > Caerostris > Caerostris darwini. Next base: position 245,310 of record BPLQ01002541.1, on the reverse strand, counting down.
CATCCCTTTATTTTTTTAAATAATTGTATTACAATGTACAAATAAAAATTAGTTGATATTGTGTTGCTATTGGTAAGAAAAGTAATTATTTTTTTATAGATAGCTGCTGAAGTTTAGTTTATTAAACCTTTTTGTTATCACTAAATTTATAAATTAACAAATTTTCAAAGTTAAGTAGAATTATTCATATTTAAATTACTTCTAAAGGTTTTGTTGCTCATTTTATGTGATGTTAATTGTATAACACAATAAAACAATATTAAAATAATGTTGTCTGAAAATAAATTTCAGAATATGTTTTACCTGTAGTATTTATGTTCTCTTATATGTACATAGTAGAGAGAAAATAGAAATCGGGTATTTTTTTTACCTAAGATTTTGTAATATATAACTACTTAGCAAAACACAAATTAAGATTTTCATGTTTTGTTTCATTAATTTATTTCAATAGACTTGTAAAAAATATGTTATATTGAAATTTACTAAATAATATGGTTAAATATATTCATCTTAGTCAAAATGATTATTTTTTAAACAATCACCATGATTTCTATGCAAGTCAAAAGCATATTAAAAATGTGTAAGTTTTTTATTTTATTGATGTAATAATAAAAACTTAATTTTGGTGGAATGGCAATGCTTGTTTTGGTTACGAAATAGTTACAATTGAAACCTATTATGATGAAATTAAAACATTTTTAAGGGGAAAAAAATCCATCATAAAATTTTTTTCTTCTTGCTTATAAAGATGGCTAACTCAGATTTTATCATTGTTTAAGAAATTACAGCATGATACAGTATGAAGTTATTAAATAAATAAAAAAAAAGTATTGAGAAATAAAAATATTAAAATCTTTTAAAATAAAGAGTCAGTTAAATAACTAATTAAGTATAGTTTTCTGTGAAAAATATGAGTTTTGCCAGTAGTAAAAATGTTAATTATGTAAAATTGCATGAGCTTTTAGTAAAACAACAGGCAGTAACTATTTTTTTTTTTATCATTAGATGTTATGCATTTTTGTTAATTTATTATTACTTGGTGATGTTCAAATTTTTTTACAAAATCTGATCAGTTAAAAAAGTTATTTTCCCCCATCTTATATGAAAAATTAGAATTTCATGCTTAATATTTTTGTCTGTTGTTGAATTTTTGTTTTCTGCCTTTATTGTGAATGAAGTTATTCATATTGTGTTATATCTCTTCAGCCTACCATTTGTGTTCCAAAATCGATTGCACATGAACATTTTAAAAAATGTAAATTTTTATATCTAAATAATAATTAGAACAACTGAATTAGTGGGCATTATATATTATACACGTTTCATACTTAACCCTTTGCATTCGAAGGCTCTGGGGCAGAGCCATTGAAAATTTGTCTTCAAGCTCGAGAGCTCCGCTACGGAGACAATGCAAATAACAATATAAATAATGAGTCTCTTTTAATGCCTATATCAAACTTAAATGTAAATATGATCTTTTCAGTAAAATTGCTTCGAGTTGCTGGTAATACGAATGAAAAAATTTCGAGTGCAAAAGGTTAATATTCCGTGGCATAAGTTTTATTGTTGATAATTGTTCCTTTTCTTCTTAATTTTTTTTCTCCAAATTTTTAATTTAGGTGTGTTAGGTTATTTCAATAAGAAAGAAACAATTCTATGTTTAAGATTTTTTTTTTAATAAGTGATTTTATTGAAATTATAAAAAATGGGGGATTAAAAATCTTAAGCCTTTAATATTTATAAACAGAAATATTGGTATAGTTATTCACATTAATTTTTCCACAACTTTTCAAGTTATTCTAATAGCAAAATTATAATATGAAACACATTCATCATCATTCTTATTTGCTTTTACTAAAAGGAGATTTGAAATAATTTCTCGAATATTGCAAGTAATGTATTATTTTTTCAATGTATTTAGTTTTTGTTAATTAAAAAAAATTTTGTAACTGGTGCTTTTTTATTTTTATTTTACTCTATTAATAATATTAGTTTTTCTTTGAACAGTTATGAACAACATCTTATATTGTTTTATAGTATATTTGTTTATTTTTGTTGCTTTTTTTTTAAAAATAAACTTTTCTGTTCTGTATATGTGTATGTTCACTCAATTGTACTTAATATAATAATCTCCAATTTTTTTAATGGATCTATTTAGTTCCTTTAAAAATATTGTTAATATTTTTTATGTATTAATTAAAATTTTATTATTTATTATATTAAAATTTTTCTTAAGTAACTTATGTATTTATGATGACTCATATTTTGTTACATAATAAATAAGAATAGTGACATCTTGTTAAATTCTGCAAATAACAATGATTTAAAGAAGTTTTTGTTAATTTAAAACCAATTTTAATTTGCTCAATTTTTCAAAATTAATAGTTGCTTCTAGTTATCAAATTTATTATTTTCGTGCGTGTGTGCTAGTTTTTAATACGCTTTTATTTGTTTCACCTGTATGTTTGTATGTATGTAACTGACTCTTTGGGCTCGATTTTGGGACTGATGGCGCGATCTACTGGCGAGTCAGTCAACTGATCAAACCCTACCTATTTTGTATAATTATTTTGTTTAATCTTAATTCCTTTTGTTTTTTTTAACTTTTATCTTAAAATTCTCATTTTAACTTTAACCTTTTTATTTGTGGGCATCGTTTAAATTATAGTTTTAAAAAACTAAAACAACACGCTTTTAGAGTTAATCTAAAAAGTAAAAAATAATTGTTACCGTAAGAATAAAATGACTGACGAGAAAATGAATGTCACTGTTCCAAAAGCGTGGGGTGCTTTGTATGACATTTTTAAACTAACTCTGCATTTCGGAATGAAACTAGTGAAAAATTATAACGATTGATATCGAGCACCCCATGCTTTTGGAACAGTGGCATTCATTTTCTCGTCAGTCATTTTATTCTTATGGTAACAATTATTTTTTACTTTTTTAGATAGATTAACTCTAAAAGCGTGTTTTTTAGTTTTTTTAAACTATTAATTTTACTTTTAGCGAATTTTAGGATGCTACACCACTTAAATGATGCAAAACATAGAAATTCACCAAATTCATCCTTCAACACCTGGCAAATGCGGAGTACCCTTTGACCTGATCTCCTTTATGCCCATTCTGTAAAACACCAAAAACTATCGAATCTGTGTCCTGTGTGTGTGAATCTGTATCGAATCTGTGCAAAAAAAAAAAAAAAAAAAAAAAATTAAGAAGAAGAAGAGGAAAATACCTTACAGAAAAAAAAATTAAGAAAACCAACTGTATGTAAACAAAATCGATAAAGAATAATAATAGAAAATGAATGCATGCAACACCAGTTTGGTAGAAATTTTGCTTAAAAATTCTTTGATTTTCACCTTTAATCACCCTGTGTTAAATTTTTTTATTTCTCGCATTTGGATAAACTGATAAATAATGCAGATAATAATTAATAATGAGATAAATTTCGTCGTAAATGAAGAAAGAAGTATTCCAAATTCTACAAGAAACGTTATCACGTTCAATAGCCAAAAGAATACATCAAAGTTATAATATTCTAGGCATAAATGAAAAATGAAGTATTCTCAATTCTACAAGAAACCACATAACATTCAATAGCCAAAAGAATACATCAAAGTTATAAAATTCTAGGCATAAATGAAAAATGAAGTATTCTCAATTCTACAAGAAACCACATAACATTCAATAGCCAAAAGAATACATCAAAGTTATAATATTCTAGGCATAAATGAAGAATGAAGTATTCCTAATTCTGCAAGAAACGCTATAACATTCAATAGTCAAAAGAATATATCAAAGTTATAATATTCTAGGCATAAATGAAGAATGAAGTATTCCTAATTCTACAAGAAACGTTATCACGTTCAATAGCCAAAAGAATACATCAAAATTATAAAATTCTAGGCATAAATGAAGAATGAAGTATTCTCAATTCTACAAGAAACACTATAACATTCAATAGTCAAAAGAATATATCAAAGTTATAAAATTTCTGAATAATTTTCTGATACTTTTTTTCACTTTGGTTAATTTACATATTTTTTTACATTTAATTTTTTAAAATTAACTATTTTTATACATAGTCATTTAGATTAGTTTAAAGTTCACATATTTTAACAATTCGTGAAGTTTTTTTTTTTTTTTTTTAAAGAATTCCACAAATTATTAAAAAATGTATCTGTGTTATAGTTAACAAATTTAAGCGTGTCTATGTTTTTGTTAACAAATGCATATAAATTATATTAATTCCCCATATTTAATCTTGAGAATTGAAAACTGTGAATAGTGTTACAAATTTAAACGAGTTATTCGTACTTTAAAATTAAAAGGAAATTAATTGAAGGTAGAATGAAATTTAACAAGAAAATTATTAAAGCATTTTACCTATATCTAATAATAAGAGACTTCTTTCATAGAGGGCAGCACGAAAAACAGGAAATTTACAAATAAATTTTGTAAGGAAAATCCAAATTATGATAAATAAACTGAAGATTTTCGATTAATAAGAAACGTTTCTGGTAAAAAGTTACGGTACTTACGTATTAACGGTACCTTGGCGACAGTTGCGCCAATAAAGAGCACACGTGCCAACCGCAGCTACAGATTTGGCGCCAATCTACACTTAAAATTTTTGTTCCAAATAATAAAATATATATGAAACACTTCATTTAAAATCAAAACGCTTTCAAAATATTTTTATTCCAAATAATAAAGATTGGCGACGCTTAAAAACCGCCAAGGTACCGTTAATACGTAAGTACCAAAGTTACACTATGAAATTGCAATCAGTATCCAATTTTCATTAAAACATAAACTATTCCGGTATCACATGATAATTTTTTTACATTTTTATGTAAATATATTTTTACAAACTGAGGAACGCAAACCCAAACAAGTAATATAAAAAATTTTCCTACTTTTTTTCCACCATAGTGCAGAAATTCCTTTATAAATAATTTTCATCCTTTTTTTTTAAGTTTTAATTCACTCTCTCACACACTTTCCATCTCTCACTAATTTATTCAATGTTTCATTTTTCACTTTGCTCCCTCCTTGACTCAGAATGAAAAAAGAATCTGAAGGAAGAAATTTTTTTCCAGCGATCTACACGCTTCGCCACTGGCGGTATTTATTTCAAAATTTATGTCCTGCTAAATAACTTATATAAGAGAAATTTTTTTTCTCCCATATAAAACTAAAATTAATTAATTTAATTTAATGGATGAATTAATATTTGAAAAAACAGTATTAACATCAAGTGTCATCCACTACAAGTTTAAAAAATTGTATTTGGACTTGAGTGGATGAATAAAAAGTATTTTATGAACGATTGAAAATTTGAACAAGATATATATAGGGAGAGTGTGAGCTAATAGAAGGAATTGAAAAAGGGCACTATTGGAAAGGAAAAATGATTTCAATTTATGAAAATTAATTAAATTTTGTGAAATTTAATTTAAGTTTTTATGTAACTACATACAAATGTACAAATCAAAGCAAAAATAATCAGAATTTTCACCATAAATTTATTTATTATTTATATATTGAAATAATATATATATATTTATATGATTAAAATTTTGAATAAAAGTTGAATATCAAATTATCATCTTCACGTAAGTGTAATTATTAAACTTTTAAATCTTAAACCTTGTTTTAGAATTTCTATTTTTTTTTTCTTTTACTTCTAACATCGATAAAAATAAAAATTATTAAAAAGAATTATTCATTTAAAGATGCACTCTTTTTTCTTAGGCCAAAGAAAGTAATAAGGAATTCTATTTAATTTGTAGGGAATTTGTCCCAGTTTCCAAAGACTGTAATTTGAATAGACACTGCGAACTTAAATATAATGTGAAATTTAATACATTTCAAGAATGTATGGTAAAGACAGCCGAAATCATCTGTCATTTTAACAACAACCAAGTATTCAAATAGGTTATTCAGGATATCTCGACATTAGGATTACAAACTTCTAGGAAAGGCAGTGTGCACCTAGAAGACTTTAAACCACATAACAATCCTGGGTCAAAAATGCTTTACAGACGGGGGCGTTGCTTGGGCGAGGGAATTCCGAGTGTTCTTACATAGACTGTTTCTTTCACACATTGGTATAGATGTATTAGAGATTGTGAGAAGAGTGACATAGATGTTTCATAGTCTTTCACACATTGACATAGATGTTTCATAGTCTTTTACACATTGACGCAGATGTTTCATAGTCTTTTACACATTGACACAGATGTTTCATAGTCTTTTACACATTGACACAGATGTTTCATAGTCTTTTACACATTGACACAGATGTTTCATAATCTTTCACACATTGGCATAGATGTATTATAGTCAGTCTTTCATGCCTTTTCCGCATTGACATAGATGTTTCATAGTCTTTCCCACATTGATATATATTTTTCATAGTCTTTCACACATTGACATGCTTCATAGTCTTTCCCACAATGAATTAGAAGTTTCATAGTCTTTCACACATTGGCATAGTTTCATAATCTTTCACACACTGACATAGATGTTTCATAATCTTTCACACATTGATATAGATGTTTCATAGTCTTTTACACATTGACACAGATGTTTCATAATCTTTCATGTCTTTCACACACTGACATAGATGTTTCATAGTCTTTTACACATTGACGCAGATGCTTCATAGTCTTTTACACATTGACGCATATGTTTCATAATCTTTCACACATTGACATAGATGTTTCAGTCTTTCATGCCTTTCCCACATTGACATAGATGTATTATAGTCAGTCTTTCATACCTTTTCCGCATTGACATAGATGTTTCATAGTCTTTCTTGTCTTTCCCACATTGATATATATGTTTCATAGTCTTTCACACATTGACATGCTTCATAGTCTTTCACACATTGACATGCTTCATAGTCTTTCACACAATGAAATAGATGTTTCATAGTCTTTCACACATTGACATAGTTTCATGTCTTTCACACACTGACATAGATGTTTCATAGTCTTTCACACATTGATATAGATGTTTCATAGTCTTTTACACATTGACACAGATGTTTCATGTCTTTCACACACTGACATAGATGTTTCATAGTCTTTCACACATTGATATAGATGTTTCATAGTCTTTTACACATTGACGCAGATGTTTCAGTATTTCATGCCTTTCCCACATTGACATAGATGTATTATAGTCAGTCTTTCATGCCTTTTCCGCATTGACATAGATGTTTCATAGTCTTTTCCACATTGATATATATGTTTCATAGTCTTTCACACATTGACTTGCTTTATAGTCTTTCCCACAATGAAATAGATGTTTCATAGTCTTTCACACATTGACATAGTTTCATAGTCTTTCACACATTGACATAGTTTCATAGTCTTTCATGTCTTTCACACACTGACATAGATGTTTCATAGTCTTTCACATATTGACAAAGATGTATTATAGTTGCATTATTGACATAGATCAAATGCGAAACTGGAGGAGGGACATCTAGTTTACAAGGCTGTATATTGCATTGGACGAGCTGTGGAACTCTTGTACACAGAGCAGTAACGCAGGAATAGCCTTTTTGAACACGCTAGCTCCAGTTTGTACTTCAGCGAGGTTCTTTCCAGAATACTGCTGTGAGTCTCGATTGTAAGTTGTAGACTCTGGGCATGGTTGAGACTGTGATAGGTCTGGTTTAGGACAATCCACTTACAATTACTCTAGCAACATAGCTCACGATACCAGGAAGTATCACTGCATATTTGGAACGAAACGAAACGCTGTCTGTAGACCATTTGTTTATAATTAGATAAAATACGTGAATATCAAAATGATTTCTATATTGACACCAATTTGATCAGTAAAGCCAAAGTGACATCAGAAAATTGCAAGGAAAAGGAAACACTTAAACAACAACATCGAATGGCGGTTTGAGCAAAGAAACATTTAAATCATGTAACTTAAAGTTCGTTTTAGGCTGTGTATGAATGTAACGTGCCGGAGTTGAAACCATTCGTAATACTGACTTCATTGTTCTTAAGTTTTTGAACACTTCCTACTGTTCCTACTAAGCAACCATAAGTAATAAGCGTGCCTAGAACACTGATGAGCAGAGATTTGTCAATTTTGTAAATATCCCACAGGGTCAATGAAGGTTTCTGCTTCATTTGAAGGTGCGAGTAAAAATTTAATTTGTTGTAGTGAAGCGGAAATCGTTCTGCGAAGCAACGAATGGCGTCTCTGGCCAATTCTGCAGATTTATTGACAGAAGAGGCTATCAGTATTACGATAAGTGTTAACACAAGAAAATAAATTGTTCCTGCAACACAATATAAACGTACCAGAAAATTATTTGAGAATATCATGAAATCATATGTAAACAAGAAGAGAGATATCATGATGTTTAACAGAAAAATCAACACTGCAAAAGACAGAAAATTATCTGCGGACATCATTGCTGTGCAGATATCTTGATAGACCATGAAGAAAAAAAGATGATTGTCTTGTACACTCTCCTTTTTTAATTTCGAAACAAATTCAACTAAGAGAAGTTTCAAAGAACGGCATACAAAGTAATAACAACCAGTAAAGGTTATCATAACAGTATTAAACATTTGCGTCATCAAAAATTTGCTAATACTATGAATATATGTATAATAAATTCTGAACTCTTCGGATATAACAAGGGGATACGATCTAATTTTTGACATGAAATAAAATGTGTCAACTATTACGAATATAAAACTCATAAAGAAAATATATAAACATATGAATTTTTTTAGAGATTCACATGCATTCACTACTTGCAGTTTATAGAAAACCTTTGATAATTTTTCAAGCAATGGATGGATTTTGTACCGGTTTCGAAACAATGAGATGTAAATAGAAAATCCCAGAAAAAAGACAGTCATTGAAGCCAAATCACTTTTGGTTTCGAATTCGATCCACGTCCACACAATTTCCAAAATGAGTGCAAAACAAAATGAAAAAATGAAGAGGTACTTTGGAGAGTTCCATATCCACAAGCAAAATTTAAATGTGCGACAATATTTTGGACAACTCATTGTATCCAAACCCATGAAATGAAACAGATATAAAATGGGTTCAAACGAGTTTTTTAAGCAATATTTTGGCTTACTCACAATCATAATTAGTTTCAATTCAATTCACTTTAATTTTATTTAGATTGAAGATAATATTTGGAAACTTTAAAAAAAAATATTTGTGTAGTCTATGGTAGGCTCCGGCTTGAACAGATTGAAACAAAATATTGTGTACGAGTTCACTAATTAGCAGATCGAATTCAAATACATGATATGTCCAACCGATCGACTGCAATTACTTAAAAAAAAAAAAAAAAAAAAGCATTTTAATACTGATATAAAAATGTGAAATCTTGTTTGTTAGTGAGCATAAATTTCTGTCATGTCATACTAGTGCTTATTTTATGCGAATATCTTCAAAGTGGACACTTGTAATTTCTATTTGAACAATTCCTATTGATGTGGAATATTTCCGATTTTGTTGTTGCCGTATCCCTCATGCAAGGAGGGAAGAGGGGGGCAGCTTCTGTTCAGATGGAGCACCCGTAGGTAGAAGTCTGACTTCTGCTTCGTGACGCTCTTACAGTCATAGGAGACCGGGACCTACGGCTTAAAGCGGATTCCGAACCACTACAAACATCCATGGCACCGCCGGGACTCGAACTGGAAATCTGTGGCACCGAGCGCCAGAGCTCTAGACACTCGGCCAATCAGACCTTTCCGATTTTGTTGAATTAGTTAATTGGTGGAACTGAGGTAGTTTAGAACGCATAAGATTAAAAATTTTATAAAAGAACTGACATGAATGCTGCTGTAAAGTCATTCATGATAGAAAATGGTTTCCAGAGCAGTTCACTCTTTACTACCAGGTTTGATAATGTACTTATTATTAATGTTACTTATTAGGTGAATAAGAAATGCTTTCAATTATAATCAATTCAGTGAATTTGATTTTTTAGTTGTCTAATTTAAAATTTAAACATGAATAAGATAATTATTCCATTCTGAGAGGAACATACTGTGGATAACATCATTATATTAATAAAAACATCCATGTTATACTTATTTATTCATAAAAATAAAATAATCTTCTGATATTATTTTGTTATTAACTAATTTATATATGGCCTTTATTTATATCATGAAAAATAGAGTTTATTATGATTCAAATGAAATCGATGTCATTTTACGTAATAAGTTAACTATCATTTACATATATAAAACTCAAATATACAATTTCTTGAACAATATTGCATGTATAATCTAAGTGAATTCAAAAAAAATTCAGAAAACACTGTATATATTGAATTATTTTTTTTCTTTTCAAGTTTTGAGATGTATAATTGCTTGAATAATGTTACAAGTGTAATTAACATCAATAAAAAAACTGAAAAATATCTATTTATTGAAAGAAAGAAATGTTTTTTTTCTTCTTTCAGCGCAGTTTTCGAAAGAATCTGCAACAATAGGTAAGAAATATAACGGAGATATTCACGCAATCAATCTGTTTCTATTATTCGTTTTATAATTATTGCAAATACCAATTTTTAAGTTATTATTGTGATGCGAATTTTGCGTGACTATTATGATCCTTTTTTTAATGATATCTCTTCTAAATGTAACAACAGATAATAATTTTTCACTTTTCTATTTTGAGGGTGCTTTTTTTTATTATTCATTACAATTTTCATACCAGCAGAATAATTTGTTATATGTTGGTATAGTGTTCATGTTTTGAGTCACGATTAATTTTTAAAATTTATTATTTTTTTAAAAATAATTTCTCAAAACCACAGACAAATATATGAAAAATTCAATTTTTGTGAGGTTAAATTGATTATTTATTATTCATTTGATATATATATATATATCCATGATAGGATATACTTGGTAAGTGGAGAGCTTGAAATATTATTCATATCCGGAAGGTAACAGTAAAAAATACATTCTTAAAAATGTTACCGAAAATATTTTAAAATATTACAACATTTTATAGCTATGTTTTTATTTCGAAAGAGCGTGCTTCATATGTTACTATTTCTTAATTTACTAATATTTAATCCTTACATAATAATTATTATGAATAAACTTTATACCTTATGTAAATTTTTTAAAGTTATTATAAAAAAAATAATTCTAATTAACTGCATAAAAAAAACTTTTTTTTTCTCTCTTTTTTTTGTATTTTTGGAATAAGTAGGACATTTTGGAATGAGATCGTCAAATTCAATACTTATGTAACAACAAAGATGATACACCATCAATTTTTATCCATTTTAAAATAATAATAAAATCTTAAAAATTAAGAAAAAATGTAAAGAAAGTAATACGTTTTGTGGTAAACATTGCTTATTTAATTTTTTCTATATTTAATTACAATAATATTATAAAATACAATATCCTTTGTAGTTCTAGATAACAAAAATTCTACATAATTCAGCTCAATTATACATAAAAATTATAAATTAAAAAACGCATCGATGTAGCTCAGGTAGAAAATTACCCCCTTGCAATAATTTATCATCAAAAACGATACTGCGACCCAGTTCTTTAAATAATGATGAAACACATTCCCTTTCGAGGCAGAAGCAGACTTTTTCCAAATTTGGAGCTTTCTCAAACACCATTCTCATGGCAATTTCTGAGAAATATGGAGAATTAATACCGAGAGTCTGAAGTTTCAAAGCAGAGGTGTGACTGAGGTTTTCCCGTAGTTCTGACTCATCTACTACGAAATGGCCAATCATGAGCAAGTAAGTCAGATTATCACAGTAACGCAAAATTTGGCCCAAGTAATCCAAACTCGTGACAAAGCAGATACGTTTCAAAAAACGGAAACTAGCTTTAACTTTTAAAGGAAAAATGATTGCTGAATTATCTAGAACTGCCAGGGTTTGCAAATTTTCACAGTTATCACTTACGACATTTAATGGCAAACTGCGGCCTATAGTAAACCGGTCAATGCCTTTAATTACAAAATGTTTCAATTGGTGCCTGATTTCACCTAGTAAGGACAAACATTCATCAATTTCAAAGTCATCATAATAGGCGCATTCGAGAACCAAGGAATTGAGTCGTTTGAGTCGTCTCAAATGCTGAAGGCAGTCTTTATTAATAACTTGCAAAATGAGTTCTTCCACGAAGGGGCAACAGGAAACAGCTGTTTTAATTAACTCAGGAAAATTAGATTTCAAATTCAACAATTCATTCAATCTATAAGGAGATTCACAGCTCGCTCCCAATCCCCAAAAGCATTTCTTCAACCTGAAACAACCCGTGTGACTTTTGTTTGTTTTTGAATTGAGGAACTCAATGGCCATGGCTGAATTGAAATACCCCACAGAGGTCAGTTTCGGACAATGAGCCAAAGCTATTGCGGTCACTGGATGCATTCCGAAACAATCGACTTTCCTGTTACAAATTGTGAATATTTCAAGATTTTCCAATGATGGCAACACTTTATCACAGGTTTCCAACAACTCTTTTGGGCAATCGAAGAACCTCGTTCTTGGTGAAGCATGCAATCTGAGAATTCGCAACATTTTACAATTCATAACGACGTTTAAGTCGAACCAATGGAGGTTCGTGTGAATTTCTGTCAAATTGGTCGAGACCTGGATCAGTGGTTGCAAGACAAATTTAGAGATAGGTATTGCCCTGGTCATGATATAAGATTGGAGATCCGGCTGAGGGTCTTTCGAAAGCATGTATAGCAAAGAATTGCATTCGCCTTCCATGTGTTTTTTTGTTCGCAAATATATATCGGAGCCTTCCGGAAATATACGACAATAATAGCTGTATTCGTCACCCGTGCGTTCGTCCACTGGCACTTGTACATCTACATCCTGTTTCAAATGAGGGGGTGCGTAAGGATCATCTGCACTGAAAGTCTCGCCCCTCTTCACGAAAAAACACGAGAGATCCAGTTTCTTCAGTCTGTGGCTTGTAAACAAGAGATTCAAAGCTTCGTGATTCGGCAACTGTCTGAAGTTCAGTGAAAATATAAATTCCCACAATCTGTCGATGAGTTTAGGCGGCACCTTTGTGAAAGGATTTTCCTGGCATTGACTCCACAATCCAGCCCTCATGTTGACGACTGTTTGAAATTGGCACATATCGTACAGAGTCGGAATCGCCATGACGACCCGGCCGTCTAAAAATGAAAGAAAAAAATTAGAAATATATCAGTTTTAATTCTAATTTCCAACACAACTAACTCACTGTCTACCGATATGTGAGGATCCAGTCCTCACATATTGGTAGACAGTGTTTTTGATCTCGAAATTAGATCAAAAACAAAATTGCCAACACAGAGTAAGAATAATAAAGTCTGTGTATCATTGTTGCCAGCTAATTACCTCATCATTGCTGCCAGCTAATTATCTCATCATTGTTGCCAGCTAATTACATCATCATTGTTGCCAGCTAATTACGTCATCATTGCTGCCAGCTAATTATCTCATTGTTGCCAGCTAATTAATTAATTGCCAAATTGTAATTAATTGTAAATTATGGCAAAAAGAAGAAAATTAATATTGTTTGACCGTTTGGCTAGCTCTCTGGCGCTCGGTACCATAGGTTTCGGTTCGAGTGGATGTTTGTAGTAGTTCGGAATCCACTTTAAACCGTAGATCCCAGTCTAACATGATCGTTGCGAAGGTATTGTTACTCCGCGTCCGTAGCTAAACTTCAAGCTACACGCACCTCCTGGGTAGTGAGTCGGTGCAGCGCTTGCCTTAAGGCATCCAAGACTATTTTCTAAGAGTTTACCAGCTGCATTAGAACAAAAAACTTTTCATCGCATTTACGAAAAACATATGCCTCACATTTCATTCGTCTGTTTATTTATATTTTTTATTTCTTAAATAAAAATGTATAAATATTTTTGTAATTATTTTAAAATTCCAATGTCAAGTAGTTTTTAAATTTTCCGTTAATCTTTTGTCTATTAAATAATTTAAATCATTTTTCAACTTTTTAACTGATGTCGCTCATAGTCATATTTTATTTTCACCAAATGTTTTATGATATTTGAAGTTATTATTCTATAAAATTATTTAGATTGTCATGTAGCAAGATTAATGAAAGCGGACTCGTTTGTTTCAATTAACTGTAAAAAAGAAGTTGTAATATTTTGGTAACATTTCATTTAAAAAAGGAGTCAATACAGAAAAATGAATTGCTTGCTTATTTTGTTTTGATATATTGAAAACACAATTATAAACATTTTACATTAAAAATTTTTTTTTAATTGATTTACACAATTATATACATCTGAACCCAAACACATTATTTCAAAGCACTTACTTAATATCTGGATAATTTTCGCCTTAATTATCGAAATCTATTTTTCAGATTACTTAGTTTTTTAAAATGATCTTGTGTTTTACAAAACGAAAAATTATGTATTTAAGAAATATTAGAAATTTTAACTGCAATAAATCCAGATCTTTTTCTAAAGTAAAAGATCTAAAATAATATTTAGTATATATCAATAACCCCCCCCAAAAAAATGATTTTTAATTCTAAATAATAGGAATTAAATTCAAAGAGTAGCTTTACTTTAAAAATTTGCTTCGAAAATATGTTTCCTCCATAAATAATATACATTACTTACATTATACAAATAAGATTATATTAAGTAACAATATCCATGCATACTTTTTGCTCATATTTAATAATGATATATAAACAAAAACATACATAAAGTAAAAACAAATACATTTTATAAAACAAAGAATGCCAATAGAATTTAAATAAGTATGTTATAATATATATATATATATATATATGATATAATATTGAAAAAAATACCATAAAATTTTACATGCAAATTATTTCTTACTTAAGTGCCAAAATTTAAAAGAAATTCTTAACTTTTTAACTTTCTTACTTACGTTAACAAATTTAAGACAAATTTAAAAAAAAAATTTTTTTTTTTTGCCTGTTTTTTAGTATTATATTCACTTTATATGTGACGTTAATTCCACATTAAAAAAAAACTTAATGATTTCATATACTAAGTATTTAATGCCGGAGTGAATGGTGACATGCGCCAATTTTAAAATATAACGCAACGTATCATTAATTTATTTAGAACATTTCTTTAATATCTTGGAGCCTTCAAAATGTATGCGTTCACATTGTTCTTACACAACAGAAGTAATAATAAGATTTTAAATTACAAACGAAATACAGTTTACAACAGAGGTAGACATGTCTTTATATGTTAAAGAAAACATAAAAAATACTTACTTGGATATTATACGATCTGTAGGTAGTTTTACTTGTCGATAAAATGTACCTGTCACAGTATTGATTCTTTCCAGATGTCTGAATGTAGCTCTGATGACGCTAGATTTCAACAGCAACGCATATATTTACTTCTTTTTATTCATAACAAAACATCGTAATATGGAATATAAAGTCTTTAAGTAATAAATAGTAACCGTATTATTCATACACGTACTAATATAAGGGTGATTTATGCATTTTTTTTAAACATTTCCTTTCTGATATTACACGAAAAGCTGACGCGAGATCTCTTTCGAAAATACACGACGCTGAGAATAAACCACGCCGACCGCAGCGCCCTCTTTCCTGTCCCTGTACGACTTCCTCCCCATATCAGTAATTGAGTCAGTCCCTCAACAAACATGTTTCCCTCTCCTTAAAGGTCAATGACCCTTGCCGCAAACGATATTTTTTCCTTTTGCTAAGATTACGAGTGTTGGAATAATATGCTATATATATATATATATATATATAATGTTACATTTATAGCAATGTAACAATATAATTATGCATAGTTACATATCAGTAGTGTTTATAACCTTTTTAATGCTTATTTGAGAAATTTGGATCGATATTTATTGAAATAATGAAAGAAATAAACTATAAGAAAACTTCTATGGATTCAGATATATAAAAGGATTTTCAGATGCTCAAATTTATCGTCCTTAGACATGGTACTTGCACTCGGTGCCCCAGGTTTCGGGTTCGAGTACCGGAGGTGCCGTGGATATCTGTGGTGGTTCGGAATCAACTTTAAACCGCAGATCCCGGTCTAATATGACTGTAGAGCGTTGGATTAAGAACCCTACCCTGTAAAAAGAAAACATTCCCTGTCTCGAAATCTGCCAGTAGGCAGACGGCCTTTATCCATCATAGGGCTGTTGGGCCAATGAAGAAATAATACTTCCGATACAGCTTCCCTTATCTGACTTCGAACCAACCAGCTTTAGTTCGAAAGTCGAGCACACCTTCTATCCTGTAACTTCGACTAAAAAACTTGAAAATTCACATCAACATCAATATCGTCTCATAAAGCATCAATATTCATCAATATATCATCATCAATACTTACAATATACATCAATATACAATAGAGATTTATGAAATATCAATATATCATCATCAGCAATATTTACATTATGCATTAATATTCTGCGCCTTAAAAAACTGTATTCATCATCAGTATACATATATATCCTTTTTAATTTCAATCGCAATTTTTATAAATTTGATTTATAAAATAATTTTTTTATTATGCATGTTTTCGCCTTTTAAATGTAATCTTTCTAAGATCAGGGTTACAGTTACAACGCATTGATAAAAGAGTTTCTATTTTTCGAGTATAATTACATAAATAATAGAGAGTTTTTGCATACCGTACGTCCTACGGTAATTAACGTCGGCATGTGCAATGGACCCCTAATTATTTCTTTGTACATTGAATCCAATTAAATTTTAAATTAAATCAGTTATACTAAATTTTTATACATTTTTATTTCTTTTTTCCAGAGTTTTTACTCCAATAATTATATCATGTTTTAAATTAATTAATTTTAAAAATTTTTTTACTTAAACTTTAACTAAATTTTAAACTTCTAACGCTGCCTTATCCAAAAATTTAAAAAAATCATTCTTTTCACATTTTTTAAATAATCGGATAAAAGTATTTCTTTTCGTAAAGAACAAAAATAATTCCATCTATCGTTTATTCTTCGCAGACATATTAAAGCATGGAATAACTTTAATGATACAGGCGATAATTAAACCTTATTCCGAAATGTTGCCGCTCAGAATTTTTTCCTTTTTCATAAACATTTAATTTTTGGTGAAAGTTAAAATCGTTACAAAATTCTGAACAAATTCTGTATCTCTGCAAATAAAAATTATTAAAATAATAGTTTAAAAAAAAACTAAAAAACACGCTTTTAGAGTTAATCAAACTAAAAAGTAAAAAATAATTGTTAACGTAAGAATAAAATGACTGACGAGAAAATGAATTCTAAAAGCGTGGGGTGCTCGATATCAATCGTTATAATTTTTCAATAGTTTCATTCCGAAATGCAGAGTTAGTTTAAAAATGTCATACAAAGCACCCCACGCTTTTAGAACAGTGACATTCATTTTCTCGTCAGTCATTTTATTCTTATGTTAACAATTATTTTTTACATTTTAGTTTGATTAACTCTAAAAGCGTGTTTATTTAGTTTTTTTAAACTATTCATTTATTTTTTACTTTTTAGTTTGATTAACTCTAAAGGCGTGATTTTTTAGTGTTTTTAAACTATAATATTTAAATGAGGTGTAATTGTAATTGTGAGTACAACAAAGGCTAAATGCGAATATGTCGAGCCAGCCAGGATTCGAACAGGGAATCTCCTGATCAGTAGTTAGGCGCGTCATCCATTGTCCCACGTAGGTTTGAATGTTTTTACTGAATACTTTCATTCTACATGGGTTAAATTGCTCTTCATAAGTTAAAATAAAATCATTAATCCTGGCAATCTTAATCATGATGAGATAATAAACTTATCAAACTATTTTAGTGTCGTTGATCCTTCATAAGTCTACAACTTTTAAATTAAATCTGATCGTTTTGAAGTAGGGCAAAATCGAGCCCAAAGAGTCAGTTACAAACAAACAAACATTCAGGTGAAACTAATATAATAGCGTATTAAAAAGAATCAACTGTTTTCTCTCTGAAAGATGCCTGTAAATGTTTCTTTGCAGCTTAAATAGTGTATATGAGGAGAAACAGATCTCCAGGGGAAAAAGTCAGTTACATACATACATACATACAAACATACAAACATACAGGTGAAGCTAATAAAAGCGTATTAAAAATAAATAAAATATAGAATTCCAAACGATTTTCTTTTCTTGAAAAATCTCATTGTTACTTTAGAAAAAAAATTGTCTTCGATTTTATCAAACGATGTTTTAGAACAGTTTTTAAATTATTTAATTATATAATTATTAATTCTCTAAACAAATTTAAATATATTGTATAAAAAAAATCATGAAAAAAAATTTAAATAAACCAATAAGAATAGCTGATTTAATTTTTTTTTTTTTTTTTTCAAAATTAAAACGTTGAAAGGGTTCAAAGATATGAAAAATTCTGCTCTCGAAAGCAATACTCATTATTTATGGGTAAAAAAAAAAAATAATAATCTAGAATGGGCAGAAAACATTCACTGACATTTTAACATTAATTTTTTTTATTATTGCTATTCTATGTTAAATATTAATTAACAAAAGGAAACTATATGTTAATTATTAATTACCAAACTAGGATAAAAAAATATGACATATAGACAAAAAATGTTTGCATATCTCACTACTTAGTAGTTTGAGCAAAATATTCGAATCTGCGTTACTTAAACGCCTGAATGAAGGACTTAATCATTCCTGAACAATTTGATTTCAGAAAGCAATTAAGTACCTGCCATCAACTTCTTGGTTGACAGAGCTGATTCACGACGGCTTTAACGAACGCAAATCTACGGGAATATTATTTTTGGACGTAACCAAAGCCTTTGACAAAATTTGGCATAATGGCTTATTATTCAAGCTCATACGACTTGATTTCTTGGCCCAAATTATAAAAACTCTTTACTCCTACTTGCAATCCAGAGAATTTTTAGTCAGAGTAGGTGGAGTTACTTCTTCCAGACCAATGGAAGGGGAAGAACCATAAGGGTCGCTCTTAGCGCCCGCCCTTTTCAACTTATATATAAATGACATTCCGAGAGATTGCCAAACCTCTCTTTTCTGCTATGCTGATGATACGGCGTTAGCGACGCAAAACATATCGCCTCAGCTTGCTGTTAAAGATCTCCAATTTTTTGTTTTTAAACTTGAAAAATGGTTAACCACCTGGAAAATTAAAGTTAATGCCACGAAATCGGCCTGTATGCTATTTACTCGGAAGATCTCATTTTCTCCGCTAGGGAGTATCACTCTTTTTGGCCAGCCCGTCCCCTGGGTTACTGAATATAGGTAGCTGGGGTTGTTTTTAGACCCAAAATTATCTTTCAATTCCCATATTAAAAACACCGTTGCCAAGGCAACCGGTGCGAGTATTAACTCAACTGCCTAATTTCTCGCAAGAGTAGGCTAGCGATCACACACAAGCTTCTGCTCTACAAGTCTATCATTAGACCTATTTTGGTTTATGGTAACCCGATCTGGGCTTCCACCTCCCTCACAAATATAAAGAGACTTCAGGTTTTTCAGAATAAACACCTGGCTATGATTGCTGATGCACCATGGTTCGTCCGTCGTAAGATCATCCATAGATATCTAGACGTCGATCCTATTCCAAATTATATAATCAAAATTTCTAAGAATTTTCTTGAAAAATGTCCTCAGATTAGCAAGGAGTTAATCCGTCGTCTGCCGACTTATCACCCTGGGGTGAAAAGCTCTCAGAAAAGACCAAGGGCAGTCTACGACGTCTCCTATGAATGCTTTCCTAAAGTTAAGAAACACCATGGCTGTTATTCTGAACAAGCTCAAGCGAATTCATATAACGGGGTGAGCTTAAACGTTCACTGAGATAATTTAACCCAGTGTGTATTTGACGATTACTTTGGCTTAAAAATTCACGATCACCCATTAAATAAGACGAACTGGCGCAGAGGTAAAGAATCGCATCTCCGACCGCGAGGTTGAGGGTTCGAATCTGAACTCAGCTGCTTTTCGCAAATTTTTGCTACATTGTGCACATAAATTATCCACTTTTCGACTAGTAATTAAGTTAGGTTTTTATTGTACGCTTTTTTATCCCCCCCCTTTTTTTTTGTAAGGAAAACAAAAGGATAGAAATGAAATTATAAAAAAGGATAATAAAAACAATAAAAAAAACTTCGGTTCTGAGATCGGCCTTTTTTTTGGTGGGGGGGGGATTCTTCGTTAACCAATTGCTTTTCAGATCATTTTCATTGACTCCCACCGTTCAGCATATCCCTTTCACTGCACTGTTTACCTTTTTGTTTACGTTTTTCAATAGTATTATGGCAGCGACAACTGGTCCCTAATTGTACCGAATTTAAACTTAACTTTTAATTTCTTTTATATTGTATCTTACTTTTATTTATTATTAGTATTTTTTGAATTTTTTTGAATACCACTTTAATTTGAATTTTTAGAAACTTTATCTTTTATTTTTATACTAACCTTAAAGCAGCCAATTAGAATTCCAAGCATATTTATAATTTAAGATGAGGAGGTTCAAGGGGTATTCCCCCCTGTTGGTACTCCGTAAACGGTACGCCGGTTGCCATCAAAGTTATAAAATTCTAGGCATAAATGAAGAATGAAGTATTCTCAATTCTACAAGAAACACTATAACATTCAATAGTCAAAAGAATATATCAAAGTTATAAAATCCTAGGCATAAATGAAGTATTCCCAATTGTACAAGAAACACTATGACATTCAATAGTTAAGAGAATATATCAAAGTTTGAAAATTCTAGGTATGAATGAAGTATTCCAAATACAATAAGAAGCACTATAAAGCTCAATAGGCGTGGGAAAATGCCAAAAGTGATAAATATGTAACTTCAAGAAGAAGGAATTGATCAACGCACTACGAGTACTTAATCCATTGGATATACAAATGTTTAAAATCACAAGCCAAAACGTGAAAAGGGCTTCAAAACCATACTACAAAACACTTGAAGCAAAAGCCAAATTCTCCAGAAAATTCCTGAGGATTAACTTTATTCATGAATCGTTTCAAGAGTTAAGGGGCACAAACTACCATTTTTAAGCCAAAATTTGCAAATTTGGAACGGAGTTTTATTTGCTTGCTGCACTTTTTGGATCGTGCCACGAATCCCCAACCAGGACAACATCATGTTCACACATGACAAAAAAAATGAAATCAACTATATGTAAACAAAAGCCCTGAATGGCCGAGTGGCTAGCGCTCTGGCGCTCGGTACCACAGCTTTCGGGTTCGAGTCCCGGCGGTGCCATGGATGTTTGTAGTGGTTCGGAATCCACTTTAAACCGTAGCTCCCGGTCCTAATAGGATCGTAGAGCGTTGCGGGGGATTGTTACTCCGCGTCCGTGGCTTATCTTAAAGTTACACGCGCCTCCCGGGTAATGCAAAGGGAGTAACATCTATGCAGCGCTTGCCTTAAGGCATCCAAGACCAAGCTGTCTAAGTGTTTGCCAGCTGCATTAGAAAAAAAAATATGTAAACAAAATCAATAAAGAATAAGAATAAGAAATAAATATATGCAACACTACTTTGGAAGAAAGTTTTTTTTTTAAATTTATTCAAACTAATAGGAACTTTACATCTCATCCATTTTCTTTCCTCAGGCCACCCATTTACTTTTGAGGAACTCGCTCATTTCAGTGATCACTGACTCAATCGAATTGTGAATCTGAGGATTCAAATCCTCGGTGAAGTGCTCCAGGCTCTTCTTAAGGTTTGTCTGGAATTCCAGAATCTTCTCGTGCAGTTCCTTGGGGTCCATGGATATTTCTTCGCTCACCACCCTCTCCCTGTACTTGTAGAATTCGGCAGCGTTCAGCCAAAAGAGCTCGACTGGCGTCAGTTTCTGGGAGAGCTGTTCGATCTCGGAAAAGTCGGTCGCTTCTTTACCGAATAATTTTTCCCGCTTGTTGAGCAGTTGAGCTCTGTCCCCCATCATAGTGATCTCTTTGCGAGTCTTACGGATATCAGTTGCCGTGTTCGTAGTGTTTTCTGTGTCCCACAGTTCTGCAAGGGAAGACACCTCGCGAGAGAAGTGTTCTATGTTGGCTTCCAGCTGTTTCAGGTCCACAGCAAGATTCTCCCTGTGAATCTCTCGCTCGCTATCGAAACTTGCCATGCGAGTATCGAGTCTCTGCATTGTAATTTGAGGTAACTCCTATAAGACATATTTCCAGTCAGATTACAATACAACAAGTAATATATATAAAAAAAAAAAAAAAAAATTTAAAGTCAATTCCTACTTTCTTCACACTATATTGCAGAAAGTCCGTTATAAATAATTTTCATTCGTTTTTTTGGGTTTATCTGGCGCCATCTATTGGTAGATATATGCAACTTAAATCTAAAAAAAACTAAAATTAATTAATTAAATTTAATTACTGATTTAATATTTGAAAAAATTGTATTAACATCAAGTGTCATCCACTACAAGTTCAAAAAAAAAAATGTATTTGAACATGAGTGGATGAATAAAGAGTATTTTATGAACGATTGAGAATTTGAACAAGATATATATAGGGAGAGTGTGAACTAATAATAGGAATTGAAAAATTGGCAATTATTTCGACTTACCCAATAAGTCGAAATAATAAATCACTGACAAAATTGGCAAATCGCTTTTCAAGTGTGTGGGGTTTATTTCAATATTTTGGTTTCCTCATCTGGTAGCGACAAGGAATCGAGTCGCATTAATTAATATTTGTAGTATAACGAAGAGGCAGCTTTAATTTTCAATCTTAAAGACTGTAGAAAATTGTAGCCTTAATTTTTTCAATGCTCCTCTTGTGATAATGATAGAAATTTTGATTTTTTTTTTTTTTTTTTTTTTTTTTTTTGGAAATGACTATTAGGTTGTAAATCTGATGCTGCCATGTATGGGCCAAGTTTGTTCTTCTGGTGCTATCATATATGTTCTAGCTAGGCTTTACTGTTCTGAATGCAACCATATTCAAAGCATGTGCTATGGTAACAACTGAAGGCCTTGACATCAATGATTAAATGCATTGGTTTCAAACTGTCTAGTGAGAAATAGGTGCAATTTACAATGCATACCATATATGCTCCAAGTAGAGGTTGCTAAAAAATCGGATTTTAATTAAAAAACAGACCTACAGTTTAAATTGGATTCCGAACCACTAAGAAACATCCATCCAGATTCGAAACTGACTCCTGTGATATCAAAGGTCAAACGTCCCTGCCTTGGTTTATTGTTCTACGGACATTTTGTGCCCACTAGGACTAAACAGACCTATAGTTTAAACTGGATTCCAAACCACTAAAAAGCATCCATGTCTCAGTCATAAACATCCATCCAGATTCGAAACTGACTCCTGTGATATCAAAGGTCAAACATCCCTGCCTTGGTTTATTGTTCTACGGACATTTTGTGCCCACTAGGACTAAACAGACCTATAGTTTAAACTGGATTCCAAACCACTAAAAAGCATCCATGTCTCAGTCATAAACATCCATCCAGATTCGAAACTGACTCCTGTGATATCAAAGGTCAAACATCCCTGCCTTGGCTTATTGTTCTACGGACATTTTGTGCCCACTAGGACTATACAGACCTATAGTTTAAACTGGATTCCAAACCACTAAAAAGCATCCATGTCTCAGTCGTAAACATCCATCCAGATTCGAAACTGACTCCTGTGATATCAAAGGTCAAACATCCCTGCCTTGGCTTATTGTTCTACGGACATTTTGTGCCCACTAGGACTAAACAGACCTATAGTTTAAACTGGATTCCAAACCACTAAAAAGCATCCATGTCTCAGTCATAAGCATCCATCCAGATTCGAAACTGACTCCTGTGATATCAAAGGTCAAACATCCCTGCCTTGGCTTATTGCTCTATGGTCATTTTGTGCATACCAGGACTAAAAAGTCTCAGACCTACAGTTTAACTGGATTCCGAACCACTAACAAACATCCATCCAGATTCGAAACTGACTCCTGTGATATCAAAGGCCAAACATCCCTGCCTTGGTTTATTGTTCTACGGACATTTTATGCCCATTAGGACTAAGCAGACCAAGACCTAAAGTTTAAACTGGATTCCAAACCACTAACAAAAATCCGTGACATCGCCAGAGTTCGAAGCTCACGCCTGTGATAACAAATGCTAAAACACTAGCCACCAGACCGCGCATCCCTGTCTTGGTTTATTGCTCTATGATCATTTTGTGTTTACCAGGACTAAACAGCCCTAGACCTATAGTTCCGAACCACTAACAAACATCCATGTTTCAGCCATAACATCCATTCAGATTCGATGGCCTGTGATATCAAAGGCCAAAATGCAAACCATACACCCCTGCCTTGGTTGATTGCTCTACGGCCATTTTGTGCAAAATAAGACTAAATAGACCAGGATCTACAGTTTAAACTGGATACCGAACCACTAACAAACATCCATAAAATACCTGGATTCGAAGTTGACGCTTGTGATATCAAAGACCAGAGCTCTAGCCACCAGACCGCATTCCTGCCTTGATTTATTGCTCTATGGTCATTTTGTGCATACCAGGACTAAAAAGACTTAGACCTAAAGTTTAAACTGGATTCCGAACCACTAACAAACATCCATGCCGTCGTCAGGATTCGAAACTGACGCCTGTAGTATCAAAGTCAGGGATGCGTGCCTGGTAGCGAGAGTGCTAGCTACCAGGCCACGCATCCCTGCCTTAAAACGTATGCAGAAATAACTTTGTAATTGATGACTTAAACAAGCAACATAAATTTTTTTTTTTTAAGGTGAATTCCTACTTTTTTTTCACTATAATGCAGAAAGTTTATAAATAGTTTTCATTCATTTTTTTAAGTTTATCTGGCGCCACCTATTGGTAGATATATACAACTTAAATCTAAAAAAAAACTAAAATTACTGAATTCATATTTGAAAAAACTGTATCAACATCCAGTGTCATTCACTACAAGTTCAAAAAAAATGTATTTGAACTCGAATGGATGAATAAAAAGCTCTTTATGAACGATTGAAAATTTGAACAAGATATATATAGGGAGAGTGTGAGCTAATAGAAGGAATTGAAAAAAAAATCCCTTTAGTTATTTATTAACACACAATGATTTCTCAGCATATATAACCATAAAAAATCGTTAATAAGCAATAAAAAATCGCTTTCATTATTTATTAACACACAATGAGTTCATTTACATTATTTATTAACGTATGCTTTTTGTACCCACTAGGACTAAACAGACTTAAGACATAAAGTTTAAACTGGATTCCACACCATCAACAAGCATCCATGCCATCCCCAGGATTCGAATCTGAGGCCTGTGATATCAAAGTCTAGAGTAGTACTAGGTACCAGGCCACGCATTCCTGCCTTAAAACCTATGCAGAAAGAACTGTGTGATAGATCAAAAACGGATTGATAACTTTAAAAAGAGAACCTGTATCCTCCAATAGGTGGTGAAATCATCATCATCCATGTTGCGGTTAAATGACGCTATTAATCTGCAGTCAGCTCTTAGGACGTTCACATCGTCACTCAGCCTTTCGATCTTGTTCGGAACTGTTCGGCACCAGACTTTCTTTTCCAGCATGTCTTCGATGTTGCCCGTCGTCTGCTCCACCCTGTCCAACAGGACGAGGAACTGGTCATTTAGAGTTTCCATCTTTTGTCTCAGCTTGTCGTAGAAGTGGTCCAGAACTGCGTCGGCCAACTGTTCGTGTTTCCGAACGGCCGCTGTTCGGACTCCTTCGGTAATCAACCGAAAGGGCCCGATGTCCACGTACAGCGGAATAACGTCCAGCAGTCTTTCCTTTTCGCTGTAGTGCATCTCGATGATGTCTTTCAGCTGGTCGCAAGTCGCCTTGGCGCGCGCCAGTTTCTTCACGTAGTTGATCTGGTCCTCCTTAAAAGCCTTCAGTGTTTCGTTGTAGGCGCGGGCGTAGGCTACTGAGACGATGATGGCTCTGTTTATACCTGAAATAAAAACTGAATGATGAAGTCTATCGGGAAATTGTGAGCAAAATTTATATAGACAAGAAAACAAACAGATCGATTTGGAATTAACTGCCGAATAAGTGCGTTCGGGCTTCTGAACTGGGGTTAATCAGTTCGAATCTAAGAAGCGATACTAACCGAAAGTTTCTGAGTCTATATTGAGATGAGCTTAGTAAATCCGTAGGCCAAAAAGGCTTATATTCTCAAAAATATCGCAGGAAATCCATGGAGACATAAAAAGTCCAAATGTTTTGTACCAATGAGAAAGCTTCTTCCATGATGAGTTTCCTAATCAGGTTTAATAAACTAAAAAAATTTTTTTTTTTTTTTTTAATGTTTATGTTTTTTGGATGAGGAAGGTTTTATAGAAACCTATTTAAGTATTTTGTAGTTTATTCACCTTTTCTTTCTAATCTAGATGAGCAACATTTGTTGTTTATTATCTCACTTGGTAGACAGCAACATCTAGATCTAGTCCAAGAAACCATGTGGTTTTATGGAAAGAGGGAAAGGGGGTGCAGCTACTGTTTTGATGGAGAACCTATAGGTAGAAGTCTGACTTGGCTCAGTGATGCTGACTTTTTACGGGATGGGGTAGTCAACTTTAAGCCCAACAATAATATTAGACCGGGATCTACGGCTGAAAGTGGATTCCGAACCGCTACAAACATCAATAGAACCACCGGGACTCCAGACACACGGCTATTAGGTTCTGAGCAGCATTTTAATATTATATTGACCATTATTTATCAAGCTATTATGTTAATCATTCATTTGATTTAATGGGCTATTTAATTCTCTTTCAAATAGGACAGAACATATGTATATTTATGAATATATCTATGTTTAATGCTATATTTACGTTAGCAATATAGTTTTTTTTTCTTTTTGTAATGCGTGATTTTACTTAACTATTGTTATAATCGCGACAAGTGGTTGGAGATGAGAAACAATAGATATTTCCAAGTAAAAGCGTAAATGATTATACATAATCTGAACAAGTGGTGCTCTGATGAACATAAAATAATATAATAGTATAACGAAAAATAAAATAATTAATTTTAAACTCGATTTTACCTTGAAATGTTTGATTTACTCTAAAATTTATGACACAAGATCTCAAAGAGTAGATTGCGTTAGTTTTTCTATGGATTTCAAATAAGTGTGACTTTTGATTTCACTTATTTTTCTTTTTCATACAGGCTAGAACATATAATTAAGAACATAGTTAGTTTGGTTTGTCACTCTGATGTCTTTTTTTTTTTTGCACACTTTAAGGCTAATTGGATCGGAACCTACAATTTAACGTGAATTTCGAATTCCTAATAAGCGTCCATGCTACCACCAGGATTTAAAGCTGAAGACTGTGGTACCAATGGCCAGAGCGCTAGCCAATTGACTCTCAGGCCGCGGAGAAATGATCAGGGATAAACGTAAGTTTTCTTTCTTTTGACAATGCGATATTTTAATTTAGGGTATAAGAATTTATTGTTTTAAATTTTTTAAAAGAGGAGAGAAATTACGTTCGTATTTTTAGGAAAGAAAAGAAATGAGACATTCATTCAAAAGTCAAAATTAACTCCTTTTCTCCTTCAGAAAATTTGAAACTATAAATATTAGATCTTCAATTAAATCACCTATTACGAAAAACAAAAAACAAAAAAAATAAAGAAAGTACTATTGAAAAATGAGATCTCCATTATCTTTTTTTGTACAATGTATTGTGTATGTGTTATAGAACTTATCAACCAAAACGTTAAAAACGCCAGAATTAATAAATTTTACAGCGTAAAAGAGTGAAAAATAGCAGAATAGGGGCCGGTTGAATTTGGCGTAAAAATTTTTTTTCGACAATGTTCAACAGGTAACTGGTTGAAATTTACAGTACAAGAAACCCGAGTTACCAAATTTGAAGACTTATCACTCAGTTGGCATTACAAAAAAGCCGCCAAATCTCAACGGCCCTTATTTTGCGATTTGACTAAAAATTATCTTTAAAACATGCCAAATTTATTTAATTCCGTTAAGTGTTTTTCTTCCTGATATTAAAATAGCTTTTGACGTTTGCGATACTTTTATTCCCTGTTTCTACAGATCAGTGTCTTTAAGAAACGATCTGTGTGATGAATAGTTTTTCAAATTTAGCGCCAAATTCGGAATAAAATCATATTTATCTAAATAGTTGAATGTTTTATTGAAAGAAAATCCGTAGTAGTTACCAACAGCATATTTGATAAATAGCCTTTTTAAGAAATTAGCGTCATACAAGAACTCAGTGCGACCTACATGTTGGACTGTAGATTTGTTACATAGATTATCTACATATTTGACTTACCTGTAACGATTTTTTTCTTCCAATTAGAAATCTGTGGTTCGCTACTTAGAACACTTTCTAACTTATCGTCTGGTTTATAAAGTAGCTTTTTCATGACTAGTTTCTCTAATCTTGGAAGACCCTGAGTCACTCGGAGAGCTTCTTCAAACAAATCAACGACGATATCACGATGTTTGTGAAGATCTACCACGAATTCTAAATGGGTACCTTTCAATTCCAGACCGACTTCAAAGATAGGATTGCGTAAAGGAATCCATTTATTGCAAGAAAATGGTTCTCTCCACTCAAATTTGTCTTTCACTTCGCTCAAGTTAGCGCAAGCGTCTTGGAAAATAGACGCGAATTGAGACAACGATTCCGTCACCATATGACGAGTCACATCTTGCATTTTAAAACCCATTAGCTTCAATAGCTTTCCAATTTTCGTTAATTTGAAAGTGTGCTGGACTGTCTGATTGAGATCATACGAACCAATCTTGCATTTAGACATTGTAGACAGTATCGAGTTGGCAATTGTGTTTAACCACGTACCATGTATATACTTCTGCGCTTTATATAACTGCGTTCGCTGTTCAGTTTCAAAGTGATCCAAGGCAGAAATATCATCAGAACTTAAATTGAATAACGGCATTATGTGGACCTTTGAAATTTCATCTTGCACCAAGTTCAGGGCCTGAACAGCCTCTGATTGATTCCACAGAGTTTTGCACCGAAAGCTCTCGAATCTTTCTTTAAAGGAATAATTCAGTTTTACAAGATGCCCTTTTTTATGAGGCTCGATAACGTTTTTTAATTTCTCATTCTGAAATTCAGCTATCAAGTTGGGATTTTGACCAGTGATATCTAAATAAGACAAACTATTGATTGCCCTTTTAAATTCGAGTTTCATTTCTTTTATGTTCACCTCTAATTCATCTTTTATCCATTTCAATCTCGGTCGAAGTTGACAACTTCTCCTGGCAATGGCAATTAATCCCTCTAAATCTTTGTGCAGCCATTTAGGAAGACTTTCTTCCTCTATAGGAATGTTTTCTACGTAATAGTTGATTCTTATGCTTTCCTCAACAACATGTCTGGTGGTTATCGCAGAGCGTATTCTTTTTGCAAAACGAAGAGGCTCTTCCGCTTCGAATTTCAAATGAATACGCGGAATCCACAAATCAGAGCTTTTCGACGTTTCGAACACTGGTGGTTTCCCATCCTCCGAGCAATCCGTTTCATTCCTAACAAGAAACAGTTTCTTCTCCGGATCGTAATCCAGAACAGCCACTTTCTGCCATTCCAAAAGGATTCCTTCACCCTCATCATAGGGGTTCACTGGAATCAGAGCGGTTCCCGGAACGGGTTTCTTTTCATCATCAGATAACCCAAGAGAGAGCCACTCTTGTGGTGAACGAGTTTCGTAATACCAGTCATCATCGAATAACTCCAACGGCAGAAAGGGTTCCGATGGTATACCATCTAGGGGGCTTTTTGAAAAAGAGAACTTCTCTCGATGCCTCAGAATCGGAGGTCGAATAACATCGACAGTGATACCCATTTCTTCAAGAATCATCTTAAAATCTTGCTTCGCAAACCGTCGTTTTTCCAAATCAATTACGACGTCCCTCGAAAAGTAACCATAAGGTACTCGATCTCCAACTTGGACTTTGGGATCGAATCCTTTTTTGAAATAAAGCTCAGAGGATGCAGGCGTTTCCTTAGAGCTAGGTGCATGCAGTCTTACAGGACATGTTAGATCTGCTTTTACGAAAGGAGGAGTATGAGCCCATCCCAGCATCTGCCAGTACAAACTTTCCATGAGAGACTGCGGGCATTTTTCTCTTGTTTCTTTTGATTCTTCAAATATAGTTGGAGTTAAAGGAACATGTGTGGCTTTCCCTTTCTCAGTGTTAGGCATTTTCGGTTTGGTTTTCGGTCTTCATAAAAAACACAATCAATTTATCATTATTTAAGTTAAGAAATCTGTATAGATTTTAGTTTCAAATATACAATTGTTATGTTGCCAAGATTTATTATGTTATGTTGCCACAATTTTAAGAAATTCGTCGATGAAATAAATTTTTAAAAGTTCATTTACATCCACAACTATACTGATAAGCAAATATTTAAATTTCTAATTTCAATTTGAAATTTTATTTAAATTAATCGCAAAATTAATTAATTTCAAATTAATTTGAAATTTTATTCAAATTCAAAAAGTGATTATATATGTAATATATATATATATATATATATAAACTTCTGATTTGTAGCTTTTTAATCATAAGTCATTTTAATTTATTATTTTTTTATTTTTTTTTATTTTTGGTATTTTCGAGACATTAAAAAATCGTTTGGCATTTATCTCTACTTCTTCAGTTTTTATATTCGATTTATTATTTCAAAAATGACTCATATATAAAACGAAGAACATTCAAAAATTGATTATTTTTCATCATAGAAGTATAAACTAGTAAATAAATATATCTTATTCTACGGCGCAGTATGTGATAAAACTTTTTTAATGAAGAAAATCGGCTCGGAAAACTAGATAAGAAAAGATTGACCAGAAAAGTTAGTTCAGTGTGATCAGAAATTTATAGCTAGAAAATTTGTGTGAATTCTACTTTTGTGTTCTGTAAAAACTTTTATATAATTACTGGAAAAATTTCTTTTTCAATTTCACCTGAAGTTGTTCGCAAATCATCAGTATGGAAAATTTCAGTAATTGCAAATAGAATAGAATGCTGTAGCCTTTCTTCTCAAAATCACTGACAAACAAGCTCGAAACTTATTGGAATTGCTTCTTAATTTTCAAAGGACATAATTAACATTTCGGGTTAATATTGACGTAACAGGTGGGCTGAAAAGTTCGTAGGCTAACACATAGTTGGTACTACTAGTATTAAATCCATATGATGTTTAGTTAGCCCTAACCTTCAAAAGACGCGTGTATAAATTTAACAACTGTTGCACTATTAGTATGTGAGTTATAGCATTTTTAGTGAAGTTATAGCATTTTTAGTGTTCATCACGTGCAGTCCACTCGGCTGACTGTCGATTGAACTCCGGTGTGAAATGATGGAGCCAATTCGTTGTTGTTTTTGGTCGATTGTGAGCTCGCGCGGCACCCACTTTGAACAGAGCTTTCGCATATCCAAATATTCCTTCACGATATGTCCAACACTTTCCTTTGATATCTTTAGGGTCTGAGTTATCTCAATAAACTTCACTTTACGGTTATCAGAAATTTTTGTGTGGACTTTTTGACGTTTTTGTCGGTAACAGCCACTTTGGGGCGTCCACTGCGTGCATCGTCCTCGGTGCTCATTTCGCCTCGTTTAAATTTAGCAAACCACTTCTCTACGGTTTCCTAGTGCAAAGTCCGAATAATGTTTATCAAGCCAAGCCTCAGCTTCAATAGCATTTTTTTTCGCCAAAAAGAAATGCTTTATTAACACCACGAAATTCATTTTTATCCATTTTTTCAAACTAACAAAAGTGGCTTCACTAAAAAGGCTATAACTCCCATACTAATAGTGCAACAGCTGTCAAATTTCTACACGTGTCTTTTGAAGGGTAGGATTAACTAAAAATCATATAGATTTAATACTAGTAGCACCATCTATGTGACAGCCTACGAACCTTTCAGCCCACCTGCTATTTAAATTTTTTCAAATGACATCATTTTTAACATTTCGGGTTAATATTGACGTATAATGTTACGAAAAAGAAAAAAAAATGAGGAATTTCATTCCAAGACCTTAATTGGAACAGTAACGCATAGTGGTTGATGTGTCCTTGAGCGGGGGTTGATTTCAGCATCAGCACTAGGTAATTTTTTACATAGTGAAGGTAGGACGAATTATGTTCTTTATTTAAATATTAAAAGAAAAAAATTCAAAATTATCAGCTGTTCGCGC
Source organism: Caerostris darwini (assembly GCA_021605075.1). Taxonomy (NCBI): domain Eukaryota; kingdom Metazoa; phylum Arthropoda; class Arachnida; order Araneae; family Araneidae; genus Caerostris; species Caerostris darwini. The sequence continues at coordinate 213,023 of BPLQ01002541.1, read as the reverse complement.
CAACACGCAAGTATACCCCTAGCGGCGAAAATAGAGTGTGTGTACGCATGCGCCTGCGAGCGCATAAGTGGGAGTCTTCGGTGTAACGCCAGAGAGGCAAGAGAGAACATCACGGCTACGAGTGGCTGTGACTGTAATGTAAATAAAGTGTTGTTACGTTTGCATTGTGATAACTTATTGTGTAAGTGTGTGAGTGTGATACAGTCCGCTTGTGAAAGAAAACATGTATGAGTGGTGTCAGTGCTATTGACGACAACATTTTGATCCTAGCAGAGCCGGAGAGTGGCTCAAACCTGTGGATAACATAAGTCAAGAGAAAAGCTTTGTGAAAGAAGTAAGTGGAAAAAACTTTTAAATCCATATATTTAATATTTTGTGCAAACATGTTTAAAGGTGCCAAAAAAGAAGATTTGCGGCTCATTGCCGCAGAAATAAATCTGATAGTATCTGAAAAATTAACAATTTCAGATTTATATGATGCAATTGAACAAAGTGATGTGTTTAAAAATAGACCAGACATGGTTAAAGACATTGCCAATACGATTATTGACAATCGTAAAAATGAGGAGCAACGGCAAATAGATCTGGAAAAAATAAAATTAGAGCGAGTTAAAAATGAATTAGAACTCGCAAAAATTAAAAATGAAAGTAAATCAGAAGTGTGTGAAAGTGAAGCCAAACCAGGTACTATTGATCAAATAATAAAAAGTGTTCGAACTTTAACTGTCAGAATTCCCACTCGACCGGAAGGGTGGAGTTTTTTCTTTAATTCTTTAGAACGCGCATTTAGTATTAAAGAAGTACCTGATATATATAAAGCTGAGATCCTGTTAAATTTATTAGGAGAAAAAGCTTCTAATATAATAACTTATTTAAGTGGTGAAGATATAAGAAACTATGAGACAATTAAGTCAGTTGTGTTGCGAGAGTATGAGCCTTCACCACAAGCATGCTTAGAAAATTTTAGAAAAGCTGAGCGCTTAAATGAGTCGTATGTGCAGTTTGCGTCGCGCTTAACTACTAATTTTGAATACTATTTAAAATTAAGAAAAGTGTCGGATTATGAAACCTTAAAACAATTAATAGTTTCTGATAAGTTATTTCAAACTTTGGATAGAGAAATCGCATCTCACATAGGTATACGGCAAGCAGATAGTTGGTTCCCCCCAGTAAAATTAGCCGAAGAGTGTGATATTTATGTTGCATCGCGTGGAAAGTCAATTTACGAAGGCACACATAATTTTCAAAAAAGTAAAACTAATTTTAGAAATTCTAAAATTGTGTCAAAAGTGTTTGTTTCGGACATTAAAGAGTCAAATTGTTTGTTATGTGCTAAAAGTCATCATATTTCTAACTGTCCAAATTATTTAAAAATGTCAGTGAATGAGAGAGTTGAACTTGTTAAACAAAACCACATGTGTTTTAATTGTTTACAGATTAATTGTTCAGTGTCTAAATGCAAAGCGAAAGCATCTTGTTTTTGTAAACGTAAACACCATAAAAGTTTACACTACCCTCGCAAAAACGCAGAGAATCGCGGTGAGTCATATCAGAAAGAACGTAATGAAATCGGTTCCAATACCCCGTTTTCCCACCCAGCTCAAGAGTTTTTACCAGCCGGAGAAAGCACTTCTCCAAATAGTAATAAATTATTTGCAGCTACGAGCTTTATGCCCAGTGCATCCAAAACGGTTCTATTGAGCACAGCTAAATGTTATTTAGATAATAATTCAGGAAATTCATTAGAAGTAAGAGCGCTCTTAGATCAAGGTTCAATGGCCTGTTTTATAACTAGAGAATGTGCTGATCGACTTAATTTAAAGAAAGAAAAAACTAATCTAGTAGTATCGGGTTTAAATGACGCGTCTTTAAATATTAAAAATCAAGTTACTGCTAAATTAAAAAATAATTCAAATAGCTACGAAAGAGAGTTGAAATTTTTAGTTGTTCCCCGAATTACTAATGTAACTCCTAGTAAATTTTTAAAAGTTAATATGTATGATTTAAGTAATATTGAGTTAGCGGATCCACAATTTAACATTCCAGGAAGAATTGATATTTTATTAGGCGCAGAGATTTTTTATAGCCTTTTGAGATCAGGACAAATATATCCCCCTGAATCTAACTTAGTTTTACAAAATTCGTGTTTCGGATATGTTGTTTCTGGGAGTGTTCCTTGTGATTTAAGTGAGAATATTCATTGTGGATTAATAAGAGATAATTATGAGCAGTTAGATGAAACTGTTAAATCTTTCTGGGAAATGGAAAACATAGAAATGGACATTCCTCCTAATAATGAAACTCGGATATGTGAAGAGCATTACAAAAATAATTTTTATAGAGATATAGAAGGGAAATATGTAGTTAAAATGCCCCTTAAAGAAGATCCTAAGTGTTTGGGAAAATCAAGAGATATTGCGCTAAAAAGGTTAGATTCCTTATGGAGGCGATTAGTGAAAGATCCTGACTATTTATTGTTATATAAAGATTTTTTATGTGAATATGAAGAAATGGGTCACATGAATCAAATTAAAGAAAGTGAAGAAACTGAGGGTACTTATTATATACCCCACTTAGGTGTATATCGTCCCGACAAATTAAAAACAAAACTTCGTGTCGTGTTTAACGCGTCTTCCCTTACAACAGAAGGAAATTCGCTTAATTCTTTACAATATAATGGAGGGGTAATACAAGACGACCTTTTTTCAATTATGGTTAGATTTCGTAAGCACATTTATTCGTTTTCGGCCCCAGTCAAAGAAAATTGCAGCGTATTTTGTGGAAAGACGGAATTAATGAGCCAGTTAAAGAATACGAACTCGCAACTGTCACATACGGAACAGTTAGTGCTCCTTTTTTAGCTATGCGCACACTTAAGCAATTAGCAATAGATGAGAAAGATAACTTTCCTGTATCGGCGCCTATATTGGCAGAGGACTTTTATATGGACGATGTCCTTTCCGGCGCAAATACTTAGACGGAAGTTCTCAGACTTACTAAAGAGTTAACAGAAATTCTGAACAGAAGTGGAATGCAGTTACATCAGTGGTGCAGCAGTGGAAATTTTCTGACGGAGAGTGACGAGGCTGATTACTCCTTTTCTCCAGAGGAAATAAAAACATTAGGAATAATATGGCAACCTAACAAAGATTGTTTTTCCTTCAAAGTGAAAGTAGACTGTGGTAATTCGTTTACAAAGCGTGCAGTGTTATCAACGGTAGCAAAGATTTTTGATCCTTTGGGTTTACTTGGCCCAATTGTGACAAAGGCAAAAATTTTCTTGCAAAAACTGTGGCTAATCAAACTGGACTGGAACGATAATTTGCCTAAAAAAGAACTTGAGGAATGGCAGGAATTTCTTACAGCTTTAACAACTATCAACAACATTAAAATTCCAAGATGCATATGTATCAGTGAACCGATATGCATCGAACTTCATGGCTTCTCAGATGCTAGTGAAGCTGCCTATGGAGCAGTGGTTTATTTAAAATCTTGTAGTGCTTCTGGGAAAGTGTTTGTAAAACTAATTGCCAGCAAATCTCGAGTTGCCCCGATCAAAACTATTTCAATTCCTCGATTGGAGCTCTGTGCTACCGTGCTGCTATCCAAATTAGTGCACAAAGTGAAAACATCTCTAAAAAGTGATGTGTCTCGAACTGTTTTGTGGACAGATTCGAAAATTATCCCGGCCTCGATAAAGAGAAACGAAATGATAATGAAAGAACCGTGTTACTTAAAAACATTTGTGACTAATCGCGTATCAAAAATACAGCAATTTACAAATGTCAAAGACTGGAATTTTGTGCCGTCTGAAATGAACAGTGCCGACATCATTTCCCGTGGGCTACATGCAGATAAACTCCAAGAGAATGAGTTATGGTGGAGTGGACCACCATTTTTAGTGAATAACGAGTATCCTGGAGTTCTGGTGCGGCTTGTGGATGGAGATCTTACATCAAAGGACGAGGATATGATTTCGAGTGAGCTGAAGCTGTCAACAGCAAATCAAGTGTGCCGTGACTCATATTGTGGAGCCTTTAGATGTTATTAATAACTGTTCTTCATTTACAAAACTCAAGAGAATCGTCGCCTGGTGCAAAAGATTTATCAACAATACAAGAAATCCATTAAATCGAACTTCTGGTAATTTGACAACTAGTGAACTTTCCCAATCATTAGTATGTATTGTTAAAAACATTCAGAAAACTGTCTTCATAAAAGAACTTCAAAGCTTGGAGAAGGGTACTTCTATCCCGAACAATAGGGAATTATTAAATTTGTGTCCCTTTCTAGATGATGATGGATTATTAAGATTGGGTGGAAGACTCAAGAACTCCAACTTACTCTATAATCAAAAATGTCCACTAATTATTCCTGCTAAACATAATTTTACGTTTACTGTTATTAATCATTATCATTCTTTATATTTTCATACAGGTGCTGAAACAACCCTATCTTTGATAAAAAATAGATTTTGGATTGTAAGAGGTAGAAATACTGTTCGAAAAATAATTTTTAATTGCATAATTTGTAGAAAAATAAATTCAAAAGGTTCCAATCAAATTATGGGACAACTACCAGCTGCCAGAGTGACTCCTACTCGTGTCTTTAATCGGGTAGGTGTGGACTTTTGTGGTCCATTTGAAATCAAAAATTTCACTGGACGAAGTAAGCAGGTAAAAAAGATATTTGTGTGTATATATGTATGTTTCTCTACAAAATGCTTACATTTTGAAATTGTAAATGATTTAACTACTGCAGCATTTTTAGCAAGCCTTAAAAGATTTATAGCTAGAAGAGGTAAGCCTGCAGAAGTGTATAGTGACAATGGTCGAAATTTTGTTGGTGCCAATAGAGAATTAAAAGTGTTTCTCAAATCTTTATTTAAGTTTAAGAGTGCAGAAGAAATTGAGAATTATATGGCTAATGAAGGTATTAAGTGGTTCTTTAATCCCCCTGCTACTCCACACTTTGGAGGACTATGGGAATCTAGTGTCAAATCTCTTAAATACCATTTGAAACGTATTGTAGGAAAACAATTTTAAGCTATGAAGAGTTTTTAACTCTTATTGTTCAAATTGAGGCAGTTCTTAATTCTAGACCTCTTTGTCCACTTTCAAGTGATCCAAATGATGTGGAAGCATTAACTCCTGCACATTTTTTAATTGGTTCATCTTTAGTTACATTGCCTGAACCTAATTTTAATGAAACTCCAATGAATCGATTGAGCCGTTGGCAATTGGTTCAAAAAATGACTCAACATCTTTGGAAAAAGTGGTCATCGGAGTATTTAAATAAGCTGTTAAATAGACCTAAATGGTCTAAGGGTAAAGCAGATATAAAAGAAGGTGATTTGGTGTTAATTAAAAATCCTGATAATTATTGTCCTTTAAAATGGAATTTGGCCAGAATTATCAAAATTCATCCAGGTGAAGATAAAGTAACAAGAGTGGTTACTTTAAAAGATAAAAATGGCACATATAAAAGGCCAGTAGTTAATATCGTACCTTTGCCTAGTGTTAATGAGGAAAATTAATTTTTATTGTGTATTTTGTTTGTTATCTGCTTATTGTGTGAATATTTTTAGGAAAATGTATTTTTTTTATTGTGTATTTTTTGTGATCTGCTTATTATGTGAATATTTTTAGGAAAATGTATTTTTTATTATTTTTATATGTGTATTTTTGTGTGATCAGTGTATAAGTGAATAATTTGAGAATTTTGTGAAAATTTGAATTCTTAAAGAGTTGAATGTGAACATGTCAACGCCGGGCGGTATGTTCGCGCCAACGCGCAAGTATACCCCTAGCGGCGAAAATAGAGTGTGTGTACGCATGCGCCTGCGAGCGCATAAGTGGGAGTCTTCGGTGTAACGCCAGAGAGGCAAGAGAGAACATCACGGCTACGAGTGGCTGTGACTGTAATGTAAATAAAGTGTTGTTACGTTTGCATTGTGATAACTTATTGTGTAAGTGTGTGAGTGTGATACAGTCCGCTTGTGAAAGAAAACATGTATGAGTGGTGTCAGTGCTATTGACGACAACATCAGCTGAAAGTTTTGTATTGGAAACAACTAAGATTTGTTTTTTAAATCAAGAATGTATGTTGTGTTGGAATAACTTTTTTTTTTTTGGTAATTTTTGTTTATTGATTTGCCAAAAAAAAAAAAGTTTTACTATGTTCTTACAATATTTAATGTAGTTTTGTTAAGAAATAGTTATGGATATTCTAAATAAATTTTCATTCTGTAACGTTAATATTTATTAAAGGATTGACCAACATTTCATGCAAGCACGCTGCGGAGCTATATACATACACTCAAGAGCCAAAACATTATGACCACCTGTCAATAACGAGTTGGCCCACCTTTGGCGCGTAACACAGCTACAACCCGCCTTGGCATGGATTAATACCACCACTTAATACCAGTTAAATACCACTTCCAACTGATCACGTGCCTTCCAAGTCATCCAGGCGAGTTCATTGCAAAATGTAGGGGTGATCATAATGTTTTGGCTCTTGAGTGTATTTATATATATATATATATATATATATATATATAATTTTCATTCATTTTTTTAAGTTAGAAAAAATTCTCTCTCTCTCTCACTCATTTATTCACATGTTTCATTTTCCATTTTGTTCCCTCCTTGACTCAGATTAGAACCCAGAATGAAAAAAGAAATTTTTTCCAGCGATCTACACGCTTCCCCACTGACGGTATTTAATCCTAAATTTATATCCTGATAAATATCTTATATAAGAGACATTTTTTCTCCCATATAAAACTAAAATTAATTCATTAAATTTAATTAATGAATTAATATTTGAAAAAACTGTATTAACATCAAGTTGTCATTCACTACAAGTTTAAAAAAATGCATTTGAACTTGAGTGGGTGAATAAAAAGTATTTTATGAACGATTGAAAATTTGAACAAGATATATATAGGGACAGCGTGAGTTAACAATAGAAATTTAAAAAAGGGGGCTAGAGCGATAACACTTATCTAATGTTTATTTTATTTTATTTGTATTTTTTATAGTCTAGAACAGGGGTGGCTAACCCGCGGCCGCCTTTCTGGTGCGTGAGATTTATCACACTTTTACAAAATATATTTAAATGTCCAAAGTAGTAAAAGCCAATGTATTAAAAAATACATTATTTACTTCAAAAATGTAAACATGTTAAAGAAGCGATTCTGAAAATTCCAAAAATTGCCAGAAATTCTTCTTCTCAAATCATATTTAATTATATGGTAACTACAGGTAAATTTTATGTAAAACACTAATCATTTCGTATGAAATATAATAAAAAAAACGAGGGCCTGATGGCCGAGTGGCTAGAGCTCGGTGCCAAGGAGGTTTGTAGTGGTTCGGAATCCACTTCAAACCTCAAGTGCCGGTCTAATATGATAGTAGAGCGTTATGGGGGTAGTGTTACTTGCGTCCGTAGCATATCTTCAAGCTACACGTGCACCCCTGGGTAGTGCTTAATGAGTAACACCGGTGCAACCCTCACTTATGGCATAAAGATGAACTGGCTCTGTATTGCCAGCTGCATCAGAACAACAAAGGAATAAAAAAGATTACAAAAAAGTTCATGTAAATGAATATTTTATTTTTTAATCATTTTTTGGAGAAAAGTTTATAAATAGAATATAAATGCCAATCATTTAGGAAATTAAATTTATATTTATTTACAGCTGAAAAAAAATGAGCTATTCTATTGAAAATCATTTCTTTTATGTGATAGTAGACATTTTATTCCCTTGGAGCTAACAGTCTAGACCAGGGGTGGCCAGCCCGCGGCCCGCCTTGAATATTTTACCGACCCATGAGATTTATCACACTTTTCCCAAATATATTTATTTTATAATGGCAAAAGTAGTGAAAACCAATGTATTAAAAAAATACATTATGTATTCATATTATTATTTGTATTCATGTTGTTAATTATGCATCCATATATTCAAAAATTAATCGTCGAATTTATAAGAAAAAAAAATTTGATTTTAAAATAATATTCTTGAGTACGTTTGACAGATATTGCCTGCTTTTTTTTTATGAGTTTACAGTTATGAGTTCGCAGAATAATTAAATTAAATTCTGGGAACTCATGATGCGCGCGCATCTTGCATATAACATGTTCTATGTTTCACTTTAAGTGACCTCAGTGACCATCCATAGATACGCACAGTTGATTGTTGATAGCAGAGCAAACCAGACTCTTAGTTCAAGTTGTTAGCGATATTGTTTCAACTTACACCTGCGAATCGTTTTTTTTTTTTTTTTTGTCGAAAATGAAATTGACCAAACACAAAACTCGCTCAAACATAACGGACGCTAACTTGTAACACTAATTAGGATGTTGCAAACACCCAACTTGAGATCATTTCGCGAAAGCTGAGTGAAAGAGTGTAAAAACAAATATCACACTAGTAAAATAAATATTTTTTTAACGATTTCATTTTATTTATTTCGTTTATATATGTTTTTTATATTTCATTTTTAGTATTATATATTTCTTTACAGGGTGCTTTTAGTATCATTATTATTATATTATATATGTTTACATGTAAGACAATAATAACTCACTCTGCTTTCTGTAATAATAATAGCTCATTATGTTTCAATTTTTCACTCAAAAAAATGTCTAATGATATTGGAATTTCAAAAGGATCCAATTTGGGCCTCAAACGCGTCAAATCTCAATTGATATTATCTCAATATTATATAATTTTTATTTACACGCAAGAATAATAGTAAACAAAATAATAATAACTCATTATGTTTCAATTTTTCACTTCAAAAAATGTCTATAGTGAGACTAAATCTAATATGGGAATATATAATTTTATATGCGATAATTTTTCCGCGGAGTTTGGATGCATTTCCAAAGTGGCTCGCAAGATCATTTGAGTTGGCCACCTTGGTTTAGCACATCAGTAGTACTAATTGTTAGAAATATTACAATGTTTACTAATCAGAAGATATTTCAAAAGTATTTTTATTTTTTAATTATTGCTTTTCCCAATAATTTTTTATTATTATCTTAAAATATTTAATGTAGTTTTGTTAAGAAAGAGTTATACATATTATAAAAAAAAATTTCATTTTGAATCAACAATTTTTATTAATGGACATCAACAGTATTTGATTAAAATTCGTAAAGTGCACGAACACTTTGAGCCATTGCAGACACATACACACATAATCTTGGGAAAATTATTTATTACTTCTACAAAAATTCAAAATTCTTGAATCACTGATTTTTTTCTGAACTTGCATTTTGATTTGTTAAAAAAAAAAAAAAAAAAAAAAAAAAAACGTAAAAAAAAAAAAAAATTATTAGAGTTTTCTCAATTTAAGTAGTTGCTGATATATTTATTCGTGTATTTTATTTCACTGAAAAAGTAGTGGTTCGGAATCCACGTTAAAACGTAGGTCCCGGTTTAATATGAACGTAGAGCGTTGCGGGGGTAATGTTACTCCGCGTCCGTAGCTTATCTTCAAGCTACACTCACCCCCTGGGTAGTGCTAAGTGAGTAACATCGGTGCAGTCCTTGCATGGCATAAAAGGTAACTGTCTAAATATTTGTCAGCTGCATTAGAAAAAAAAATTTCACAAAAAAAAAGTGAACATTTATTTTTCAATTCCTTCTATTAGCTCACACTCTCCTATATATATCTTGTTCAAATATTCAATCGTTAATAAAATACTTGTTATTCCTCCACTCAAGTTTAAAAATATGTATTTTAACTAGTAGTGGATGACACTTGATGTTAATACAGTTTTTTTCACATATTAATTCGTTAATTAAATTTAATTCATTAATTTTAGTTTTTTTTAGATTTAAGTTGCATGTATCTACCAATAGATGGCACCAGAGAAATTTAAAACAATGAATGAACATTATTTATAAAGGACTTTCGACAATATAGTGAAAAAAAAAAGTGGGAATCGACTTAAAATTTTTTTTTTTTATATTACTTATTTTAATCCATAATATGCAAAAACTTTTTTAAACTTTAGACTTTGTTGCTTTTACGAATCATAAGCTCATATAAAAGGCTAAGTTTACACTATGAACAACTTAATTTTGTTATGACCAATTAAGTGGTCAAGTATTCTTTGATATGTTTGTTGACAGATATGTGTTGACTCAAAAAATATTGACACTGCGTTACGCGCAATCTACCAAAAACTTAAAGACTTTTTATCAGTACAACGTAGAAAACAAATAAATAATGAAAATAATTATAAATTTATTTGGTAAATTTTTGTGTATTTGATGAAGAAATAAAGAAAGCTAAATAATTAATATAATTTTTATATTTAAATCATAAAAAAATTTATTTGAAATTCATATTAAATTATTATAATCAATAAAACAAATATTGTAACCATGCCTCCCCCTACGCATTGGCGAGAGCGCCCCCTGTGGCGTTCAGGAGAAATGGTCAATAGGCCTCGCGACTCTGACCCCAGAGGAAGTACAGAGCAATCAGCGCTTTTGCTAAGAAACATTTAGTATGTAATCTCTCATCCTGAGAAGAAATATATTTAACGCAACCTTGAATATCACTTGGTCTACAGACTCTCACCCGGAGAGGACGTATATCTCTCGCACCCTACGCGCAGCCGAGTTTCGGATTTTCGACTCAGAAATGGAGTCTTCCCATGAATCTATAATTATATGTCTTTAAATGCGTTAAATATTGAATTGTGTCCTATTTGTACTTGTGTAAATAAAGCTCTGAGTTCTCAAACCTGTGTCTCAAGTCCCGACCCAACCACACCCAGTTATAATCCAGAGCAGCGCAACCCACAACCCTACAATATGCAAAATATGTACTACTAGAGAAAGTATTGAAATGCACACAAATTGTTGAAACCAATATTTACAAATATAAACACCAAGTTCAAATTTAAATTTTTATTATTTGTGGAATTACACTACAATAAAGATTGATAAAGTATAAAAATATAGATCAATACTCAATATTTTTTAAATACAAAAGTTTGAAAATATTAAGATTTATATATTATTTAAAACAATTTAGTAACAGTAAAATATATCAATAAGTATTACAGAATAAAAAAAAAGCTATTCTTCTAATTTTCTGCACAAATGTGACAGAATATTAAATAAAATAAATTTTACAAATTTATTTAGTATTTTTTTTACAAAACATAGTAGATATTTTCATTTGAACATATTTGGTAATTAATCTATACATTCAGAAACGACAATGTCAGATTTAAAAAAAAATCTTATATAATTATTATTTCCATAATTTCCAACAAATACTTTAAATTATAAACAATAACGTTATATTATTATATAACATAATAGCTCAGATAATTATATATATATATGACAAGAATCTGGTAAGAACAAAATGCATTATTATTCTATTTTAGAATTAAATTAAGGGAATAGGTAACATAATCACTCAGGCAAATATCTCTATTGTTCTATTTTAGAATTAATTGAGAGGAATGTCATATTTGTTGTCAACTTAATAGTTCACACGTATTTTGATTGAATATTGTCATTTTCATCAGTGGAATTGACATTAGAAATTAATAATGTTTTTCAATAAATGTTATTCAAACTTTAAAAAAATGAAATTAGTCTATGTTCTTTTAAATTAAAAAGAAAAAAGTTTCCCGCCATTCACAATTTTGTCTTTTTCGCTCTTCCTCAAAAATTTTCATTCTCAATTTAATCAAGATTCTATAATTTAATTCATAATTATCTTTTTCTTCAAGAAAATTTATTCTATTGAAACAAACTTTTCACATCTTGAACATAATCATCCATATCTTCCTTTTTAATGACACCAATATACTGAAATGCAGTTTCCACGTAGTTCCTCATCTTACCAAGCCAAGAACTGCTTGTGTTGACTTCTACTTCTAAAAACAAATTGCTCAAATTTCGCTGCATATCCTCTTCGTTTTGTACTATTCCCTCATTGATTCTTTGCAACACTATATCCTGAGGAGAATATAAAGACTCATCTATGGCGGATTTGTACTTGTTTCCTGTAACTGATCTGGAAATTAAATCAGCCAGCAGTAAAGAATGATTCAATTCTGGGACATCAACAAACTGGTTGGGAACCATACCTTGTTGTTGTTGTTGTCCACTTAACAAAAAGGGTTTTAAATTCTCATTGGGTCCTAGAAACTTAGCATTGAAAATCGCAGAAGAATCTAGCTCGTTTATTTTGTTAGATGATAAAACTGATTGAGCTTTTTTCTTGATGTTTGGGTTTTTTAATGTTGCATGCATCAGATTCTGTTGCATGTTTTTCTGTGTTTATGCAATCTCGAGTTTTGCAAAAGATGTCATCTCTTTTTAAGTGATTTTCGATAGATGCTTCTTTGCCGAGAAATATTTGATTAAATGATACAACTGCATTTGTCATAATAAAAGTTTTCAAGATATTGCACACGTAATTGATGGGTGATGTGGGACCAGAAACTGCGCCATTTGTTTGGTGATAATTACCATCGTCTGGGAGATCAACAAGCGACCTTACAAAACGAGGATTCGCTTGATAACTGATATCTCGTTCTTTATTGGCCATGGAAGTTTGGCTCTGGTTGTTATATATGCCAATAGCATTATACCCAACTGCAGCAAGATTGAACAACGTCTCATCCACGTAACTTCCAAATCCTGACAGTTCCAAATCCACAGAATCTTTATAAGTTTCTAATTGATCAAACGAAATCTTGCTTGTAGAATTAATCATTTTATTTCCCATAGAGTATATGGACTAAGCATCAGATCGCCATTTTTGATTTTATCGTACACGTTGTTCGTGCGGATTGGTTCACCCAATTCGTTCTTTTCACACGAATACACAATGGACTGGCTTTCGCTTGTTATCAAGTAAATTTTGTTGTCGTACCTATAGTATGAATTGCCCAAATGTGTGGCGCTCACATCAAAACCTTTCAGAGTGCTGTTTATTCTAGACTGGATTGTTTCGTTTCTAGAATGAAAATACAGGTCGATGAAGCTGAATTTAATAGCATCCTTATTGGCCGCAGAGTTATTTACATCTGCTTTTAACACCACCGTTTTTCCTGATAGAAGTTCAGATATGACGCTTTTGTGCTGCTGGTTATTCCACACGTAAAACGGTTCTGATGAAACATACCGACTATTGAATTCGCCGTTGTGTATGTATTTATCTGTTTTCTTGACTGAAGTTTTGTACAAATCCAGTTTCGATTTCATGTTATCCACTTCTTTTGCAGCTTTGGAAACGAGGTTTTCTATGTTTTTTTCCAATTCGAGTTGCGGAGGTAGCATGGACTCTTCCAAATAGATGTGCGCAAATGGAAACACCCACTGCTTGAATGCATTAACAACTGCTTTATACTCTCTTAGCACGAGATTAGATGTTATTGAAGTTTCCAACTTATCAAATTTCACAGCCTCGGCCAGCTTCTGATTAACATTAATGCTATTTGCAGCAGGGGAATTTATGTCAGCAATGTAATTAGCGAAGTCTTGTTGCTCCTGATAATTTTGTATGCGATCGAATATGTTAATCAGAGTCGTCATGACCTCATCTAATTTTTCTATACAGCGCGACAAATCATCTTTAACTTCAAACCCTGAAGTCAACCGTTGCATTTGTAATTTTATGTCTTTTAAAACGCTTTGAACTTGCCATTTAGTAACATCTAGGGCCACGTGTGATTTTGTGCTTAATTTGTTCGTTATGTTTAGAAGATTATTTTCCATATCCTGCAACATAGGCGCGATGGTGTCGTAAATGCTTGTTTCGTATTGCTGGAGATTTCTAATTTTGTCTTTTATTTTATCGATGGCATCAGTTATTGCATCTATTTTTGCTCTGTCGTTTTTGTTTTTCTTGTAAATATCGAACAGCGAAGAACCGAACTGGACAATCTGACTTATCTTTCCTACGACCTTCAACGCATCCAAGTTCTTTTTGTCAGTTTTTAACGCATCTTCTTTGGCCTTCAATTTTTGCTTTAACTCACCTTCTAACGCTTTCACCTTCTTGAAGTCATATTCTTTTTCAGTCATCTGGTTCAATCTACGCTTGATGTCATCGACGTTTTCTAATACGTCCTTCAGTTTTTTTGGATTTTTCTTTATTTCTTGCGATACTTCTTCCAGCAACTCATTGAGGTGAGCAATTTTCTTTTTCCTCACCATTTTAATTTGTCCTTCTAACGTTTTAAGATCGGATAGCAAATCCGATGGTATCTCAAACGACTGCTGTTGATTACTCAAAACCAAAGACTCACCGACTGAAGTTGCTGTTCCTATAACTGTACCCGCAACAGCTCCAACGGGCCCTAAGAAACTGACGATGTCACCCACGAATTGAAAAGTACTAAAAATTCCCTTTATAGCCATAGCTTTTTCCAAATCTTGTTTTTTATTCTTTAAAACCTGTTCTTCTTTCTCGGCTTGTTTTTGCAATTCTACGGTCTCTTCAATCAATGAATCTACGTCATTATCAATCCTCCTGCTGATTTTATCGATCTCGGGAGTGAGTTGCTCTTTGACGAATTTTTTAGCTTCTTGTATTTTTCTATCAATACTTTTTTTGTAGTCCTCTTTGCGCCGGTTTACAACATCAACTTTATTACTCCGCGACTGTGATTCCTTCAATTTCTGGAGATCTTTTATTACTAAATCCAGATATCCTCCTATATCTATAATCAGATTAGGCTCAGAGTCATTTTTTAAGCTATAGATCTGTCCTAAAGCTGCGGTATACAAAAAGGCGAGAATTTTTTTATATTCATCGGATTTTTCAGCACTTTTAGGACTTAAAACGTACTCATTTATTCTGTTTAACAATGACTGATAAAAGGGAATGAAATCTACCTTCCCACTTAACACTGGCAACTGTTCTTCTAAATTTCTTAGTTCGTTAACCAGCCCGGATGTATTATAAATACTTTTAACATCGCCGTTGCTATTCAGCTCTTCGAAGAAATGAGTGAGAGAATATTTCGTGAAACGATCGTTAAGGTTCTCTATTAGATAGCTTTTGTACCGATTTATTATATTAGTTGGTTCGTTAATAATAAGAGCTTCTTCTGGTTCTTGGTAGCCATTATCATTAGCACCGTCTACGCCATTGTGCCCCGAAGGGCCTTTTTTATTATTCACGAAGGTTTGCTTCAGTTCCCAATACGTCTTTGTTCTTTTACCAAAGAGCCACTCAATAGGATTTGGTTCGTCTTTGGTCCACAACAGACCTACGTCATTTCCATCTTTACCACCTGGAGCTCCTGTACCAGCTGTACCATTTTTACCGTCATGTCCCACAATGGCGTGTTCGGATATTCCTGAGTGACCGCCCAACTTAAGAACTGTGATGTTTCCGGGGTGACCTCCTTTTCCCGCCTTTCCTCCGTTTCCACCGTCGCCCCCCTTTCCGCCTGGCAGACCATAAAATTTGTAAATTTCTGAAGTCTTGTACTGAGGAAAAACCATCACTACAGCTAAAATGTTCATGCTAAAACCACTACTCTTCTCTTTATCTTTCGGGTCGATGTACTCGCACTTAAATCCATTGACTGTTCCGTGCCCGTTACATGGAGAAACTGAGGATGCTGGAGCGTCTGGAGTCCTGCCATCTTGTCCTTTGAATCCATTTCCACCATCCTGACCCGAACTTCCTTCACCGCCGTTTGAAGCCACTGTTAAATTCTCCCCATTAACGAACTCATGACCGATTCCGAAGAAGCTACCGCCAGACCCTCCAGGATTACCAGGTTTACCATTGACTCCACTGTTTCCAGGATATTGACCACTTTTTGCTTTGGATTCAGTATTTGCCTTGCCGTCCGCTCCACTCAAGTCAATGGTTCTGTTACCCACAATTTCCCATTTTGGGGCTATGAAGGCAGTTGATATTCCTCGTCCTTTGAAGGATACATCATTGTCAATGAATAACGCATTCAAAGCAAAAACATTTAAAAACTTTGGATTATTAGATTTAAGCAAGCTTTTACAGTTCTCGTCCCCATCTAGGTTATTCAGAATATTCTTCACAGTTTCTTCTGTTCGAATGTAACTTCCTTCTACAAGAATATCTTGTCCTGAGCACCGTATATTCGTTCTGTGCTTTAGAGTTAAACTTAAAACTTGGTTCAGTTCCTCCAATTGCAATCCAGATGCTGGCAGATGTTTTATGCTATCGTATTCTGTTAGATTGAAATTTGCTATTTTAGTCAGGAATTTTTCGAAAGTGTTTGGAGTTATTGCTATTCCTTGTGGCTTTCCCGATTGGCCCCAATTTTCCAGTTCCGCTACGTTGTACTTTTGCCTGTCTTTTTGTATTTCGTATTCAGAGAATTTCACTCGTAGGCTCTCCAAGAACATATACCACTTTTCTAATTCATAAAAGTATTCGGTGAAGTTCTCAAACGAATGTATCCACGTAGATGTTTCGCCAACCAATTCTTCGTCACTTAAATTTTGCAAAAATTTGAAATACTTGCCCTGATTTGCAATATTCCGCACTTGTTCTTCGGGTACGCCAATGCCTAAATTGTCGGCAATATCGTAGATGGTAT
Organism: Caerostris darwini; assembly: GCA_021605075.1. Taxonomy (NCBI): domain Eukaryota; kingdom Metazoa; phylum Arthropoda; class Arachnida; order Araneae; family Araneidae; genus Caerostris; species Caerostris darwini. The sequence continues at coordinate 196,427 of BPLQ01002541.1, read as the reverse complement.
TCACTAGTTCCTCTACAGATAATGTTTGATTTTTCATACTTTCTGCCAAAGATAACATGAAGCCTTTTTCTTTGTTTAATTTAACTGGCAACTTCTGAATTTCTAACAATTTCACTTGTTCAGTGTGTCGCTCGTGCATTATCTTCGTTATATCCTCCAAGTCGAGGTGTATTCGATTGTTTATGACTTTAACTGCATCGCCAACATCTGCTTGGATTATTTTCTTTGATTCAGTGAGACGTTCTACGACGCCTGTAAACGGCTTTTCCCAGGGTTTCGTATTCAACTTCTTGTCGCTCGCAGTTTTCAAAAAATTAAAATACTTCCCTTGATTTTCAATATATTGAAGATCGTTTATAGGTAAATCCATACCTAAATTGGTTATGCTATCCTTTATTTGTTTTGTTATTGCCTGAGGATCTGTTAAATTCTTCAGATTTTCTACTAGACCTGATGTAAAGGTATATCCCTTACTTATTTTATGTGATAATGCTTCTGCTTCGAATGCATCTACATCAGTGAGAGATGTATCAGAGATAAATGAATGCAATTTATGGCGCACTTGATCTACCAAATTATGATAATAACCCTGCATCTTTTCTGCAATATTACCAACACTAGACCACACATTTTTATTAATTTCTTCAACTAAATCACTGATGTCATTCTTAGATTTTTCAGAGACAGTGTAGCCAAAATCATCCTCAACTTTTTCAGTAAAATTAAGTGTCTCATACAGCATTCTATCGACTTTCTGTTTGCCTTCCTGAAGCAACTGAATTTTACTTAAAGGTCCAGCTTCATCTGGTCTTCTGAAAATTCCAATTTTCGGATAGACGTCGCCATCCTTTTCTGATATCACATCGACGAATTTAATTGCGTTTTCGTAGAATCTTTTGTCCTTCTCCGAAACGTCACCATGTTTTGAATTTTCTTTCAGATACTGTTTGGCTTCTTGCAGGAAGTCGCCAATGGCGCCTATAACTTTGTTGTCATCCACTAAAACAAAACTTTCCCCTGTTTTACGTACTGGTTATCAACTTTGCTGGCTACGATGGCAATGCTGTTCTTGAATTTGTCAATATCTTTCACAAGATCCGTGGCGTGTTTTACTAATTTCATAAAATCCTGTCGATCAACTCCTTTTCTAAGAGAGGGATGGCTGATAATGAATACCAACTTTACTTTTTCAGAATAGTCTACAACTTTTTTGATGAAGTATGTGGTTGCTATGTCATTGCTTGTGCTTCTAGTATCGCTGAAACCAGGACAATCATAGTAGCTTATATTTGTCTTAGGGTCTACCACCAATTCTGGAAAAACGGTCTTCGACTTAAGGGAAGAATCTCCAATCCTTTTGTTGTTGTCTTCTATTATGAACTCACCAGTTCCCTCTTTGACTTCTTTCGCTATTAATTTGCTATTATCCCCTGCGACCCATTGAGTAAACGTACTCTTTCCACTCCCTGTATTACCTAGTACCAGAACTATATTCTTATGTTCATCACTGAGTTGGATATCCTTTTCCCCTTTCTCTAAAAGATCAAAAGTGGATTTTATGATATTGTTATCGCCCTCTCTAGCAAGGGGATGCAACATTTGGTGCACTCTTAACATTGTTTCTTCTTAAATCTAGTCCTCTACCAGGACGCAAAAATATGCTGAAGTTCGCTCCTATCCCTTGTGAAGTTCAACTAGGGGAAGTATTTGCAGTCTTTACAGTTCTTCAAATTCTGTTCTTGCCTTAGAGATGCTACTAGGATACAACAGGACAGCTTCGAAGTGGCATTCAGCTAGTTCAACTGAGGTGCTTCCGTCTCTTCTTTGCTTGAAAGGCCCTATACTGAAAATTTAGAAAAATTTTTAATATGAGGATTTATATATTATCTTGTAAAACTATTAAAATCGATCTTTTAAAAATAATAATAATAAAATTCACTTATGTATTTCTAACAGATATTCCAGAATTTTAGAATGGATATCATTTTTTTACATTTAGCACTTTAAAAAATATTTTAATTTATTAATATATTAAAATGGCACTGATCAACATCTATAAAATAAGGAATTTTTTCAGTTTAATCTGAAAGCCAAAAGTTTTGCATACATAATTGTTCGCTTAATGACTATGACTATTATTAATGAATATTAATGAAGTATGGCTATGACTATTATTAATGACTATTAATGAAGTATGGCTATGACTATTATTAATGACTATTAATGGAATATGACTATGACTATTATTAATGACTATTAATGAAATATGACTACGACTATTATTAATGACTATTAATGAAGTATGACTATGACTATTATTAATGACTGTTAATGAAGTATTACTATGACTATTATTAATGACAATTAATGAAGTATGACTATGACTATTATTAACGAAATAGTTGCTCTCTTTGCGGTTCTTCAACCTCGGTCCTGACCTTATAGATGTTACTAGGATATAACAGTAGAGCTTTGAAATGGCATTTAGCTAGTAATTGATGACTATAACTGTCATGACTAATAACTATTATTGATTATTATTCTATGACTATTATTCTCGTATAATGACTTCAAATATATGTGCCTTCATAAATATGTGCCTATATTTTAGATAAAAGTCATTAATTAATTTTAAAATAATATTATGACTATATAAATATGCCATCAGTGACTAAAACTTTTTGCTCTAAAACTACTTAATAAACAACTCATACAATTAAGAATAGACTCGTAGAATTATTTTTAAAGAAATTGCTAACCGTTCTCTTTTCAATTGATTTATCAGATTATGATAATATTGGTTGAAGTATATATTTTCTTCTTCCGGCGCTCGGTACCACTGGCTTCGGATTCGAGTCCCAGCGATGCCATGGATTTTTGTAATGGTTTTGAATCCACTTTAAACCGTAGGCCCCTGTCTAATATGATCGTAGATAGTTGTGGGGGTAGTGTTACTCGCGTCCGTAGTCTATCTTCAAGCTACAGATGCCCCCCTGGGTAGTGCTAAATGAGTAACAACGGTGCAGCCCTTGTTTATGGCATAAAGATTAACTGTATCTGTATTGCCAGCTGCATTAGAACAGCAACATACATTTTCTTCATTACTGTGTTTATTTATCGCCATATTTTATCATCAATCCGTTTTGGTTAAGTACAATAATCAATGGGCCTGAATGACCGAGTGTCTGTCGCTCGGTGCCACAAGTTTTGGGTTCCAGTTCCGCCGGTGCCATGGATGATTGTAGTGGTTTTGAATCCCCTTTAAGCAGTAGGTTCCGGTCTCATAATATGAGTGTAAGAGCTTCACGGAGTCTTGTTCGACTTCTACCTACAGGTGCTCCATCACAACAGATTTAGTTTGGTTTGTCGCTCTACGGTCATTTTTGTACACTTTGGACTAATTAGACCGGGACCTACAGTTTAACGTGAATACCGAACCCCTCACAAACATCCATGCCCCCGCCAGGATTCGAACCTGAAGCCAGTGGTACCAAAGGCCAGAACCATCACAACAGAAGCTATCCCCTTTCCGTTCAACCATGAGTCCATACGGGTTCGTGGTCTTGGTCTATATGTCTACCAAGTGGGATAAGAAACAATAACAATAATAATCAATAGCACATGAACTTACACATTGATTAATTAAATACTTGAAATTGTCATAATAATTTAATTGATATATAATGCAAACGCATTGTATCAGTTTTAATATATTGTACGGGATTCAAGTAAAGTGACGCATAATGTTTAGATAACACTAAATATTAACGCATGAAAGGAGCTTAAGATGTTACCAAGCTGTGACCTGTCATACTCATTAAAAAAGCAATCTCCTAATTTTAAATGAGTCGAGAATAAGAATGATAGTAAAATTAATAGAATTTGTTAACATAATTCAATCTTTATATGTCTATTATTGTACAAACACACTAACATGAAATGAACGGGCTTAGTTTAAACAGCTCGGACCTGCATGGCCGAGTGGCTAGCTCTCTGGCGCTCGGTGCCACAGACTTCGGGTTCAAGTCCATGGACGTTTGCAGTGGTTCGGAATCCACTTTAAACCGTAGGCCCCCGTATAATAGGATCGTAGAGCATTGCGTGGGTATTGTTATTCCGCGTGCGTGGCTTATCTTCAAGTTACAAGCGCCCACTGTTTAATGCAAAGTGAGTAACGTCTGTGCAGCGCTTGCCTTAAGGCATACAAGATAACTTTCTAAGTGTTTGCCAGCTGCATTAGCACAAAAAAAAAAACAGGCTTAAACAGCTCTATTAGTGTGCAATGTTATAATGAATGTAAAAGGAAAGTTATAAGTGAAAAAATAGCACCTACTAATTTGTATTGGTACACCAAAGATTTGCAAATTTCAGACCAGTACCCCCTAGTTAAGCAATCCTAAGTTCTGAAATGAAAAAAGAATGATTATGGTCATTGAAAAACTTTACTTCGTCTATTCTTTTGTTTATTATGTAAATAAACGTTTATTTATATAACAAGTAAACGCATAGACGAAGACGAATGCATTCTATAAATAAATGAATAGTTCATTCGTTTCGTATATAATTCGTTTTCATTTCCTTTAGTGTTTATTCGTATAGAATTCATTTATTTATTATATAAATAAACGTTTATTTATATAATAAACAAAAAGAGAAGACGAATTTATTCTATAAATAAATGAATAGTTCATTTATTTCGTATATAATTCGTTTTCATTTCCTTTAGTGTTCATTCGTATAGAATTCGTTTATTTATTATATAAGTAAACGTTTATTTATGTAATAAACAAAAAGAGAAGACGAATTTATTCTATAAATAAATGAGTAGTTCATTTGTATCGTATATAATTTGTTTTCATTTCCTTTAGTGTTTATTCGTATAGAATTGGTTTATTTATTATATAAATAAACGTTTATTTATGTAATAAACAAAAAGAGAAGACGAATTTATTCTATAAATAAATGAATAGTTCATTCGTTTCGTATATAATTCGTTTTCATTTCCAGTAGTGTTCATTCGTATAGAATTCGTTTATTTATTATATAAGTAAACGTTTATTTATGTAATAAACAAAAAGAGAAGACGAATTTATTCTATAAATAAATGAATAGTTCATTTGTTTCGTATATAATTCGTTTTCATTTCCTTTAGTGTTCATTCGTATAGAATCCGTTTATTTATTATATAATAAACGTTTATTTATGTAATAAATAAAAAGAGAAGACGAATTTATTCTATAAATAAATGAATAGTTCATTTATTTCGTATATAATTCGTTTTCATTTCCTTTAGTGTTCATTTGTATAGAATTCGTTTATTTATTATATAAGTAAACGTTTATTTATGTAATAAACAAAAAGAGAAGACGAATTTATTCTATAAATAAATGAATAGTTCATTCGTTTCGTATATAATTCGTTTTCATTTCCTGTAGTGTTCATTCGTATAGAATCCGTTTATTTATTATATAATAAACGTTTATTTATGTAATAAACAAAAAGAGAAGACGAATTTATTTTATAAATAAATGAATAGTTCATTTATTTCGTATATAATTCATTTTCATTTCCTTTAGTGTTCATTCGTATAGAATTCGTTTATTTATTATATAAATAAACGTTTATTTATGTAATAAACAAAAAGAGAAGACGAATTTATTCTATAAATAAATGAATAGTTCATTCATTTCGTATATAATTCGTTTTCATTTCCTTTAGTGTTCATTCGTATATAATTCGTTTTCATTTCCTTTAGTGTTCATTCGTATATAATTCGTTTTCATTTCCTTTAGTGTTCATTCGTATAGAATTCGTTTATTTATTATATAAGTAAACGTTTATTTATGTAATAAACAAAAAGAGAAGACGAATTTTTAGAATTCGTTTTCATTTCGTTTAGTATTCATTCACATAGAATTCGTTTATTATATAAATAATTATTTATTTATATAATAAATAAACGAATAGACGAAGACGATTTTATTATATAAATTAACGAATAGTTCATTTCATGAAGAATTCATTTTCATTTTGTTTGGTATTCATTCGTATAAAATTCGTTTATTTATTATATGAATTTTATTTATATAATAAATTATTTTATATATATAATAACTTTAAATTTTAAATAAATAAATTTAAATTTTAAATTTTATTTCTATAATAAATATAAATAAATATATAATCATTTATATAATAAATAAACGAATAGATGAAGACGAATTTATTATATAAATAAACGAATAGTTCATTAGTTTTGAATAGAATTTTTTTATATTTCGTTTAGTATTCATTCGTATAGATTTCGTTGATTTATTGTATAATATATGGACAGCATCTTTTAACTACATTAACAGCATTTTAAAGTATATCGAAAATTGTAGCCGGAAATACAATCAAAAGGGGCAATCAAAAAGTTCTCCGAATTTGGTTGTTACTAGTCATTACCATAATATAGATACCCATTTTCTTAATCGCTTTCAAAGTAGTCTACTTCGGAAAATACACACACTTGCTCCTGCTATTGCTAGAAACAACGATGAATGTAAGAAAAAAAATCTAAGCAAAATATGTGAAATGAACAGAAGGGTGTTAAATATTGATCACAAATAATACAAAATTTTCCCATTTTTATTCTCAAAAATCTACATAAAACACATAAAAAATATTGTCTTGACTTACAAACTATTTATAATTTTGAAATGAATGAAAACAAACAATTTTTAAATTACTGTAATTTCAGAAACATTTAATTTGCCAAAAATTTAAGTTTTTCTTAAATTATAAAAGAAGGTTTTGAGGGGAAAAATTTGAAACGAACAAAATATTTAAAAAAAACGAATATAAATTATAAAATTTTACCGCTTAAATTCGAGAAAGATTTCTAAAAAAAATTTAAAAAAAATAAAAATGTCTTATATTAAATATTAAAGATAAATTAATATCCGAATTAATAATTATGTATTATATTATCATTATTTTTAATTGATTAATATTTGACTATTATTATATGAAATAAGATAAAAGTAAAATATTTTCATGACGGTTTATTTCATTTTATTGAATGAAAGGAGACGATTTTGAAAAAATTGTCTGCTGTCGAAAATTAAAATAATTGGAGTTTTACACGTTTTAGTTTGGATTTTTTTTAGGAAATTTCTGTTATGTAAAAAAAAAGAAACCTCAAGAAATTCTAAAAAAAAAAAATCTTTAATAAGTATTTTGATATATTTTTTTAGTTATTTTGGTTTGATATTATTGTGAGGCCATTAATTTATTTAGCTTCTAAATTTTCTTTTATTATTATTAATACGCTTTTATTAGTTTCACCTGTATGTTTGTTTGTAACCGACTCTTTGGACTCGATTTTGCCCTACTTTAAGTTATCCGATTTAATTTAAACGTTGTAAACTTATCAAGGACCGACGACACTAAAATATTTTGATAAGTTTATTATCTCATCGTGATTAGGATCGCCAGGATGAGTGATTTTATTTTAACTTATGAAGACCAATTTAACCCATGTAGAATGAAAGTATTCAGTAAAGACATTCAAACCAACGTGGGACAGTGGCACAACGGACAACGCGCCTGACTACGGATCAGGAGATTCCCAGCTTGAATCCTGGCTGGCTCGACCTATTCGCATTTAGCCTTTGTTTTACTCACAATTAAATTATTGTAAGAACTATAGTTCCAGTCCTCCGTACCGGGACCCATTTAAATATTATAGTTTAAAAACACACTTTTAGAGTTAATCAAACTAAAAAGTAAAAAAATAAATTAATAGTTTAAAAAAAAAACTAAAAAACACGCTTTTAGAGTTAATCAAACTACAAAGTAAAAAATAATTGCTAGCATAAGAATAAAATGACTGACAAGAAAATGAATGTCACTGTTCTAAAAGCGTGGGGTGCTTTGTATGACATTTTTAAACTAACTCTGCATTTCGGAATGAAACTAGTGAAAAATTATAACGATCGATATCGAGCACCTTACTCTTTTAGAACAGTGACATTCATTTCCCCGTCAGTCAATTTATTCTTATGTTAACAATTATTTTTTACTTTTTAGTTTAAAAAAAACATGCTTTTAGAGTTAATCAAACTATTAATTTATTTATTGTTAAATTTATATCTCAATAGATTCATATAGGAAGGCAAATATTGATAATGTATAGCTCAAAGGATACAGTTTACGTGGGACAGTGGCACAACGGACAACGCGCCTGTCTACGGATCAGGAGATTCCCTGTTTGGATCCTGGCTGGCTCGACATATTCACATTTAGCCTTTGTTTTTCTCACAATTAAATTATTGTAAGAACTATAGTTCCTGTCCTCCGTACCGGGACCTCATTTGAATATTATACTTTAAAAACAAGCTTTTAGAGTTAATCAAATTGAAAAGTAAAAAATAATTGCTAATATAAGAATAAATTACTGTCACTGTTCTAAAAGCGTGGGGTGCTTTGTATGACATTTTTAAACTAACTCTGCATTTCGGAATGAAACTAGTGAAAAATTATAATGATCGATATCGAGCACCCCACGCTTTTAGAACAGTGACATTCATTTTCCCGTCAGTCATTTTATTCTTATGTTAACAATTATTTTTTACTTTTTAGTTTGATTAGCTCTAAAAGCGTGTTTTTTAGTTTTTTTTTAAAACTATTATTAAGTTTTTTTAAACTAGTACTAAGCATATGTTCATAAAAACAAACAATTCTTGATTTGATAAATTGACGCACTTTGGGTATTGTATATTGTGGTAATGTGTATTGTGTAATGCTATCGTGATAATAGAGAGTTTTTGCATACCGTACGTTAGTTACCGTAGGACGTCCGTTAGCTTTTTCTCCCCAGCGCGCATGCTCAGTTTCCTATGAGCATGCACGCTAGGGAGAAAAAGCTAACGGACGTCCTACGGTACCTAACGTACGGTATGCAAAAACTCTCTAACGTGTATAAGCATTTAGCATCGACTGGTTGCCTGGCGTAAGCTATTATATAGCAGAACTATTTTTCCCCGTATGATAGGAAAACACTGCAAACGGTTACTAAAACTTTATGGAGGAAATGGTTAATGATGATGCTTATAAATGATGTTGGTGACGACGATGAGAGTGTTGGCGATCAAGATGGCCCTGATATTCCAACTTTTGCCACGGTGCTTAAAGCATTTGAAACATGGAGAAGTTTTACTTTATACCTGAATGGAGCATTGAAAAAGAATTGTTAGAAATTAATTGTTTAAATATTACAACCCCATACTGAAAAATTATTGAAAAGGGGGAAAAAATTTTAACGTTGCCCATTTTTTTGTATTGTAACCATGCTCCCTTCGATACATTGGTAAAAGCTGTGTGGTGTTCAGGAAAAATGGTTAGTCGGCCTCGAGACTCTCACCTGAGAAGAAGTAGAGCGTAAATCTGAGCTCCTGCTGAGAAAGTTTAGTTTATATTCACTCATCGCGATGGGGGGGGGGAATATAGTTAGAGTACCTTGCACATAGCCAAGTTTCGGATTGTCGGTTTAGAACTACAGTTCTTCCACGAAACTTTTTTTTAATTGCGTCCAGGATTGGATCGTATTGAACAACTCTCTGCGAGCAGCCCTATTCAAATTAGTCTTGAAGAAGGTATGTCGTGGGGGCTGCGATGACGAACGCTGTTACTCATTTAGCACTACCCAGAGGCACGTGTAGCTTGAAGATATGCTACGGATGCGAGTAACACTATCACCACAACGCTCTACTATCCTATTAGACCGGGACCTACGGTTTAAAGTGGATTTCGAACAACTGCAAACATCAATGGCACCGCCAGGAATCGAACCCGAAACCTGTGGCACATCACTCGCCCATCCCGCCTTCCACGAATCTGGAATTATTTGCTTTTAAATGTGTTAAATATTGCATGACAGTAATTGTATGTGTGATGTCTGTGCATGTGTCAATAAAGTTGTAAGTTTTGCAACTTGTACCTCAAGTATATCTCAACTCAGCCATACCCAATTCTGCAATTCTTTTCTTATTCTGTTGTGATATATTAAAGAATATTTTAGTATTAAATTAGGTGTGTGAGAAATTGGGAACGAAGTTCAGTTCTATGTACATAAAACATTCCTTGGAATAGATAAAATGTTCTACCAATGATACCAATTGAAAAACTGTGACAATCGATCAAGGTGATATATCTAAAATAACTAAATATCTGGTCGCCCTACCCACAACACTACAAAATTTTATAAACATATAACGTTTATGGGATTATAGCTCAAAATTGATAATAATCTAAATAATGTTGTAATATTATAATTTCTATATAAATAGTATCTCTTTTGTTAAATTAACTAACTAATAATATTACCAATAAAAGTATTTAATATCATGCAAAATGAAATAAAATATTCTTTTCAAGAAAAGGGTATGAAGAAAGTCTGTCTTTAGGTTTTATTATCTAAATCTACTAAAAAGAAATCATTTCTTTGCACCTGATTTGAAAAAAAATAATGTTTATCTGTTTATTAATACGTGAAGTGAAACTGGTCATATGATTGTCATTTATTTTATCAGAAGAACATTTGGTTCTGTTAAATATTGTTGGTCATTGATTATCATTCATATTTACGTAAATCGAAAAGATATTTTTAATCAGTAATTACATGCAGTTTAATCTTAAAATTTGATAAAACAGTTAAAATCTTTGAATTTTTGATTAAAAAATATATTCTTAATTAATTAAAAAAATAGTCTTAAGAGCAATTAAAAAATATTTTTAAGTGAATTAAAAAAATTATTTATATTAATTTTTAAAAATATTCCAAAATTAATTAAAAAATTAAATAAAAAAATTTAAATTAAAGAAATTAATTAAAATTAATAATTAATTAATAAAATTAAAAACATTTTAAATTTTATTAATTAATTTTTAATTTTAATTAATTTTTTAAATATTTTTTCAATTAATTTTAATTAAACAATTAAAAATTAAAAATAAATTAATTAAATACAAAAAATTTAAATTAGAAAATAAAATTAAATAAAAAAAATTAAAGTAATTAAAAAATATTAATTTTTTAAAATTTATTTTAATTAAAAAAATATTCTTAAAGTGCTAAAATTTTCTTTTTGTGAATTTAAAGAAAAAGGAACATCTCATTTTTTTTTTTTTTTTTTTTAGTTTAGAATTTGTAAAAAAGTTATAAAAATTGTTATAATAAATATAATTTTATAATTATATTTTTAATGATTTAAAAAGATAAAACTCCAAATAGCTCTTTATGAAAGACTTGGTTTTTCATTAAATTCTGTTACGGAATTATTTATCCTTCTCAAATTAATTAAAACCATCTATGGAATGAAAAGATCATTTAAAAGAAAAAAAAAAATTTAATTTAAGATAAAAAAATATGCAATTCATGATTTTTATAACAGTCCTAAATATGTTATTACCTTATATGTATTAATTCAAAAAGATATATATATATATATATGATAATGTATCACCAAAAAATTAACAAATTGCATGGCTGCTGCAACAGCTAGGCAATCAAAAACATGAATGTTACTTTATATAATCACACATATTTCGTAGAAAAAAAAAGTCTTAAAAAAAGTTATAAAACGTAACTACAAGTTAATACTGACAAAAAAATTCCCAAATTAAACATCTAAGCAACTGAGCAACTTATAACATTACTATAAAATGGAATTAAAGTTTGCTAATTTGATTTTGTTATATTGCATAAATTATTACCTAAATTTTTAAAAAAAAATACAAATATACAGGTTATCCATGAAATTAAGAATTTAATGTAAAAACAAAATGCATAAAATCAATCTTAAAAAAATAAGAAAATAAAAAAACTACAGAATTCCAAACGATTTTCTTTTCTTAAATAATCTCGTTTTCACTTTGAAATAAAATTGTTCTTTGCTTTCACCAAACGATCTTTCAGAACAATTTTAAACTATTTAATTATGTAATTATTAGCAAAATTAAATAAAAAAACAAGCATGCAAAATTACATGGAAAAATTAAATAAACCAACAAGAATAGCTCAAGAAAGAAATTTAAATAAATCAATAAGAACAGCTCATGAAAGAAATTTAAATTAACCAATAAGAATAGCTTAAGAAAGAAATTTAAATTAACCAATAAGAATAGCTTTAGAAAGAAATTTAAATTAACCAATAAGAATAGCTCATAAACGAAGTTTAAAAAAATTAACCAATAAGAATAGCTCATGAAAGAAATTTAAATTAACCAATAAGAATAGCTCATAAACGAAGTTTAAAAAAATTAATCAAGAAAATGACTCTGCACTCGAAAACAATAAATGGGTAATAAATTGAATATTTGTTGTTAGTCTAATTACATTTCTTTCGTCCTTTTGTCATAAAATCTTTGAAGATATTTATTTTTTTGTTGATAATAAATAGCTTCAAAGAGATAAGATAAATGTAGAGTTCTTTTCTACAGACAATCGTAGCAATATTATGAAAGCAATTATTTGTTCACCATTTTTTTTTTTTTTTTTTTTGAGAAAAGGGAATAATAAAATGGGTTTTTTAGTGTATTATTTCTGGAAGTATTTAAATTAGAGAGTTTTTGCATACCGTACGGGTTTCCGTTAGCTTTTCTCCCTAGCGCGCATGCTCATTAAACATTATTACAGATGGAATTTCCTATTAACGGACTTCCTAACGGTAACTAACTATATTATTTGGCAAATCAGGTAATTAGCCTTATAAGAATGAAGTTAAGTTATTTTAAGTGGACCTGAAAGATAATCAAATGAAAAAGTTGCCATTGCATTATTAGATTTATTTCAGTTTTGCGTTATATTCAAATAGCACAACTTTTATGACTGAAAAAATTGTATTATACTTTAAATAACGTATAATTTTATTTATATTGATAGCAGCTAAAAAAAGCAATAAAACAAAGATGTCTTTTAAATTAAAGAACATACGATTATTGTAGTAGTAACTGAAATGAATTAATGAAACTTAAATATAGACAACTTGAGGAAATTACTTACATTAGTAATTACTTAATATTTAAATGGTCAATTGAAAAACGTGGTAGTTAACCACATTTAACACGTTCTTTTTCTTTTTTTTTTAAAGTAATCTATATATTTAAAAATGTTTGTATATATGTAGATTCCAATATAACAAATGTCTACATTTTTTTCTTCTGATTTATTATTAGTTTTATATGGTGCACAGCGAAAAATCGTTAAAAAATTGTCATTTATTTTTTACCTAACTAAACTTCTTATTTTTTAATTGTTAAATACTTCGCGAGGGGCGCCATCTATTGAGTGATTATTGCATAATTCTTTATGCTAATTAAATTCATTGATGGTTAAAATAGCGCCAAAATCATGTTCGATTTTTCTATCTTTTCGAATGTTATTATGCGTGCGTATTTTCATTACAGTTTTTCTATAACTTTCTTTGTAATTTCGACATATATAAATATATATATATATGATTAATTTAACCCCGAATATATATAAAATTTTACTGAAACAAGGCAATTGAGGACTATATCTGCAAGTAATAAATAAAACAGCAGTTCAAAAAGCAGCTTTAAATTCCAAAAAGTTATAAAATGAAAATAATAAATGTTTTTAAAATTAAGAGAAACAAAACAGTTAAGGATCAAAAGAATGGTCTAATTATTAATATTTCTTTTGTCATAAAGGCAAGATGAAATATCTATGAAGATTTTTTTTTCACTTTTAAAACAGATTTTTCATAACTACAAATTAATTTATGAACAAGTATTTAAAATTCTTTTTTAATTCTTCAATAATAATACATACCTGAAATCATTCAGTGTTCTTTTACAAAAGAAGAAAATAGGAAGTTTTTAAAACATACATATAATATTTCAATAACGAATTAAATTAAAATTCTAAAAGTATAAGCAGATGTAGTGCGACTTCACGTTCACACGGAAAACGTCGAATGTAATGCTTTATCTTAAAAACTTTTCTTTTATTATTTAGTAACGGGAATTTCCCACATTCTTTAACTTGCTAAAGATTATTTGTATCATGAAGGTAATTTTCCCATATAGAGCTCTCATCAGGGTTGCCAGTTTGTGTAAAACGTACTCCTCACGTGATTTTTACTTTGCAGTTTAACAAATGCGATGACAGCTTGGCGATTTTCGAGAACAATTTTTATTGTTGGCTCTGTACTGTTGGCGCCAAGGACGAAAAATGCCCACTATCATACAACGACTTTCAAAAGAAATGGTTTTTCTTTTTTTAGCTGTAAATAAATGTAAATTTAATTTTTTTTTTTAAATATTTGGCAATCATATTCTATTTATAAACTTTTCTCCAAAACGGTTAAAAAATAAAATATTCATTTACATGAACTTTTTTTATTCTGTTGTTGTTCTAAAGCAGCTGGCAATATAGAGGCAGATAATCTTTATGCCGTAAGTAAGGCTTGCACCGGTGTTACTCATTTAGCACTTCCCAGGGAGGCATATGTAGCTCGAAAATATGCTAAGGACGCGAGTAACACTACCCCCACAACGTTTTATGATCTTATTCGACCAGGACCTACGGTTTAAAGTGGATTCCAAACCACTACAAACATCCATTGCACCGCCGGGACTCGAACTCTAACCCTGGGGTACCGAGAGCCGGAGCGCTAGCCACTCGGCCATCTGGGCCTACATTTTTTTATTATATTTCATACGAAATGATCAGAGTTACAAACAAAATTTACCTTTAGTTACCACATAATTAAATATGACTTGAGAAGATGAATTTCTGGCAATATTCGGAATTTTCAGAATCGCTTCGTTAAAATGTTTACGTTTTCGAAGTAAATGAGCGCAGAGAAAGGATGCCAAGGGGAGATGAAGCAGGAGATGTTTGCCCCTAACTTTTTGTTCCTTTAGAATAGGGTAACGCACTCTATTACATTATTACTCTATAATTTCCCCAACTCTCAAAAATCGAATCGTTAAATAAGAGTTATCGCGGAAGGAAGATTGGAGAGTTTAAAAAATAAAATTGTTTTAATTCACTATTTTCACTTAATGAGAAACCACGCGTTCAGATATAAAAGCACATGAAAATTATTGAAATCATCATCATCATAATTATCATTATAGTCGCAACAGCCCGATGGTGGGACAAGGCCGTCCGCCTACTGACAGACGAGAGATGTTTTTCTTTTTACGGACTAAGGTTTTCAACCCTATGCCCAACCCTCAACAACCATAATAGATCAGGACCTACGGCTTAAAAAGGATTCTGAACCATTAAAAACATCCATGGCATCGTCGAGTCTCGAACCCGAAACTTGTGGCTTCGAGCGGCAACGTGATAGTCAATTGAAATATTTCTTTAAAAAAAACATTGCACTATATTTGATGAATAAACCTTTAAAAGTGTTTATTTACTAATATCTATATACTAAATATATATATATATTTTCCTATCTAATGCAGCTGGCAAACACAGACAGCTTGGTCTTTGGATGCCTTAAGGCAAGTGCTGCACAGACGTACTCACTTTGCATTACCCATGGGGCGCGTGTAACTTGAAGATAAGCCACGGACGCGGAGTAACAATGCCCCCGCAACGCTCTACGATCCTATTAGACCAGGGCCTACTTCTTAAACTGGATTCCGAACCACTACAAACAACCATGGCACCGCCGGGACTCGAACCCGAAACCTGTGGTACCGAGCGCTAGCCACTCGGCCATTCAGGCCCATACTAAATATATTTCATTTTCGTAATTTTTATTTTGCCTTTATTCTGGCAATAATAGAACACTTCTTTTTTCAGTATGTTTCGTAAATTTAAAAAAAAATCTATTTTTCAAGAAGTTATTCAAAAAAGAGTTACGTAATTATACATTGGGATACAAATAAGTATTAAAAACTCTAGATGTCAACCCTAACTAATAACGTAAAATACATTAAATACATACATGGATAATTTAATGTATATAAGCAGATACAAATTTTCTAGTAAATAAAATGTTTAAGTAAATAATACTCTAGTAATAAATTTAGTAAGCAGATAATACTCTAATTAATATTAAAATAAATAACAGCAAGCTAAGAAGTAGAAAATAAATGAATATGTATTTTTTATCATTAAATATGGCAACAGAGAATGTTTAGGAATAACTATACTGTTAATATGTTGATCCCGGAATATGTCTATATATTCTTTCTCATTAGCGCGCGGCCTGATGACCAACTGCTTAGAGCTCTGGCCTTTGATGGCTCCAGGTTCAAATCCTGGCGGTGGCATGGATGTTTGGGAATGGTTCGAAATCTACTTTAAATTGTAGTTCTCGGTCTGTTTAGCCTAAAGTTTGCACAAGATGACCGTAGAGCGACAAATTAAACCAATCTTCATTGGCGCAACAGTTCCATGGCGGGCCAAAATTCCTACTGGCAAATTTCGAGACAAGAGATGTTCTCATTTTACGGGTATGGATGTCATCCCAAAGTTCTACATCTTATTAGACAGTGACTTATGTCTTAAAGTGGACTCCGAATCACTACAGATATCCATGGCACCGCCAGGATTCGAACCTGAAGCCTGTGGCAGAGAACGCCAGACACATTGCCATCAGGCCCTAATATACGTATATAGGCCACTGAATATTTAAATAAGAACTCAGTACTATTTAAAATTACCAAATGATTAGTCAAAAAGAAATTTTAAAAAGTTCGGACATATGTAGCACTGAAAATTTGTAAACATTCTGTTCGTTCTATCAAATATTTAAAGCTCTATGGTATAGATAATTCCCAAAACAATAAATATAACAATACCATTATTCAGTTCAAGAAAAAAAACTGCATAGATGATATCTTTTATTGAATTTACGAAAGATTTAGATTCGACCAACGTTCTTCAGACTGGAACGTAAAAGTTTCACAGATGAAAAGATGAAATGGCATTTTAATACCATTTCATTTTCTTATCAAGTAGATAAAAGAAAGGGTAGAAAAAGACCAAATGTTACTGCAAGGGTGAAATGTATGAGAAGCAGATAAAAAGATGACAAAAATAAAATTATATCTTTGAACTATCAACGCCACCTACGAGAAATGCATTTTCACATCTGTTGACTTCATTTTCAGCTGTTAGTATGATTAAGCCTGTATCATCTAAACACATAAAGGTAATGATAACATTAAATATTTGACACTATCTTGGTTACAATTAGAACGAATAAAACCAAGGTTTAAGTTTCACTTTAAAGCACAGTATGGATATACTACTGTGTCCAAAAAGTAAAACCAATTTTCAATCTAAAATTCCAGGGGCTTATGGAATTTAAATTTTTTTTTCTTTTTGTAGGTGGCTGGCACTGCCGTTGACATCTGTGTGAAATTTGACGTCAAAATATTCAATAGTGTTTGAGTTACGCTTGGCTTTGGGAGACGCTAAAACTGATTCCGGCGATTTTCAAAATGTCTGAATTCATTGTGCAAAGAACTTGCATTCAATTTTGTTTGCGGAAACGTATAGAGTGTAGCAGAAGGCATTCGGTGAGTACTCCTGTATCGGAAAAAATGTTTACAAGTGGTATAAACAGTTCAAAGAAGGCAGAGAACGCATTGAAGACGAAGAACCGTATATACAATGTGCTTTTAGTATCATTATTATAATATTATTTATGTTTACATGTAAGACAATAATAATTCCTTCTGTTTTCTGTAATAATAATAGCTCATTATGTTTCAATTTTTCACTCCAAAAATATGTATAGGGGGTCGAAATCTAATATGGGGATACATAATCTAATATGCGGTCGGCGGAGTTAAGGCTCGTTCCCACCAAGGCGAGAGACGTGAAGATTCAAGAGGCAAGCGACAAAATTTTTTCGACCCCTTCACAGCGAAACGCCAGAAATAGCATTACGCCTAGTGAAAAACCGCTTCGAGTTGAAAGTTGGGCAACTCCAAGCGGTGGACTGCAAACCGGTTTCAGGCGACCGCGGTGAGGCTAGTGATTGGTCAAATTTTTTCGCTTGCATCTTGTCGCCTTGGTGAGCACGAGCCTTTAGGATGGATTTCCGAAGTGGCCCGCAAGATCGTTTGGGTTGGCCAACCCTGGCTTATCCTGTTATAGTCCCAAAATGGAAAATTGTGCGCACTAGAACCAAGGAATTAAGGTAATAAGATAGATATCTTCCTTTTTAATTATTACACAGGATATCTGTCTGTCATTTGGACTATTTTTAAAACATTTATAAATATATATATATATACATACATATATATATGTCAAGATTAAATATTTATAATGTTCGGTTTTTTTTTCTTTTGGCAATTATGTAAAATATTGGCACAATGTTCTCTAGGCACTTAAATTGTAATTGTGCATCTAATATTACTAAAACTACTACGTGAAAAGAATTCACGTAATTTGTATGTATTATGATATTTTGTTAATTAAATGAAAGTGATATAGATTTATACTCATTATTGTTTTAGTAAAATTATTTATTGCATCTATGAAAATTCTAGGAATTTTCTGGAAGTAAGGATTTTTCTTTCTAACTTTGACAACAGTTTAATAACTTAAAAGTGGTTTAAAATCAAATAAAAAGTATTTGTGACAAATTCACATTAAGAGTATTTTAAAAGTATATGAAATGCTCAAATATATATATGATTACAGGTAAAAAATTTTTTCTTTAAATCTAAGAATCATTAATTGTTTCAATTTTTTTATAAAAAAATAGTAATATTTTTCCGTTGTTTAAACCTGACATAAATGCTTATGTTTTTGACCACAAAATTAATAATGTTTTGTAATATTTGATAAAATTATTCTAATTTTAAGACTTTATGAGCGTAATATTTTATGAGTACCATCCAATCATAATTAAGAACTAATTAAGAACACAAATAAAATATAACATAATTAAGAACTAATTAAGAACATAATTAAAATATAACATAATTAAGAACATATTATTGATATTCGAATTTGTTTTAAATAATAATAAAAAAAATTGTAATAGAATGGGCTTGTAAACACCATAAAATACCCATAAAACTTAGAATTTATTGTAAGAAAAAAAAAACCGCATAACAGCAATAAAAAAAATATAAAAGCTATAGAATTCCAAACGATTTTCTTTTCTTGAAAAATCTCGTTTTCATTTTGAAATAAAATCGTCTTCGCTTTCACCAAACGATCTTTTAGAACAATTTTACTTTATTTAAATATATAATTTGTAATTCGTGAAAGAAATTTATAATATTATGTATAATATTTTTTTTTGCCAACGGCCGTACCATGCTGAATATACCGTTCTCGTTAGATCACCGAAGTTAAGCATCATTGGGCGCGGTCAGTACTTGGGTGGGTGACCACCTGGGAACACTGGGAACCTGAATGGCCGAGTGTCTAACGCTCTGGCGCTCGGTGCCACAGGTTTCGGGTTCGAATCCCGGCGGTGCCATGGATGTTTGTAGTGGTTCGGAATCCACTTTAAGCCGTAGGTCCCGGTCTTCTATGACTGTAAGAGCGTCACGGAGCAAAAGTCAGGCTCCTACCTACGGGTGCTCCATCACAACAGAAGCTGCTTCCTTCCCCTTCAATCATGAGCACGTATGGGCTTGTGGGCTTGTCTAGCCAAGTGGGATAAGAAACAACAACAACAAATAATATTTTTAATTAAACATTATTCGCATTATTAAAATTTATTATGTATAATATTTTTAATTAATAACCATAAAAAAACAATAGAACAATGCAACAACTTTAGAACAATTTTACACTAACTTTTCTTCTGAATTAAATTTTTTACCCAATTATTTACAATTATTTTGTAGAAAAATATGTATAAAATAGCTCGTGAAAATTTTTTTAACGAAATTAAAAGTGATCAAGAACACGAAAAACCCCTTTCCCCCGTACAATATCTATATATTTTATGGGTAAAAAGATAAATTAAATATAAAATACAGCCATAATAAATTATTTCAAACCAGTAAATTTTCGTTATTTATTAAATAAATTTCTTAATCTAAGAATTTATACAAATACTGTGTTCATTAGGTAATTTTTGCTAGGATCATATTAGAGAGTTTAGCAAAGTTTTTGATAGTAAGTTTTGCATAAAGTAATATTCACGGTCATTTATTTAAATTTATTTATATTCTGACTTTTACATTATTAAATAATATATAGTTTTCATCTATTTCCTAAAACAATATTCTGATAACTATTTATAAGCAAAATATAACTATAGTTTGGCAGTAAAATACTGTGTGCCATTTTTGCCGGATTTTGTATTATACAATTAAAATTTAAATTAAAATTTTAAAATTCTCACTTTGCTTTGAAAATTTCAAAAAGAAATTCTGCATTGATATTTTATTTAAAATCCAAATTTTATAATTTTGATATTTGAGCTCTCGAGTTAAAGCCATTATCATTCTATAGATAAAGCTGTTATCATTCTATAGATAACGATTTTCCTATTCAGAGGATACTTTTTCAATGTAAGAGCAGTAAGCAATGAATCAATTGTCTATGTTTTAATCAATCAATTGTCTATGTTTAACCAATTGTCTCAGGGTCAATGATTTCTTGAGAGGATTGAGATAATCATCAAGTACTTGATATAAGTCTTAGTTTCATTTTGACATTCAGAAATTGAATGAACCAAACTACTCAGACATTTCTAGATTTTTTTTAAATATAATATAGAAGATATAATATACAAGAGGAGAATTTGGCTTCTAAATGTGAAACTGTTACCACAGGGGCACCTTCTTTAGTTGCGTATGAATATTGATGCTTCCGAGTTCTTTTATTCCTTCCCCCCCATATATATATATATATAATTCATCTGCACATAGTGTTTGTCACTGAACTCCTTCTAAGCGGCTGGAGCGATTTTGATGAAATTTTTTGTGTGTGCTCGACAAAACATGGAGAATGTTTTTATGCTATCCTCTTTGTAGAAAGTTTTCAACTTCTATACCGTTCAACCAATGGCTATGAAAACTGGTAATAATATGTATTCGAGTATGGAAAATAGGTTCGCGCTATCCATTTTATTGTTACTTGCCATCAGAGGGTGCTGCAGCATTTCATCTTATATAGCATTCAAACGATATCCATGAAAATTAGTATTAACATATATTGGAACATGGAGAATATATTCGCGATATGTAATTTTCTACAATGCATTTGTTTTGTCAGGATAGCATATGCCGGGCTCTGCTAATATATATATATATATATGTATGTATGTATGTGTGTGTGTGCGTGTGTGTTTGTGCGTGTGTGTTTGTGTGTGTGTGTTTGTGTGTGTGTGCAGTTTGCCCGCCATTTCAGGAGTTTTGAAACTCATCTAACAAGTCTCTGTTTTATTTCAACTTCTCATATTTGGTGATGTTGCAGACCTCGTATCAGGACAACATGACATTTGCTAATGATAAAAATTGGAAAAGATTTTGGGTGAACACAAACTTTAAACTATCACAAATGATAAAATTATTAATAATTAGCCTCTGATTTTAAAGAATTCTTACTTTTAAGCATTAACTCATTGTGTAAAAGAATTAGGAACATGATGGCCAATTCCTTGGTCCAGTGAAAAAATTTGGTTAAAGTTAAAGTTAATAAGATTATTACTAACTCAATTACAAAAGGGAACAAAATAAAAAAAATTTACAATCTTTCTAGTAGAGAGCAATCAGCCTCAAATAAATAAAAAGTTTGTGACATGATGATGAAATTGTTTGAATTCATTTTTAAATGCTATAAAACTATCAAAATAATGGCATTGAAATGTATAAATTACTTAATTTTAGTTAATTAGTATGTATGGCTATTAGTTCGTTTAATTGCCAAGTCTGATTTATTATGTGTTTATTGTCTAAAATTACGCCAAATATAGCACACAAAAAATTAAAAGCATTAGCAAGTGGTGATATTGGGATCTGATTTTTCTCGAAATTACTTGAAAATACTTAGCCTCAAATAGTTAAAAGCTTAAAAATTATTAAATAGGTAAAAATCTCACCATTAAGTTATAAAAGCTTTCATGGCCAGTTAACGGTTCTCCTGCGGGCAACCTAACTTGTTTATAATCCAGATTGATCTATGTATCTTTTGTTGTATGTATTGCTTGTGATTAATTAATTTATTATTTATGTATTCAAGTTTTAATAAAAGGTGGTCTATGTATTATTTTTAATATTTCAACGCAAAATATTTGTAATCTGCATCTTAATTTTTTTTATATATAAAACCGCAAGAAACAATAATAAGTAATTTTGTTATGTGATTCCAATTTAAAGTAACTAAACAATTATAGACACAAAGTATTTTTATTTAAACAAAACAATATACATAAAATTTAATGCTACATTAAATTTTAAGCTATATTTTTTATTTACATTATCATTAAGGTACAATCAAAACATTTTTTTTTTATGTACATTTACCAAAATCAATGCAAGTAAATGATGAAAAATATACTAAATTTACTACGATATCATCTCTTAGAATTAAATTAATTTGAAAATTAGAGAATATATACAGATAAAAATAATTACACTCCTTTAATAAGGTATTCTAATCGTGTTTCCTCCTACTCTTTGGCCAGAGTTTGCTACTCATTGACAAGATCTTTGGCGTTCAAGAGAAATGGCCAGCAGGCCTCGAGACTCTCACCCGAGAGAGTGTTCAGTGCAATCTACGCTTCCACTGAGAAATGTCAAATCAAAGAAATATTATTAAGTCACAAATTTATTTATATTACATTAATTTCCATAATATTTCATTACAATTCAATTTATATCCTTAAAAAATATTAAAAAAACAATTAAGGATAGATATTATGTAATTTGCTTACATAAGCAATGATAATAATTTATTACATTCATTTTGGAAAAAAATATTCTCAGCGATCTTAATTTAATTATAAAATCATATCTTATCAAATCGAACATCAAAATTTGATAATAATTATGTCTTGTAATTCGTTATTTTGTGAAATGTTTTTATTTCTACAGAATTATTTATATCAGTAGAAAATTACGAAACAGTGGCTTAATTAAATCGTGATCGACAATTTAAAAATTGCTTAAATCGCTATGACAATGGCGCGAATTTAATACGTATGAATTAATTCACTTGTGCTGCCATCTGGTGGACAGATTTATGTTTTAATTATAAAGAATTTAATGATTAGTTTTAATAATGCATGCAATGTTATTATTTCTACAGAATTATTCACATCAGTAAAATAAAAAATTATGAAGCAGCTGTGAAGAATAATTTAAAGATGATTTAAACCGCTATGGAATGGCCCAAATGTAATAAAAATTGTATGAATTGATTTGTGCTGCCATCTATAGGACAGATTCATGTTTAATTATACAAATTTTAATAAGAAATTCTTAATAAAATATGGGAGAATGCTTGAAGACATTAATAATTTTAATACTAAAGACATTAGTAAAAGATGCTAATAAATAGAAATAACCATAAATACTCTAGAGATGTATACACTTCATGTTCAATGAAGAATTCGATAACGCAAGTTATCATTTAAAATGCAGAACAACGTTTCATCGAAGATTGTCTCTGTAATTAAATGCACGTTTTTCAACTATTATGTTTTAACACTAGCTCATCATACTGACAAGACTATGTTTCTTTTCGGGTTTATAGTTCGTAATGCCCCATGGCTGCAGTTCAGCTGAAGAAAGATGGCGTAGAAGACGGCAGACAGCGTGTACATGGCAGATGTGATGTAGAATACATTACTCCAGTTTGAGATGGTAGCCTAGGAGAAAAGGATTGAGGAACAGAAAATTAAACATCTCACTCATTACTCAGGTTGATTATTTACTCATTATTGATTGATATACTTAAGCAATGTTAAAAAAAAAACGATACTTACTCCACTTGCTGTAAAATATCCAACAATCATTGGACCAATGATTCCACAGACATTAGAAATGGCGTTCGTAATTCCAAAAATGGTACCTATAAATGTAAAACAAAAATTAAATTTACATAAAACTTAAGTATTTTGCATATAAAGCATTTAAGTGTTATTAATAGATAGTTTTTGCATAACGTTTTTTTATCGCCCGGTATTTCTTTCTCCATAGCGCGCATGCTCATAGGAAACATTATTACAGATACGCATGCGCAATTTCATACGAGCATGCGCGCTAGGGAAAAAAAATACCGGGCGATAAAAAAACGTTATGCCAAAACTCTCTATTAAAGTATTAATTCACAGGTTTCGATGTAATCGATGCCTTTGTCTAGGTAATATAATTTTTTTTTCAAAATAAAAAAAGTGATTGATGTTCGAATGAGATCGACTTATATATTATCACATACGATTTTTTTCTACCTATACTCTTTTCTACCACAGGCACACATCATAAAGTTTAAATCCCGCCTTGCTTAATTTTTAATCACTTTTTTTATAGCAAATAAAAGTTCCTTGTAAATTACATTTCTCCCCTTTTACAACGCTGTGTTTGATCTGTCACACTTGGTGGATAGTCAATTTTTTATGCGATGGATAGTCGGACAATAGAAATGCTGTCATCTTGCGCACACTATCACTATATCATGTATAGGTGATTGTCCCGCCAGTTACTGATTGCATTCACTATCACTATATCATGAAAAGGTACCTATCAGGCCGGTTGCTAGTTGCATGCGCTATCACTATATCATAAAATAGCACACAACCAGCAACCGGCTGTCACGCCGGTTGCTGGTTGTGTGCTATTACTATGTCATGATCAGTGGGCTGTTGTGATGGTTGGTGGTTGCGTGCACTATCACTATATCACGTATATGTGATTGTCCCGCCAGTTATTGGTTGCGTTCACTATCACTATATCATGAAAAGGTATCTATCAGGCCGGTTGCTAGTTGCATGCACTATCACTATATCATAAAATAGCACACAACCAGCAACCGACTGTCACGCCGATTGCTGGTTGTGTGCTATTACTATATCATGTTCAGTGGGCTGTTGTGATGGTTGGTGGTTGCGTGCACTATCACTAATAGGTAGAAGATAATACTTGTTTGTTTTTTATATGAAATTAAAATTATCCTTTAATATATAAAGACATTGGAAATGAGTTGCTTTTGTTGAGACAAAAATAAGTGCTTTGTAATGATCTCACCTGAGAATTCTGGGCTCATATCGACATGGGTGATGTTGAAGCCGGAGTATATGAATCCGTTGAAAGCCAGGGATAAGCACAGCAGAGTTACAATGAGGTCCGGGTGACAACCGGACACGGTGACACCCAAAAGACACACGGCTGGACCGAATAGGCCTGTGGAATAAAGAAAAACAATTGTTGTTAGAAAAAGCTGTGGTTGTTGTTATAATGCAGCTGGCAATACAGAGACAGTTAATCTTTAAGCCACAAGCAAGGGCTGCACCGCTGTTATTCAGTTAGGACTACCCAGGGAGTATTTGCAGCTTGAAGCGTGTAGCACCGAGCGCTAGCCACTCGGCCATTTCGCCCCCTCACTCCCCCAAAAAAAGAAACTACATATTACATCATTAATAAGTTGTGCGTACGCAAAATCGAGGTGCTGAAAGTTAAGTCTCTTTGGAAAAAATGTGGTAGGCATAATTTAAATTTTGAAATTATGTGCAAATTAAACAAACCTAAATAGTTATATAATTAAAAGGGTAAAATTAAACTAATGTTAATTGAAAAGGGGTTTTATTATTGCTGTATAAGTTAGTACATAATAAACAATAATTTTAAAAATATGGCAATATTTGTTTGGGCCAATGACATACAAAGTGTCCTTTACAAAGTTTGACTTACAAAGCGACTTACACATTAATTTATTGATTCACTCATCCCTATATAAAAATAATTCACCACTAGGTGCTTTGACAAAGTGTACAGTTTTTTCACAATGCACTTCAAATGCATTTTTATTCCGACTTATGAAGATAATTTCTTTAACAAATAGAAAACAGGAATTTAGTAGCTTTATTCGTTTTCATTCTGAACCATTTAAGAGAAAATAGCCAGTTCTTCGAAGCAATCTGGTGTTCATGATATTGAGCTTAAGATTTTTTTAAAGTTAACTAAGTAAAAGTAATTTGTAATCCTCAGCCATGCTTAATATCTTGTAGTTGTGAGTGATGACATAAAGGCTAGATGTATTCATCTGATTCGGAATAGAATATGGATTAGTTATTGATTCGGATTATTATCTGATTCGAATTAGTTATCTATTTAAAGCATACGGACATCGAAGCTAAGACACGTTCTTCCATTCTGACACAGGGGTCTCCAAACTTTTCCAGCCTTAGGGCCATACTGTTTACTCCAGTAAGTACCAAGGGCCAAAACTATTTATAATGGCAGAAAAATTTAAAAATCATTAATTAATCTATGGTACCACTTACTTATGTGAGAAAACATTCTCCAAAATGAAGTACACAAAGAATGTTTACAGATCTAAGTTAACCGATGAGTTTAATCTCTTTTAATTCTTAAATCTCTTTTAATAATTAGTGCAAGTAAAATTGATCCACAACTACAAACTATTGTCAGTGAAAAATCACAATTACATAAATCTCATTAGTATTTTTTTACAAGTGGATACCCCGCGGTTTCATTCGCGTTAATTTAGCTTTTCCGTTCCTGAGGTATTTTCAGGATAAAAATCATATATTTGATTCAGGGTATATACATTCCAAACATCGACATACATACATATGCGATACTCTTTACCCCAACATAACAACCGAGGGTAACCGATTGATGTTCACGAGTTTATAATGTTTGTAGGATTCATTTCAATTATTTGTTAGTTTTTATGCTTAAGTTAAATTTTCTGCGTATTATGCTTGTCATTAAGCTTTACTTAGCAATTAAATAAAACCGAGTTATTATCATTCTGTGTTTTTTTATCCAACCTATTACAGCAACAATAAGCTATTCGCTGTCGCGGGCCGGATTGATGACTCTGGCGATCCGGATTTGGCCCGCGGACCGTAGTTTGGAGACCCCTGTTCTGACATAATAAAAGATATTGCCTTTTTCATTACATCCATGAACATATAGATCTTGTCTAAATCATGGACATGGATGAAATTATTTTTAGTATAATAAAAAGAAACCGTTTAGACGAGATTTATATTATTTTGTACGAAATGAATGATTCACAATTAAGATTCGTTATCGCCAGAGGGAAGGGATTCATGTCTATACTGATTGCTCTATGTTTTAGAGGTCTTTGTGCGAGTGTTCACAGTGAACTTTTTAGTTTCTATTTGCCTGTGGGCCATTTTAGTACTGCCTGTGATGTCAAAATCGAAGTTATTGTTGTGGCTATCTAACAACTGTCGCTTCGCAGCCACTCCTTTATAAAAACAGTTATATTGTCTGACTCCAAGAGTGCCCTTCAAACGCTTTTGAATAAACAAAGTATCTCCATAGAATGTTGCACTGTAGGCCTTTGCTTAAGACACTGGCCCGCAGAATTTCTTTCCAATGGATATCAGCCCACTGTGAAATTATGGGCAACGAAAAAGCTGATAGTCCGGCTAAGAAAGGAACTTTGATGGTACAAAGCATTAATCGACCGCATTCATTTCATACGACTAAATTGTTTATTAACTTGAATCTTAAGAAAATTCTTAAAAAAAAAGGTATGGTTCAACGCGCTATTAGATAGGAGATGCAGAATTCTGGAGGAAGAGAGAATTAGACGTTTGACTGGTCCTGACTGTTTACGTGACCACCACTTCTATAGAATTGGAGTGGCAGATTTCTCGAATTTGTGTGACTATAGTCGGCCTAAGCCTAATACAACATCAACATTTTCTGTTATAAGTTATCAGATGCTTCAACACCAATCTGTTTTGAATTGTTTGAACATTTAAATAATTACAATGTCCTTTCTAGGTATGAGGACCGGGCCAAAAAGTACTGGAGAGCCCGTGAATTAATGGCTTAGGGCAGGTCCTGATGACCGAGCGGCTAGCGCTCTGGTGATTGGTGCCACAGGTTTCGGGTTCGATTCCCGGCTGTATCATGGATGTTTATAGTGGTTTGGAATCCCCTTTATGCCGTAGGTACCGGTCTCATATGACCATAGAGCGTCA
The DNA here is from genome assembly GCA_021605075.1 of Caerostris darwini. Taxonomy (NCBI): domain Eukaryota; kingdom Metazoa; phylum Arthropoda; class Arachnida; order Araneae; family Araneidae; genus Caerostris; species Caerostris darwini. Next base: position 168,261 of record BPLQ01002541.1, on the reverse strand, counting down.
CAGAGCCCAATCAATCATCTTCTTCTCACCCACATCATTACCAAAATGTACAGGGGCTTTGGCTCTAGGCTCAGTGATGTGGTGTAGTAGTAATGACTTAGCGAAATAGCGAATTACTTACCTATGGAATTGCATATTTTTCTGATTGTGGTGATACTCATTCTATCAGACTGCCTCAGTCTGTCAGCCAGAAATGATACCAGCAATGCAGTGATGGCTTGCACGATGTATGGAAGAGCAGATAGAAGCCCATTCTGTAGATATAGTGAAAAGACAATTATTAGTTACAATAATACAACATCAAAATTTTTTGTTATAAGTTATCAGAGGCTTCGACACCAATCTGCCTTGAATTTTAAATTTAATTTAGATCATTTTTAGATTACAGAAAAGAAACACAGATGTAAAATAAATATCCCAGTTGACACAAAATATCTAAAGGCGACATAACTATACGAACTGGTATGGTAGGCCATGACAAACGATTTTTTTTTCATAAGAAATTGTATCCGAAAATCAAAATATTCTGAGGGATTGAATTTCCGAGTGTCTAGCGCTCTGGCGTTTTGTGCCACAGGTTACGAATTCGAGTCCCGGCTGTGCCATGGATGTTTATAGTGGTTCGGAATCCACTTTAAGCCGTAGGTACCGGTCTCATATAAGCGTTGGGCGCAGGGCTGATAATTCTACCCCTTAAAAAAGTCAGCGTCAGCGCATGATTATATTTGGTAGAACTATATATTTATATATTTTTTTCATTACTGTGCTTCTTTATTGCCATATTTTTATGACCATTCCGTTTTGGTTAAGTACAATAATCAATGGGCTTGAATGGCAAAGTGTCTGGCGCTCGGTTTTAAGTTCGAGTTCCGGCGGTGCCATGGATGTTTCCAATGGTTAGAAATCCATTTTAAGCTGTAGATTCCTGTCTCATATGACTGTAGAGCATCACAGAGCCAAGTCGGACTTCTACCTATGGACTTCTATTTATACCTACTTCTACCTTCTACCTAGACTTCTACCTATATCCCTCACAATAGAAGCTTCCCGCTTTTTCTTCAACCATGAGTCCATACAGGTTCATGGACTAGTCTAGATGTCTACCAAGTGGGGATAAGTAACAACAACAACGAATATTCTGTATTATATCGGCGTGGCCAACATGAAGAAACAGAAGTCAATAGCAATCTTAGCGGGTTTATATTCATAAATATAGACTTAACAATGCATATGAAGGAAAAAAATCATGGATATATAATCAAGATATACAAAATTTTTTCCACCTATGCATGCTACTCAACATCAACGCATAAAGTGCAGAGAAAATTTGTGAATATAGATGGCGCACCTACTGGTGACGTCAGATCAAGTTTTTGTTTTGATTTACTACTGATTCTAGCTGACTCTGAGGCTCATATGTACATAGCATCTTTAAAATGTAAATAAAACTCTATTTTTATACATAACAGAGGATCCATTTCTTGTTTGGAATATTTCTCCATTAATTCAACGATTCAAGTGAACGAATTCATTCAAATTGAACGGATATGTCATGGACACCTGTTGCGCCTTCCCCCATTTACGCTACGAGTTTGGGGACCAATGTCGCAGATGTCTCGTATACTAGAGACTTTGCCAGAATTTCCACTGTCAGAAATCCGTGGGTGTATTGACTGGAAATCTTGATGGCCATACAATTAGTCTTCTTCTGCCAATTCGGAGAAGATGATAGAGTTTTTTTTAATAAGTTTTTTCTACTGCAAACAGAAACTGCTATAACCTCTCGAATCTATGATTGAATTTATAATTTTCGCTATGAGGTTGAGGACCAATGTCATAGATGTCTCGTATAACAGATAATTTACCAGAATTTACACTGAAAGAAATCCATGAATGTTTAACTGGAGTTATTGATGGCTATACAGTTGGTCTTCTGCCAATTCTGAGATGGAGATAGATTCTTTCGAAGAAGTTTTTTTTTACTGCATACAGAAACTGCAATAAACTCTTGAATCTTATCTATAATTTTTGCTTCGAGGTTGGTGACCAATGTCATAGATGTCTCGTATACCAGAAACTTTGCTGGAATTTCCACTGAAAGAAATCCCTGGGTGTATTGGCTGGAGATCTTGATTGTCATATCGTTACACTTTTTCTGCCAATTCGGAAATGAGGACAGTTTTTTTCTATTGCAAACAGAAACTGCAATAAATTCTAGAATCTATGGATTTTAGATTTAATGACAGGTATTAATTTCTGCGCAATCATAATGAAGAACGGATAACGATAGTAAAAATAACTTTCTAACTATGATAATCATAAGAACAATTTTTGTGCAGAACTATTCATTTTCATTGCAAAAACCAACAGAAATATCCAACACTATTTTAAAGCCATTCCAATATTAAAACGCATAAATTAAAGGCTTTAATCAAAATGAAATTCAAATTTGAATAATTTTAAAATTCTTCAAAAAAAAAAAAAAAAAAAGATAATATAAAATTTCGAAAAAATAACTTACCGATTTGATGTCAAAATGTAAAATTGTACTGAGATAGGTCGGCATTTCGGTCAGCAGAATCAAAAACCCAAAATTGTGTCCCACGTGAGCAACAATAACTGCCCACATAGGAAATGAAGTGAAGATGGCTTTCCACGGAATGTCAGGTTTCTGAAAATTAAATGTTTTTTTTTTTTTCAATACTTTATAAACTGTAAATGAAAGACTTGCAAACATCGCTTAAAAAGAGTTTCAAATTGACTATTTAAAAGAGTTTCACAGATTCGTAGGGTTTTAATACTGATCTATTACATCTGCCAACACAACATGTATCTTGTCTCCTATCTCACTATGCATAGGTTGTACCCCAAATTTAATGAGTGCATCAAAAAACATTTCATTTTCAAAACATATAATCATTTTATAGGTTTTGATATGGCGCTCGGTACCACAGGTTTCGGGTTCGAGTCCCGGCGGTGCCATGGATGTTTGTAGTGGTTCGGAATCCACTTTAAGATGTAGGTCCCGGTCCCATATGGCTGTTGAGTGTTGGGCGTAGAGCTGACAACCCTACCCCGTAAAAAAAAAACGTCTCTCGTCTCGAAATCTACCAGTAGGTAGACGGCTTTGGCCCACACTGGGCTGTTGCGCCAATGATGAGGATGATAGGTCTAATAAATAGTTTCACTGTTCAACTATCAACATCTACATATTAATTTCCAATGCCAAACTAAAAAGCGTTATTTGGCAGTTGAATTATTGTTATTGTTGTGTCTAATCCTCAGTATCCTACAGTGCGGGATGGACATCCCACGACTAATCTACTCATGGATGGATGGAAAGGCGCAGCTTCTGTTGGGATGAAGCACCCGTAGGTAGAAGTCTGACTCGGTTCTCAGTGGCAGAAGTATGAAGGCCGGGCCTTCCGGGAGGACTTTTAGATGGAGCTACCCCACATTTACGCATCGCATGGTAGAAAACCTGGAAAATTGCCACCAGGTAGTCCGAACTCACGTGGCAAGATGATGAACATCCCAAACGCCATTGAGTCTCCTCGTTTTTTTTCTGAAACAATGCCCACAATAAAGCCGGCGGCGAATAGAACCGCCTTAATGCTCACCAGCGACGCACGTACGTTGCCACTGAGACAGGAATCGGCAGTTCAATAATGAAGTTTAGTTATTGATTTTTAATTTAGTGTTTAGTTTTTTTTAAATATATTTTTCAATTTAATTTTAAAAAATAAAAGGATAAAAAATAATTTAAAAATAAATTGTTATCTTTTCCTTGAAGACTATTTTTTTCATCTATACTTGCATATATTACTTCTTCTTCTTCATTGGCACAACATCCCATGATAGACCAAGGCCGTCTGCCTACTGGCAGATTTCGAGAAAAGATGTTTTCTTTTTACGGGGTAGAGTTCTCAGCCCTACGCCCTACAGTCATATTAGATAAGGACTTTCGATTTGAAGTGGATCCCAAACCACTACAAACATCTATGGCACTGCCGAGACTCGAACAAAAAAACCTGTGCCACCGAGCGTCATAGCGCTAGTCACTTGGCCATCAAGTCCAAAATTTTGATAGCCAACGGCTAAACAACGGCATATATTTCTAATGTAATAAATTTGTGTAAATATTATTAAAAAATTTTTTTTATTTCCAATGGTTGTTAAAAACATTTAGTTTTAATATATTTTTTTAATTTTTAAAGAAAATCTTTATTGATTTTCGCTGCATAGTAAAATTAATATTAACATCTATATAAATTTATTTATTTAATCAAGGTCATTTTTATGTCTTTTGAAACTAACCTCTTTTGGTTTTTCTTCTTTATTTTGCTCAATGAACAGCAGTTCTTCTTTCGAAATGCTCGGATGTTCAGAAGGAGTTTCCCGAATTAAAACGCTCCAAAATAAGAACCAAATGCAACCAATAGTACCTGAAAATTTGAAAATAATAATAAAACTAAAATAATATTCAAAATTAGAAATGCAGTACTAGAATGTCCGAAATTGCAAAATTGGGAGAGAGCGAAAATAACTTTATTTTTGAATACGATTACATATAATTGAGAGTATAAGTGAAAGATAGGTTTGTTTTGTCGCTATGTGGTAATTTTTTGCACACTTTGGGCTAATCAGACTGGGACCTACAGTTTAATGTGGATTCCGAACCACTCACAAACATCCAAGATAAAAAAAAAAAACTGCAAGGCATTCTGTAGACATAAAAAACAGTATAGACGAAACCATTTCGACATCAGATTCTACATCCATCTTCTTGAGCGGCCTGATGGCCAATTGATTAGCATTCTGGCCTTTGGCATCACAGGCTTCAAATTCGAATCCTGGCCGTGGCATGGATGTTTGTGAATGGTTCGGAATCCACTTTAAACTGTAGGTCCCGGTCTAATTAGCCCAAAGTGCGCACAAACTGAACGTAGAGCGACAAACAAAACCAAATATTCTCCTTCATTGGCGCAACAGCCCCATGGTGGGCCAAATTTGTCTGTCTACTGGCAGATTTCGAGACAAGAGATGTTTTTCTTTTTACAGGATAGGGTTGTCAAAACTACGTCCAACGCTCAACAGTCATATTAGACCAGAACATACAGTTTGAAGTGGATACCGAACCACTACAAACATCCATAGCACCCTGGGAGTCGAATACGAAACCTATGGTACCGAGAGCCTGTCACTCGGCCATCAGGCTCCAATATAGAGATTTGTCGCTATACGGTCATTTTTTGCACATTTTAAGCTAATCAGACCGGAACTTATAGCTTAATGTGGATTCCGAACCACTAACAAACATCCATGCCCCAGCCAGGATTAGAACCTGCAGCAACAAAGGCCAGAGCGCTAGCCAATTGGTCATCAGGCCGCAAGTGAAAGGTAGGTGATTTGCCAAATCTATTTTGAAATCTTGACCTTGCAGTATTACATATATAACTATAAATATGAAATGATTTGAACAACATTGTAAATTGATTAATCACTTGTTTTTAGTTAATTTATTGCTTTTATAATTATCGTCTAAATTATCCATTTAGTTTGCTATGAAAAAATGCTTTTGTTTATTAAGAATACATCAAATTTACATTGTACACGATTATTATTAAAAGTATCAACAAGATAACAACAAATTTGAAAAAGTTTCATTGTTCTATGTCATAGATTGCCGAATTGGATCTTCTTCTTCATTGGTGCAACAGTTTCATGGTGGGCCAAGGCTGTCTGCCTGTTGGCGGATTTTAAGACAGGAAATGTTTTCTTTTTACGGGGTAGGGTTGATTGCAGTTGTTTTCTTTTATAGCCCTACGCCCGACACTCTACAGTCATATTAGACTAGGACCTACAGTTTAAAGAGGCTTGTCGAATTAGATCTGCAACAGGAGAATCTGACCAATTTGTTTCAAAAGTAGATATAAAGATGAAAAAAAAATATCCTTGAATTTCATGGTACATACCTACAAAACAGAATTTGTAAAAAAATCTTCCGCATTAGAGTAACGACAACAATTTTCTTGCAGCTTCAAAGATCCTTTCACTAATTTGCTCTTATATAGAATTTACTAATTTTTAATATCTGACTCGTGGCTCAGTGACAAAGTGCGCTGCTGGTGAGCATTAGGGCTGAGGTTCAATCCGCTGGCAGCATTGTTGTAGAGGCTGTTTCAAAAAACGAGGAGTCTCGATGGCGTTTGATGTTCAGCATCTCGCTTAGTGAGCTGGACTACCTGGTGGGAGTTTTCCGGGTTTTCTTCCATACTATACGCAGATGCAGAGTAGCTACCCTTAAATGTACTCCTTTAAGGGAGTTCTCTCCTTCTACAACGACATGGAGCAGAAGACAGATTTCTACCTACTGGTGCTCCATCCCAACAAAAGCTTCCCTCCTCATATGAAGGATATGACGACAACAACAATAATTTTTAATTATTGTAAATGCTAATCTTCAAAAGCCAGATTATACACTCTTGTATATTTTGGACTTAAATGGAGTGTGGAATGTGGTATTTAAGTGGTATTTAGTGGAATCTTGTTCAAATTTTCAATCGTCAATAAAATACTTTTTATTCATCCACTCAAGTTCGAATACATTTTTTTAAACTTGTAGTGGATGACACTTGATGTTAATACATTTTTAAAAATATTAATTTATTAATTAAATTTAATTAATATTAATTTAATTAACACCCTATATAGAAAGGAAAATGGAAAATTGCAAGGAAATTGGCTTTCTATTTTGCCACTTAATAGTGTGATTCTGTCATATGTATATACATTTTTATATTAATCGTAATTATTTAATAAAAAGTAATTAAAATAAAATGTTTCTTTGTTGACCTAAGAGGGAATTGACTTAATTTTTTTTTTTTTTTTATATTACTTGTTTTCTTCATGAGCAATTATTTTCAATTAATTTGAATTAAGAGAAATTGCTTAAAAGTGTGCTTAAGACAAATCGTTAGTGCCATCTTACCGAACAAGTAGAACACTGAAGGCCATCCTCCAAGTACGTCTGATCCACTCAGCCATCCAGAGATGGGCATGGACACAAAGTTCCCGATGTGGGACCCCGTGAAGATGATGGTGGAGATGCGACTGCGCTCGATTCTGGGCGCCCATTGGCTGATGAGGAAGTTGATGGCCGGAAAGGTGACACCCTGTTCATAGAAAAGAAAGAAAATCAAAAAATGCATATGCATATTAAATTCACACTTATGCGCCCTTTATTCTTAAATCAGAAAAGGCCGTTTGCTCAAATCAGGGGTGGCCAACCCACGGCCCGCCTTGAATTCTGTTCCCACCGATAAAATCGCTAATGTTGCAACGCAGAATATATCACCAATTTCTTTAGGATTACAATAAATCAAAAGCAGGCAAAATAGTTTTGACAGCTAAACATAAACTGTACCTATTTTGTTTGTTTACTTGGGGATTTGGCAACCTGGCGATCAATCTGGCACAAGGAGTACAGGATTATATACTTTTTAACAAGAATCGATTGGTGATTCTGGCAAAACTTGGATTGTTCGGTGGGGATTCTAGATTTGTGAAACGGTCAGTTGGTATAATAGCGAAACAGGGCTGTTAGGATTTGGCGCCAAAAATACTTTTCGTCAAAGTCCTCTAAGTAATGGGGTTGCGATTGTAAGTGAAGTGAATTATAAATAGTATAAGTTACCGAATTACCATATTTACCGATTTATCACTTAGTTGGCGCCATAAAAAGTTGCCAAATCCCAACAGCCCCTATTTTTCTATTTGGCCCATTCGAAAATATGAGCCAGTCATGTTTGATTTTTGAATTATTGTATTGTATATAATATCTAAGTATTTTCTATGTAGTACATCAAAAGATTTTAGCAGAAAATAAAAAAAAATGTACAAATTCAGATTTTATTTTTAAATCAATTAAAATAATAAATTAATTAACTAATTAATTAATTAACTTCTTAAAAAGCATAAATAAATGAATTAAGAAACTTTAAACGAACAAGAAAGAAGCAGAATTCTTCGTCGTAATTTTTCGTCCGACTTAAATAAATTTTAAAGGACATTTTTAGAAGCATAAATTGCAAAGATGTTAAGATTCCTCGCTTACTTTTCCTGTTATTTCATCAAATCTAATCTTACCTAACAGAACAGAACTTCTAATTTCATTCGTTGATATATTTGTTGCCATTCACTAATCTATCAATAAATGTTTGTTGTTAATATGATTGCTGCCATTCACTAATACATAATGACTAATATATAAAAAAAATTTATAAAGCATACTGAAACATAAGAAAATTTCAAAAATATTCTTTTTAAAATATCACTTTTACCTTACTTCATGTCTATCAATTTAACTTTACCTTGAAAGAACAAACTTCATTTTTCGGATTTCATTCTTGTCGTTGCCATTCATGTAACAATAAGAATGAAATTCAATGCAAATAAAGAACAATTTCAAAGCCCTCGAAGTTACCGAAATACATTTATAGTTCTATTGTGTCCAAAAAGTAAGACCAATTTTCAATTTAAAATTACCGGGGCTTATGGAATTTCAATTTTTTTTTCTTTTTTCGGTTGTTGGCACTGTACTTGACATCTGTGTGAAATTTGATGTCAAAATATTCATGAATGTTTGAGTTACGCTTGACTTTGTGAGACGCAAAAACTGATTCCGGCGATTTTTGAAATGTCTGAATTCATTGAGCAAAGAACTCGTATTAAATTTTGTTTGTAGAAACGTATAGAATGTTGCAGAAAGCATTCAGTGAGCATTCCTATAACAGAAAGAAATGTTTACAAGCGGTATAAACAGTTTAAAGAAAGCAAAGGACGCGTTGAAGACGAAGAGCCCTTTGGTCGACCATCCACCTCAATCTACGAAGCTCACGTCCAAAAAATTAAAGATTTGGTGCTTGCAAACCGTCAATTTACATTTAGAGACCTTGTTGAAGATGTTGGAATTTCAAAAGTTTCATTCCATTTTGGGCCTCAAACGCGTCAAATCTCGGTTGGTACCGAAAATGAATGCGCCAGCTCACACTGCATTGATTCTTCGTGACAGTTTCGCCAAAAATGAAACCCATATAGTTCCATAACCACCGTATTCACACCGTGCAACATCTGGCTATTACCTAAACTCAGAGGACCTTTCCAGAGACACCGTTTTGAGTCGATTGAAGAGATTCAACGTGAATCGGCGCGCGCTTTAAAAGCCATCCCTGTCGATGACTTTTTAGCATGCATTGAGAATTGGAAAAAACGTTGTCATAAGTACATTGTTTCCGGAGGGGATTACTTTGAAGGCGATGAAATAAATTTGGAAGACTAAATAAAGAATTTTTGAAAAAAAAATATAATTGGTCTTATTTTTTGGGCACAGTAGTAGATAGATGAGCGGATGGTTTGGGTAGAAAACCTGAATTCTGTTTTAAAAAACTGTTCGGTATAAGCCTGTATAATTTTAACAATAATAATTTATTACTTTACCTCGCCTAAACCTTCAAGAACTCTGACTGTGATGAAAGCAGCAGTTCCTAATCTAGCAGCCAATGGCGTGAGCAGAGAAAATACAGCTGTAATGAAAGTTCCTCCGCCAAACAGCCATTTCGCGCCAAATCTTTCGGACAGAATCCCTCCCGGTAACTGAGTGATTATGTAACCATAGAAGAAAGATCCTAAAATTACTCCTTGAGTTCTTGAATTCCAGTTATACTGCTCTCCCTAAAAAAAAATAATTCTACGTGAATTTTATATTTACAAAATAAAATTGAAAAATATAACTAAAGAAAATAGGTGAAATATTGCACCTAAATTTGTTTCACATGACGTAATAATTGTCAAGCAGAAACATGGAGTGAAATCGCAGAATAGAGGCCGTTGGGATTTGGCAGCAAAAAATCTTATCGCCAAAGTGCACCAAGTAAAGGATTGCAATTATAAGTGAAGTGAATTGCAAACAGTACAAGAAACAACGGTCAGCACATTTGACCACTTATCGCCCAGCTGGCGCCACAAAAAAGTTGCCAAATCTCAAGGGCTCTTGTTTTGGGATTTGGCCGAAACATGGCATTCACAGTTACAGTTTTATTTATTTTTCAATTAATTAAAAAAATTTCAATAACTAATATCTTTCATGGAGTCTAAAATAATAATAATACAACTACAGAACTTAAAAACTTTAAAAATCCTATTCTTAAATATTTGTTAAGAATCTATAATTCGCTTCAAAATATTTATAAAATTCACATAAAAAAATCTGGTTAATAATTTAAGAGTTTCCAGTTATAAAAAAAGTTTTTAAAATGACACGCAATTGGCTTGATTTTTACTTTCATTTATTTTTTCTTTATTATTATTATTATTATTTATTTATTATTTTTTTTTTGCTGCTTAGAGTTTGATGGAAAGAATCGTTATAATTATATAGTTTTTTTTAATTATTTAATAACATTAAAAATTTTAAATATATGATAAAAAAGTAAACTAAACCATACATTTTTTTTTTAAATTAGCAATATCTTTGAAGTTTGTAAATTATAATACAAAAATTTTGAAATAGTCATTTAATTTTAACTGCTGCAACATATTTTTTTAATTATTGATTTGTTAGTTACAATAAATAGGTAAAATCGCAGAATAGAGATCGTTGGGATTTGGCATGAAAAAAATATTTTCTTTTCGCCAAAGTGAGCCAAGTAACTGATTGCGATTGTAAGTGAAGTGAATTGCAAACAGTACAAGAGATTTGGCAACTTATCACCTAGTTGGTTCTACAAAAAAGTCGTCAAACCCCAACGGCTCCTAATTTGCGATTTTACCAAGAAATATACCTACAATATGAATTAAAAAAAAAAAAAACATCTAAATGAAAAAAAGTTTTTCCGGGGTTTTTTTTTTTTTTTTAATCTGGCACATGAATAAAAATCCTAATAAGTTTCTTATTTTAAATTAAAATTAATCATTACAGAAAACTGGCGCCAAAAAAGAATTCTACGATATAAGATCTTATTCTTATTCTAATTAGTGTTTTTTATTTGACACATTTGTCGTTTAGTCTATCTATCTATCTATCTATATATATATATATATATATATATGCAATAATCACAGATATTTTTCACGAGAAAAATAGTTCCAAAATTGCACGACAGCCGATCACTACTGTGTTATATCTATCACGTAAATATAATAATGGGCTTTTTAGTACTCCAACAAAATAATACGCTCGTGATAACGATAACGTTGGTAGTCTGTACATCCGATCTTATCAGAATACGACAATAAAAGCATAATTATTGAATAATGCAACATCAAAAAATAAGATAAAGCTATTAAAAATGAAGATAACGGTGATGTTTATGTTCCTGACACAACTTGGACAAAATTAGCCCCTGCGCCATTAAAACTTATCAGTCACTACTACTTCTTGCGATGGAATAAAACAAGAATGTTTCTATAAAAAGCTAAAATCCAAGTCCACATTTAAAATTTTTATTCGAATGTTCGCAGTTTGAACTTGAAAAACAAACCTCTTTTCCGCCCCTTACGAACGAGCCTCAAGTCGTCATTCAGAAGGTAGTTAACCTTCGAAACTAGAGTATGAGTACTAGCGAATTAGTCTCGAGAGCCAATTATAAATCGCTTTCTCTCGTTGGGGACAGAACCCTCGGAGTGATTCATGTGTCTCGGCCTAGTCAATTTTTTCCGCACATCTAACATATTTCTCGCTGAAGCCATTTACCACCAGCAGCCATTCACAGACAGAGATAACGTGACTTCTTTATAGCTGTCAGATGGAGACACTCGGGGCGAAAACTACTCACTTGTCTCATCTTCTCATCTGGACGTCGCTTAAACGAAAACAGATTCTACGATGAACTGACATTTGTTTCGAAGGGCGTTGGCGAACGTTTTTGCATGCGTTACGTTTTACTTTCAAACTGATACAAACTCAATTGAAGAGAATTTGTGTGTGGATTTCAAATCTGCATTCTAATATAGATGTAACTAAACGAGGATTACATATTAAAACAATCCCTAATCTAATTCAAAATTAATCTGCCAATTAAGAGATATAACGTTATTTTATATTGAAAATTATATTGCAGTCATTAACATTATATCTCCAATCCCCATTCGTTTCGATAAACAGTTAGCTTTTCATTCAGATTCTTCATTGAAAGATGCTACTATTAAAGTTCTGGGGAATGATGATGGTGCTTTGTTCCTGAATATTCATTCGCAGACAACTATACAGCGATTTAAGATAAGTATAGTTTTCCAAAAATCTTCTTTTTCTTCATTGGCGCAACGGCTGCACGGTGAACCAATGCCGTCTGCTTACTGGCAGATTTCAAGACAGGAGATGTTTTCTTCTGACGGGGTACGTTTGTCAGCCCTACGCTTAACTCTTTACAGTTATATTAAACCGGGACCTAAGTTTTAAAGTGGATTCCAAACCACTACAAACATGCTAGGCACCACCGGGACTCGAACCTGAAACCTGTGGCACCGTGCGCTAGTCACTGGGCCATCAGGCCCGAAAATGATTTTAGAAATAAATATTTCCAACTTAACTAGCTTCCAATAGAGTCACTGATTTTACGATTCATTATTATGATTATTTAAACTACTGTAATTAACAATTCTGGCACTTGATGTCATAAGGTTTCGGGTTCAAGTCCAGAAGATTTCACGCATGTTTGTTGTGGTTTAGAATCCACTTTAAACCGTAGATCCCGGTTTAATAGGACTGTAAAGCGTTAAACGTAGGGCTGACAGCCCTACCCTGTAAAAAGAAACCATCTCCTGTCTCGAAATCTGCCAGTAGGCAGACGGCTTTGACCAAATACGGTGCTGTTGCGCCAATGAAGAAGAACAAGTAATAAAAAAAAAATTTATGTCAATTCCTTCTTTTTTTTCTCTATATTGCAGAAAGTCCTTTATAAATAATTTTCATTCATTTTTTTAAGTTTATCTGGCTCCATCTATTGGTAGATACATGCAACTTAAATATAAAAAAAAAAATTAGTTAATTAAATTTAATTGCTGAATTAATATTTGAAAAAACTGCATTAACATCCAGTGTCCTCCACTACAAGTTCAAAAAAAAAAATGTATTTGAACTCGAGTGGAGGAATAAAAAATATTTTATGAACGATTGGAAATTTGAACAAGATATATATAGGGAGAGCGTGAGCTAATAGAAGGAATTGAAAAAGAAGAAGAAGACTATTAGAAAAGTACACGAAATAAGTTAAAAACTTAATATATATGTATAACATAAAATTGACTTACTTTGAAGCCTTCGTTATTTGTTTTTTCCTCATAATGTACGAGATTCAAGCATTCCGTTACTTGGAAGGTTGCATTTAACGATGAACTTTTCGTACGGTTCACCATGGCCACCATGGCCACGCTGAGATTCACGCGCATGGCATACACGTTGAACATTCCCAGGAATCCGAGAAGGGTCAAGATGTACCTCTTGGAGATGTACCATCTTCTATTGCCTAAAAATAAGTAGTTAAATTGGCAAATTACTTACAGAATTGTTTCATGCTAAACATTAAGAATAGATTTTTAATCAAAATTATTTATTTATTTATTTATCAAATGAAAAATTCAGTAAGAAAAGGTATTTTTGGAACTGACAATTAAGTTTTCCAAAAGAAAATTGCTACAGTGTGTAAGCTAATTTAATTTTTTCCAGAGCGGAGTTTGAATTTTCAGAGGTGCCTTTATAATTTGTTATTTATTTATTTTTATTTATTTATTCCTTTATTTGTCAAGACTTTTATCTCGGGGCTAACGACCGAATGACTAGCGCTCTGGCGGTTAGAGCCACAGGTTTGGGGTTAGATTCCCGGCGGTACCACGGATGTTTGTAGGGATTCGGAATCCACTTTAAACAGTAGGACACGATCTAATATGACTGTAGAGCGTTGGGAGCAGGGATGACAACTCCACCCCGAAAAAATAAAACATCTGTCTCGAAATCTGTAAGTAGGCAGACGGTCTTGTCTCACCATGGAGCTGTTCCTCCAATGAAGAAGAAATTACTAACTGATTTGTAATATAAATAATGTTATTTTATTAAAATTATTTTGGGCCTGATGGCCTAATGTCTGGTGCTCGGTGCCACAGGCTTCAGGTTCGAGTCCAGACTATGCCATGCATATTTGTCGTGGTTCGGAATCCACTGTAAACCGTAGGTCACGATCTAATATAAATGTAGAATGTTGGGTATAATGCTGGCAACCTACCCCATTAAAAATAAAACATCTCCTGTCTCTAGGAGAAAATCTGGCAGTAAGTTGACAGCCTTGGCTCACTATGGGGCTGTTGGGTTAAAGAAGAAGAAGAATATTATTTTATTCTCAATATTCTTTTCGAGTTTTCTAGAATGCATTCTAACTTTGATATAGCTCAATCTATTAAATATTGTTCTGGAACGGTGTTGTCTTACCATGAGATCATCTATTTTCAACTTTCATGAATTTGATTTTTAATCTTGTTTTAATTTAAACCTTTAAATCTTTAATTTGCTGCTCTTTTTTTTAAATATTTCTTAATTAATTAGTATTTTAACAAATAAGCAAGCAAACAAAAAATAATAGAAAGAAAATACTGAAACTTACTTTCACTACGATATTTCTCTGGTGTACTGACTTTAACAGTTTGCATGGTTGAAAGAGCTATACAACTGTTAAGTACCAAGCTTCGAATGAAGAAACAATACTTCGAACTGTTAAGTATCAAATGGTGCTTAAAAGAGATTTCTACCGTTCTTTATAATCTGTAAGAACAATAAAAAAATGAAATCAAGAATGTTGCCGTTGATGTTTTTCATTGCTGGCAGGGAGCTAGGTCGTAAAGGAAGGATCGAGTTATTATTCTGTGTGCCTTTATCATTTTAATGTATTTGCCTGATTTCTGCCAGACAATTCGTGCAAGTTTTTATGTGGACTCACTGCGGCAAACAAGACCCCACGTGAACACAGGATGGCGTTCGTTTTTTGAAGAGATATCCCCTTGTCTCCAAGCATTTAGTGTTTAATGGACAAATTTACGATGCTTTTCTAAATTTAAAGATAAAGTCACTGAAAATAATTTACGCAATTGACAGGAAATGCTTTGGATTCTTTACTGGAAGAGATAATATTATCAATAACATTATTTTAAAATACGTCACAGCTTGAGCGAGTCTTAAAATTTTTTATAATTGCTGAACCCTATCTATCTATCTATCTATCTATCTATCTATATATATATACAGAGTGTCATAAATTATTGAATCTGTTTTAGTGTCAACCAACAAATACCCATAAAAAATATTATAGCAATATAATTAATTACTTGAATAATGACTAAAAAACACGATTTAAATTAATATGTGATTTTCCCTTGCAGTATCCAGACCATTACATTTCGGACCAAGTGTTTTCCAATATTCTAAATGTGATGGATTAAATAATATTCGAATATTATTAAATCTATCACATTTAGAATATTGCTTTTGAAGATTAAGTAAGTGTAATAATAGAATATTGTAGACACGATTCCAGTATTATACACAGAATATTATACATAAGATTCGAATCTTATAAACTTGATTTGAATGTTATACAAGCGATTTGAATATCATGAACACGAATCGCATGTTATACAAACGATTCGACTATCATACACACGATTCGAACATTATACACATATCATCCACTCGATTCGAATATTATGCCCACATTATTATACACTCGATTCGAATACTATACACACTATTCGAATATTATACTCACTACTCGAATATTATACACACAATTCGAATATTATACACATCATTCGAATATTGTGCACACATTATACACACGATTCGAATATTGTGCACACATTATACACACGATTCGAATATTATACATAGAATATTATAAACACGATTCGAATATTATACACATCATTCGAATATTGTGCACACATTACACACACGATTCGAATATTATACATAGAATATTATAAACACGATTCGAATATAATAAACGCAATTATTATTTCGACGTTAGTTTTTGTAAATTTTATTTGGTAAGTTTTATCTGAGAAAAAAAAATAAGGTGAAGTTTTTATGTGGACACACCGCGGCAAACAAGACCCCACGTGAACACGGGATGGCGTTCGTTATTTGAAGAGATACCCCCTTGTCTCCGAGCATTTAGTGTTTAATGGACAAATTTAAGATGCTTTTTCTAAATTTAGAGATAAAGACGCTGAAAATAATTTACGCAATTGACAGGAAATGCTTTGGATTCTTTACAGGCAGAGATAATATTATCAATAACAGTATTTTAAAATACGTCATAGCACGAACAAGTCTTAAATTTTTTTATAGTAGCTGAACTCTCTATATACATATGTACAGAGTGTTATAAATTATTGAATCTGTATTAGTGTCATGCAACGAAAGTCGATAAAAATTATCAAAGCAATATGTTTAATTACTTAAATAACGACTTTGCAACTCAAAACAATTTCCAGCAGTTCCACTGATTTTCCTTTCCAGTAGCCAGACCATTTCAAGCCAAATGTTCCAATGTTTTAAGTGTGATAGATTCAATACTTGTCTTTGAAGATTAAGTAAGTGCAATACTAGAATATTATACATATCACTCTAATATTATATACACGATTCGAATATAATGTACACACTATTATGCACACAATTCGAATATTAAGTACACAATTCGAATATTATACACACGATTCGAATGTTATACTCAGAATATTATACACACAATTCGAATATTATGTACACATTATTATGCAGAAGATTCGAATATTATGTACACATTATTATGCAGAAGATTCGAATATTATGTACACATTATTATGTAGACTATTCGAATATTATGTGCACACTATTATGCAGACGATTCGAATATTATGTACACACTATTATGCAGAAGATTCGAATATTATGTACACATTATTTTGCAGATGATTCGAATATTATGTACACAATTCGAATATTATACACACGATTCGAATGTTATACTCGGAATATTATACACACAATTCGAATATTATGTACACATTATTATGCAGACGATTCGAATATTATGTACACATTATTATGCAGAAGATTCGAATATTATGTACACATTATTTTGCAGATGATTCGAATATTATGTACACAATTCGAATATTATACGCACGATTCGAATGCTATACTCAGAATATTATACACGCGATTCGAATGTTATACTCAGAATGTTGTACACAAGATTCAAATATTATACACACAATTTGAATATTATACACACAATTCGAATATTATGCACATAATATTATAAACATGATTTTTGTGCTACATATACTGTTACAACCCTATTCATGGTTTTCGTTACGGAGATCACATTCCAATAAAAAAAAAGTAAGTGCTGCTATTTGAATTTTTTTTAATTTTGTCGCAATAATCTAACTGTTAGAATATAACTTTTGTTTTTTCATATGATTTCTAAATTCATACTTAAAAATACCTTAAAAACCGAATTTTGCCCAATTTCTGTGGAACTGCATGATAGCTAACAGCTCATATATCGAAAAAGTTTTTTTTTATTATCACCCTATAAAAAATTATATACGTTATGCATATTTTTTTTATTAATTTAAAAAATAAAAATAATTAATAAGTTAATTTTTTTTAAATAAATTAATAATGTATATATGTATATACTATACCTTACTCCTTTTCTATTTAATCAGTGGGCATAAAGCTTAAGAAACTTCTCTCATTCACAAAGCAGGAGATAGAGGTTACTAAGCAACCAAGATTCTCCGTCAATTTGGGGAATCGTTGTCTTATAATCAATCACCCTCTATATGAATCAAATTATTTCAATTTTAGAAATTTTTTTTAAAAAAAATTATATTTTTCAGCTTAAACAAATCTCACAAATATTTTTTTTTACAATTTAGACACATAAAAATCGCATATTTTTTATAGCATTTAATTCGTCTGCATGGAATAATTGGTTATTTTTGCTAATATTTATTTATATAATTAAAACACCATTATGATTTGATGAAGCAAGCACACATCATTCGAAATTTGAGAATTAATTATTGATTTGTGATCTCTAATCACAAATCAATAATTTATTGGTTTGTGATATATGAGATTATATTATTATTTTTAAAATATTACGATAACAGTTAATAGAGAGTTTTTGCATACCGTATTTTGGACGTCCGTTAGCTTTTTCTCCCTAGTGCGCATGCTCATAGGAAATTGCACATGCGTATCTGTAATAATGTTTCCTATGAGCATGCGCACTAGGGAGAAAAAGCTAACGGACGTCCAAAATACGGTATGCAAAAACTCTCTATTATTATAAATATTTAGAACAAATCCGTTAACTTGATATTACAATTTATGCGTTACTTTGATCCTGCCATAGAATTAAAACCTTTTCAATTTCCCTAAACTAACTCTTTAATGATCGAATACGTTGATAAACATCATGATAATAATCAATTGACTGCAATTTATATACAGAATTCGATGGACATATTGGTAAATTCTAAATTTAAAAATAATCTCAGTCACTGAGTGAAAAATGTCTAATAATGATCAAAAATAAAAATAACAGATGCAAGCGATAACTCCAATAGGAGCAAAATCATCAAAATAGCATCGTCAAAGTATCAAAATAACAAAAAGGAGATAGTATTAGTCTAGAAAATCTTTTTGTACATAAAAGGATGAGTCATGTTGAATAAAAAAGCATAAAAAAATAATCACGTCATTTTACCTTTCGTAATTATTTTGTAACAATAAAATATATAGCGTGCAGGTTCAGCAACCAGACTGTAACTGGGTGTGGTTGGGTTGAGATACTTGAGGAACAGGTTGGAGAACTCACAGCTTTATTGACACAAGCACAACACCACACACATACATACAATTAAAGAAATACACTATGTAACACGTTTAAAGACATATAATTATGGATTAGTGAAAGGATTCCACTTCTAAGCTGAAACCCCGATACTCAGGTACAAGCAAGGTGAGTAAAATATACTTCCACTCTGGAGTCTGTAAGCCAACTACTACACAGGGTTGCGTTAAATATATTTTCTCTGGAGTGAGAGACTGCAAACTAAATGTTTCTCAGCGGGCGTACAGGTTCCGCTGTACTTACCCTCAGATGAGAGTCTCGAAGTCTACTGACCCTTTCTCCTGTACGCCACAGGTGGCGCTCTTGCGAGGAAGAAGCACGTTTACAAATATATTTTTTGTAATTTTTTTATAAGCACCAGAAAAAAATTAATGCAAAGGGTAAAAGTGTACTTTTAACTATCATACTTAATATGCTTTGAGGGTAAATCTTTTTTGTGATCCATGGCCCCTTAGTTTCTACACTCATATCTGTGAAGACTTGAGGACACTTGCCGAGGAATCAGATGTGATGACTAGTTTGTGTCAATCAAAACAGATAAAAGAAAGTGGTCCACATTTGCAAAGATAATATCACAATAATAATATATACTTTTTGGGGGTCATTTGTCATGTAATACAAAATTAAAGTAAATATAACAAAAAATGGAGGAAAACAAAAGGGGTGGAACAGTTTCAAAAGTCACCAATGGTTGCCTAGGAAAAATTACAATTAAATTATGTTAAAATACAAGCCAGAGTGTTTAGAGTTCAGAGGAGAGGGTGTGGTATCTTTTGCTTTATGTAGGCAAAAAGAGAAAAGACTTACATTACATCTGTTATTACATGTTTGTTTTGTTTCTTACCCAACTTGGTAGGCAGCAACATCTACATCAAGTCCAAGAACCCCTGTGGTCTCATGGAAGGAGGAAAAGGGGAGGGGCAGCTTCTGTTGTATAATGAAACACCCGTAAGTAGAATTCTGACTTTTCTCCATGTCACTGAAGAAAGAGGGCAATGCCTACCGAGAGAACTTTTAGGGGGAACTACCCCGCATTTGCGTATCATTGGAAGAAAACTCTCACCAGGTGGTCTGACCAACAAGGCAAGATGCTGAACTTCCCAAACGCCATCGAGTCTCTTCATTTTTTTGAAACAGTGTCTACAACAAAGCCGCCAGCGTATCTCCGCCCTAATGCTCCCCAGCTGCCTGCATTGCCACTAAGCCACGAGTCAGGCATCACATATTTAATTAAAGCTGCACTAATAAATATTTATGTTTTTCTTATACACTTAAGAGATTCAAATAGGAGAAAAATTTATATGCTTTGTAGAAAACGTAGAGATCGTAAGAAAGGTTTGTTACATTATTTTCTTACACATTATAACAAGAGAAAAAACGGAATTTTTAATTTTCATTGAAATTTTATGTATACTCAGACTCTAGTGACAAATATCAGGAGCAATAATCAGCATTTTGGCCGTCGTATGCAAGCCTCGTAAATTCCCCCCCCCCTTCCCCTAGTTTCAATAAAACGTTACAATTAAAAAAAGATGTAACAGAATTATAAAAGAAATATCTCAATCAGAAAAAATTAACAGAATTAAGAAAATAACGCTAATATATCATCCTCATCAATGGCGCAACATCTCCATGGCCAGATTTCTAAATAGTAGATGTTCTTTTTTGCGGGGTAGGGTTGTCAGCTGTACGCCCAACTCTCTACGGTCATATTAGAGCGGAACCTACGGTTTAAAGTGGACTCCGAACCCCTACAAACATCCAAGTTTGTAGTGATTCAGTGTACTTCAGAGTTTGTTCGTAGTTCCATGGCGCCACGGGGAATCAAACCCGAAACCTAGGGCACCGAGCGCCAGAGCCAGGGCCGGATTTAGATGCAAAGAGGCCCTAGGCTATTCCACTTATGAGGCCCTTTCACCTCCCAATTTTTAAGTTTGTAAATTACTTATTATGTTTGTTTATTATTCATATGTGTAGAAGTTCTCCTTATTTTTGATTCAGTGTTTACTGTTTTTAGAATAGTCTAATTCTAATTTTGCTAACAATTTGAATGCACGCCCCTGTTGATCTTGAGGCTCTAGGCTGAAGCCTAGTTAGCCTATAGGTAAATCAGGCCCTGGCCAAAGCGAATATTAATATAGATTTACGAAAAAATGTTTTATTGGAAACAAAATTGACATCATCTGAGCTTACTTAAAAATTGAGACGAGCTTAGGCGTAGAGCTTACTTAAACTAGCTTAGTCAAAATTGACAACGAACTTATAAACTAAAACTACTACATACTAATAGAGAAATTTAAAGAAAGTAGCATATTTTTATCCAAAAATTGACCGAATTCAGAATATTAGACGTATAATAGATAGCACCCACTTACCTCTAAAAACCACTTTTCACATTCTCTACACTGCTTATTAACTGAACTGCATCAATGCCTCAACAGTACATTGTTGCCTAAATAAAGCATTGTTTGCAGTTTCACGCAATTTGATGTTTATGTTTAAATGGCAGAAAAGCTGCATCACTCCATTATGTGAAATATCGTGACTTTTCGAAACTTCTCATAATGAGACTTAAAAATTTTATTTAAATATTTTAGAAAGCAAAAAAGAAAAAAGAAAAAAAATATGTATAAAAAAAAAATAATAATAAAAGTATGTAAAATAATATATATATATAATTTTTTTTTAATTTTTATATAATTATTTAATAATTAAAGAAAAGTTTTCAAAATACTTCAGGGAAAATTTCTAGTAAGGGTGAAAGAACAGCTGACGAAGAAGTCTTTTTTATTTGTTCTAATGCAACTGGAAAACACTCAGACAGTTGTCTTTGATGCCTTAAGGCAAGCGTTGCACCGACGTTACTCACTTAGCACTACACAGCTGGACTACTACACTAGCTGGAAGATAAACTACAGACGCAGAGTAGCAATACCCCGCAACACTCTACGAACCTGTTAGACCGGGACTTACGATTTAAAGTGCTATTCCGAACCACTACAAACGCCCATGGTACCGCCGGGACTCGAACCTGAAACCTGTGGCACCGAGCGCTAACCACTCGGCCATTCAAGCCCCGCTGACGAAGAAGTTAGGACAGTAGGAATGAAATGTGTTCAATGCCATGCGGTGGGGATGGGGAGAAATGAAGTTATTGAGCTGAAATTGAGAATTTGCTAAGAATGGTTTTCGGTCGTTTCGAGTTAAGCCACGTCCAGACGAGAGAATGAGTAAAAGCGAGTAGTTCTCGCTAACCTATTGTAAACAGGTTTATCTCAGTATAAGCGAAACCCTCGGAGTGAGTCAACTATTTCTCTTTGCTCCAATCAGAATCCGTTTTCCCAGCACATCAAAGAAATTTCTCACGGACGCTATTATCGACCAGTTGTCAATCAGACACTCGGAGCGAGAACTAGTCACTTTTCTCAATCTCTCTTCTGGACGCGGTTTTATTTAATCATATATTTCGTACTCTGGAAGTATTTAGAAATAATCATAAGGGGAGCGGAGTCCTTGATCACTTTCAATTTTGCTTAATTTTCTTTCACGGGCTTTTTTTTTCTTTTCCCTTCAAATTTCTTCCGTAATTTTTTATAAATAATACTTATTTACAAAATAATTGAGTAATTATTAAATAATTAAGAAATGAAATTCATGTAAAATTATTTTAAAAGAACAAAAAAAAAAAAAAAAAAAAAAAACTGGTGAAAGCAAAGACAACTTTATTTCAGAGTAAAAATCAATTTTTTCAAGAAAAGAAAATCATTTGGAATTCTATAATTTTTTGTTGTTTTTTTAAATTTTATTTTTTAAGATTGCTGTTCTACGTATTGTTCTTACATTAAACTCTAAATGTTATGTGCAACCTGCATATCCGCCATACGATTACAATTATTATGCTTTTTATTTTTATTTTTAATTATTATTATTATTAGGGCCCTTTTGCGTCGTAGGCAATCGCCTACCTTGTCTACCGCCTACTGCTAATACTACAGAGTTAATACCTTTATCATACTTTTAAAATATTTAAATTTTGTTTTTTTATGAAGTTTTTTTCTCTATCTCAATATGCAATCACATTGCCGCTTTGGGCAATAAAATTCAGTTTAATTATTTCAAACTCATTGATACTCTCTATAATACGTCACAATTAATACATCTCTACTCGTAACCATATCTGGACAAAAACACGTGCTGTTAGTCTGTTATTTGTGCTTTGTTTAGTGTTTTAGCGTGCGGAATTTGATTAATTAAAATTTCATAATGCCTGTAGTAGTGAGTATTTTTAAATTGCATTTCATAATTAACTAATTGTGCGTTAGATAATTAGTTTCGTAATATTGTTACGAAAAATTGTTGACATATCGGCCTTTAACTCAGAGTGTCTTACACTTGCCATATAAAAAGATTTTCGAAGATAATATTAGACATACCTGCTGAAGAAAAGAATGTTAAAATAAAATTTATCTATTTTAACAGCCGAAGAAAAATTCGGATGTGAGGTTTATTAAATCCTTAAAAAAATTTAAGTAAATGAATGAAATTCGATTTTAAAATTATGTTTGAGAAAAGATTTAAAATAGAACACATGCGCGTAGACAAGACACATTGATAAATTGTTGCTAATTACATTTGTAATTCATGTAAAAAAAAAAATGAAAATTGGAGATTAAATAACGCATGAAGACAGCTTTCAATTGGCTGGACAGAGTTTAAATGGTCAAGTGACATTTCCTTTCCCTATTCTTCTGTATTTTATATTTTGAATGGACAATAGGTTAATTATAATAAATCTCTTCTATTAAGAATAGTTATCAAGCTGAACTATTTATCCCATTGGTAATAATAAAAATTAAATAGCAATTTCTGTTACTTTTTTCTAATAACTATCATTTAAAATATTTTGGATGATCCCTAAACTCATAATTTACATTATATAAGTAGGTTTATATACTAAAATATTTTATGTATAAAATACTTTAGTAATAAGCCTACTTAATAGGCTATCACAGTTTCTAATGTATAAATGCATAACCTAACAGAAAGCAAAATTATTAGTGCAAAGAATTAAAAAGTACTGAATACTTTTTTCAGAAAGAGAAAGTAAAATGTCATGTTAGGTGTAGCATTCCATTTAACAAACTGCTTAATTTGTTTTCTTTTAGCAAGATTTTTTTTTTTTTTTGAAAAAACATTTAGTTGGCTAACTAAATAATTTCGATATGCTAAAATAGATAATAAATGGATTTACATTGATTATCTCGACTATAATGAGATTGATTCTTTTTTTAAATAGACAAAATTGGAATTTATGAAGGTATAATGAGGTCATTTTTTTATTCTTCCCTTTTAATGTATGTTGATTTGCAAGAAACTGTGTGATTGAAGTTTAAGAATGATATTACATGATTTTTTTAATGAAAACATTAAAGAAATCTATTCACTTCCTTTTAATATTAGTAATAAATTCTTGTTAAACTTCATAATAGATTTATTATTAATATTTATAGCTGTTGCAAGATATTCGAAATTCAAACACCTATAATATTTTCTTGTATTAGTCCCTAATATCCTATTAAGTATATATTCATTAGAAAAAAAATTGTTTTAACATATATTTTTTATGGTAGAGGAGTAAAAGTGCAATAAACATTTTTGGCTATAATATCGCTTGCTTTTGTAGGAAATGATACTACTTGATATAATATCACAAAGACATACAATATACAATGTTTTATATGTCCTTAATAAAGATCTAATCAGGATTAAGTTAATTGAATAGTCATCAAATACTGTATTTCTGTAATCAATACTAACAATAAAAGAATGTTCTTAAAGTTTTTTCATGAAAATTATCTTAGAAATTATATAAGAAATGTAAAATAAAGTGATGTTCTTTTAACATGCTGTTGAGGTATGAAATTTTCAAATATTTCTTTATAATTATGCAGAACTTTTCATATAAATGTGTAATTCATTCTCATTTAAAATTTAAGTAGTTATTCTCTTTATTTATGAAATCTTAAGTTGATAAAATATATATATTGGCACTTTTTTTTATTATAGATGCCTTAGTAAAATCTTTACATAATTATTTAACTCTATAACCATAATCTATTTTTGAAAGTATATTGAATGAATGTAAGTAAATCTTCATTTTTCTTAACACTTCAATGAATGTTGGTTTGCCAACTTTACAATTGTCAAATTTTCTTAAATAAAAAGATTTAAAATTTTGTAAAAGATTTTTTTTTTTTTTTTTTAAGGCTCAAAAAAGAAATGCCCCTAAGCCTGTTATGAAAAACAAAGGGAAGAAAAAGAAGCCAATTCATCAACATACAATTGATTTAACTCATCCTGTTGAAGATAAAATTATGGATGCAGCAGATTTTGTAAGTTTTAAATATTTATGTTCCTCACCTTGTGGTAAAAATTTGTACAGTCAAAAAATTTTCTATTATCTTAAAATCTTTATTAAAGTTTGTAAACATACTTTAGTAGCTCTGCATATTCGTGGACTTGTTGTCTTGTTAATTTTTCTAAGTATATTGTATATATACTTATTTTTTAATTATTAAAGTGTTAAACTTGTTTTAAAACATTTGATTAGTCGAAAATAGAAATTTTAAATTTTTACCAGGAAAAACTTGTTTTAGTGGATTAATATAAATTAGTGAGAATTTTAAAGATAAATGCATATAAACAGTCAATTGTAAAAGTATACATCTACCAGTGGGGAGAAAAAAAAATGTATTTTTAAAAGAACTGTAATGATTGTTGTATTGTTTCATTACTGATACATCGGATGAAATTCGTCAAAGATATAAATCTTTTATAACCAATTGCACCAAACATTGACTAGTTAATTATGATTGACATTCCACTAATGGAGAGAATGCCTAAAGTTCCAATATGTCTTCCATATCAAATAGATATAATAAAGGGGATAAAAAGTAAGTTAACATGTAAATGACTTCTTTTAATTAAAGTATGCTTGTCATTGTATTCTACTTAATAACTAAATTAATTGTATGTCAATTTTATTCAATCTTGGCTATTCTTCATGTAATGTTTTTGCTAATGCTTTGTTTAAAACTTCCTAATTAAAGATTAAGATTTTTCAGTTTTCTTAAGTAAATCTGTTAAGTGTTTTAATTGAATTTTTCTAAAAGCAACAGAAAGTAAGATGAATGAGCTTGTTACCAGTAAAGGAAATACTTTTTACTGTATATTTTGAATCATTATTCATACAGCTTCAAACTATTTTTCCATTCTAACTGTTGTTGGAGTTAAAATTTTGAATTTCATGTCTTCAGTTTTATGTTACCAAAATTTCTAATTATTAAACAAAATTTTATTTTCTTTAATGGCGATAGTTTTCTGAAAGGTAAATTTTTTGGCTATTTTGCTGGCCAACAGTATATTTCTGCACCTTTTTTTTTAATTGTCTAAAAAATTTCAGAGTTATTTTCTTTAAATTATATCATTTAATCTGTCAGGTTGAAAAATTCTATTAGCAATATTTTTATTAAGTCACATTGGTAATTATTGTACTATATTTAGTTTAAAATATGGTATCTTGAATTTGATGTAATTTTCTTTTAGAATAATTCAAACCATATAAATTTGCATATGTTCACTGCAAGATTTTAATAGATGTATTTCAAATTGGATTGTAATTTCTTATAGTAGTTTAAATAGTTAAATTAAAAGTTTTTTTTATTTTGTAAATTAAGGATAAATTTCTTTCCTGCAAGTTGAAAATTTATTGTAAAACTTCTGATATCAAAAGAAACTCCTGATGTTATTTGTTAAAGAATATTAACAATGATTCACCTTTCTATCTGATTATTGATCATTCTAATTCATGCATGATTCACTTTTCAGTTCTTCTGAAAACTGAAGAAAACTTTTGTCGTATCTGTAATTCATACATGCACTGCAGAGAAAAAAATATTGGAAACTAGAACATTATTTATTCTAGTATCAAAAGTACTAGTGGCAAACTGTAACAAACTTTGGAATACAATATTCTGTAACTTCCATGTTTTTTTTCCTATTTGATTGAAGATGCTTATTACAAAACTTAAATAATATAAAGATTATGAAAAGTACAATGATTTAGAAAGAAATGGGAAAACTTCAAAATTCATTTGTCGCCTTGTTTGCTTGACGTTTTTTGTTATAACTTTGATTCACTTTTACAAACAATTGTTGTTTTTGTTAATTTGTTATCCAATTGCATTTCCTCTTTTCAATTTTAGTTATCAACTTTTGTTATTAGGCATCAGATTAAATTGTGGTGTAAATTTTTTCCGATTGATATTAGCTAATCTATGAAATATATCAGATTTTTTGCTAAAGGTACAGATTCTTTAGAATTTTTATTTTTTTTCCCATTCCCCATTTTATCCAGATGGTATTTATCTTATTTTCTTTCTCTTGCAGTACATAATTGGTTAAATCAAGATAAATAAGCCAAATGCAAGCTTAAATCTGAAAGTCCAATCATTATATGAAAATATTTGTGAAATGAATTTTATTTTATTTTCATAATCCTGTTATTTTTATAATTAGCATTTTATTAAATTCATTTTTAATACTTTCTTTTTTAAAATATTGTTGCTTATAAAATTAGCATCAATTTAAATTCTTTTTAAATGTTACTTGCATTGATATATTCATGAATGGATACAGACATGTGATTTATTGTATTATCAGTATAAAATCATGACAGAATAACTTAATGAACTTCTGTTTTATTTCTTTATAATTTGCCATTTTAAAATAAATTGGAAAGCTTATGTTCAACATGAACAATAGAATAAAATACTAAAATTGTGGATTTCTTTATTTCGGTGTTCAAAACTGTAGATGACAAATCATGTATGGAATTAAAATTAATTGATATTTTCTGGTTCAAATAGTGGCGTATGTATATTTGTACTATAATTGTGTATATAATTGATATTCTATTAATATATGTGATCTATTTACAACATGATAAAAAAAATAAGTAGCATCTTTCTAGTTTAGCATTTGATAACTTGATACATTCTATAATCCAGTATTAATTCTATTTGTATTTTGTTTTCCATAAGGATTTGACCGACAGATGGTGACACAATGCTGCTTGCATTTATTGTCATTTATACAGGTTCAGAATGTGTTTAAATTTTTATCTTTGATATCTTATCCTGAACATTCTAGATTAGAGTTATATTAATTTTTTTAGTCATAATTTTTTTTGATTATTACACTTGCGAACTTTTAAAATTGCAAGTAAATCTCGATTACAATCCCCAAAATCAATGAAAATTGGTTTGCAGGCATAACAAAATACTTGTTAACCAAAATTACTTGGAAGTAAGAAGTTATAGAAATTTATAGTTAAATATTTTTCCTAAGTGATTGATAGGAATAGGTAATTGAAGTGCAGTAATTATTTGTATAATTAATAAGCTGATATAATTAACATAATTTAAAATGCCTAATCATTTAGCTATAAATTTACTTTTAATTTAAATTTGTAGTTTATGAAAGAATATATAGTTTTAGAAGCAGCTAAACATTTTTTTTCATTTTGTAAACTTTTGTTTTGCTTAAAAAGTCTTCATTGTTAGTTTTAAAGGAAAAATTTAATTCTAATAATTTAATCTCATGTTACAAATAATTTTATAATTATTACACATTTTATTAACAACTACTGTTTTTTTTTTTTTTTTTTTCCCCATCTAGGAGAAATTTCTCCATGAGCGTATTAAAGTCAGTGGTAAAACTAATAACTTAGGAACTTCTGTAAAAATTGAAAGGAGTAAAGCAAAAATCACTGTAATAGCTGACTGCAAATTTACTAAAAGGTAAGAAATTAATATTTTTGCTTATTACATTTTCTTAATATTCATTTCTATGTCAGATATAGACACATTTTTTTATAAAAATCCATCACTCATGCTTTTCTTTTTTTTTTTTTTTTTTTAAGTATTTTGATAATATTTAAAATATGATTGCTACACGATTAAAAAAATGCTTTACATTTATATTATGATTCTATGCATTATGATGATTTTATCATTGTTTGTATTTGCTCTACATATTACAAAATATGAAAATTTCAAATTGGCATGATTGATCACTTATTTCTGTAATAAAACTTGAATGTTTGATAACGATTGGAGATGCAAGTTATTAACATTATTTGTCCTTGACAATATATTTGGAAAGATGAAATCAATAATAATTTATTAATGTAGTTCTCGTTAGTATTCGAGCATTTGTTTAGCTGCTTCAATCAGCTGATAATATATTAAAATAATTATATTAAATTTAAATTGGTATTTCTTCTTACACTCGTTTCTGTCTATCTAGGTGGCTTTAAATGTAAAAAATTCACAAACATTTCAAAAAGCAATTAATTGTATTTTTAAATTTTAGAACTGGAAAATTATCGAAATCATTGTGAATTAAAGAGTTTCAGAATGATATAGTTAAGACAGATATAGAACATGTGACTTGACATTGTTATACGATGTGTTAACACACATCGTATAACAACACTTCATATAAATGCCTACAATTCATGTAATGACATGACAACTTAAAGTTTATGGCAAAAAAAAAATTGGGAATGCAAGTAGAATGATACATTAAATAATTTTATCATTTTCCTGTTCATTTATTTTGTTAACCTCCTACCAGAACAATACTGCGTTCACATATGATATATATATTGTGACTTGGGAATATATATGTAAAATAGTCAAATTATATTTTCTGATGTAACTAAAGTAATAAAATTCTATTCTTCCTTTACATGAATTTCTACAGTAGCTTCATATTTTTCTAATTTATATTTAAAATTTATCTGTGGTAGTAATTCAGTTTTTGACAGAATATTATTTATGTGTTATAACACATTCAGCAATAAGCAGCATATTAGGTAAATATAGATAAGAGTGGGACAAATTGATTTCCTTGCAAGTTTAAAATATTAAAATTAAAAAATATTTATCTTTATTCTATGTTCCTGGGACATTTATTTTTGCAGACTAAAAGCAAATACAGTTGTTTCTGGTTGTTATTTTAATGAAAATGCATGTAAAGGAAAAGATAGCTTATGATACCAGACTGTATTGATCTAATGATTGGCGGAAAAATTCTTAACTTTTATACTAATGTTTCCAAGGTCGTTGAAATTGTTTAAGCCATATTTGATGTAAAAATGAAAATAGTCTTAATTATTTAAAAATACATAATAAAAACTATTAATTATGTATAGGAGCATTATTAATTATCATTAAAACTCCTCAGTATTTAAATAGATTCTTCAATAAATTACAGAAAGATGAAGAAATAATACTATAAATTATGGAATCTATCAATAGAATTTAATGATGGAAAATAAACATTGATTTTACATGAAAGTAAAGTATTTTTTATTAAAATTCATTTGATCAGGTTTATAATAAGTAGTTGATTCATAAAGGAAAAGATTCTGTTTGAAATTTTTAACTAAGCATTCATTAATAAACTATGCAAGCTTCAACTTTTGTATCATTGTTTAAAAATTAAAGAGATCAGAATCTTTTATTCTTATATAATCTTAAGATGTCTTCCTTTAATCATTACTATTTTGTTTATTATTAAATTTATATCTGGATAGATTCATATTGGAAGATCAATATATATTATTGTGCAAGGTACAATTTAAATTATTTCATTATCTTCTAATTAAAATTCAAATAAGATGAGATTTAATACTAGAAAAAATCATACTATTCTATATAATTGTAAAATTTTTGTTTATTTAAAATTATCTAATAAAGTAACCTTGGCACATCTAATAAAATTTTAATAATCTTATTTTACAATAGCAATGAATAATATTTTTCATTTAAATTGTTTTTGCATTTTTTATCTCTAATGGAAACAAATTATGTATATTTTCATTATTGTTTAGGTATCTGAAATATCTTACCAAGAAATATTTAAAGAAAAATAACCTCAGGGACTGGTTAAGGGTTGTTGCCAGCGGCAAAGATGATTATGAACTACGTTATTTCCAGATCAACAGTGAAGAAGAAGAGGAGGAAGAAGATAATGAATAAACCTTTAGCCTAAATAAAATGAATTCTTTTAGTAAATTGTATGCTGTTTTTTTAATAGTGAAGGTGTCTTTTGAACAATAATGAATTATGTTAATCCTTCTCTTCCGAAATATATATACACATTAAATAAGTGCAGTGTCTGACCTTCAGTGTTATATCAGCTTAATTGCCAAAATATTAATAAAGTTTCAAAAATTCAGAATTTTCATTAGGGAAAACACCAGATCTAAGAGTAAAATAAATTAAAAAGACCAGAATTACTATTTGCGATTCTTGCTTTTTTTACAGTATTGAGACATAGTTAAATATCATCTCAAGATACATTTAGATTTTTAATCAAATATTTTGGTTATTGATACATGAAATTGTTTGGTAATATAATTTATTATGCAAGTAATTATTAACAATGCAAATGTTATTAAAAAATGGTTTAAATAAGAATGTAAAACAGATGTTAATTATTAAACATTGTTCATTTAAAAACATAACTATTTAATATTAAATTTTATTCTAAACTTTAAACATTCGAAAGGATATGGAAAAATGTTGGTATATACAAGTATTAATCTTTCTTGCCTAATCAACTAAATATTTTTGACCTAATTAATTGCTTTAAAATCTTAACCATATTATATTCTTATTAAAATAATCATTTATTGATATAATTGTAGCATATTTAACCATGCATGAAATTTTGACTATTTTAGGCCATATAGTAAGCAAATTTATTTTATATTTCAGACATGAATTAGAAACAAAATGGGTATGTTGGATTATCTCAAAATTGTTCACTGATTTTAAAATTTTATTGCATTAAATTAAATGTTTTATAGTTATGTAAGAGTTTCTAATGTAACTCTTTTATTACAAGTATTAAAAATTTAATTAGACAATAGAAGTAAAACTGAAATAAAGTTTTTATTAGATTTATTTTGGCTTTAATAATATAGGCCATATACACGCTGTTTCAATGCACATACATATATTTCCAAAAATGAAGCTTGACTTTCACTTAACTTCCCATTTCACACCTAATTCCTGTAAAACAAATATATTTTTTATAGATTACTTTAGTAATTAGCATTATTAAATGCTGATTCATTGTAATAATTTCTCATTCATAATTAAATGTTGATTCATTCTCTTATATCAATAATTAAAATGAATTTGTTTGCATTTTTTATTGAGTGTTTACTAATATATATATATTGTTGAGCGAACTTTAATTTTATCATAAATAACATTCCATCCCCTATCCCCCGGAAATATTGTCCAATATAAAAGAACATATATTGTGAAATTATTACTATGCTATATTTTGTGGTCTACCACTTAAATGAATTTTTGTATTTAAAAATTTCATCTTGAACCAGAGTTTGACTATAACATTTACAATATATGAAAAGAAATAGAAGGTTAACAAACTTTCATTTAAATATATTTCAATTTCTTTACAGCCTCTAGAAGCATTAACCTTCAAAAAAAAAATTATGTGACATAACTTAAGTATTAGTTGTCACTATTGTGAAGAAAATGTATGCATAGCAATGAATGTGCTGATATTAATTGTTGTGCATACATTGTCTCCAAGTAGATACTGTAGTTCAGAAAAAAATGTATAATTAGCATCAGGGTTTTAGAATTTCTATTGCATTGTTTGAGTTGTCATTTAATTGCAAATTATGTTCCTTTTGTCATCTTTAATGGGGGTACATATTTGAAGCCTATGTTATTTAGATACTTTTGCAGCAGCATTTGTTCTATATATATATATATATACAATATTAAATAACTTCTAAACTTTTATTACAATATACACGAGTTTTTTTTTTTTTTTTTTTTTTTTTTTTGCAGACTTTAAAAGCATTAACTGTCAAAAAAAAAAAAAAATTTATGTGCTGTACCTAGTATGAACTTTACAGATGTCCTGAGGGCATGAGAAGATAAGGTTTCTCTCGTGTTATGCAAATAAAGAATTTTGCCAAATAGTCAAGACACTTATTAAATAGCCACAGAATTAAATTTTTAAAGCAGTTATGATGCATGCCATTAAGGGGAATTGAATTTAATTCACATGCTAGGGAGGATACTATTGAGAATAAAGCGGATATTATTTGATTATATGTGTCGGTTTTTTTTTAAATTCCATATACATATATATTAGGATAGAGTGTAGGATAGATTCCATATACATATATCTTGTTCTTTTCCCCTTAACATGGAACAGGTGTAGAATAGTTTCAGTAACACATGTACAAAATTTCAATCTATAATTCTATCTTATTCGACTTTAGGTTCTAAATATGTGAAATTAGTTCAATATTCTGTAAATTTTCAATTTTTAGTAACTCTTTTTAATTAAATTTTTTTTCTTCCCATTAGCCTGAAAAGTTGAAAGAATATATAAAAAACACAAGTGCTAAATTTTAGATCAATTATTAAAATCTGGTTCGACTTTTAAAATGGGCAATAGCTGTCACTAAAATGAACAATAGCATATACATGCTCATTCTTTTATTAAGCCAATATTAAAGATATGAATAGTTCCAATTACATAAAAATACATTAGTTTGATTTTGTAATCAATGGTCATTTGATTGCTCTAAGATAATTTACGATTAAAATAAATCTTTGTTCAGGATCGATTGACCTTAAGTACAATTATTTGTTTATATAAATATTCCTCAAAGTTTGTATGCATGTCTGCTTAAATCTGGCCACAATTTACATCTAAATTTCATTAAAATTATAGTATTATTAATATAAAAGAGTTAATAAATTTTATTTTCTGAAGCCTGGTGATATATGCTAGTATAATACTTTAAAGTGGCAGCTTTAGTCCATTTTAAGACTTAAAAATTTATCTAGAAGATATTTGTTCATTATCCTAAAATTTTTCACTTATAATATTTTTTCAATTTCTGTGTGCTAGCTAGAAAAAAAAACATTGAGATATTAAAATTTTCATCGTTTTTTGGCTAATTTTGCATATTTAGAGACCAAAGTGAAACCGCAAAATATTTGTTGATTACTCTAAAACTGCATTTATGTCTTTTGCATATTCTTTCAACTTTTTCATTCCTAGTGGAGAAAAAATAATCTGAAATTAAAAAAGCCATCGAAGATTGAAAGTATGCATAATATTTAGCAAATTTAGAACCCCAATTGCAATCGGAAGATATCTATTGATCTTGTAATAATGGCAGGAAAATACTTGCCATTTTATATCAAAATCAAGTTACTAAAAATAGGAGATAAATCAGTATGGCATTCAAAGATAGATGGTAGAATTTTTTTTTTTTATTTCGGTTCTTTTTAAGAATAGGTGTAACTGTTGATAAAAATTTATTAATTAAAAAGTTCCTGTGTTGTATTTTATTGCTTACCTCTGCCACACTTAATGGTAAAGCAAATGCTGCTCTATGCGTATCCGGCGTGTAATATTTCAAATTAAATTCTTTCAACGTTTCATGGGAAAATTTGTGAAGAGGTACTCGGAAATTTGTTTTCTGAAAATAAAGAAAATATTAAATATTTATTTTGTGAAATAAATAGATCTTATTTTTTGAAACAATGGATCAATTTCCGTTATCAGAATATTCTTAAAAAAATAATTTTTATTTCAGTTTATTTTACGAGAAACTGTTATGAGTTGTGCTATCAAAGGCCAGAGAGCTAGCCAATTGGCCACCAATGGAGAAAAAAAAATTGCTAACTGGTTTTTATTATAAATAATATTATTGTATTAAAAATATTATATTATTTTTGTAATTAGCAAATCAAATCTGCAAAAAAGTCAATTAAATATCAATTGAAGGCATAAATAATAAAATATTAAAAAAATAGTGATAAAATAAACTAACACACAAAAAGTTCTGAAGCTGTAACTCTTCAAATTTCTAATGTGGATTTACGAAAAGCATATATATATATACATATATATTGCCACAAGTTTCGAATTCGAGTATCGGGGGGGCATGGATGTGTCCAGTGGTTCGGGATATACTTTAAGCCGTTGGTTTCGACCTAATACGACTGTAGAGCGTTGGGCATAGGGCTGACAACCCTACCGTGTAAAAAGAAAAAAAAAAGCATCTCCTGTCTCGATATCCGTCAGTAGACAGATAGCCTTGGCTCACCATGTGGCTGTTATGCAATTGATGATGATATATATATATATATATATATATTTCCAGTGGTAGGCTACAATAAGTAATAAAATAAAAAAGAACATGGAAACAACAACGAGAATCGAAAGAAATCACATAGTGACATGTTTAGCCCATAAGGGTCCTAGCCTCCCAGTAACGACCCTACACAGTAGAGGAAGCAAGTGCAGGGCAGACAGGAAGGTGAGATGAATCCATGTCCTCTCCAAGACTGCAGAGCATGCATTTTGGGCTTGCAAATATTTTCATACGAAAAAGATGATTGGCCATACAATCATGGCCCGTCAGGAGTCTGAAAAGGGTAACAGCTTTAAACCTGGGCTGATCAGGGATGTCTAAAATAAAGTTAAACCAGGTTTTAGATGAGTTGCCTTCAAGTGTCTAGCGCTCTGGCGCTCGGTGCCACAGGTTTCGGGTTCGAATCCCTGTGGTACCATGGATGTTTGTAGGGGTTCGGAATCCACTTTAAGCCGTAGGTCCTGGTCTTCTATGACTGTAAGAGCGTCACGGAGCAAAAGTCAGGCTTCTACCTACGGGGTGCTCCATCACAACAGAAGCTGCTTCCTTCCCCTTCAATCATGAGTCCATATGGGCTCGTGGGCTTGGCCAGCCAAGTGGGATAAGAAACAACAACATATATAGGGCTAGCGGTCTATATATATGTACCGAGTGATATATATATACCGATACTATATATATATACCGAGTGGTCTATACCGAGTGACTAGCGGTCAGGCTCTCGGGGCCACAGGGTTCGAGTCCCCGATGGTGCCATAGATGTTTAAAGGGGTTCGGAATCCACTTCAAACCACAGATCCCGGTCTAATATGATTGTTGAGCGTAGGGCTGACAGCCCTACCCCTTAAAAAGAAAGCATCTCATATTTCGGAATCTTCTAGTAGGCAGATGGCCTTCGCTCACCATGAGATTATTGCGTCATTGAAGAAGAAGAAAAAAATGTGTATTATTTACAATACACTGCATGAACACACACACCTTTCTGCATATCTAATAGCACTTACTGGGGAATTCGAGCAGCACAAATATCCTATTTGACCAGCCGGATAGGTTGCTACGTAAGACACGGCATAGTCAACAACTGGGAAAATTGTCTTGCACATCTTTATCATGTCTGATACCAATTTCTTGTCGTACCAAAACGTTTCACCTGTTGTAAAGAAAATAAATTTTTATAAGTCAATTCCTAGTTTTTTTTCTCTATATTGCAGAAAGACTTTATAAATAATTTTCGTTCATTTTTTTAAGTTAGAAAAATTTTCTCTCACACATACACACTTTCCATCTCTCTCACTATATTATTCACATGTTTCATTTTCCATTTTGTTCCCTCCTTGACTCAGACTAGAACCCACAATGAAAACAGAGTCTGAAAAAGAAATTTTTTCCAGCCATCTACACGCTTCGCCACTGACGGTATTTATTCATAAATTTATATCTTGTTAAATATCTTATAAAAGAAACATTTTTTTTCTCACATATAAAATTTAAACTAATTAATTAATTAAAGTTTAATGAAAGAATTAATATATGAAAAAAATTGTATTTACTCAACATTTTAATATTGCAATAGTCAGTATAAGTTTATTGCTTTTTAATTGATTATACTTAGAAACAATTTAAAACTTTTTTTATGTACCTTATAATTGTTAGAAAAAAAAGGATATTTACAATTCACAATTAGAATAATGCAATTTTTTGAAAATTTCGATATTAAATAAAGACATGAATAAAAAAAATATGCCCGACTCCTGGCTCAGTGGCAACGGGCGCCGCTGATGAGCATTAGGGATGAGGTTCAATCAACTGGCGACGTTGTTGTAGACACTGTTTCAAAAAACGAGGAGATCCGATGGTGTCTGGGATGTTCAGCATCTTGACTCGTGAGGCGGACTACCTGGTGGGAGTTTTCTTCCATACGATTAAATTTTATTTTAACCATGAAAGCACTATTTTTAGATTATAAAATATGCAATATGAGTCTACTGATTGTTCGCGATGCCACAAGTTTCAGGTTCGAGTCCTGGCTGTACCATGGATGTTGGAGTGTTTCCGAATCTACTTTAAACAGTAGATCCCTGTCTAATATGACTGTAGAGCGTAGGGTGTGCAGCTGACTATCCTACCCCATGAAAAGAAGACATCTCATATTTCAGAATCGGCTAGAATTATTATTGCGTACAAATACGATACGTAAATGCGGAGTAGTTCCCCCAAAAAAGTCCTCTCGGAAGGCACTGCCCTCCTTCAGCGACACGGAGCCAAGACAGACATCTACCTACGGGTTTAGAAGCTGCCTTCCCTTCCCTCCATCCATGAGTAGACTATTCATGGGGAGTCTGATGCCTGACACCAAATGAGAATTAGACACTCCCCTCTCCCCCCCAAAAAAAAAAATACATATATAACATGAATTTGCAACTCGATTTACTTTCTTAATTATGTATAATATTTGCTGTTACACCAGTAAAACAGCACAGATTTAGTTTCCTCCTTAAAATATGCAAAATTTTAAGAATTTAATTAAATTTATCCCTAAGATAGTTATAATTCAAATTACGATCTAAGACTACATCCAAATATTTAGCGTACTCAGCCCTATTAATAGAATGGATTAGCCAACGTACTCTCCAGATTTAAATCCCGATCGAATATATGGCATTTTTCGGTGCGAGTAGATCCGCTGGAGAACGCCCAAAACCGAATCAGATTCTAAACGAGGAATGGGTACTCGTAATTTAACAACTATTTGGTAATTTGATGCTAAGTATGGAGAGACGGTCGAAAGCAACTATTATTTTTAAGGGAAATCATATTCTTACTAGCGGATATGACTTCCGTTCTTTTCCGTTTGTCGGTCTCAAGACATTCTGAATTTTATGTTTCCCAAGTGATTTTTTGGTCAATTACGAGGGAAAAAAATTATCTATACTTATCGCGGCTTAAGTTTTGCACAGTGGTGTATACTAAAAATAGAATGACCATACCTTGAGATATTATTATCCCATCTGGTTTGAGGGCTTTCTGAAGGGATTTGTAATATGAATTTTCAAAAAGACAAGCAGCTACACCTGAAACAAAATAAATATTATTGGAAACCAAAGTAGATTTCTTTATTAATTAATTATTTTTTTAAAAATATTTACAGGTTTTTTTTTATTATTATTTTTTTTTTTTTTGATGGGAAATCGACTGATTTGTTTATTTCATATTAACATGAATTATAAGGCAGATATTTTTTTTATCAATAATTTTTTAACAACTTAGAATTTTCGATCAACAGGAGCATCTGGTGTGCCAACAAGACAACTTAAATAAAATAATAAATAATAAATAATAAAAGTCAAACGAGGAAGGACCTTCTTGAATATAAGCATAACTTCTCTACTCAAACTCATTAATGAAAAAAAAAAATCAATATTAGCAATAAATAGTGTTACGTCGAAACCCAGGTCCCCGTGCTTAGGGGAAGTCAACGCCCTATGTCCAGAAAAACATCCTGTCTGTGGGGGTGTCTGGCAGGGGGTGAGATGACGAGGGAGAAAGGAATGTAAGAAAGGGCAGTTGAACTTCTGTAACCAACGAGAAAGGTTGTGTGGTCAGTCCATCCTCGAGTGTGATGGCTGTTTAAATAAAGGAGTTGAACAACTGCGACCAAAGAGAAAGGTCGTGTGGCAGTCCATCCTCGAGTGCGATGGCTGCATAAATAAAAGAGTTCAATAAGTGTAACCCCAGAGAGAGGTTTTGTGGTCAATTCATCTTCGAGTTTGATGGCTGCCTAAATAAAGGAGATTAATTAATACAGCCCACGTTTTATTTGAGTTTATTTGTGTGTGTCCGAGCTATCGAACAAATAGTTCTATCTATTTAGTCACCTCAACTAAATAATTACTAATGCGCTAATTAACATTCATATCAGACCGGGACTTACGGCTTAAAGTGGATTCTGAACCACTACAAACATCCATGGCACAACATGGACTAGAAGTCAATATGTTTTAATTCATTATAAAACAATTTCTCCACAAAAAATTATTAGTGCGTGGGAGTCTTATAATCTTATAAGCTTTTGTAAATGCATTATACTTCATTTGAGATCGTATTAAGTAAACCCTGAAAGTTTATTAACATTGAACCATGTAAAACAATGAACTAGTATGCCATTTGTATTCTACAGTTTTAAGAATACTAATGGCATACAAATGGCAGACCCCAATCTTCAATTTTACTTTATAAAATAAATTACTATAAAGTATAATTGAAGATTAGGGTCTGATGGCCGAGTGACTAGAGCTCAGTGCCACAGGTATCGGGTTCGATTCCCGGCGTTGCCATGGATGTTTGTAGTGTTTCGGAATCCACTTTAAACCTTAGGCCCCGGTCTAACATAACTACTACTAGTAGTACTACACCACACCACATCACTGTGCCTAGAGCTCAGTTGTCCCTTTATAGTGTGGGAATGACGTGGACGAGAAGTCTGATTGGGCTCTGTGATCCTCTACGGTCATAAGAGACCGGGACCTATGGTTTAAAGTGGATTCCAAACCACTACAAGCATCCATGGCACCACCGGGATTCGAACCCGAAATCTGTGGTACCGAGCGCCAGAGCGCTAGCCACTGCCGTCAGGCCCTAGGTTTAATATGACTGTAGAGCTTTGGACAATTGGTGTTGGACAGCTCTACCCTGTAGAAAGAAAACATATCCTGTCTTGAAATGTGCCAGAAGCAGAAGGCCTTGACGCACCATGAGGCTTTTGCGCCAATGAAGAAAAATGGAAGATTACTTTGTATTTGGTTGATTGGAATTTAATGTAATTGAAGATTGCAGCTCATTACCTTTTGGATCGGGAGAGTCTGTGATTATAACATCAAATTCATTTTGGTGATTTTTCACAAATTGTGCTCCGTCCGCAAAGTATAGTTTGTATTTGGAATTATTGAAGCCTTTTGCCATAAACGGTAAGAATTTTTGGGATGCTTCATATACTACCTATAAAGAAAGACATGAATGTAAAAAATCTTATTAAATAAACAAAAATAGTACATTTAAAAAAAATTCTTTTGTTTTCTGACCTCTAAATAATGAATTTAACAATGTAGGACAGAATTCATTTAGTTTACGCTGCTATTAAAAAATCAAAATAATTAAGAACAGAAATAAATAAGCAAAACATGATGATCAATTACCATAAATACGGACACGCACAGATTTGCTCAGTGCTATCTTATCTATTCCCTGACACCTTTGCGGTAACAGAAATCTCTTTTTATACAGTTAATTTTAGAGAAACAATTCATAACGACCCAAAACATTGTTCCTTGTTTACTGTAACACAATACATTATCCATATTATTACCACTGTATCCGTAATACATTTCATTGATGTCATATTAAAGAGCAAAAGTATCTCAGTAAATATATCAACTAATAATTTGATATCGATTTCATATAATAGAGAGTTTTTGCATAACGTGTTTTTATCGTCCGATATTTTTTTCTTCCTATCGCGCATGCTCATAGGAATAGCTCAGTAGTAAAGTATTACAGATAAGCATGCGCAATAGGTAAAATGTTTGCTATGAGCATGCGCGCTATGAAGAAAAATAACGGACGATAAAAAAAACGTTATACAAAAACTCTCTAATATTTCGGATACTTTTATAAATATTAAACAAAAATGACAGAGAAAAATTTATAGATGTTAAATTATTTTATATAAATTAAAGGGGGTTAATGAGGTTCAATTTTATGCAATTTCTGTTAACCACATCTGCTTAGAAAGTGATTAGCCTAGTAACACCTAGATTCCAAAAAGGAATGTTTTTTCTTATCCCTCTTGGTAGACAGCAACATCTAGAACAAGTCCATGAACCCATGCGGTCTCATGGAAGGAGGGAAAAGGTGGACAGCTTCTGTTGTAATGGAGCACCCTTAGGTAGAAGTTTGGCTTGGCTCCATGTCGCTGAAGAAGAAAGGAAGTGCCTTCCGGAAGGACTTTTAGAGAGAACTATCCTAAATAAAGCTAAATGGAGTCTACAATTGTATGTAGAGTGTTGTGTTTAATCCTCAGTGTCATGTAGTGCTGGATGGACTCTCCATGAGTAGTTCTACTCATGGATGGAGGAGAAGGGGCAGCTTCTGTTGTGATGGAGCACCCGTAGGTAGAAGTATGGCTTGACTCCGTGTCGGTGAAGAAGGAAGGAAGTGCCTTCCGGGAGGACTTGTAGGAGGGAACTACCCGTGCATTTGTGTATCGTAATGGAGAAAACCCGAAAAAAAACTGCCAGCAGGTAGTGTGACTCACGAGGCAAGATGCTGAGCATCACAAAGGGCATGGAGTCTCCTCGTTTTTAGAAACAGTGTCTACAACAAACCCTCCAGCGGATCTGAGCCACGAGACGAGCATAGAAATACTTAAATTAGCGACACTAGAGTGTAACATTCGATTTAATCATCATAGTTATGTTCATTAACGAACTTATTGTTATTTTACTCTTTATGTCTATAGAAGTTTCTTTTCTTCTGAAAAAAAAGAAGAGAGAATTACCTTGTCCAGTTCACATATAGCAACAGATTCAACCAAAGGATGTTTTGAAACTTCACGAATGACACCTCCGACACCACCGCCGATAATCAAGACCTGCAGAAACAATACATTTTCAAATAAACTCTAATTTGAAGTATATAAAAATTATATATATATTATATATATATATTTAAGTATTATTAAATATATATTTCAGATAGAAATTCTACATATTCTCATCTTATAAAGCTAAATTGAGTCCCACAATTGTATATACATAGTGTTATGTCTATTCCTCAGTTTGCTGCAGTGCGGGACGACATTCCATGAGTATTCTACTTATGGATGGCGGGGAAGTAGCAGCTTCTATTAAGGTGGAGCTTAGATAGAAGTCTGACTTGGTTCCCAGTAGCTGAAGAAAGATGGCAGTGCCTTCCGGGAGGAATTTTAGGAGGAACTACCCCGCATTTGCGTATCATATGGGAGACATCCGGAAAACTCCCCCAGGTTGTTCGGCTGACAAGGGGACTTAATGGCCGCGTTCAGGGCTATAGGTTTCGGGTTCGAGTCCGGCGGTGCCATAGATGTTTGTAGTGGTTCAAAATCCACTTCAAGCCGTAGATCTCTGATTCGTGTGACTATAAGAGCGTCACGGAGCCCAACCAGATTTCTCACCCACATCATTCTTGAACTGTATGCATGCAACTCAGCTCTCTCAGCTCAGGCACAGTGATGTGGTGTGGTGTAGTAGTCCGACTAACTAGGCAAGATTATAAACATCACAAAGGTCCTCGAGTATCATTTTTTGAAACAGTGTCTACAACAAAGCCGCTAGCGGACTGGCGCTCAACCCTACAGGTCCTTAGCGATGCGTGTTGCCACGAGTCGGGTGTCTATACAGTTAAACATAAAGCATATGTTTTATGTATTAGCCAAAATTTCACTTTAAGAAAATTGTGTTTTAATGTTGATACTCTTGTTCATTCCCTACCAGTATGTGAAGAAAAATTATGGAATCGAATTAATATTTTTCTGAAAATGATTCACTTAGATGATTACTTAGACCAACATGCAACTACTTTCGTTAATTTTGATACAAAAGCAAATAAATATTTAGTTGTATATCCTTTTGACAAGCTCATAGCTTGTAGTCTTTTAGGCAGAGAATTTCTCTTGTCTTTTTGGTTGTTTAAACTGAAATTTTGTACCAGTCTTTTCTTAAGAATTATCTCTTTCTTTGTACCAGTCTCCTCTTCTTTGTCTTTTGCCAAACTTTTTCGATAAGCGAATTTTGTTTTTTGAGTTGCTTTTACGCCAAAAGTTAAAGCTTTATCGCCAAATTTTTATTATTGAAAAAATTTATCCCTTGAATACTTTTGCGCCAAATGTTATCGCTTTTACGCCGAAATTTAGCACTATTATGCCCAAAAAATCATCTCTAAATTGCTTTATCTCAAAGTAGAAGTAAATAGTCACTATATTGTTCTGAAAAAGAAGAAATTAAGAATTACTCTAGAGCAGGGGTCTCCAAACTTTTCAGCCTTAGGGCCGTACTGTTTACTCCAGTAAGTACCAAGGGCCAAAACCGTTTTAATTTTTCTGACATTATCTATAATTTCTAGACTAGTCGCCGAATACGCGCTCTGAGCGAGCATACGCTTGCTAAATTCGCTGGTCCAATTACTACAATTACTATTGTGTGTATCGGTACGACCTTGAATCTTTTTTAATAATTGGTACAAGTAAAATTGATCTACAACTACAAACTATTGTCAGTGAAAAATCACAATTACATAAATCTCATTAGTATTTTTTTACAAATGGATACCCCGCGGTTTCCTTCGCGTTAATTTAGATTTTCCGTTCCTGAGGGATTTTCAGGATAAAA
The DNA here is from genome assembly GCA_021605075.1 of Caerostris darwini. Taxonomy (NCBI): domain Eukaryota; kingdom Metazoa; phylum Arthropoda; class Arachnida; order Araneae; family Araneidae; genus Caerostris; species Caerostris darwini. The sequence goes on along the minus strand of BPLQ01002541.1, from coordinate 124,585 downwards.
ATCATATGTTTGATTCAGGATATATACATTCCAAACATCGATATACCTACATATGCGATACTCTTTATCCCAACATAATTACCGAGGGTAACCGCGGAATGTTCACTAGTTTTTAATGTTAGTGGGATTCATTTCAATTATTTGTTAGTTGTTAAGCTTAAGTTAAATTTTCTGCGTATTATGCTTGCCATTAAGCTTTATCTAACAAGTCAATAAAACCGAGTTATTATCATTCTTTGTTCATTTATCCAACTTATTACAGAAAGAATAAGCTAGTCGCTGTCGCGGGCCGGATTTGGCCCGCCAAGACCGTAGTTTGGAGACCCCTGCTCTAGAGTATTGTAATCCTAAAGAAATTGGCGAATCATTGGCGAAATATTCTGGGTTGCAAGATTGGCGACTTCCTCAGGGGTACAGCATTCTAAATTTTAATTATGATTCATTCAAACACACACACACAAAATGTAGGCATACCTTTTTTGGATTGGGGTGACTATTCAAAGATATGAAAGATGCCATCTCTTGCCAAGAGTATTCATCAAATTGAGACAATTGGATAGCATCGTCCAGTACTAACACTTTGCCCCAACATGGGCTGAAATCAAAAGTATTAGTATAAATGATCATATATATCACATATTTAGTATTAACAAAAATATTGCTTGTTTTTTTGAAGTCTGAATTTATTTTTACATCTTTTTTTTTTTATATACTTTCTATTTTTTTATTTGAAAACATAATTAGTAAACTGCATTAGATCTGCATTCAAAATTAAAATGAAAGAACTGCTAAAAAAATTTCTGTTTTAATGGGAAGAATACTGTAAAAAAAACTAATATATAACAATTTGGTTTCATAAATAAATTCTGCAACAAAGTTTCTTTTCTTTGTTACCTCTGTGGCAAAGCAAAACAATTTCGAAACAAAATAAAATAGCTTTTATTTTATTTTTCTGTAATAAACCGAAATAGTTTCAATTTTCATGAATTACTTTTTAATAAGTTTCTATTTAAATAAAATGGGATTTTTCTTCGAAAATGATTTTTTTTTAAGGTAATCGGTATTATGATTTTTTTTTTTATTGTAATGTGTATTTAATGCCTTAAAATAAATTTCATTAAATGTGGAAACGGGGCCTCATGGCCGAGTGACTAACACTCTGGCACTCGGTGCCACAGGTTTCGAAGTCGAATTCTGGTGGTACCATGGATGTTTGTAGTGGTCCGGAATCCACTTTAAGCCGTTGGTTATTGTTTAATAGGACTATATATCGGGACATAGGCTGACAACTTACACCTTAAGAAAGAAAACTATCTCCTGTCACGAAATCTACCAGTAGGCCGGTGGCCTTGGCCCACTATGGGTCTGTTGCGCCAATGAAGAAGGTGAAGAATGTAGTATCTCATGGCGAATATGTTTCATATGTGGGGCCTGATGGCCGAATGGCTAGCGCTCTGGCGTTCGGTACCACAGGTATCGGGTTCAAATCCCGGCTTTGCCCATGGGTGTTGTAGTGGTTCGGAATCCACTTTAAGCCGTAGGTACCGGTCCTAATAGGATCGTAGAACGCTGCGGGGGCATTGTTACTCCGCGTCCGTAGCTTACCATCAAGTTACACGCGCACCCTGGGTAATGCAAAGTGAGTAACATCGGTGCGGCCCTTATGGCGAAAGATCACGGTCTATTTGCCAGTTGCATTAGAAGAATAAAAAATAATAATGTTTCATATAGACGAAGAATTAGAAAGTTTTTAAAAATTAAAAGGATAATTTTTTTATTATATGTGATTATATATTTTTTTTTAACATATTTTGTATGTATTTGAAATGTTCTATTATGCAGGCTTTGTTATATGCTATTTCCTAAATTCTTTTTATTTATAAATAGTTATCCAGAAATATTTTTCTCTTTACAATTTGCACATCTTTACATTTTTTAATAGTACGTTTCACCCTTTTATTTTTCTAATAAAATTTACCAAAAACTAAAAATATTTCATTCAATATTTTTTTCTTTCAAAGATTACTAACAGTTCTTGTATTTCTTTGAAAAAAAATTTTTTTTTTTCAAATCGGATTAAGAATTTTTGATATTTTTTCACATTCTGATTTTCATACTTCATTCCATATTTTACCCTGACCAAAATTTTTATAAAAATATTATACTGTATATATATTTTTATAAAAATATTAAATATATATAGCTGGCTCACTATCTGATGGTTTTAAGTTAAGCAATACAAAAATCTAGATTAAATATTGAAACATTATAGTCTATGTTAGCATTGCGGTAACATTGCATCCTTGAATTTTCTTATGATAAATGATAAGATTTTGAAAAATAAAGCTTGCTGAATAAGTTATTTTTTTATCAATAAAATATCCGAGATAAAATTATGGTAAACTACAATACCCTCTTTGTCACAAAAATTTCTTTACTTCGTTGAAGATTAACGGTAAGTTTAATAAATTTATGCCATCAGATTTTTTCATAATATTTTGTCTCCAGGATTACAAAAATAAATTAATTAATAAAATTTCTAATAAAATTTTTATAATAATCTTTTATAATAAAAATAAAAATAAATTATATATTTTTTATTATATATTTTTTATATATTTATATATAGACTCGAGAGACAAAACATTATGACCACCCCTTCATTTTGCAATGAACTCGCCTGGATGACGTGAAAGGCAGGTGATCAGGGGGAAGTTGTATTTAACTGGTATTAAGTGGTGGTATTAATCCATGCCAAGGCGGGTTGAAGCTGTGTTGCGCGCCAAAGGTGGGCCAACTCGTTATTGACAGGTGGTCATAATGTTTTGGCTCTTGAGTGTATATTTATAATATTTAAAATTAGTAAAACATATTTTTATAATGATTTTTTTAAATTTCTTTTCTTTTATTTAAACGTTTAATTCTGCTTACATCAATGATATCCCGCAATCTCTAGATATTAAAATCACTCTCAACGCTGATGATACGGCTATCTTATGTCAAAATAATAAACCATTGGTTACCACTCTTGGTGCTACCATTCCATCTACTCTACCATTGGTTGGCTCTTCAAAGTTATGTCAACTCCCTTCAGACCCGCTTAGCCCACTGGAAGTAAGCAAGCTGAATACTGACTAAACTGATGCTGTTCTCTTTACTCGCCAGAGGAAAGTTACTAACCCAACTGTCATTACTTATAACACAATTATCTCTTGGTCAAAACAAGCTAAATATCTTGTCATCACTTACTCTCAGCATGTTAAAAACTTCCGAAATAAATTTAATAAAGCTATATGCATCTTCTATCCTCTAATTTGTGGAAATTCTAACCTATCTCTTCATAACAAAATGCTTACTTCCATATATTACATGCGTCCCATGATTACTTGTGCAAGTCCAGTTTGGGGCACAGCAGCAAAAAGTAACTTGGAAATCATTCAAGGACTTGAAAACTAAATCCTTCCGATGATCACCAACTCAACCTTGGTACTTCAGGAATCAGGATATTAGACAATCGCTTAACTTCCCAAACATTCGCCAATTTATACTTAAAATTTCTGCAATAATCTTCCTCACACTTGCAATTCGGTTTTAAATTCTCTTCCTAGGTATGATATTTCTTTGTTTAAAAATAGAAAAATACCGCGTACTGTTCTTAACATATAATCCGTTGTTTTTCTCTCCTCGTTCCTTCATCTGAAGTGCCATTACTGCAAGAACCCACCGGACGGTGGGCCTCTTTCTACTGTTAAAGTTTCTTCTCATACCATTATCTTTCTCTTTTATTTTTTATTAATTATATATTTCTAGATATATTATGTGTGGCATAAAATTTCAATGGCATTAGCATAAAACAACGCTTCTCCAACATCAAGATTAAAAGTGTGTGGTTGCTCCGCAGCCAAAGTACTTTAGTTTAAACCACGCAGAACTCCTAATTCTGTCTGATATTTCAAAAATCAAGTTGCAACACTTTCAGACAGTGAATACGATAATTATGAGGGTGACTCCTTAAATACGCTGGGACATGTGTTACAGACACTTCTTAAACAAGAAGGTTCGATAACGACAGCAATAGTATTTTTAAACTTCAAATTCATATTTGGAAGGAAATTTTCTGCGTTTACTCCCATATGACATGCAAATGCGAGATAATACAAAAATACATAAGTGAATGATAAGGGTGGATTGACATTTCATAATACAAATTCCCTCTATAAAATAAATAATAGATGATAAAAGCAGAATCTCGCATCGACACACAAAATGGCTCATTAGAAGTTCCCCAAATTAGAGATTTATTCATATTATATGCAAATTATTACTCTTCTATCCACTTCTTGTTCTAAAGGATAATTTCAACATAGAAATGTTGAAAGGTATCAATCATTTTTATCACCATATAAAGTTGACTGGCCGTATACTTAGAACGCAATCAACAACAGTAATTAAATTTTATTAAATTTAGTAGAGCTTTGTAAGCAATAAGTAGTCTTAAAATAACTTGGTTAGCTTTATTAAATTGATAAAAATTTGTACCTCTGGAATATAAGTATATCTTGGTATTTAGACTTTTCATGGAACAAGACTTTTTCAACTCTAGCTGACAATGTTATATCGTCGTGTAAAGTACCTATTTCTGTAAACCAGCCTTCTTGAAAAGCATTCATTTCTATAAAAACAAAATATTGTTAATACAGGAACCATGAACTATATAATAACACTAATATATATATATATGTATATATATATATATATATATATTCATATTTTAATTAAATATTTATAACTTGAAAATTTTAAATATATAATATATTTTTTTCATCTACTTCACTCAAGAGCCAAAACATTATGACCACCTGTCAATAACGAGTTGGCCCATCTTTGGCGCGCAACACAGCTTCAACCCGCCTTGGCATGGATGCCACAAGTCCTTGGTAGATGGCCGGAGTCAGATTGTACCAGATGTTTAAGCAACGGTCACGTAAATCCGACATATTGCGAATTGGTGGTCTTTGAACTCTGAGCTGCCGTCCCAGGACATCCCAAATGTGTTCTATCGGATTGAGATCCGGTGAGTTAGGCGACCAGGACATTAACTGGAATTCAGCATCATGTTCCTGGAACCACTCCAACACAATTTTAGCCTTATGACAAGGGGCGTTGTCCTGTTGGAAAATTCCATTTCCAGCTGGAAAAACAGAGGCCATGTAAGGGTGCAACTGGTCCGCAATGATGTTCAGATACCCTGTAGCATTCATGGTCTGCTCTATCACAACCACGGGTCCCAGAGACGCCCAAGAGAACGTCCCCAAAGCATAATACCGCCACCACCGGCCTGTGTATGACCTACTGTACATTAAGGGAGCAACTGTTCGTCTGGAAGACGGCGTATCCTGACACGGCCATTGGCGTGATGGATGACTAACCGGATTCATCTGACCAGGCAACTCTCTCCCACTGATCCATGTACCAGTCACAATGTTCCCGGGCCCAGCGCAGGCGCAGTTGGCGATGACGCTTAGTCAGCAAAGGCACACGAGTGGGACGTTTGCTGCGTAGCCCCATATCCAACAGTGTCCTCTGAACAGTGTGCTCCGATACTATTCTACTTGGCCCTGCATTGTATTGGGCTGTTAGCTGAGCCACTGTCTGGCTCCGGTTTTGCTTCACCATGCGAGACAGTCCACGACGATCTTTTTCTTTGATAGCGTGTGGACGTCCAACACCATGTCGTCTACTGCTGGTTTCATCGTCATTCATCCACTTTGCATAAGTACTAACAACTCTAGATCGCGAACAACCCACGTGTCGTGCAGTTTCAGAAATACTTGTTCCGAGCCTTTGAGCCATTACAATCTGCCCTCTATCAAAGTCGCTTAGATCCGCAGCCTTTTCCGTCACACACAGAAGTAAGTGAAAGAATGATTCTTCAGACTCTCCAGCAGTAGTTAAATACCACTTCCACCTGATCACTTGCCTTCCACGTCATCCAGGCGAGTTCATATCAAAATGTAGGGGTGGTCATAATGTTTTGGCTCTTGAGTGGAGTTTCAAAAAGTCATTCTCATAAAAAATTTCAAAAGAGTATTGATACCCATTCAAAATGTAAAGATATATATTTGTTTTCATTGAACAATTAATTTAAGAAATAAATGAACAAATCTTACTCATTAAAAAAAGTTAATTTGATGATATTTATAAAAGTAAAAAAATTAAATTAAAAATTTAAATAAATTAATTGTTATAATTAAAATTTAATTTAAAATTTAAAAAATTAAATTAAATATAATTAAAAAAGTAATTTATTTCTAAGACAACGATGAGGTAAACTATTTCAAGAATTATATTCCTAATTTTTAAAGTAACAAACGATTTTTAAAAGAAAAATTTTCTTCTTCTTCTCTAACAAAATTTAAAGTGAATTAAATAAAAATAGAATAGAATAAATCAACAAATAAAAATGTAAAATATTATTCAAAATTCATCGTAAGTAAATATATGTGGGAGTTTTTTTTTTTCAATTTAAATAATAATTTCATAAATATTATTTTATTTATGTGAATTATAAACTTTTAGCTTGAGTCTCTTATTACCCATAAAATATATTGATGTTGTTTTTGAGAGCGGGTTTTTCATATCCTTGATCATTTTCTGTTTTTGGATATTTTCACTAAAATAATTTTAAAACTTAAAAATAATTATTTATTTAAAATAAATATTATTTATAAAATAATTATTATTTATTATTTAAAAATTTTAAAATAAGTATTTTTTTTTTTTTTCAAGAGCTTTTTTACACATAATATTTATTAAATTTCTTCATCGAACTTTTTTAATAAATAATATTTATTTACAAAATAATAGAGTAATTATTAAATAATTTATTGAAAAATTAATTTAAAAGAATAAATTAATGCAGAATTGTTCTAAAAGATCGTTTGGTGAAAGCAAAAACAATTTTATTTCAAAGTGAAAATAAGATTTTCCAAGAAAAGAAAATCGTTTGGAATTCTATAGTTTGTTTATTTATTTATTTTTATTTTTTACGATTATTGTTATGCGTTTTGTTCTACATTAAATTCTAAATTTTATAGGCAATGTTTTTACAAATACTTTAGAAATCGAAGGTGATAAAATTTTATCTGATATTAATCTTTATATATAAGAGCATTAAACTTTTTCTTGGTATCTGGAAAATAAGCAATTACTTTACACTGCAACAAAAAGAAAAGAAAAAAAAATGGAACTTTAAAAAAAAGATGTCCTTGTTTAGTATCCTGCTTTAAAACGATGCAGATTTTTATGCAAAGCTAATAATGTGTGAAATATTTGGTAAGTAAATTTTTTTTTCCTATACTTATATGAAAAAGATATTATGGTATTGATGTAAATTTATTTAAATATTATTTTATTCATTTGAATTATAAACTTTTAGCTTGAGTATCTTATTACCCATAAAATACAATTGGTTGGTTGGTTTGTAGAGCGTCCTTGACCACTTTCGATTTTTCGATATTTCCACTGAAATCTGTATTATTATTTATTATTAATATTATTTTGTGCAATTTCTTTCACAGTCATTTTTTAAAAAATTTTTAAACTTTTTTAAGCATAATATTTATTAAATTTCATCTTCGAACTTTTTTTATAAATAATATTTATTTACAAAATAATAGAGTAATTATTAAATAATTTATTAAAAAATTAATTTAAAAGAATAAATTAATGTAGAATTGTTCTAAAAGATCGTTTGGTGAATGCGAAAACAATTTTATTTCAAAGTGAAAATGAGATTTTCCAAGAAAAGAAAATCGTTTGGAATTCTATAGTTTGATTATTTATTTTTATTTTTTAAGATTATTGTTATGCATTTTGTTCTTACATTAAATTCTAAATTTTATAGGTAATGTTTTTACAAATACTTCAAAATTCTAAGATGGTGAAATTTTTAATCTTCTTTTTTTTTCTTTTAATCTTTATATGTAAGGGCATTAAACTTTTTCTTGGTATCAGAAAAGAAAAAGCTATCACTTTACACTGCAGCAAAAAAATGGAACTTTAAAAAAAGATGTCCTTTATTTATTATCCTCCTTAAAAACGATGCAGAATTTTATGCAAATCTAATAATCTGTGAAATAATTGGTAAGTAATTTTTATATACTTTGATGTGAGTTATTGAATAGATGTAAATGATGATTATTTTAATGAAAATAATAAAAATTTATAACAACAAATGTGTGACGATATATTAAAATTATTTAAAGTATAAACATTATTAATATTGATAACTTTCGAAAATACGACTTAACTTCTGTAATTATCATAACTTATGTAAAAAACGCCTTATTCTGTGTTTAATAAATTACATATTTTTATAAACCACAAATATTGTTTACAAAAAATATTATGGTTACAAAAATTATTTGCTAAGAATAATAACAATATAATCATTAAATAGAAAAAAAATAAAGACCAATTATGCAAAGATATCAATAGTAAAAGATTTTATAATACTGCTTCATATATGAATTAAAATTTAACTGTTAATAAAATTTAACACAGTTAAAAATATATTTAATGAGGTAATAAAATATGTCAAGATTAAAAATATTAATAATTATTAATTGATAAGATTTCTCTACTGCAGACACCGAGTTATTAGTCTGTTATTATCTTTGAATTAGTAAATGATGAGACAATTATGCACAACGAAATTAATTATGCACGGATATCAATAATGCAAGATTTTATAATACTGTTCCATATATGAACTAAAATTCAACTGTTAATAAAATTTAACACGGTTAAAAAATATATTCAAGGAGTTAATAAAGTTTTTTAAGGTTAGAAATATTAGTAATTACTTATTGATAAGAATCATGTACTGCAGACATTGAATTCGGTTATTACCTTTGAATTAGTGAACGACGAGGTACATTTATGTATGTAATAAATAAGGTTAGTATAATTTATTATTATGAGAAGTTTTAATAAGTTATGTATAGTTTATAATAGTTTTATAACAATAAATATTTTCAGAAATGATTTTATAAAACAAAATCTTTAAAATTAACATTTTTATAAGCTCTTTTTCAAATAAATAAATTAAATTATAACAGTACATATGTATTAAAAATTAAAAACCAGTTTTATTGTAATTTTAATAGCTTTTAAATCATATAGCTAAACAATAATCATTACATTATTTATCGTATGATATTAATTAACATTTGAATAATTAACAATAAATTATTGAAAGTATTGTTTTTATTGAATTTTATGCTGGATGAAAAATCCAAAATATGTATTTTTTAAACTTATATATTTAATTATTTATAAATATATTAAATAATATATTTTTATAATTATATATTTTTTAATTAATATTCTTTCTTTATAAATAATATATTTAATTATTTTTTTAAATATATTAAATAATATTTTTTTATAATTATGTATTTTTTAAGTAATATTCTTTTTTCTTTATAAATAGTATATTTAATAATATAACTATTGAATAATCAAGGTGTTAATAAATTTTCAAATGTATTGCAAAATTAGAAAAGTTTATGATTTTTTTAATGTAAATCAAAATTTAAGATGACTTCTAAAATAATTATCAATGCATGAATTTACTTTAAAAGAAAATGATAAGATTTAATATGAAATATAAAAGTATCTTTCTTAAATTCCATACAGAATTCTCAGAAATCATTGATAAATGTAAAATATTGTATCAATGGTTGCTATCAATAATACAATGAGCATATGTAATAAATTTACAAAGCGTTACTACAAAGCTAAATATCATAAGCATTTTGGCCTTATGCGCTTATCCAAAATAAGGAGAATTGCGTTTTAAACACAGTTTGCATTTAAAAAGTTTTATGATAAAAAATTGTGAGTAATATAAAATATCATCAGAGAACTATTAATTAATTAAATATTATTAGTATTATTAAGATACTTACTGAAATTTTATTTACTAATTCAAAAGGAAGATTAATTATTTTTAATATTTTAACTTTGAGCAAACATTTTTACACATATGGATACAGGGAATTATATACAAGCTTTAAAAACTTCAGTATATTCTACTATTTGATGGAATCAGAAACAAAATAAAGATATAAGATAAATCAAAAATATGACAGTGTCTTACGTGCAAAGCTTTGACAACACAGATAGATAGTTACAGATGCAGTTTCGTTCAGTAAAACATCTGTCTCTCAAATACTGAATAGAATTGCTTTTCTTTTAACTTTTTATTTAATATAAAATTCTATTAGGATTTCAGTGGCAACGTATTCCGTCATCACAAGTCTATACTTGTGTAATTTCTTGCAATATTTTTATACTTTTGTGTGTTAGCAATTCGACAACTGCTAAAATGTTTGAAATACTAAAAAATAAGAAATCTTATACAAGATGGCACTATGAGAATGATTTAATTTCTTTTTTTATTATTATTATTTGAAGAAAATATATATATATTAAATGCAAAATCGGGGTAAAGTTATTGCTTCTCAGAAAAGTACATGCTCAAAATTAGTTTGCAAAGAAAACTATGGCATGTTATTAGATCAGATATCTTTCAAATATATTTCTCAAATTCCGCGCAGATTGCACTCAAATGTCGAAATTTTGAACCTTAATAATAGAAGTATTGTATTTTAGGTCAAAAATTGAGTGGCAAAAATTTCTTGTATGTTTTTCAAATATTTCATAAGAATGAGCACAGAATTTTGATCCTGAAAAGATGATTTTTTTTGTTGTTATTGTTCTAATGCATCTGGCAAATACTTAGATAGTTGTCCTGGATGCCTTAAGGCAAGAGCTGCACCGACATTACACACTTAGCACTATCCAGGGGGGTGCGTCTAGCTTAAAAATAAGCTACGGACACGGAGTAACAATACCCCCGCAACCCTCTACGATCCTGTTAGACCGGGACCTACGGTTTAAAGTGGATTCCGAACCACTACAAACATCCATGACACCGCTGGGACTCGAACTATATTTTTAACATTCTGTATCTTTTGTGATGTTTAACACATTCATTGTTGTTGTTTCTTATCCATTTAGTAGACATCTAGACCAAGCGCCCACGAACCCGTATGGAGTCATGGTTGAAGGGAAAGGGAGTAGCTTCTGTTGTTATGGAGCACCTGTAAATAGAAGTTTGACTTGGCTCCGTGACGCTGTACAGTAATATGACACCTAGACCTACAGCTTAAAGTGAATTCCGAGAAAACTACAAATACCCATGGTACAGCCGGGACTTGAGCCCAAAACCCGTAGCACCGAGTGCCAGAGCGCCACTCTGCCATTCAGGCCAACACATTAATTTTGGAACGAAATTCTACTAAAATATTATCAATGCAATGAAGTCTTGTAGTAAAATAAAGTCTAAAGCCCTGCAATAAAATCTTCATTAGTTCTTAAAAATTTACCGATGGAATTTATATATCTGCAATAATCATATAGTACTCTATTAAAACAGTTATAGGCAACTTTTTCGACGCAAATGTGGCGCAATTAATCCTAAAAGTTTTCCAGAATGACAGTCTTTCCGTTACCCACTGTTAATGGGCTGTTCTTCTTATACATAAGTGAAACCCAGATTATACAGATGTTCAATAGCAAAAAAAAAAAAATTCATTAAAAAAATTTATTTGCAAAACTTTCAAGAGAAAATGTGCATTAAATTATAAAATTGTTCAGAAAAAGTGTAGAATTAATTGACAAAAATAAAGCTTGTCTCAAAAAAGGATACTATAATAAAAAAAAACAATATAATCTGTCCGATTCATGCCAACCAACGTGCATAGCTGATGAGCATTAGGACTGAGTTCAATCTGCTGACGGTTTTGTTATCGACACTGTTTCAAAATACGAAGAGACTCGATGGCGTTTGTGATGTTCAGCCTCTTGCCTGGTGAGTAGGACTACCTGATTGGCGTTTTTCCGGGTTTTCTCCCGTACGAAACGCAAATGCGGGATAGTTACTCTTAAAAGGCCTCCCGGAAGGAGGCACTACCCACCTTCTTCAGCGACTCGGAGCCAAGTCAGGTTTCTACCTTCGGGTGCCGCTTTTCCTCCATCCATCGAGTAAACTAACTCATTGGGTGTCCATCCCGCTCTGCCAGACACTGAGGATGAGTCCCAACAACATCTTTTTGTATGAATCAAAAAATAATTAATGAAATAATACGAATAAGTGGTTAGTTTGGCTTTATTTCAAAAATCACAAAGAATACAAACGAACATGTTCAGTACGCGAAATATTAATAAAATCTTTACATTTACATTTTTTTTTATACTAAATTATGCTCGGGAGGTATTTATATCCATGAAGCAACAGTAGGTAATTATTTGAATGCGTAGTTAGATGATATACATCTGGTATACAGAGATGCGGGGTGTAATGAACAAGTTGTGTCACTTATCACTTATACAAGGATTGTATCCGATAATGCCCAGTTATAAACTCTGCACCATTCCGTCCGTACCATTTCAACTGTAACATTCGTAACCACTGTGATTCATTGTAGCCACTGTGATTGATTGCTGTTGCGCCAATGATTATGATGCATATTTATGGCAGATACGTCTACTCTTTCTTTTCTTATCCCACATGATAGACAGCAACATCTAGACCAAGTCCATAAGTCGTTCTCATGGATGGAGGGAAAAGGGGCAGCCTCTGTTGTGATGCAGCACCGTTAGGTAGAAGTCTGACTTGGCTCAGAGTCGTTAAAGAAGGGAGGGTAGTGCCTTCCGGGAAGACTTTTAGGGAGAACTACCCCGCATATACGTATCGCATGGGAGAAAATCCGAAAAACTCCCACCAAAGACAAGATGCTGAACATCACAAAAGCCATCGAGACTCCTCGCTTTTGAAATAATAGAGAGTTTTTGCATACCGTACTTTAAAAATACGGTATTTTTTTCTCCCTAGCGCGCATGCTCATAGGAAATTGCGCATGCGTATCTGTAATAATGTTTCCTATCAGCATGCGCGCTAGGGAGAAAAAAATACCGTATTTTTAAAGTACGGTATGCAAAAACTCTCTATTATCAACAACAATGCTGTCAGCGAATTGACCCTCAGTCCTAATGCTCACCAGAAGCGCACGTTACTATTAAGCCCCGCGTTCGGATTTTTAAACCTATTGCTAAGATACCCTGAATGACTTAGTACACTGGATTCCCGATGTAAAATTGTTCTCTGTAGAGAAATAACTATAATAACTTTTCTAGAGATGGATGGAATGATAAACTAATATTTATAATTTCGATTTGCTTACCGAGAAACGGTTTTCCCTTCATCATTACCATGCATGAGCAAAAAGTTCATACAATTTTCCGTCAAGGCTCAGAAATTAAATTAAATTGGGTAATTTTAAATTGGGTATCAATCTAAATATTTGATTCTGTTTTTTAGTTAGGAAATCAGAAAAAAAATTTTAAGTTATTTTGACTTCGAAGCGATATTTTTGCAAGTAGTAACGGTAAAAATTAAATTAAGCAAATGATTGTTAGTTTACGATATTGCTAGACATTTTCTTATAGATTGTTTAATATTTTAATCACCAAGCATATTTTAATCAATATTTTAATCACCATATTTTAATCACCAAATATTTTAATCATCTATTTTAATCAGCGATCACCAAGGTTTTCCGTTTAAATGCAGCATTAAAAAATAATTAATTGTATCGTCTATCTATTCCAGAATCTCTGCCAAAAACATAATCTAATTTTTCCAAAGAGTGACTGTAGTGTACGAAACCTCTACCTTACATTTAAAGTTAATGCAACACTATACCAGGAATTGGGTATTAATAGAAAATACCAATATGAATTGCACTCTCCTCTTAACTATGGCGGCCGGATGGCCAATTGGGTAACGCTCAGGCCTTTGGTACAGCAGGCTTTGGGTTATAATCCTGGAGGTGGCTTGGATGTTTGTGAGTAGTTCAGAATCCCCATTAAACTGTAGGTGCCGAACTAATTACCCCAAAGTTTGCACAGAATAACCGTAGAGCGACAAACCAAACCAAACATCTTTATAGTATTCGAAAAACATTTTATAACTTTTTTTTCATAACTCTCATAATTTAATAATTCTTTCAATTTTCATAATTTCATTTCATAACTCTCTTTTTCACTACATCCATGAGTAATCTACTCATACAGGTACAGGTACAGGTTTGAGTAATCTACTCATGGATGTAGCGAAAAAGGCAGCTTCTATTGTGATGGAGCACCCATAAGTAGATATCTGGCTTAGCTCCGTATAGCTGAAGGAGGGAGGATAGAGCCTCCCGGGAGAACTTTTAGAGGAAACTATCCAGCATTTGTGTATCGTATGGCAGAGAACCCATGAAATTCCTACCAGGTAGTTCCGACTAACAAGGCAAGAGGCTGAACATACCAAACGTAAAAAGAAAACATCTGTCTCGAAATCTACCAGAAGGCAGATAGCCTTAGCCCTACCATGGTGCTGTGAAGCCGATGAAGAAAAAGAAGATATGCAAAAATTAAAGTTAAGAAACCTCGAATGGACAGTTAAAAGTTTAATTATGACAAAATTCGAAAAAAAAGTATTCAAATTAATTTGGTGTAATACCACGATAATGTATCAATTTTTTAATTGTTTTTATCATACTATATTACTTATTTTCTGTTATAAAGCATCTGTTACAATCATCAAAGCAACGGACAAGATAATACTTTAATTCCTGTTTTTTGTCAGAAAGTACAAAAATAAAGCACTTCATAGTGTCATAATTGTTATTTTTTAAATGCCAAGCACTTTATTCTAAACCATTTTCCACTTAAAAAGCAATATGCAGCAAATGCAACGTTATCCAAATGGATCTGTTACATTGCACCCACATTTCGCCACCACAGTTTGAGAAAAACACCTACAGGGGATAGCCTTTGGTGATTGAGACTCGCACCCTCGTTTCCCACTACGCTTTTCTTTTTATAATTTAAATAATTCGATATATTATTGCAAAATAATTTACAAGTACACTTCTCATTTTATATTGCAAGATAATACATATCTAATAAAATCCTCATTATTTTTGTTATTCTAATGCAGCTGGCAAACACTTAGACAGCTGTCTTCGATGCCTTAAGGCAAGCGCTGCACTGACGTTACTCACTTAGCACTACCCAGTAAGCGCGTGTAACTTGAAGGTAAGCTACGTACGCGGAGCAATAATACCTCCGTATCCGCTAATAATACGTCATGTTAGACCGGGACCTACCATTTAAAGTGGATTCCGAACCACATTCGAACCCGAAACTCGTGGTACCAAGCGCCAGAACGCTAGCCACTCGGTGAATGGCCCAATCCTCATTATTGAAACACGAATTTGTTGAATTCTTGAATTTGTGCAATTAAAGCAGAACTTTGATATTTCATCTGATTTATGATAAGCTTTGATTGTTGATTAATATTATTTTTACTCGATTGGTATAATTTTTGCTTACATAAGGTAAATATTATATTTTTGTTAAGTTAAACTGAATGCTATTGAAACTTAAAACTGACATTTTATACATCTCAACATATGTAATCTTATCTTATCTCAAAGCATTATGTAAAGAGCTATAAGTCTAAATCTGACACTCGTGAAGACTTCAAAAAGCGCTGCTATTGATTTAATTTCTTTTTAAAAAGAACAGAAGGTTGCATTTGTGTTCTTTCTTGCACGTGCTTGTCAATCATCGTGTCATCTCTTTCAAATCTGGTAGCCGTCAACCTTATCGGTTAATGTCTGCCATTAAAATGCCTACACATTTATAAATCATTTTAATACTCATGTCAATGTCTCAGTTGAACAATAAACATATATGTTTTAACTTTTAAGCCATTATATATCCATTATAGTTTAAGATTTTCTGCAATGTAATATATATATATCGGTTTTTTTTTCTTTTTATTAAATTCCTGCTATTAGTTCACACTCTCCCTATATATATCTTGTTCAAATTTTCAATCATTAATAAAATACTTTTATTCATCCACTCAAATTCAAATACTTTTTTTTAACTTGTAGTGGATGGCACTTGATGTTAATACAGTTTTTTCAAATATTAATTCATTAATTAAATTTAATTAATTAATTTTAGTTTTTTTTTTTAGATTTAAGTTGCATGTATCTAATAATAGATGACGCCAGATGTAAGAGGAAAATTAAAAGTAGGAATCGACATTAAAAAATTATATTTATATATATATATATATATATATATATATATATATATATATATATATATTGTGTACAAGTAACTGTATAGTTTTGTTCAACGTTTAACAGGCACAACGTTTTTTATTTTTTATTCTATCTCTATCTTTATTAGAGTTAAGTTAAGATTATTTGAAAAGCATTCGAAAGATTATTCTTAAGAGATGGATTAAAATTTTTAAATTTTTAAAATAAGATTAAAAATTAATTTATTTAAATTTTATTAATTTTGGATAAATTTCAAGTAAAATTGGCCACTCAAATATGAAATACTGACCGGGTAAATAGTTTTCTGACTAACTCGCAATGTACGTCTTGATATTTTAGTATCCGATGGGAATACACCTTAATGATGTAGGGAATCCTCCTTTCTACAAGAATACTCTGTGTAATGCTGTATCTGTTAATTTTTGCGTCCCATTAGTAAATTCCATTATATTATATATTAAGGATATAACATTTTAAAATTTCCTGCATTGTAATATATATATCGGGGTTATACAAGTATGTGTACAGTTTCGTTCAACGTTTAACAGGGATAACGTTCTTTATTTTTTCATATATCTCAAATAGATAAGTTTATTCGAAAAGCATTCAGAAGAATATTCTTAAGAAATGGATTAACATTTTTAAAAAAATTTAAAATTAGATTAAATAAGATTAAAAATTATTTTTTTAATTTAATTAATTTTGGATAAACTTCAAGTAAAAGTGGCCACTCAAATATGAAATACTGACCAGAAAAATAGATTTCTGACTAACTCGCAATGTAAACTTGATAATTTCGCATCCGGTGAGAATCCAAAGGATGTACAACCTTCTTTCACTAGGAATACCCTGGGAAAAGCTGTATCTGTTAATTTCTGTGTTGCATTAGTAAATGACTACAGGTTGGAGGCCCAGCATTTGAAACAATAGCACATATTTAAAAGCGAAAAGCGTTGATTTCATGGGAACACTCGAATGAAATTTATTTTGCAGCAAATATTAAACAAATATCGATGAACACAGATGATTATATATATATAACACGGCTACTCGAGATTTTACGATAAAACATAATTAAATTGTCATAGATGGGAAAAACTGATTGTTTTTTTTAACATTCATTATTTAAAAACGCATTCTGCTTTATTAGATGATTTAGTTAGCTTTTAAAAATCATTTCGTATTTTCAGGCAGCCATTGTAATTTTTTTCTTGTGAAAACAATTATTATATCTGCGAAATGTCTTTTAAGGCTGTAATTCCTTATACTGCTATTTTAAATTTAATTAAACTGTAACTGTACTGTAACGTTCTCGGCCTATATTAGATCTATAACGGCTTCAAGAAGAGGGCCACTTTCAGGTTCATGGGAACACTTTTATGGGAAATTGACACTTTTATCTTTTCATGGGAACATTTTATGTACAAGTACTATATATCCAAATAATGTACACTTGGTTATTATACAAAGAAATTAAAACTTAAAATAAAATTTGATCACAAGTGCACGATTAAATCACAAGTACAGTTACTATAAGTTTCAGTTATTTTCAGAGTTCTCGAGTCTACGTCAAATCTAATTGTCTGGTCTCCGGCAGACCTTAATTATCACATGGCGTGATACAGGAAACTACAAGGGGTTCACTTCGAAAACAGGTGGAATCTCCGGCCTATTCTGTCACTTCAGAGGAAAAAAGAAAAACAGCACTTCTCGTCGACTTGTCGCAGAACCCCTCCCTTCTTCACCCAAAACCTCTCTTTTGACAATCCGTCAGTTACCCTCACTCCTCATTGGATTAGACATTTCTCAGCTCGTGATCTATCAATCACTTCCATCTGCAGTTGTTTCGACTCTGATTAATTTCCTGAGTCTCGTTATGCATGATACCGAATATCTGCTGTCAAATTTGAGTGACAGGTTGTTCACATTAGTACAAAACACTAATTGCGTGTAATATAACTACTCACAATACTGCTTGTCTGCTGTCAAATATGAGTGATGAGATTATATACTTGTCAAATAACATATATTTCTCTCACCTAAGAATGAAATGCCACAACTATTCCCGTGTGAAAAAAAAATTCTACAGTACACGTAAATTTTTTGTAGTTCATTCTGTTTTATATCATTATTTTTGCTATTGTTTATTGTGAGGAAAATAAAAATTGTTTGAGTTAAAATTTTGTCTCTCTTATGCAAAGAGCTAAATTAAACTTAAATTTACAGAAATTTTTTTAAACTTTCATGAAATCACAGTAATTACTTAAAAATAGAAAATAATTATTTTGAGTATAAGTATATTTTCTGTAAGACATTGCAATTGAATCACGAAGTTAAAAAAACTTCGATCTCAGATTTTTGAAAATTTTCAGGAGACATAAAACAAAATTGAATTACTTACTTGAAAAAAAGTTCAGGAGATGTTTTTTTTTTGTAACTTCTAACTATTGTGCTATATCATAACATGCTGAAATGGTTTTTTTGAATGAGAATGTGTCGAAGATCATTAAAGAAAAATTTTTACAGTATTCCAGAGATGAGTCTTTTTCAAAATACATCAAAGAGCTCCGATGAGTTTACTAACAAAGTGCCATTATTAAAGAATATTCATTACAAAAAAAACGTTTTTACTGCTTTAGCAATAGAGCATTGATGAGTTTAGTAATAAAGTGGCATAATTAAACATTCCTTACAAAAAAAAAATCATGTTTCTACTGCTTTAGTAATAAAGTGGTATTATTAAAGAAAATTTTTCTGCTTTAGTAATAAAAATGGTATTATTAAAAAAAACATTTTTACTGCTTTAGTAATAAAGCATAGACGAGTTTAGTAAAAAGTGGCATTATTAAAGAACGTTTATTACAAAGGCACATTTTTAATAATTTCTGCCTTATCTGGCATTGCACAAAGTTGTTGTGATGTTTATTAAAAATCATAAAACTTCCAAATTTTTTTACAAGTATTTTCATCCACATCTTCCTGTGATTCTGAAGTTTTTGTCGTCCAGTGCAAGAAGTCTTTTTGGAAATTATCAAACTCGGCTGATATATATATACTTCGACTTTTGTTGTTCAATCATTTTTAAAGGTTTAATTGGTACTTTTGAGAAGGCAGGCAATTTTTCAACAGTAGGAATATTTGCACAATAAAACTTAACAGATTTTAACAGGAGTAATATTTCGTTGTTAATCTGCTCGATTCTAATAAAAAAGAAGAAAGATACTATCTAAATTACACAGGAATATTTTATCAGCAAAATCTTTCAACAAAATGTGTAATAGATGATGAAGGCTGTTTGATAAGACTTTCTAAGACTGCTGATTATCAAGAAAAGAACGCCACTCCTTGACAAATATTAATGACTGGTGATTGATGTCCTCAATTACTTTCAAAACGGTCTCAATTCGCGAATAATTTCAAAATTCACTTCAGTAAGAATGATTTTTTTTTATTTTTAAAAACTGATAAGAGTTTTACATGCCTTTAAAACATTGGTCTATTTGTATTCATTCAAAACAACATAAAACATTGGTCTGTTTGTTTTCAAAAACAACACATAGCTCATATCGGAACTTTGTAAAAAGTTCCGATATGAGCTATTGCCGAAATTCACGATTCAATTTAATAATTAATGATTTATTCTCTGAGCAACACCAGAAAATCCCCTACTTTAAGAATCTGTAGATGAATTACTGGAATAATAGAGGAATTAGGAAGAATGAATTATTTTCTTATAAATATAATTGGTATATTTTTTTAAAAAATTAAGATTTTCTTCAAAGATTAAAACAGATAATATGATCCAGTTTCAGTTAATAAAGTTCAGTAATAATTTAGATACTAGAAAAATACTTCACTTAATATGTTTCCTACTTAATTGTGTCCTGAATTTTAGATATTTTTTTAATCTAATGATTTTTTTTTTCTGTGCGATTTTTATTGAAAAACAAATTGTAGCATTTTAGAGAATAGAATTTTATTGTAGAGTTTGATAAAGTAGATAAGATTATAACTGGGCCTCAATGGCCGAGTGCCTAGTGATCTGGTGCTTGGTGCTACAAGTTTCGGGTTCGGGTTCGAGTCCCGACCGTGCCATGGATCTTTGTAGTGGTTCGGAATCCACTTTAACCAATAGATCTCGAACTCATATGACTGTAAGAGCGTCACGGAGCCAAGTCCAGCTTCAAGTCTTCTATGGGGGCTCCCTCACCGGAAGTTGCCCCCCCCTTTTCCTTCCATCTATGAGTAGATCACTCATGGGTGTTCCGTCCAGCACTGTAGGACTCTGAGGGTTTGTCACAACAATATATTGTTACTACATAGCTGCTTGATGGCTAACGCTGTGGTTTTTTGGTACCACAGCCATCAGACTCGTATTCTGGAGGGTGGCATGGATGTTTGTGAGTGGTTCGAAATCCACGTTAAACTGTAGGTCCCAGCTAATTAACCCAAAGTGTGCAACAAAAAAATGACCGTGGTGCGACAAACCGAAGTGTGACTATATAATACTTTGAAATGTTGAATGCAATTTGGTTCAATGCACATTCATTAAAAAAAGCATTTTTAGTCACGGATACAGAAAAGCCGATAAATGAAAACCATTTAACTACAAATTTTGGAGCTTAGTTATTACAAAAATGGAATCAAATATTAAAAATTAATTTAATTTAATATCAGAAATCAAATTACTTATTTTCTTTTAATTATATCATGTTACTTATTTATTATATATATTGTGGGTTCGAGTCTCGGCCGTGTCATGGATGACTGTAGTGGTTCAGAATCCACTCTAAATCGAAGATCCCAGTCATATGATTGTAGAGCGTTGAGTGTAGAACTGACATCCCTCCCCCGTAAAAAGAAAACATTTCCCGCCTCGAAATCTGCCTGTAGACAAACGACCTCGCCCTACCATAGAGCTGTTGTGCCAATAAAGATATATGTATTACAATGCTCAATAATCTCCGAGGTTTATTTATTTTTTATTGGTATGCAGCCCAAGTTGAACCTACAATAAATACATGTGGCCAGTGGGACATCCCCGAGCTAGACAATGGTGGAGTAATGCTTACATATTGATCAAACTTTTAAATTTAACTTTATTTAAGGAATGTTCAATTCCAAAAACCACGATGCTTATCAACTTATAAGCGTTTTATTCAATAATTTTAAACCACAGCTTGAGCAGGAATGAACAAATCATCTTATGCTAATTTTATTAAAAAAAGATATAATAAGTAAATTTTTTTAATGATTTTCAGATTTTTATGAAAGCTTAAAACATAGAACATGATCTAGTTTTAATGTGATAAAAAAATGAAACGCTTAAATTTAAGAAAAGTTCATTACTATTTAGTGTTTTCTGATTTATTGCTCACTAGAAAAACAGAATTTTATGAATAACGTACTAATATAGATGCAGGTTCCCTTAACTGCATCATTTTGTTTTTATTTAAACGTTATTTATTGACAAAAAACATGTTCAATTTTAGAATTGTGTTCAACAAAACAGATAAACAGATGTGGTTGCTAGATGAGCCTTCGCAAGTCTGTTTGGATCAATAAATGCTTGCAATCAAGCATTTTTAATCAAGCATCTAAAAAAATTGGCCTGTTGGCCGAATGACGAGCGCTCTAGCACTCGATTTCACAGGTTTCGGGTTCAAGTCCCGGTGATGCCATGAATATTTGTAGCTATTCGTAATCCATTTTAAACCGTAAGTCCCGGTCTAATATGGCTATAGGACGTAAGGCTGACAATCCTACTCCTTTTTCTGTGTATACCGGAGTTAGAGATTAAACAATTTACGAATAGCTTAACGAAATGCGAATTGTCAATATACTAGTATATTAAACTTGATAGTGCAGTAAAAAAATACAAATAATAAATACAAGCTATTTAAGTACGAGCAACACCCATTTGGCAGCGAATGTTTGCTGTAGAATTAAAAATAAAAATAATGTTCTTTATTTACATTTAAAGACCTTAAAGTCAAGGTCACAATATGTCACGTTGTACTACCATAGGCTGTAGTTTGTTTATTCTTGATGAAAAGAAAGTTATCACAATCTAGAACGTGGTGAGCGGCGAATTTCTCAAAACAAAATTCATTTCTGTCATGGTAGGATAAATATTGTGAAACCTTGAATAAACGTTGCAGAAGCTGGGATGATAGTAAACAAAATGACTTGCTTGCAATATAATTAAATACATGTTTGTTATAGATAAAACAACAATGATGTTACTCTATTAAAGTGGATGTGATAGTTTTAAAACTAATCCACAACAAATTATATTTGTCTGGCATTTCTTGTAGCCTTATCTATTAGGCAAGCCAAACTACTTAAAAATTGTTAGCTTTTTTTCAGTATTATTAAAAAACAACTGGCAAGTATTTTCTAATGTAATTTTGGAAATAAATGTTCCCGTATACTCCAAGAGTCATTGGTATGTTATTGTTTATAGTCAAGTAGTCATTGTTATGTTATTTGCTTAGTATAATTTAAATTAATTTATTTTAATTGATCTGATTAATGTATGGATTTAAAAACAAAAACATAATTTGCCTTTTTTAGATAAACTTATTTTTTTGTAAAAAAATAAATGGTAAGAATGTTAAAAATGTTTTGGGATGAATTATATTTTATTTACCTTTCAATTAAAATGTAAGAGCTTTCAAAGTAATTTTTTTCATTTCAGATCTTTTTTAATTGTTTCCATATTATATCTCAGTTGTTATATATTATGTCTCAGTTTTTTTTTTTTACTAATGCAGTTGGCAAATACTCAAACAGTTGTCTTTTACACTATAAGCAAGGGCTGCACCGACGTTACTCATTTAGGTTACTCATTCACCCAGGGGAAAAGTGGAGCTTGAAAATTTGCTACGGACGCGAATAACGTTATCCCCGCAACTCTCATATTAGACTGGGACATATGGTTTAAAGTGGATTCAAAACCACTTCAAACATTCATGGCACCACCAGGACTCGAACACAAAAACCTGTGGTACCGAGCACCAGAGCCTTATCCACTCGGCCATGAGGTCTCTGTTCTCAAACATATCCTTATAAACATATTTTTTTTATATCTTTCTACTTTTTTTAACAAATGGAAATATTGAATCTCTCTCTAGACTAGGCAGAGCTCTCTAGGTCTTCCCAGACCTAGGCATGTGAAAACTACTGGCCGCAAATATTTAATGAAACTCAATTTCAGAAAAGAATTTCAAATTGGCTGTATTTATATATGTGATAATACCCAGACTTACGCTGTACTAACGTTTCATTATAGAAATCACTTTGTGATTTAATTCACTCTAAAAATCACTTTGGAGTTACATGGTTCTTACGTTTAAAGGTAAGTTTAACTTCTTAAAATTTTTTAGTTGCTCCCATACTATATATCAGTTGTTCTCAAACATATCTTTGTAAACATATTTTTGTTGTATCTTTCTACATTTAATATTGTAGCGCTATAAATAAAAGTATATTGTAGAAAAATATCGTGCGTTACGTTTATAAGTACGCTTACGTACGTTTCTTACGTTACGTTACGTCTTATTAGAGAGTTTTTGCATACCGTACGTTAGTTACCGTAGGACGTCCGTTAGCTTTTTCTCCCTAGCGCGCATGCTCATAGGAAACTGAGCATGCGTGCTAGGGAGAAAAAGCTAACGGACGTCCTACAGTAACTAACGTACGGTATGCAAAAACTCTCTATTTTTCTCATAATTTTTAGTAATTATTTTGGCTTTAGTGATCCAAATATTGTCATTATAGAAATTGTATTGTCAATTAATTTATCGGTTCAGATCGGTAACATTAAAAGAAAATTTTTAAATTATTTCTGTTCATATTTTCTTGATTCTAAATAACTATCTATGAATTTTTTATTAATCTCCTGATTTTTTTTTCTGATTTTGGCTTATAAATTTCATCTGTTCTAATGTGTTTCGTGTGCTAAAGTTTTGAAAGTAGCCAATATTCCTTTTAGTTTCTTTATTTAAAATATTTTTTTTCGGGAGAACAAAAGTCAAAAATTTAAAAAAATGAAAACTTTTGAATTTTGCACGTGTCTTTCAAATAATACTTCATAGAATCACATATCTTTCAAATAATTGTTATATACTTTAGAAGATTGAAAATTTAAGCCGTGTAAAATAATAGAGGTTCTTTATTAAACAATTTGCCAATAACTTCTGTATCTGATTGCTACAAAAAATTGAACCAAACATTAAAACATTTATTACAAACTAAGAAATATACTAACATATGCATTGGTAACAGCCAATCACTCTGACAAGCGAAAGAATTACAACTTTTGCAGCTTTTGGACGAAGTGTTTTTACTCTTTTTTTCCCTTCCCCAAACCGCGGTGACATGGATGTTTGTTGTGGTTTTGAATCCACTTTAAACCGTAGGTCCCAGTCTAATAGGATCGTAGAGCGTTGCGGGGGCATTGTTACTCCGCGTCCGTAGCTAATCTTCAAGCTACACGCTGCTCCTGGGTAGCGCTAAGTGAGTAACGTCTGTGCCGCCCTTGCTTATAGCATAGAAAGATCTCGGTCTAAGTATTTGCCAGCTGCATTACAATTTTTTATTAAAATGCACGTTAGTAAAAGGAAGTAAAGATTTATTTCACTGATAAATGAACTTGGCTATTCAATTATGGTGTGTGGGTGTGTATGTGTGGAAAGCCTGGAAGCTGATGCGAAGTGTTGTTGAAAAACCAAGTTCCTATATCAGTGAAATGAATCTTTTTACTTTTTAAAAAATTTAAATAGTTGAAATCTAGTTTGGAGGGAGAGGGGAAAAAAGAGCAAAAACAAAACTTCGTCCAAAAGCTGCGAAAATTGTAATTCTTGCGCTTGTCAGATGACTTTACTAGCTATTGCCAATGCATATGCTAGTAAATTTCTTTGTTTGTAATAAATGTTTTAATGTTTGGTTCAATTTTTTGTAGCAATCGGATCCAGAAGTTATTGGCAAATTGTTTCTGTTCGTCGACGTTTTAATATTCCTGCTCGAAAATCCATGATCCTATACATGTATTGATTCAAATAGGTTTTCTTTTTTTAATGCATTATCTAATAACAATCATGGCTACATTGTTGAGAGCTATTTGGAAAGGGGCCATGTTTTTGACAAATTCTTTAAAGCAAATAATAAATTCTTTGACCAAACATTTCTCTGTCATAACAGTTGACAGAGTTGAAACTTGCGTTACAGTAGAATACAAGAAAGAAAGAAATATAAATACTACATGTAAAGCGTTCTTTTGAAGCGGCGGAAAATTCAGAAGAGTTACAGTAGACAACAAAAAAGAAAACTTGCCATAGAGTATAGCATAAAAATAAATTATTGTTATGAAATAAATTAAATTATTTATTTATTTTTATTATCCTTCGTCGTAATAATATTTGATAAACAAAAATAAAATGAATAGAAATTTTTCTAATGGCCATTCAACAAGTTATTGTGAATATAAGAGCCCTTTAGCATCAAGATTAGAAACATCTCTAATATAAAAAATATACTTAAAATAGAATTCAGTTTATCCAAATGCTTTTCAAATAATCTCTTAATATTCAATTAATTAATATTTGCTCTTAAAAATAATAGCAACAAATTTACACAATATAATTATTCAAACAAGTTCTGGCATAGAATTTTTTATTTCTAATATTATACAAATTTTTATCATTAACTTGACTTTTCAGATAGAGTAGAAACTTCCCATTTCAATCCTAAATCCTATAAAAAAAGAGAGAGAGAAATTATCTTTAATATTTTTTAAATAAATAACGCCACTGATACTTTGCAAACATGAAGAAATTCATTATTTAATAAAATAGCTACAAATGTCACTTACATATTTTATTGCCTAGTAAATATTTGCAAACCTGTTTAGAGGATTTTAACTGAATACGGAAGTAATTACATTATCTTTTTAATTTTTTTATATGAACTAAAAATAATTAAAGAAATTATACGAATAAGGGGTTAATTTGGTTTTATTTCGAAAATCACATAGAATAGAAACTACCATGTTCAGTACATAAAATATTAATAAGATCTTTAGATTTTGCAGCTTAATATTAATGATCGACTAAATCATCTGAAATTAAATTAACTATTTACGATATATCATTTAACTACGAAAGCAAGTACAAATTTTTAAAAATTTGTTAGACCAGACTGGATTTTCTATAAAATCTTTATTACCTATTATATCATTAGAAAAATCTTTTGCGGCATGTAACAGTGCGAGAAAAGAATGTTAAATCTCTCACCTCTTTCAATTTGCTATATACTTTTCCTCGCTATTGGGTTGGCAACTAAGTGATAGCTGATTTTGTCAATAGATGATCTTTGCACGTTCTTTTGTTTTGCCAACGCGTTCAAAGCATATAACCTATATTGTTTTCTTGATGTTTGGATTTCCGACTTTAATTTAGTAAAAAAAATTATATCTGTTAGTCATTTAATTTCGTTTTTATCCCAATTTAAAAATGGAATAACAAGACGCGCATTTCAGACATATTTTATTGTATTATTTCAGAAAAGGCAAGAGCGCATCGCAAGAGCACAAGAAGCTATGTGCCGTATACGGAGAAAGACATGTCAAAGCTATGTGCCTTGAAAGAAAGACAATGTCAAAGTTGGTTCGCCAAATTTCGTTCTGGTGATTTTTCACTGAAAAATGCGCAACGATCTGGCAGTCCAGTTGAAAATGACGAAACTCGTATTAAGGGCATTATCGATTCAGATCGTCATAGCACTAAATCGATAATGGAACAGAGATTGCTGAGAAGCTCAACGAATCGCATACATGCATTCAAAAAATATTTAAACAACTTGGCTAAGTCAAGAAACTCGATTTATGTATCCTTCATCAGCTTAAGGAAATTCATTTGACGCAAATTCGCGAAAAGTGGTTAATCGGAAAAGATCATGGGTGATGCAAGATTATTCAGCGCAGACGACACCAAAAAAAAATTATGCTGTCAGTTTGGTGGGATTATAAAGGAATTCTGCATTTTGAACTTTTACCAAAAAACCAAACGATTAATTCAAACATGCACTTTGCAGTTCCAGAAAAGCTTTCAGAATCAGTAAATCGTAAGAGTTCTGTTTTCCAGCATGATAGTGTAAAGCCCCAGACACCTTTGGTCACTCGCCAAAAATTATTGAAACTAGGTTGGGATGTGTTGTCCCATCCACTATATAGTCTGGACCTTGCTCCTTCAGATTATCAATTATTTCGTTCCATGCAGAACTCCTTAAATGGTGAAGTTTTTAATGAGACTAATGATGTAAAATCACATTTAATTCAGTTTTTTTAGGGCAAAAATCAGAAGTTTTATTAACCTGTAATTATGATACTACCTGAAATATGGCAAAAGGTCTTCGACAAAAACGGACAATATCTAATTGAATGAAGTTATATTTTTAAGCAAAACTTTTTGAATTTTCCTTCTTATTTAAAATCCGCAATCACTTAGTTGCCAACCCAATACAAAGGAATAATTGATTTCGAGGAAAAACATTTGAAAAGGTTTCATTACTCATATCATTTATTATCCACCATTTCTGAATAAATGACTTTATGCCAAATAGTAATTTTGAATTAAAACCCATATAAGCTATTTTTATGTTATATTTCAAAAGCTATTAATGTTTTCAAGAAGAAATGTTTACCAAAAATAAAATAACTTTACGGTAAAATTTCTTTGTATTTAAAAACCAAAAAAAGTACATGCTTCGAAATTTTAAAAAAAACTTTTTCGTTTTCCATAAACAGTCAATCATTTCTTACCTGTGCCACTCCGAAAGGTAAAGCAAATGTTCCTCTATGGACATCTGGAGTGTAGTACTTCAATTTAAGCTCTTTCATAGTTTCATATGAAAACACATTAATAGGCTGTCGGAAATTTGTCTCCTGAAAAAAGTAATTTAATTTTTACTACATAAAAATTATTTTCCATCAGTTTCTACATATTATCTTTGATTTAATTATTTTATACCAAATAAAGTTCATGCACACCATTAACTGTTATGAGTTGTGTCCGTGTGTGTCCTGGTTAGAATAGCCGCACATCCCATGCATGTCGTAAAAGGCGACTAAAATGGATACCCAGTGCCCGGTTGTATAATGGTGTGGGGTAAAGTCAGACTTCTCCCTTTGGGTGCTCCATGTCTTTGTACCACAAGGTCAAGAACAAAAAGAAGCTGCATTTTTTATCATGATTCGTCGTTTTTAGGCACGGGTTAATGGACTTGGTCTAGATATTGCTGTCGACCAAGTGGGATAAGGAAAAACAATAATATTAACAAAGTGCAGCAAGGACAAACAAAGGCATGGGACACCCAAAGAGGCACCCCCCTTTGGGTGCCCCATGTCTTTGTCAAGGACAAAAACAGGCTGCATTTTCTACCCTTTATCATGACTTATCGGTTTAATACACACGTGTTCATAGACTAGATGATGTTGTCGACCAAGTGAGATAAAAAGCAAAACTATTATGAATAAGATTTTCGGGCTTATTGAATCATAAAATTACCACAGAAATATTACTTTTTTTATTAACAAATGTCTTCAGAAGAAAAAAGTTGTAATTCAATACCCTTTTTAAAATTATTAATTAGTGCCATTTTTCCTATATAGAAATTTGACTCCTTCGGTGATTCTTTTTATTTGAGAATTGAGTGTAATTTGCGTGCATAATTTTTAACAACTATGCAAAATTTAAAAATATATAAAGTATTATTGAGCCTAGGATTCAGTGCATAAAGTGACTTTACTTACAACCTTGCTTTTTTTATATATATATAATTATTATTAGAATCTATTTTAATAGATTATAAGTCGAGATTATCTTTAAAGATTTGATATATTCAACAAAATAAATAAAACATTTTTGCCAATTTTTATTTAAAACAGAAGTTTTACAATGAAGATAAAAAAGGGTTAAGAAACCCTTGAAATAGGATTTTTAAGTTGTGAAATTCTAAGAAGAACTATTCCCAGTTTTCCAAGAAATACAGCGGTGACTCTGTTAAAACGTTTAACTGGCCATGACTGTTTACGTGACAACCTCTGTAGAATTGGAGTGGTGGATTCCCCAAACTTTGTTTTGTGTGATCGGCCTATGACTTTCGAACATCTATATAATTGTAGTGCACTTTCTCCGAACGAGAACATGGCCAAAAAGTACTGGATAGTCCGTGAACTAATAGCTTAGGGCCAATGCCCGGCATTTGTTAAATAAATAAATTTTGTTTAAATATGGCTGACTAAGTAAGAAGTCTTCTGTAAAAAAATTTATGTCAAAAAAATTAAGAAAATACTAAAAGAAATAAAAGCTTTTGGTAAATAAAAGTTTTTCTGTACAATAAAAAATTCAGATGCATTTTTAATTAATACTTACGGGGTTAGTTGAGCAACATAAATATCCTATTTGTCCTGCGGGAAAGGAAGTCACATAGGACACTCCGTAGTCCACAACAGGGAAAATTGACCTGCATATCTTTAGCAATTCGGTCACTAAGTCTTTGTCGTACCAAAATGACTCTCCTATAATGAATAACAATTTAAAAATTATTGTAATAACCTATACTTGAACCTATAATTTTCAACAAAACATTTATTGGCTTGAGACGTTAATTCAGAAGAAATCATGACAAATATATTTACATAAAAATTATGATAAATGAAAATGTTTGATAACCTCAAACTCTGCAGATAACCTTTAAAAATGCTTTTTTTTAACTTTCAGTTTTAGCTATCTGGCTGTCGGGACCCCAGGTTTCAGGTTCGAGTCCTCGCTGTGCCATGAATGTTTTTAGGGGTTCTTTAAACCACTTTAATCCACTTTAAACCATAGGTCCGGGTCTAATATGGCTGTAGAGCGTTGGGGTAGTGCTGGCAACCCTACCTCTTAAAAAGAAAAGCATCTCCTGTCTAGAAATCTGCCAGCAGGCAGACGGTCTTGGCCCACCATGGGGCTGTTGCGACCCTGATAACGATTATATATATATATATATATATATAATACCTTTGAAAATGATATATATATATATATATATATATATAATGCCTTTAAAAATGTAACATACATATATATATATATATAGTCTGTATTACTATATTATAATATCAATAGGCCTAAATAAGCACGGTAGGAACATTAAGTTCTTGTACCGTCTCGAATTATAATATTGATCATTAAATTTCTTTGTTCTTTTTAACTGATATTTTTAAATGAAATTTATTATAGCAAAAAAAAATATATCCTTTCACTGAAGCTAAGAAACGTCAGGTCATATCAGCTAGCATATTATAAATCAGCAGATGTTTACGTATGTATTATATTTTAGAAACTGTAATATTCAGAAATTCAATTTTTTTAACTAATGTATTGTTTTTTTTTTCATACATAACCAAGAATCATAAAAAAATATCTTAATAGTTTTTATAAAAACTTAATTTTTAAGGATTCCTTTAATATAGTATAACTAACTAACTCCCTGACACTAAAGTCCATGTTGGACCATGGCCGTCTGGCTACTGGCAGATTCCGAAATAGGACATCTTTTTACTGGATAGAGTGTCAGCCCTACGTCCAACGTTCTATAGTCATATTAAACCGGGACCTACATCTTAAAGTGGATTCCGAACACTACAAACATTCATGGCAACTCCGGGACAATATAGTATAACAATGCATGTAAATAAATATATCATGATAATAGGGAAAAAAAGTCAGGATGAATAGATAATAGTAATCGCATGAATTGAAAAAAAAAAGAAAGAAAAGCATTAATAATGAAAATGTAACATGAAATTTGTGAGCAGTAAAGAGTGATAATAGAGAGTTTTTGCGTACCGTATTTTGGACGTCCGTTAGCTTTTTCTCCCCAGCGCGCATGCTCATAGGAAACATTATTACATATACGCATGCGCAATTTCCCATGAGCATGCGCGCTAGGGACAAAAAGCTAACGGACGTCCAAAATACGGTATGCAAAAACTCTCTAATATTAGAAGAAAGACTGGAGGTTATTGAACTGAAGTAAAATAAATAAGTGACGGGAAATTATGGTGGTTTGAGGCTTCGATTCCATTTAGAAGTAGAGTAAGGATACTTCCATTTTCCACTGAATTGCATAAAAATTGTCTGTGCCTTGATAAGTGGGTTTTTGTGGATAGCAATAGTAT
Source organism: Caerostris darwini (assembly GCA_021605075.1). Lineage (NCBI taxonomy): Eukaryota > Metazoa > Arthropoda > Arachnida > Araneae > Araneidae > Caerostris > Caerostris darwini. The sequence continues at coordinate 93,103 of BPLQ01002541.1, read as the reverse complement.
TGAAGAAATTTCTAGAAAGTTTTGTAGTATTGACTATAGTCAATAGAATCAATATTTAAATCTTGATGGATTTTAGAGTTACGGACAAACTAGGGTGCACCAGTGATGATACGGTTTGTTTTGAATAATTTGTACAGATTTTTTGATAGATTTTGCAGCTAGATCCCAGATTGGGGCAGCTTAAGTAAGAATAGGCCTAAGAACTTGTTTGTAAAGAAGAATTTTGTTTGACGAAGTTAATTTAGAATATTTATTGATGAGTGGCAAAGTGAGATAATTTTTTGTTTAATATGAGGTTAAAACGTTAGGTTATTGTCTATGATCAAGCCGAGATATCTTATATAAGTTGTCCATTCAATTTGTTGATAAACAAGTATTATAAAAAAAAAAATTTTTAAGTCAATTCCTACTTTTTTTTCACTCTATTGCAGAAAGTCCTTTATAAATAATATTCATTCATTTTTTTAAGTTTATCTGGCACCATCTATTGGTAGATACATGCAACTTAAATCTAAAAAAAACTAAAATTAATTCATTAAATTTAATTACTGAATTAATATTTGACAAAACTGTATTAACGTCCAGTGTCATCCACCACAAGTTCAAAAAAAATGTTTTTTAACTAGATTGTATGAATAAAAAGTGTTTTATTAACGATTGAAAATTTGAACAAGATATATATAGGGAGAGTGCGAACAAATAGAAGGAATTAAAAAAATAATATTGCTTTGCATAAAACTTCCATTTTAATACAATTTTATTAAGTAAGTGCTTGTATCATTTAAGCGAAAAAATAAGTAGTTAAACTTGAATACATCAAAATAATAACAAGAAAGATTTAAATATCTGCAGTATAGTAAATAAATAGTATAAAGTAATCGGGTAACACCCAGTACAACTTATTCCTACCTTGAGATATAACGATGCCACCTGGTTTTAGAGCTCTCTTAAGCGACTCGTAGTAAGGTTTTTGAAAAAGACAAGCTGCAGGACCTGAAATGAAACGGATTGTTATTAACTAAATTAATTGGAAATGGTTATAGTAATATCATTTTTTATAATGTGGAAGCATAATGTTGTCCTGGCTAGAGGAATCTCCAAAAAAGTGAAGCTATAAGATAAAACAAGTAATATACAAAAAAAAAAAAAAAAAAAAAATTTAAGTCAATTCCTACTTTTTTTTTTCCATTATATTTGAGAAAGTCCTTTATAAATAAATTTTCATTTTTTTAAGTTTATCTGGCGCCATCTATTGGTATATATATGCAACTTAAATCTAAAAGAAAACTAAAATTAATTAATTAAATTTAATTACTGAATTAATATTTGAAAAAACTGTATTAACATCCAGTGTCATCCACTACACGTTAAAAAAATGTATTTGAACTTGAGTGGATGAATAAAAAGTATTTTATGTACGATTGAAAATTTGAACAAGATATATATAGGGAGAGTGTGAGCTAATAGAAGGAATTGAATAAAAAAAATTAACAGCATAAGTTATTATTTAAAACAAATTAATCTCCTCGCCAACATGAGAAACTTTTATTTAAAATAAAACCTGATTTTCACTTGATTTTATTTATGTGTGTTCTAAAATTGGCACGAAATATGTGTTTGCTAAATATAACGATGAACCCATATCAAGTTACGTGTTCTATCGTCCATTTTTAACTGTCTGGCTTTCAAAATATAAACAAGTTATGGTTTCAGTATCCTGAAAATAGTGTCTAAGGATTAGTTTATGTTTATAAAAATTAATTTAGCCATCACTTAACAGACTTCTTTCTCTGAATTGGGTAATGCTTCTTGTAGTATTTGAACAATTGCTTCTTCTTAAAGTTCTAGAGTTATTAAATTTTGTTAGTTTCCTGACACTATTGAATTTGGTAGTTCTTGTGGGGATTCTGCACATTAGAGTTCCGATTTCGCCAAGTCACTTTGTGGCGCCAAATGAAATCGCAAAAAACGCAGTATTTTGTAACAACAGGTCATTTATTGCTGAAAACCGTAAGGGAAAAAAATCGCCAAATAAGCAAGCGAAATCTTAAAGTGCAGAATTCCCGTTCTTGTAGTATTCTATTTTTGGGTTATTGAACATTTGTATACTCCCACGTGTATTCGTACAGCAAAGTATGTTCACACATGATAAATTGAAATTGAAATTTGTGAATGGATATCAATTTTTTATTTATATTTTTGTAATACTTTTTTTATTTTTTTTTATTTTTTTTATATATATAATTAAAATTTACAAGTATTCGGATATCGATATTAGAAAATTTGCAGTAATATCGCTTTAGAACTTTTTGTATATTAATTTTATTAATGTACAAATTTTTATTAATATATTATATATTTTATATATTAATTTTGTATATTGATCACGATTTTTATATTTGATATTTATCCATGCTTACAATTGATATTAAATTGAAATTTTTTGTAGATTGATTTAATAATTACAAAGATATGATTATATGTTTCATTTTTACTGCATTATACAATACGCTAAATTTTTCACTTTTGTATTTTTATGAATTCTAATTTTAGAAACTTGATAGCAAAAACAAAAAAAAAAATTACCTCTTGGATCTGTGGAATCCGTAATAATGACATCAAATTCATTCTGGTGATTTTGCATGAACTCTACTCCATTTTTAATGTGGAGCGTAAGTTTGGGGCTTTCAAAACCTTTTGACATGAAAGGCAAATATTTCTTAGATGCTTCTATTACTTTCTACGAAAGAAATCAATGTAATTTAAGTTACAACATCAAATGAAATACAATAAATCAACAAGTTCAATAACAAAAATAACTAACAATGGAAAATGAAAAGCTATAATGAACATTTCCGGTAACCCTAATAATTTTAATAATAATAGCTTTTATTTAAATCTATTAAACCTATACTTCTTTTTCTTCTAATGCAGCTGGCAAATAGACCGTGATCTTCGCTATAAGGGCTGCACCTATGTTACTCACTTTGCATTACCCAGGGGACGCGTGTAACTTGATGGTAAGCCACGGACGCGGAGTAACAATGCCCCCGCAGCGCTCTACGATCCTATTAGGACCGGGACCTACCGGCTTAAAGTGGATTCCGAACCACTACAACACCCATGGGCAAAGCCGGGATTTGAACCCGATACCTATGGTACCGAACGCCAGAGCGCTAGCCATTCGGCCATCGGGCCCCACCTACACTTCAATATTGATGAATCGTAAGTGATTATTCATTGAATGCAAGAGAAAAATTTTTATATGATGCTGTATGTCACTGCATTATATAACTGTAATATGATTTCGAAGAAGTATTAATTATGTCTCCGCAGAATTATAAGCTTAATACTAGATGATACTTTTTGTTAAATAATAATTTAATTATTCTGCGAACTCATGACTGTAAACTCATAAATAAAACAAGCAATATCTGTCCTATATTCGCAAGACTATTATTTTAAAATCCAAGTTAATTTTTTTCATAATTTTGACAGTTAATTTTTGAATGTATGGATGCACACATATATGCATTTTTTTAATACATTGGTTTCCACTACTTTGGCCATTATAAAATAAATATATTTTGTAAAAAGTGCGATAATTCTTACGAGCCGGAAAAATTTTCAAGGCAGACCGGGCTAGCCACCCCTGCTGTAGAGCATGGCAAACTTAGAAATCAAATATAAAATTACCTCATCAAGTTCACATAGAGTAACAGATTCGACCAAAGGATGTTTCGAAACTTCTCTCACGACTCCGCCATCTCCACCGCCAATAACCAGAACCTGTTGAAATGGAAAATTAATACTATTCATCTAATTTTTAACAATTTTTTTTTCTTCTAATGCAGCTGGCAAATAGACCGTGATCTTTCGCCATAAGGACTGCACCGATGTTACTCACTTTGCATTACCCAGGGGGCGCGTGTAACTTGATGGTAAGTCACGGACGCGGAGTAACAATGCCTCCGCAGAGCTCTCTATTAGGACCAGGACCTACAGCTTAAAGTGGATTCCGAACCACTACAACACCCATGGGCAAAGCCGGGATTTGAACCCGATACCTGTGGTACCGAACGCCAGAGCGGTATCGGCATCGGTACCATTCGGCCACCAAGGCCCCTCATTTTTTTTTTTTTAACAATGAAAACGAGAAATTTTACAATAGTACTTAACGAGTTAGGAAGATTTAATTACTTATACGTTTTATGTAAGATATTTTTCACATGCAGTTGATACAGTTTTCATATACAGTGGTTTCCTTCTTTTTTTCTTTTTTTTATATATAATTTTATGAATTTACAAAATAAAAATAAATAAATGTTTTGTGAGTTTCTGAGTGCCCAATACGTTCATATATAATGAAAATGTAATTTAACCAGCCTCTTCCAAGGTGGTTAAATTACATTCAGTTTACATTCACATTAACAGTTAATGGTTAATTCCTTAGAAGGTGTTGGCTTAACCCATAAGCCTAAGGCGACTTCGGAATTCGCCAAATTTTGTGCAAAATTTTTTGAAATTTCCCAAATTTTAAGTAAAAGTTTGTTTTTTTTGTCCAATTCCAAAATATGGAATTATTTGATTTGGAACATTATCTACAATTTTTTTTTCTCCGTGGGTATGAGTTAAACTGTATTCCAACCTTGTGCATTAAATTATTCATTTTTCTGTAAAATCGCAGAACAGGGGCCGTTGGGATTTGGCGTCAAAAATTCTGGTACTTACGTATTAACGGTACCTTGGCGACGGACGTGGCGGTTTGTAAGTGTAGCCGATCTAACGTCGCGATTCAAAACCGGTTGGCGCGTGGGCTCTTTATTAGCGCAACTGTCGCCAAGGTACCGTTAATACGTAAGTACCAAAATTCTTTCCACCAAAGTCCGCCAAGTAATAGGTTTCGATAAGTAAAGTGAATTGTAAACAGTAAAAAAAAACCAGTTACCACATTTCAGCGCCACATTAGATCAGTTGGCGCCACAAAACTCCATCATCCCAACGGCCCCTGTTCTGCGATTGTTATGTCAAATATTTCTTTTAAAATACACTTATAACACTTTTGGTCACATGAGACTGTCATTAGAATCACACTTGATAAGAAATTGTATTAACTTTAATAGCTTATTTAACTTTAGTTGTTTTAACTTTAATTTAACTTAATTAATGCCTAATAATACATCGCACTTACTTTTTTCGGATTGGGATGTGAATTCAGAGGTATGAAAGACACCATTTCTTGGTAAGAAAACTCATCCAGCTCTGTGCATTGAACTGAATCGTCAAGAACCAAAACTCTTCCCCATTTTTTACTGCAAAATAAAACGCATTGACTTATAAATCAACTTCAAAACTTGTAATTATTTGGACACTTTAATGGAAAATAAATATCAATATTTAGAAAAAAAAGGAAATATAAACAAGCAGTGGTAAAATCGCAGAACACGGGCCATTGGGATTTGGCGTCAAAAATTCTCCAAGGTCCGCCAAGTAATGGGTTGCAATTTTAATTAAGTTATAACTACATTTTTTTTTTTTTCGCCTATATAAAATTAAATAGTTGGTATGTTCTACAGCGTTTCTTTGAAAAAAAATGTGGCTGTGATAAAAGTGAAGGAGGGAATTGTCGATTGATGAGCGTTTCAATACATATTTACAATTATTGGTGCAACAGGAAAAATTAAATGCATTGATTTATTGCTGTTATTTCTTATCACATTTGGATAGATCCCAACATCTAAACCAAGCTCAAGAACCCGTGTGATCTTATGAAAGGAGGGAAAGGGGGCACCCGTAGGTAGAAGTCTGACTTTTTACGGGATAGGGTTGTCAGCTGTAAGTCCGACACAGACCGGGACCTACGGCTTAAAGTGTATTCCGAACTACTACAAATATCCGCAGCACTACCGGGACTCCAACTGGAAACCTGTGGTACCGAGCTCCAGAAACCTAGTCACTGTCCATAAGGCCCACGCATAGATTTAAATGCAGTTGTTGATTTCATATCATATAAATATATGGAGTTTTATATTATAATTTTAAGTTTTATATCTATATAAATATATGGATATAAATACTGCTAAATGAATTAGAAGTATGATTATAGGGAAAAAAAATTTCAGGGAAGGGACAATACTCCTTTATCTGAATGAAGCCTGTCTGGCCTCTGATGGGTTTTTTATAAGTCAAATTTATCCCACAAAATATATGAAATATGTCAATCCTAAATTATAATATTGATTAAATTAATTATAAAATCCTTTATAAATCCAATTACCAAAAAATTATTCGAAATAATGAATAATTGTAGTTGCAATCAAAGTTGGGCATTACTACCTGCGCCCAAAAATTACTACTATGCTATTACTAAAATTACTACCATTACTACTGTGCCGAGACCAATTATTATTATTTTTTTTTACAAAAACTCTTTATTTATTCTTCCAAATTTATTTCATCGCCTTCAAAGTAATCCCCTCCGGACACAATGCACTTATGCCATTATTTTTTCCAATCCTCAATGCATGCTAAAAAGTCATCGGCAGGGAGGCTTCAAAGCGCGCAACGATTCACGTTGAAGTTGTCATATATTCACAAATCAATAATTTATTAATTTTTGATATATGAACTTATAATATTAATATTTAAAAAAAAATACGATTGCAATTAATATTATAAATATTTAGAACAAATCCTTTAACTTGATATTACAATTTATTCCTTGCTATGGTCCGGTTATAACATTTTTAATTTCCCTAAACTAATGCATGTTAAAAAGTCATCGGCAGGGATGGCCTATAAATAGGCAGGGATGGCGATTCACGTTGAATCTCTTCAATCGACTCAAAACGGTTTCCCCGGAGTCATCTTCTGAATTTAGGGGATAGCCAGAAGTCGCACGGTGGGAATACGGTGGTTGTGGAAAGATAGGGGTTTAATTTCTGGCAAAAAGTCACTAAAAATCATCTCAGTGTGAGCTGGCGCATTCAGTGTTTTCGGTACCAATCGAGATTTGACGCGTTTGAGGCTTAACAGGTAGGCTGAAAGGTTCATAGGCTGACACATAGATGGTGCTACTAGTATTAAATCCATGTGATTTTTACTTAGCTCTAACCTTCAAAAGACGCGTGTATAAATTTAACAGCTGTTACACTATTAGTATGGGAGTTATAGCATTTTTAGTGAAATTATAGCATTTTTAGTGTTCATCACGTGCAATCCACTCGGCTGACTGTCGATTGGACTCCGGTGTGAAATGATGGAGCCATGTTTCATCCATTGTCACATATCGACGCAAAAATTCGGGTTTATTACGATTGAACAGCTCCAAACACTGCTTAGAATCATCAATTCGTTGTAGTTTTTGGCCGATTGTGAGCTCGCGCAGCACCCACTTTGAACAGAGCTTTCGCATACCAAATATTCATTCACGATATGTCCAACACGTTCCTTTGATATCTTTAGGGTCTCGGCTATCTCAATCAACTTCATTTTACAGTTATCAGAAATTATTTTGTGGACTTTTTTGAAGGCATCGTCGGTAACAGTCTCTTTGGGGCGTCCACTGCGTGCATCGTCCTCGGTGTTCATTTCGCCTCGTTTAAATTTAGCAAACCACTTCACTACGGTTGATTTTCCTGGTGCAAAGTCCGAATAATGTTTATCAAGCCAAACCTTGGCTTTGATAGTATTTTTTTTCGCCTAAAGGCAATGCTTTATTAACACACGAAATTCCTTTTTATCCATTTTTTCAAACTAACAAAAGTTGCTTCGCTAAAAATGCTATAACTGACGTACTAATAGTGCAACAGCTGTCCAATTTATACAAGTGTCTTTTGAAGGTTAGGGATAACTAAAAATCATATGGATTTAATACTAGTAGCGCCATCTATGTGTCAGCTTACGAACCTTTCAGCCCACTGTTAAAATGGAATTGACCGATCTTTTCGAAATTAAAACATCATCGGCAAGGTCTACCAGAGGGCTGTTCGTCTTCAACGCATTCTCTGCCTTCTTAGAACTGTTTATACCACTTCTAATCACTTCTTTTAGATATAGGAATGCTCACCGAATGCCTTCTGCAACATACTATACGTTTCCGGAAACAGAATTGAACTCAAGTCCTTTGCTCAATTAACTCAGACATTTCAGAAATCGCCAGAATCAGTTTTAGCCTCTCACAAAGTCAGTAACAGTAACTAAACATACACATATATATGGTACACAATTGAGGAGATTAAATAAATTTTCCCAATTCCTTACGTTTCAAATACGAGTACATCTTGATATTTCGATTTTTCATTCATCAAAACCTTTTCCACTTTGATCGACAGAGCTTGATCAGCATTTACAGAACCAGTTTCGGAAAACCATCCTTTTTTGAAAGCGTCGAGACCTGTAAAAACAATGGAAAAGAAATCGCTATTAGGGTTTTGGGTTCATATAATAAAGGGGCCTGATGGCTAGCGCTCTGGCGTTCAGTACCACAGGTATCGGGTTTAAACCCCGGCTTTGCCCATGTAGTGGTTCGGAATCCACTTTAAGCCGTAGGTCCCGGTCCTAATAGGATCGTAGAGCGCTGCGGGGGCATTGTTACTCCGAGTCCGTGGCTTACCATCAAGTTACACGCGCCCCCTGGGTAATGCAAAGTGAGTAACATCAGTGCAGCCCTTATGGCGAAGACCACGGTCTATTTGCCAGCTGCATTAGAAGAAAAAAAAATTCATTTAATAAAACAAGAAGATATGTTTTGCATTTTTAACGGACTTTTTTAATAAAAATAATATAACTCTGTCCAATTAATATCATGTTACAATTATTTTAATTAATAATCTATTTTCACCACACTTATAACGAAGATAATTGAAGGCCTATCAAATTTCTCATAATATATATTATTTTCCTGTTAAATTTTTTCCTTCAGGAAAATGACGTCAATTATTATAAGAGTCCAATTCGTGGATCAATGCTGATATATGCAGCTAGCGTGCAAGAAGATTTAGATTCTCTGGCGCTCAGTATCACAGGTTTCGGGTTCGAGTCCCGGCGATGCCATGGATGTTTGTAGTGGTTTGGAATCCACTTTAAACTGTAGACCCCGGTCTCATATGACTGTAAAAAGCGTCACGGAGTCAAGTCAGACTTCTACCTTTTGGTGTTACATCACAACAGAAGCTGCCACCTTTCCCTGCGTCCATGAGTAGATCACTCATAAGATGTCCGTCCTGCACTGTAGGACACTGAGGATTATTCATAACAACAGGTTCAAATTCAAATCCAGTAACGAGTCCATTTTAATTACTAGCGCAAGAGCCAATTTTCGCCAAGCTGCGCCAAAAAAGTTAATATATCCAGAAGGTTAACGATAAAAACGATTAATTCACATAACTAATAAAAATGGGGTTTCCCACAGATATTTCATTAAAAAAAAAAAAAAAAATCGGGTTTTTGTTTTAAAGCAAAGTATTGTTTCTTATCCCACTTGGTAGACAGCAACATCTAGATGAAGTCCAAGAACCCGTGTGGTCTCATGGCAGTTTCTGTTATGATTAAGCAACCGTAGGTAGAAGTCTGACTTATCTCCGTGACTCTGCCATTTTACGGGGCAGGATTGTCAGCCCTATACGCAATGCTCTTACAGTCATATTAGACCGGGAACTAATGCTTGAAGAGGATTCCGAACCGCTACAAACATCCATGGCACCTTCGGGACTCGAATCCGAAACCTGTAGCATCGAGTGCCAGAGTATTAGCCACTCAGCCATTAAGCTCTCTGATAAATAAATATAGCAGAGATGAAAAAATCATAGATAATGATCCTGCATCCAGGCTATTACGTTTTGACAAAGAATCTGAATTTTTTAGTCTTCAATAAAACAATTTTCTAATTAAATAATTATTTTTTGACTGGATTTCCGTTTTTATTCTTTCATCAAAATCCGAAAGCCTGTCGAAAAACTTACCAATTATATTTTTTAAGTAAAATGAGGACGGGTTACAAAAGCATTGGACGGTTCTACAAAAGCATTGTAGAACCACTACCTGTGAATCCCTGCCTAAACACTTAGGTTAGAACAATTTAAATCGAATATTTTAGAATGTTTTTAATTGAGATTTAAGCTTACCGAATTTAGTCGATGGTGGGACAGCATAGGTAGCCTAGAAGAAAAGAACTTCTCATTAATTACTGTTGCCTCTTAACTTAAATCTAATCCTCTAATCTTACCAATAAAATTATTTTTATAGTTATGAGTGCAATAAAAGTAATTGTATAGGTAGCCTAGAAAAAAGGAACTTATCATTAACCCTTTGCACTCGAGGGCTCCGGAGCGGAGCCATTTAAAATTTGTCTTCAAGCTCGAGGGCACCGCTCCGGAGACAATGCAAATAACAATATAAATAATGCGTTTCTTTTAATGCGTATATCAAACTTACATGGGAATATGACCTTTTCATTAAAATCGCTTCGTGTTGTTGGTAATACGAATGAAAAAAAAATTTGAGTGGGTTAATAACTATCGCCTTTGAACTTAAATCTAATCCTTTAATCATAACAATAAAACTATCTGATAAATGTAAAGATTATCTGAGACTAATTAGAGAGGTTTTGCATACCGTATTTTGGACGTCCGTTAGCTTTTTTTCCCTAGCGCCCATGCTCATAGGAAACATTATTTCAAATACGCATGCGCAATTTCCTATGAGCATGCGCGCTAGGGAGAAAAAGCTAACGGACGTCCAAAATACGGTATGCAAAAACTCTCTATTATTAGTATAATTCTTACCTAAAATAATAGAACCAATTTGGTACTGTTATTCTTATAAGATATATGTATTTTTTCTAAGCAAATGTGCTTTTTAACTCAGTACAAATGCTACATCTTTAGAGTTGTAAAATATATTTTGTTATAAAAAAACTATTTTTATAGATATGAGTACAATAAAAGTAATTGTATAGGTAGCCTAGAAAAAAGGAACTTATCATTAATTATCATTGCCTTTGAACTTAAATCTAATCCTCTAAACTTAACAAAGAAACTTTGTAGATAAATGTAAAGATTATCTGAGATATTTACTATTAGTATAATTCTTACTTAAAATTATAGAGCTAAAACTTAATCCTCAAAATACTTACTAAAATTCTGTCCATCTTTTTTTTTTTTTCTATGAAAGGATTTAAAATTCTAACTGTGACAAAAATTTTCTTCTGATGAACTCTGAAAAAGTTATTTAAAAATAGTGAAGGCAGTTTTACATCGAGTAGTGATTTTATACTCAAGAAATGCCATCAAATGGGAACGGAAGACAATGTAATAAATGTAACAGTTTTGACAACCTAACATGTCTAAGAATGAAGCAATTTTCAATGAAACACCTGTTTCTTGATATATCAATGCATTATAAGAAATCTAAGTAATGCTGATTTTTTTTCTTTAACTGAAACTGGATTTTGTTACTTTAACCATATGTGCTGGCAATTCATTTTTCTGTGATACATAAAACCTACCAAGACAACTCAGGTTGGAATGCAACTATTTTTGGTGATGAGATATTTTAACCACTTCAGGGAAGAATTTTTATAATGAGAAAAAAAAATGATTAGTTGTTTATTAGCATTAATTCCTTTATATTGAGGGGAAAAAATTAAAAATGTACAAAAAAAAAACCCCATAAAAAATATATTTAATACTGTGTCCAAAAAGTAAGACCAATTTTCAATTTAAAATTGCCCGAAATTAAATTATTCTTTTTTAGGTTGCTGGCACTGGTCTTTGACGTCAAAATATTCATTAGTGTTTAAGTTACGCTTGGCTTTGTGAGACGCCAAAACTGATTCCGGCGATTTCTTAAATGTCTGAATGAATTGAGCAAAGAACTTGCATTCAGTTTTGTTTGCAGAAACGTATAGAATGTTGCGTAAGGCATTCGGTGGACATTCCTATAGCGGAAAGAAATGCTTAGAAGTGGTATAAACAGTTCAAAGAAGGCAGAGAATGAGTTGAAAAAGAAGAGCGCTCTGCTCGACAATCCACCTCAACCGTCGAAGCTCACGTCCAAAAAATGAAAGATTTGGTGCTTGCAAACTGTTGATTTACAATTAAAAACCTTGCTGATGGTGTTGGAATTTCAAGCAGATCGGTCAATTCCATTTTAAAAGGTGTTCTGGGCCTCAAACGCGTCAAATCTCGATTGGTACCGAGAGCACTGAATTTTTTGGAAAAACATCGTCGCGTTGAAGTGAGTGAAACAATGCTTTCTGACTATCAGGACAAGTTGAAATGCATCCTAACTGGAGATGAAACTTGGATTTATGCTTACAACCCAGAAGCAACCGATCAATCGAGCGAAAATCGTGACAAAGGTGAAGCAAGACCGAAAAGAGCACGCCAAAGTCGCTCAAAAATCAAGGTCATTTTAACTGTTTTCTTCGATTAAAGTGATGTGGTGCATTATGAATTCCTTCCGCCGGGCCAAACTGTCAACAAGGAATATTATTTGAGTGTTATGCGTTGTTTGAGTGAAGCTATTCGCAAAAAGAAGCCACATTTATGAAAAGACATCTCTTGGTTTTTTGTATTACGATAATGCGCCAGCTCACAACTGAATTGATTCTTCGTGACATTTTCACCAAAAATGAAACCCATGTCGTTCCATAACCACCGAACGACTTCTAGCTATTCCCTAAATTCAAAAGACCACTCCGGGGACACCGTTTTGAGTCGATTGAGGAGATTCAACGTGAATCGACACTCGCTTTGAAGGCTATCCCGGCCAATGACTTTTTAGCATGCATTGAGGATTGGAAAAAACGATGGTATAAGTGCATTGTGTCTGGAGGGGATTACTTTGAAGGCGATGAAATACATTTGGAAGAATTAATACAGAGTTTTTGAAAAAAAATAATAATTGGTCTTACTTTTTGGGCACAGTAGTATTGATGGGAATAGAAAAAAATATTGGAGAAAACAATAAAAATGCACAAAAAAAAAAAAAAAAACGTCCATATTTGTGGCAGCTGAGCATTATTAGTGATTTATGCTGTTGTTGTGCTAATGCAGCTGGTAATACAGAGACAGTTACTCTTTATGCCATAAGCAAGGGCTGCATCGTTGTTACTCATTTAGCCCTACCCAGGGGGGGGCACGTGTAGCTTGAAGATAGGCTACGAACGCGAGTAACACTACCCCCACAACTCTCCTATTAGACCGGTACCTACGGTTTAAAGTGGATTCCGAACCACTACAAACATTCATGACACCGCCAGGACTTGAACCTAAAACCTGTGGTACCGAGCGCCAGAACGTTAGCCATTCAGCCATCAGGTCCCCAATAGTGATTACATTTCGGGCATAAATTATTCATTATTATCGACGGAGTTAATTATTAAAGCAAAATATATTTAATATATCAAATATTAACTTTTATCAAATATTAACGATTCATTCAAATAATCCGATATTTTTTTTTTTTTTTTTTTTTTTTCTAATGCAGCTGGCAAACGCTTAGACAATTGTCATTGATGCCTTAAGGCAAGCACTGCACCGATGTTACTCACCTAGCACTACCCAGGAGGTGCGTATAGCTTAAAGATAAGCTACGGACGCGGAGTAACATTACCCCCGCAATGCTATACGACAGGGATGGGCAAATTACGGCCCGTGGGCCAATTCCGTCCATCCCTAAAATTTTATCCGGCTCGCGGATAGAATTTTAATTTGCCGGTCCGAGGCAAATTAAAATAATATATTATATATCCATCTCCTTTTCTACTTTGATTAAATATTTTTTTTTCTTCCTTTTTTTCAAAGGACTGATAGTCTTTTTACTTTCTCTATTTTTGTTCTACGAAACATAAATCGACGGAAATAGCAAGCACAGACAGCTTTCAATCGGTAAAGTGCCAAAGCGGAAGGTCTTTGTTAGTTAGCTGTAGATTGGTGTCAACAAGCGTCATCTCTTTCTCGGGGAGCAGACATATGGGAATCCAATATAGGGGAATTAGACCTCACATGTCGATATTGGATATTTTTACCATACCTTTCAACTTAAATTGTGAAGCAGTGAGGTCAGATTTGCAGGTTGTATTAATTGAGTTGCAATCTAACAATCATCTCAAGCAGTTGTTTCCAAATATGCCAAAGTTAGAATTTTAAAAATCATTATCGCAAGTAAGTTACCGAAATTTAATATCTCCCGACCAGAAAATCAGTGCTATGTTTGCTTCATCTTATGTATGTGAACAAGGGTTTTCAACTATGAACCTTAGAAAGAATTATTTCAGAAGCAGACTGACAGATGAGCATTTAGCCTCGTTCCTTAGAATCAGTACATCTCATTTCGAACTTCAATATAAGGAACTTTTAAAAATGAAATCGACATTTCATTCATCTCATTAACATATTTAAATCGTAATACTTGTATATTGTTTTTAAAATTTTAGAAAAATTTATCTTGACCTCCTTGTTCCAAAAGAGATCAATTTTGTTTTAAAAAACGAACTTCGAAAGCAGGTCGTTGAAGACGATTTATCGAGTTTTTCCACTTTCATTAAACGCATAATACTTGCGATAGGACATGGGTTGAATGCGACAAGCAAACAAGTCAACAATCTTTGGAATGGTGCATCAAAAATAAGCCTAAGCTCAAAAACAGACGAGTCGCTGAAGGAACTAAAAGCCATGTATTAATCCCTTTACGAAAAATGTATAGAGCAGGGGCTCCAAATTACGGCCCCCGGGCCAAATCCGGCTCTCCAGTATCATCAATTCGGCTCGCGACAACGAATAGCTTATTGTTGATGTAATAAGTTGGATAAAAAAAAAAAAACACAGAATGATAATAACTCGGTTTTATTTACTTGCGAATTTATCAAGTGTATGCTCACTCAGAGCGCGTACTCGGCGACCAGTCTAGAAATTATAGATAGTGGCAGAAAAATTAGAACGGTTTTGGCCTTTGATACTTACTGGAGTAAACAGTATGGCCCTAAGTCTGAAACCCCTGGTATAGAAGATTGGATCAAACGCTGTCATAGTTATATTCCACTCAATGCAATCTACTTTAAAGGCGACAAAATAAATTTTGATGAATAAATTGATCCTGGCATGTTTTATTTAACAATTCCAGATACTTTTTACACAGAATGTAAATCTGTCAAGATTTTTTTAAATTTTGTCATGAAAAATTTATATATTTTTTTATCTCTTATTTAGAATGGATTAATTTTTATCCACATTTATAAACGCTATAAAGACCCAGATATTATGAAATGCATTAAGGCTGCTCATGTATTTAGAAAGAATGATTTAAACCATATAAAAAGATTCGTTTTGGCAATGTCACAGGGACAAAGAGGAAAAGAACGTCCCAAGTTATGACGGATAGATGCAGTTGAAAAAGATTTTACTCTACTGAAGGTTAAGAATTGAAGGGCATTGTCAACTAGAAGAATGCATGGAAATATCTTCAAAGCCTTGGCCCACTCTGAACTGCCATGCTATTGATGATGATGGAATTTTTATTTAAATAACATACAGAGGTCTTCTTTCAAAAATGTTGTGTCTTTCTTAGGAGTTTCATCCCACCTTTTAAGAAAAACTATAAAAAATGAAATAGTTTATTTAATGGAATACAATATTGTTAAAGTGGAAAGTTATTTTGTGGAGTATAAGATGAAAAAGGTTGCATAATGCTAATATTGTATAGAATGTATAATATTTTCTTTCTGTGATTGCGAATAAGGAGTTGTTGATAGAATAGGCTCATTGCACAAATAATCAAAATTCACAAAAAAGTAAAACAAATTTTATTTTTTTAACTGTCATAGAAATTCAAAAATATAAATAATTTCAAGCACATATCATGGTTCTTTTTTACAATGATATACATACACATTATGTTTGATAGGCAATTTTTTTTTTATTAATAAAGCAAACTAAATAAATAATAGTTATATTTACATGAACATTTTATAGAAATAAGAAATTCTGTTTTTTAATGTCTTACAAGTTTCACTGAGAAATTTACATGTATGGAAAATACATTGCATTATTTTTTATACATAATATACTCGATTTAATAATTAATAAGATAATAATCCTTATTTTACACAATAAAAATATATTTAAGGAAGAATATAAATTTGGCAAGGGTAATTGCATGTACTATTGAAATTATACATGAAATGAATTAACCCCACCCCTCACCTTTCCAACAAAATTGCAACATATGTCATACGGTTTAGCTTAAAATATTGCATTTTATCCCTTCTTACAGAAATCATACGAATTTTTAAGCATATTTATTTCAGAGACAGAGAATAAAACATTTTTAGGAAAGGTAATTGCATTTAGGTAGCAAGGAATTATTGGAACTGGTAATGTCAAATTTTCGGAGCATAAAAAATTGGTTGGCATTGGTTATTCATAAAAAAAAAAAATTTAAATACATTTTTTTTCATTTTTATTATATTAAGTAATAGTAATAAAATTCAAACTATATTCACTAAAAATGAGCTTTTAGTGCACGTATTAGAATGTTAAAATATGTTTTATGTGATTTTTAATCACTTCGGAAAGCTAACCTGTTTTGCCACTCAAACAATGAATTTATTCAAGCACACTCATCCCACTTTTATCTTCCATAGTTCAATTGTGTACAGTAAAAAAAATAAGCAATAACTTTTAATTTCTGAAACTCCCTTAGACAAACAAATCTGTAAACATAAAATGGATGTAAAATCTAGTTAAAGATAGGAATGGCAACTATAGCAATATACTGACTTCTATAATAATTATATAACAAACTTACTATGGTTTTTTTCAGAAAGTTGCAATTTTGACTATAATGGCAATAAATGAAAAGTACAAAATAAAGTTGTGCTTATACCTCTTATTCTATATACGTAGAGGGAACCTCACTTGTATGTAACTTTTATCACATTTTTTTTTACTTATCGGTACTGCAAGGCAGCCTTTCATTTTTATTTGTATGCCTGATTTTAAGGAATTCTCAGCCAGGGGTCAATGACATGTTTAGTCAGAAATTGTTTATAAGAAGTCCTATTGCAATAAATTAATCTTTCAGGTGTATTTCTGAGATTCTAAAGTTTGCAAATTATCTGCATTTAAGTAATATTTGCAATTCATCTAAATCAAAATGTTTAAATGTCAATGAATTTGAAGTGAACATTTTAGAAAACAGGAAATAGCAGGAATAATGTTCAATATCTATTTTTAAAAAGGCAAATAATATGCAAAATATTTTTCCTTACATGTTTTTAAATTAAGTTATTTAAATATTTTGAAATAATTTAACTAATACAATAATTTTTAAATATTCTGAAATAACATATACAAATTAAATCATTGATGTCTTATTCTGTATATTTTATTATGTTTTGAAGTTGAATAAAATAAAATGAATCAGTTATGTTTCACATTCATAGATTATTTAGCCATTTGACACATATAATGAGAAATTATTTGTGTTTATATATAAATATTTTTAATAAATATAATTTAAAGAGAAACAAAATAAAAAAAGGGAAAGGTTAAACCAGTTCACCAAATGGAGAAGATTTGAGATAATATCAGGAAACTAATTTTACTTTTTTTTTTTTTTTTTAGAATTAAAAAATGTCTCTTTAGCTTTATATAAAATATTTTCTGCGAAAAAAAAAAAAAAATTATCAGCAATTTTTAGCAATTGAGTGATTTGCAATATTTTTCAGAAATCATATATATTTCTGTATATAAGCTGAGAATTTGTAGACTTTTTATAAAGCTGAACTATGATGATCGACTTATATACAGATCTGCTAATCTCACAAAAAAAGTAGCAAGTTATTTTCATAAAAAAAATGCGGAAATTTGAGCCTGGCTTCTGTAGCTATCTACTCCATCTATTTAGATCTTCAGATGACTTGTTTAAGCAAACATCCAGTGGTTTAAGTATAAATATCAATCCTCCCATTATTATGGCCTGTTTTTTTGTTCCCCCCTTTTCAAGACACTTGTCTTTTACTTTATTTGTAAGATATGCCTTGAATGAATCATAAATTACATGATTTGTTTATTAAAAACAGTATTTCAATTTATATACAAATTTTGAACCATGCGTAAATTTTTGGAAGAAAAAACATACTTTTTGTTTATATTCAGAAATATACAGTACATTTTTTTTATTCCATAAAACTGTATATTTGCATGAACAAAGGTACTTTTGATCTCGTATAATACATATATACATCATACAAAGATACTCATATATTTTATTAGTTGCCTTTAGTAAATATAAATTGCAAGTAATACATAAAGGAATGCATAGTTAAATATTTGCTCTAAAATATTTAATATTTTTTTGAAGTAAAAACATTTGAAAAAAAAAATTAACTTCTTCCCACTCATGCTAAATGAATTTATATTTTAAATAGGGCTTATAATTTTTATGTTTTATTGTTATTATCAGTTTTTGGCTGTCTCAATTTCAACTGTCAAAATAATCTTTAAACTTTAGAGTGTTAAATTAATAATAATCAATTATTTTCTTTATTTTACACAAAAATATTATAAAAATAAGTCATTTTAAATTTAAGTATACACTTCAAAATTCTAATGATATTGATGAATTGAATTAAACATAACTTAATTTAATTGAAAAAGGAGTTTGAATTCTGTAGATAAATTTTTATAGACAGTTTAATTAGTCTTCTTACATTTGGTCTAAGCCCTGGATATTTAGCAAAGAAAATGAGTTCTGGAAAACCTGATGAATGCCTTTTAAAAGCCACAATCTTGCATTCATTATTTTTTGCAAATGTACTTGAGGTCCAGACAGTATTCTTATTTTGCTGTAATACAAGCTGAGATATCGACATAATTCCTGAAGCATGACACAAATCTTATTAAAACAGTGTCGAGTCTTCATGTTCTCAGAAGGAAAAAGAGATTCAAAGATATTTTGCACTAATTGAGGGAAAGATATAACAAAATGAAAAAGATTCCACTCTTCGTCTAATTTTAGAAGAGTAAAATCAACTTCATGTAAAGGTTGTAAAGGATTATAATAACCTTCTTTAACTTTGATTTCAAAGTTCTTGAATATATTAGAAAGACGGGCAAAATTATATTGAACAAATATTCCACAATTCTTTTCACTCTCATGATTGCATGGAAATTTTAAATTCAGAAAACTATTATGGTTCACTTTTAAAAAGTCAAATTTAATAGCAGTATCAATTAAAGATTTTATTCGGTTAATGCAGGTTTCATCACTAATTGAATTAGCTCCATATTTATGTTCCATGGCTTTTTCTATTTCTAATTTATATGCATGAGTAAAATCATTAATACATTCAGATTCTTTATGAAGTACATCTTGGCTAAATATGTAAAATTGAGTACTACATATTTTCTCCAACATTTCTAATAAAATTCCAGATTTAAAAATTTGTGTACTGTATCTGTGAGAAGCAATATGTAAAATAAAATCAGGCACTTCAGACATGTGATCACTTACTAAATGTTTTATATAACTTGTTTTATATAAATCTTCAAGTAAATTATTTTTGGATAGGAAAATATTATTTATTTTTCCATATTTTTGTTGAAGAGAATTCTCTTTTACATATTTCTCAGCATTCATACAGATGTTTTTATCCTCTTCAGAATCAATTCTCCATTTGGAAATATTGATCTCATCTGCTAATTCTTTAGATTGCTTTGCATGGGAAAAACATGTATCAGAACACATAATCTGTGTACATTTTGTGAATTCCCCAGTGAAATCAGATCCATATTCCTTATAAAAGACTTTTACTTTATTTGCAGATAGAAATGAAATAATGTGTTCTGCTAATAAAACATTTCGTAATGAATGAAAACTTTTTAATTTTTCATTATTTATTAAAATAAGAACTGATTTATTTTTCTCAAACATTCCATATCTGTGTGTATATTCAAAAACTTGACGAAGGATGGCTCCATATACAACAGTTCTTCGTACACAGAGAATCAAATTGTAATTTGAATCAATTTCAGCACATTGAATGTAGGAAATGTTTTTTAATTTGTCCAGTAATTCATCACAAATAAAGGGAAGTAATTCTTTGCTTTTCAAAGGGATAAAATAATCAGCTTTTAAATGCACATTTCCTCTTGTAATATTTATATTAATGCGAGTAATATTCTTATTTTCACTTATATTATCAAAAACCGATTGAATCTCTGTTTGGAGTTTTATAAAATAATAGGAATGTTTCGATAGATTATCGCATAAAGTCAATGATTGGAAATTTTCTAATAATGACATAATTTCGAAAAAATAAATAGAAAAATAATAAAAATGTGTGAAGAACACACGTTTACTAAAGTCAAGTTTATGTTATTAGGTAAAATAAGTTGAAATGTGTTACGAATACTTGAATGTACTACGAATGCGAATAAGGCTTTACCTCTTGTGACACTTTTTTTATTTAAATTTTTATGTTTTAAATAAAACTGAAAATTTACATCTTTGGAATGGAAATAATTTTATAGAATAGGAAAAAAGAAACATATATGATTTAATCAAAATTTTAACTGAAACATGAAAAAGGAAAAATCTAAAGTAACACTATAGCAGTATTTCTTAAAATATCAATTCAAAAGAAATAAAACTGACAAATTATGTTGGAATGTTTTTAAAATTAAATAAATTGAACATGAAACAGCATTAATCGTGAAGCATTTATTTGTTACCACTTTTAATTTTGAAAATCCATTTTAATGTTTGAATAACATTGGTTCAAAAGTTAAAAATGTAATTTCTTTCGTGCTTGCAAATTATGTTGCTGTCGTCGCCTTTCCCCCCCTCCCCCACTACATTTTCAATTTCTTAACAGAATCTGGCAAAAGCGGTTAATGTCCTTCTGAAATTTGTAAACAAAAAGTTAAAACACTTCTTGTTTTCGATTTTCAGTTAAATAAGAAAATGTTTTAAATTATCAAATATGCTTTGAATAACCGCACAATAATTTTCCGAATATTTTTCTCTATTCTTAACTGATATTTCGCTATTTTTTTCTATCTAAGGATTATATATTTTTCAATAGAAGAATTTCTGCGAAGTAATAATATTTCAATATTTAATTCTGTTTACTTTTATTGTATTCATATATTCAAATACGTGATGTTTATAGTAATACTTATTGCTTATGAAAGAAAAATTGTTATCTGTAGTTCAATTCATAATATTTGAACTTTATCATATCTGAAATCTCGGTTTATTTATTTATATTCTTGTTTCTTCATCAGATTATTTTTTATGGCCGTTAAATAAATCTTAAAAGCCATTTTCAAATACAAATCCGAAGTTTCATTTTATTTTTTATGTATGTATGTATTCTTACATTTCTCATAACATAACTCATAACTTCCTTTAACTTATATGTTTTATTTGTGTTCAAAATTTTTAGGTAATCAATTTTTTTTTTTTTCCAGAAAATATCTCCTTTTTTCGAATTGATCAAATCTTTCAAGACTTGGGGAAACTATAATAATGGACTTCAATTCTGTTTTGCAAGATGTTGGAGATTTTGGTCTATATCAGAAACTACTATGCTTGTTTCTGGTTATTCCTTCTGCAAGCTTATGTGCTTTGGTATATTTTACTCAATTTTTCACAATATTAGTGCCTGATCACCGTTGCAAATTATCTGAAGAAGATACTTTCCAGCACAATACCTCTGTTTTTAATACATCAATACCATATCATATAATAGATGGACACTTATTGCCGGAGATGTGCAAGATGTATGACCCATCTAGTGTATCATATATTTCTGATACAGGACATTATGTTAGTAATGTGACTGTAAGCTGCCAAAATGGTTATGTTTATGACTTTAGTGTGTTGTATCCTACTATTGCTACTGAAGTATGTAACATATGTTATTTTTTTTTTTGTATTTATTTATTTATTTTTTAAATTTTAGTTAGATATATGGTATATTCATTGCATAGTTTGTAAAAAGGCTTTACTGCTTGAGTATTTTTTTTTATTTTTTTAGTATTGATGATAAGTTTACATCAATATTTTTTTATAAATTTTTAAAACCAATTTTTTTTAATTTTTTTTTTTTTAATATTTTATTTTTAATTTTGTTACGCATTTTATTGTAGGAAAAAAATAACCCAGATTAAATGATTAAAAGCTGAAGGTATATGTTAATATACTTTTTTATGTTGAAAAACTTAAAAGTAACTACATAAGATAAAAGTTTATTTACTTTTATTAATTAAAGTAGTTTTATGTAACTAATATAGATGCTAGCTGTTGAAGCAGTGCTGAAACTCGGTTGCAAAATATATTTAAACTATTGCTTTGCTTTATCTACCTAATTAGTTATACGGGAATTTTATACAAACAATTTTGCCTTCAAATATTTCTAGCTTACTTCATTCATTTAAATTTTTGATCAGAATCAATCGCTGGTTATTATAAACAGCTTTATATAATTTGTAGTTATAAATCTTTTAAATAAGATTAAAAACCCTTAGTATATATTAAGTAAAAAATATTTTGGAAAGTTGATATTTTAAGTAAAAAAAACACAACAATCAATTTTTTTTTTTTTTTTTTGTAGAATCTTTTATCTTATACATAACATTATTTTTCTCAGTTGTGTGCATGAGCAGCTATGTATTATGTATTGCTCAGTTGTTTCCTGTTGACATTTTGATAGATGAACTGGGTATGTGATAATGATCAGCTGCCTTTTCACTCCCAAACTATTTTTTACGTAGGAACTAGCCTTGGATGCATAGTTTTTGGGCTTATAGCTGATAGGTAAGAACCTTATATGTGCTTACTTAGTTTGCTTTTTATTTTTAAAAATTTAGTCATTAGAAATATTTAAGTATTATGCTATTTCATATTTGTATAACTTATGGAAATATTAACACTGTAAAGCCACAATATTTTCATAGTTTAAAATTTACCTATCTGTATCATAATGATAAAAAAAAAATGCATTTTACCTATGATTTCCTGAAGGAAAAAATATATATTCATTTGGATTATATCGAAAGCATTTTGTTAATACATTTTAAACTTCCTTTTTTTTTTTTTTTTTTTTTATAATACTGAACATATTCTTGATTACATTTATACCTGTTTAAACAATTCAATATAAATATGAGCATATAATAGTTGCAGTTGCATTTTTGTAGAACAAATTCTGAATATGCAATACAAGTATATTTATTTGTTAATTCCAGCTATTTTTGGTTAATTGAACCTAAATTTTAACTCGTAACTAATAAAAAGTTCGGGAATCAGTAGTTAGAATTATTTTTTTATTAATTTTGTAACAAATTCTGGCATGTTGCTATATTTTTTACATAAGTAATTTGAATTTTTGCATAATTAAAACAGCTTGATAATTAGACTAAAATCCTTTTCATTTTGCTTCTTCCCTTGTTTATTTTACATTAGATAAAATTTATAGGCATAGTTATATATTTTTACATATTCTCATTGCATATTGCTTTGCTGCTTTCTTTTATTTTTGGTATTTTGAATGAATTTATAATAATGATCAACTATTACATTTAAATTTAAAACATGTTACTATTAATCATAAAAAAACATATAGTGTATCTTTAAGATATTTATTCATGTATTTATATTAAATACAGATATAGACAAACTTGTTAAGAAAACTTAAAAATCCTTAAAAGATCATTGAAATTGTTTTCTTTTATTTGTTTCTCCTGTATTAAATTGTTATTTTTAAGAAAAATTTTCCAAATCTTTGATGTAACATAACTTTTTTTTTTTTTTTTTTTTTTTTAATATCAGATCATTTATATATATACAAAAATTCATAGTTGTATACACATATATTTTTCTTTTATGACATAGGTTTGGTCGTCGTCCTTCCATCATACTGAGCTATATAATTGCCTGCATTGCAGGCATTGGAAGTGCATTCACAACTTCTTTTTATACTTTTAATATCCTTAGATTTTTTGTTGGTGCTACTATTATACCTTTATCCGAAGATCCTTATGTTCTCAGTGAGTTCTTTTCAGTGTTCTTTGCTTAAAATTATCATGATTTCTTTCCTATAATCCTTGTAATATATATTAAAATATATAATTTTATGGTGTAAATTATAAGCTGCCATATATATATTTTTTTTTTATGAAGTTTCATAAGCAATTTTATAAAAACGCTACAAAACCGCCTAAACACTTCTCACCAGGAAAAAATTGACATAATTATGTCAATTTTTTCTTTTGAGAAAAAAATAAGTCTTCTAACTTAAAGGGGGGGGAAACAGTTGTGGATTATGGAAGGAAGCTTGACTTATATAAAATTGTTCAAATTGTGACTTGCAACATAAATTGGTATGTGCCAGTAAATAAATAAATAAAAAAAATCTCAAATTTATAACTTTTTTTTTTTATCTGTAATTAGAACTTCAAAAACATTTTCAAAATCTATAAAACAATTTATTAGTTTAACATAAGATAGAAAAATAGAATTTGATTAGTATAAGATATGTTGAAAAATGGACACAAATCGTCCACAGGTTATTTAAAATCTTTTATTTTCTGGCTATAAATTATGCCTAAATAGGATATTGCAAATTTATAGGCAAAAAATCACTGTAATTAATTTTGCTTAATATCTTTTAAGTAAAAAAAAAACTTAGATTTTAATATTAAAGTTTTTTATTTTTCAATATTGTATACCAACATAAAAAAATTTCATTTAAAGTTCATATATTTTTTATCTTCTTTTTATGCGAGTTTATATATAGTCTTAAACTTTTATTTATAATGTTTAATATCATTATTTATTTAAAAATTATATATCATTACTATATGTCCCTATTTTTATATTCAGTAAATGTTCAAAAAGGGGGGGATTTCATCCTGTTTATTAACCTTTAATTTTGTCTCCTTTGTGGGATTTAATTTTATGTAGAAATTTTCGATTTTCTTTTTACTTCTTTATAGGACAATATTTGATTGAATTTATGTTTCAGGTTTTCATAAATTAAATTTAACATTTTGTAGATGGCCATTGCATTACTTTCTTTTTAGCTGGAAGAATAATACTTGTCATACCAGTAAAGTGTTAACTAAATTTAAAATTTATTGAATTTTGTTTAAATATATGTGTGTTTATATATAATATATATTTCTCTATGCACATTTGACAAATATCAAGAATTCCGTTTCTTCAACTTTTTTTTTTTATAAATGCAATATTTGTTTGGAATATTTTCAACATTGTAGTAGATTTTAAATTATAATTGACTTCCATGTTGATAGATTGAAAAGAAAGATCTTTTTTTGACCAAATCACTATGGACGGAAAACAATGGTCTGTGTTTGGTGGGATTAGAAAGGTATGATCAATTATGAGCTGCTAAAACTGTTAATGCTAAATGTTACTGACAACAAATGATTGATTTGAATTGAGCTTTGCAGGAAAAATGGTCAGAATATCAAAGTAACGAAGTAATATTGCTTCAGGATAATGCACCATCGCACTCAGCAAAACTGATTAAGGAAATAATTGAGTTATTTAGTTGGGAAATACTTTCACATGCAGCTTTCTCACCTGACTTGGCTTTGTTTGATTATTACTTATTTGCATTGATGAGACACAGCACTTCACTTATGAAAATGACTCAATGACTGGTTTACATCAAAAGAGTAACAATTTTTTGATGTGGCATCCACATATTGCCAAAAAGATGGGGAAAATGTATAGCTAGTAATGTACAATATTTCAAATGAAATATTTTGTATATGCCAAAAGGTGCATAGTATGTATATTTTTATATATACTAGAGCCAACTTCAATGCCATTATTTGCTTGAGTCATGATGCAATTGTTGTTATCGTGCCCATGGATTTAAAATATAAATATCAAAATTAGATCAAGTCAAAAGTCTTCACGATAGCGGCCGCTAGCAATGGCGCCGCTGCACTATACAGGACTTCTCTTAAGTTGGCCTCGATTGGCACCCAATTGCAAAACATGGGGCAAGAGTGCTGGGCACTCTAGAATGGGCTTAGGTGTTAGGAAAGCATTGGGGCGATTTCTGCAGGGGATGTATTCCCTGGTCTTGTCTGGGAGAATCTTCATCCCTCTGTAATGATTAGTTCTGAGTCTGCTAATAACTGATGTTAACTTCCTAGGACAGTTGAAGTCCATGATTAGTGGCTTATTAAAGTTATGAGAAATTAGTCGGCTTTTGGCAACTGCGTTAGCATCTGCAAGTGTGATAATAGTCCTGGGTTGTCATGATGCAATTAAAAAAATTATATAAAGTGATATATCATTTGATATTGATTACTTTATTATAGATATTAAATATGATATAATTTTCATTTCCTGTAGGTTTAGAGTACATAGGTGTCAAAAAGCGGACAATAGTAATTATCATTTGGTCCATGGGTTACATTATATTCTCTGCCATTTGCCCTTGGATTGCATATGGACTGCGGGATTGGCGTCTCCTCTGTATCATTACTTCTGCTCCTTTGGCAGCAGTACCTTTATTTGGAAAGTATGTTCTGTTATTTCTTTCTGATTATAATAAATTTTTACTGGAATTTCAACTTTTATTAAAAACTAGCTAAGAACATTAAGAAATATGTTGTTACTGAATTAAAATTTATAAAAAACAAAATAAGGCTTGTTTATCACAAACCGAATGCTTATACAACTCATGTGACTCAGGATTTATTGGTGATTTTTTTTTTTTTTTTTTTTCCTTCATGTTCATATTTAGATTACTATACATTTTAGGACTTATGTGTCAATTCTATGATTCTTATATGACTATTTTTAAAAAAATATAAATTGTAGCCTATTAATATCTGATATTGTATTGGTTTAATATTACTCTCTATTATCATATTGCATTACTAATGCGAATTTTTCGTAAAATTACATTTACTATTTTAATTTTTCAATATAAATTCAGAAATTGTAAATATTAGAGACTATATTCTTTTGTATTGTAAAAGTAAATTTTATTCCTGTTTAAAGATAAAACAATTTCTTTGTATCCTTCTTTTTTCTATGCCATAATTAACCAATGTTAATTTTATAAATTCTTTTTTTTTTTTTTTTTTTTAATGTAAAATGTAAACATTTTGAAAAGAATTTAATTTTCTAAACTATTACTTATATTTTTATGTAAATAGATTTCTTTGTGTAATTTTTACTTTTTAAAAAAACTATTACCTTAATTTTTCTTATCAGATTTGTGCCAGAGTCAGCAAGCTGGTTACTAACTCAAGGCCGAAAGAAAGAAGCAGTTAAACTGTTGAGAACAGTTGCTAGGATTAATAAAAAAGAATATCCTGAAGAATTTGGTGAAAAATGTTTTGTATGTATGTCTTCCATAAAATGGATTAATTATGGGAAAAAAAAATTATTTTTTAATTTTAAAAAGGCATAAATACGTTATAGGCATTGGTTTATTTGGCTAGTGTATAATAAATCAAAGAAATTTCTTATATTTAATTTAAAATTGTGCTTGTAAATCTGAAGGGAAAAAATAGGAAAATGTTGACCTTCTAAAATTATGCTTTTTAAAATCTATAAATTGAACAATGTATTTCCATATATCGCCTATTCCATAACTATTTAAAGTAGCTAATTTGTATGTATGGCAATATTCATAGAAATGTACGTAATAAATTTTTATTTGTTTATAAGTTCATTTTTTCTTTAATAATACCTCAAGTATGAATTGTTGTGGTTGTATTCTCTGAAGTGTATAAGAAAATCAAATATCATGGTGCTCCCAAATAATATTAGCTATGATAATTTAATAATTAAGTATGAATTAATTTTAATTAATGAAGTTATTTTCATTACAAAGACTATTGACCTTGTTTGAGCTGAAATCTATTTCTACAATGTGACTTTTAACTAAATGAATTTAGTTGAAAATGACTGGTATGACCAGAGCCGGATTTAAATGAAAAGAGGCCCTAGGCTATTCCATGAGGCCCTTTCACCTCCCATTCTTAAGTTTGTAAATTACTTAATATGTTTGTTTATTATTCATATATGTAGAATTTCTCCTTATTTTTGATTCAGTGTTTACTATTTTTAGAATAGTGTAATTCTAATTTTGCTAACAATTTGAATGTAGGCCCCTCTTGATCTTGAGGCCCTAGGCTGAAGCCTAGTTAACCTATAGGAAAATCCGGCCCTATATATGACATGTAACTTCATCAATAAAAGTTTTTAAGAATTTCATCATACAATACTTGCATGAATTCAGAAATATGTGTTGTCAATTGCCAGTCTATTGGATTGTAGCCCTTTAGCATCCTTTGCTCTATACATTCTTTTAAATACTTCTGCAAAATACATTTTTAGAAACTAGTATAAGGCATTCATCTGTATGCAGAACATAGGACAATTTTGATCAGAAAACACCTTAAAACTTACTTAGGGTGTATCATCATTATTTGCAGAGAATTCAGTATAGCTGAAACTGGTCAAGAATCAAAACAGACACCAGACTGGACAGACAACAAGAATTGCAGTTGAGATAGTCTCATAAAAACAAAAGCTTTTCATGCTTGAAAAAAAAACTCATTGTAGAATCACTAATTCTATTTATATGTAACTATTAGTAATAAATTTATTGTGCAAAAAGAGGTTTAAGTGTTTTTATTATTATGTGACTAAAGATATATAAGTTCCTATTGATACAATAGCAATAATATTGATATATTTTTTTTCTTTCAGGATATGGGTAAAGAAGAAGAAAATAAAAGCACAACTGTTTTAGATTTATTTAAAACACCTAGATTGAGATTAAACAATATGGTTCTAGCTATAACATGGTAAAATATATTTTTAGAATCTGTTTTACTTTAAAATGTTAACAAAAATTAAAACATCTATACATTAATTGTAATAAAAAATAATTCTAAATGAAAGACACTTTAATGAGTTTTTAAACAAAGTAAACTTTAATGAAGGATATTATTTGGTAGTTTATTTAAGGTATAACTATGGAATTCATAAGTAGAATAAACTGATAATGTAGAATTTTAAACTGTTAATATATTTTTTTTATTTTTGGTAACTGCATATATTCAGTACAAATAAAATCCAATGAACTTAAATTTATGATTTTAGAGCTACTTTTTTTTTTTTTTTTTTTTTTAAATTTTTCTATTAAAAAAAAATCGAAAATAATAGTGTAATACTGTAACTGTTTCATTATTGTTGTACTTACTAATGGATGTGGCAATGCTTCACTATTGCCAAATCTGTTTATATATGTGAATTAAATAAAATACAATTAAAGTTCTATGTTAATTCATTTATTTAACTGAAATGAGTGTTGTAATTTTTTTTCGTTTGTGTTTTGTCTTTTGATGCTGAAATAAAAGTTTGTTGAAGTATTCGGTTGTTCATGATAATCCAATTTTGTAATATTTTGTTCATTAACTTTTTGTGTTCAATATCTTGGGACAAAATGTCTTTCTTTTTTAACAGCAGTCAAATATGAAGGGAAAAAAACCCTCAATTAACATTGTTAAAAACAACAGTTCTATTTAATTGGATTTCATTCAAACTGCTGTCTAAATACTCCAGGCTCTAACAAGAACAAACTGAAATTTTCAGCAAAATTGGCCAAGCAGTTTTTGAGTGTACAAGGCACACCCATCTGAACATTGCCTTTTATTTATATAGATTAATTTAACTTAATATAAATGTATTATATTACATGAAGTATGCTCAAGTAGATGTACTCTTATTGCAGCGACACATTCTAGACTTGACACTAAACCATTGCAAAATAGATAAATGGCAATATTATTCAAGAAATAAATTTTCAAATTTTCGACCAAATTCTAATTAGGCAATAATTAGACTGAAAGGGGAATTTGATTTTTCTTATTAGATTGAATATAGATCTGTTGCATAATAATATGCTTCTTAAAATTAAAATCAGCTTTGTAAGACTTCTTTTGAAAGTAATCTTTTAAATTCATTGTTGATTTCAAATTTAGTAAGTCATTGTTGATTTTAAATTTAGTAAACATCCATTTTGCATTTAAATCCCAAACTGCATATGAAAAAGTTGCAATACAAAGCAATTTTCATTATAATAACTAAATATCTATTTTTTTTATTGATAAATTTAATGTTAAAGTTTTAAGAACTTAATAAATAATAATTTGGATTAATAATATATATTCAAATAGTCTTCACCTCATGCTCATGCAGCAAATCTCTGACTCCTTTGGGTTCCTAAATGAGAAAAAAAAATCAACTATTAATATTTTCTAGGTTTGTTGTGTACTGCTGCTATCACACAAATACACAAAATGCCTCCAATCTGGGAACCAATGTATATGATTCCTTCATGTACAGCTCTTTGGTTGAGATTCCTGCTTTATTTGTCATTCTGTTTGGCATTGATTGGCTGGGTCGCCGGTGGCCTGTAGCGTTTTCATCCTTTGCTGCTGGGATAGCTGGACTTGTCATTTTGATTATACCCAGAGGTATTTGATACACTGTATTTGGTATCACTGTTTCTTTTTTTCTGTGTTTGATTTGAATGTAATTTTTGCATTGAAATATTTATTTAAACCTGACTTATAGTGATAGATTCTTTTGGTAAGTACTATTAAAAATTGACTGCACAATTTTTATTTCCACTAGTACTCAGCAGTAATTAACTGTTACTGTAGTTAATAAGATTGCACAAATTTCAAACTTTTTAAATTTGTCATATGGTTAAATTCTTGAAAATAATCAAATATTTTCCTTTATTAAAAATTGTACTGTTTAACTATTAAAAAAAATGTCAAAAACTTGTATTTGTATCTTCATTTGCTACATCAAAATAGAATAATACATCTAATAAAATTGTAAATATGTTACATTTGTTAAATTTAGTCTAAAATCATTGGTAATTTTCTTCATATACTTTTTCAATTATTTTTTTAATTTCATCTAAGTTCATTTTCGAAATTTTTTTAATCTATATAAAATGCAATAAGGAATAAATATTGTATCCTGATTGGAAATTTCAAATTATAATTTAATTTTATCAAAATAAATTTTTAAACTTAATTGCTAATAAATTGATTTTAACTGAAACATCTTTGTCTAAATTAAAAGTCTTGGAAACTAATTGTTAATAGTATTCTCATAATCCATTTTGTAGTACTTTTTAATATTTTTTATTTTATATATAAAAAAATAATATTGATTTATTTTATAATGACTAGATGCAATCAAAACATACTTGGGATTGGCTCTTATTCAACGAGTCACTATCACCATAGTGTATAATGTGATAATGCAGTATTCTGCAGAACTCTTGCCTACGGTGCTGCGGGGACGTGGGCTTGCCTTTCTCAGATTGATGGGAACTCTTGGCTTATATATCAGCCCATCAATTGTGTATTTAGTGAGTATTAATAATACTTTTTGACAATGTGAAATATTTTTCTATCCAGGATACTCTAAACAGGAATTTTTTCTTTATTGGCAAATAGGTTCATAGGTAAAGTGAAGCCATGAATCCTTTCTCAGTAAAATGATGATCCAAGATGCTTTTTTAAAATAATTTTTCCCAGTATATTAAACAAAATTTTAAAACATACTAATTATTACTATTAAAATAGTTAATTATTTTACAGTTATTTATTTGTTATAAATATAAAATGTACAAAGTTACCATTTGGTGGATGACCTACCACTATTGTATTAAATAATTTGCTAGTTACTTTGCATGACAAATTCATTATTGTAATTTAGTAGTGTTTTTTCTGCTTCTATGACTAATTGTTTTAATGCAAACAAGGATTGAGGATGAATTGCTAAACAATTTTTCTATATAATGTGAAATTATGTTATATCAATTGGTAATCATAGATGCAATACAGATATTTATTGTTTCTATATATCTGAATGATTACTTGATTTCTGATTAGTGCTGGGTTTTAATTTTATTAACTTTGTGCTCATCTATATTTGTTTACCTTTTTGCAAGAATATCATTCACATATTCACTCCCTTTTTGCAATGCCTCACCCAAATAACATGTTGACAATTTGCTGATGGAAATTAACTTTTTCATTCACTTTTAGTAAATTTGATAGTGTGGGGGATGCAGCTTTATTTACATCATTTAACTTGGTATATTAAATTAGACCAAATTATGCTCTATTAATTGTTCAGAGGAGGTGGAATTATAGAAAAAATTAAAGGATTTTAAAGCCATCCTCATTCAACTAAAATATTTTTAAATAATAGACTGATTTGCTTCTCTGGTAATTATAAGGTCTTAAAGTTGGGCAAGTTCTCCCTATAAATATTTCCTCAATTCTTTTTTTTCTTACATTCACTATAAAATCTATTGAATTATATAACGATTTTAATCACTTTGTTATCTTGAATAAGATCTGTTTTAAAATAGTTTCAGGTGATATTGTGTATATATTTGTATATCCAGCTAGTTCTAAAAACCAACATTTCTATTTAGATTCTTGTTTCTCAAAAAGCACTCACAATTTCTCAAAATGCTTTTCCAATGGACAATTTTTTTTTTTTTTTTTTTTTTTTTTTTTCCTACTTAACATAAAAATTGAATTTCTGGGGATTCATCAATCAATAACATAACATTGATTAGTATTTAGAAATACATTTGCTACAAGGCACTTGATATTTTTCCCCAAGTACTTTGTTTTTGTCTTATTTAAAAGAAGAATCTGTATTTTGCCAACTAGTTATTTATAAAGGACATTCTATTGTTTGGAGTTCTATATTTTTTATATATAATTCATATAAAAAGCATTTATGAATAAATGTGCAAAAAGTAAAATATCCATTTCTTTATATGAAGCTTAGTAATATTTAAAAGGTTAATAAGAAAGATTGAAAAGTAATCTTTGGTATTTTATTTAAAACATTAGCTTTCTTGCCATTAATTTATAAATTAATGATTATTGAGATTCAATATTTCCATGGTGCACCACAAGAGCTGTCGCATCAAGCTTGTGAAGCAGAAAGAAAAAGTGACTATATGAGATTTAGAACATATTTGTGTCACAAATAATTAAAAAAATATTATTCATAAAACTAGTATATGATTTTTCATCTTTTTCAATGATTACATAATTACTAGATCTACCATTTTAAAAGTAGATCAGATTCATTCAGAGACATCAGATTCTTCAGATTGACATGAGATCAAGTTGATGCTTCTAAGTCTTGTATCCCTGTGTCACAACTTTAAATTCAATTGAAGTACTGTGCATCATTTAACTGTTATATTTTAAACACAAAGTTCTGGTTACAGAAAATTTTAGATTAATTCATGATTTATAAAATCTTTATATTAGAAGATTTGCTACGTCATAATCAATACATTGAAATAATTGAGAATGAAAACAGAGTTGAAACAGTAATTGCTTTTTAATTAAAATCTTTTTAAGCATTTTAGAATTCATTGAGCAGTTGTGTGAAGTTCTTGTTAACACAAAAGTGAACCAATCCTCTGAAAAAAAAATTTATTTTGTATTTCTGATGGAATATAAATGCTTAAAGTTGATATTATTTTTACAATTCCATACAAGTTATTATGAAATACGTTTGATATTTATGATAGAAAATCTTGCAATTACATCTTCTAATGATCTTTTTTTTCCAGTCTATGACAATGCCTGGATTACCTTTGGTGGTATCTGGAATCTTGATGCTTCTCGTTTCTGCCTTTACTTTGTACCTTCCAGAGACCCTCCACAAACACTTGCCTCATAGCATCGAAGATGGCGAGATGTTTGGACGCAATCAAAACCTTTTGGATTGTCCATGCATGAATAAAAGGTTATTTTACAGTTATATTTTTCTTTTTTATTATATTCCTTGTAATTGAGTGGATTATCCATAAAATTAGTGAATTTTCAGTAATTTTACTAATTTATAAATCAGTACTTTTTTTTATATAATTTTCTTTATTTTAATAATAAATTCTTATTTTTATAACATTAGCTTCCAATGTTAATTTCTCTTAAAAGATGTCATAATTTCTATGACTATCTTTGAAAGCTATTCCTTCCCATTTAAAATTTTATATAATGTTAGTTGATCGTGGAAAATTTTGATAATAAAAAGAAAAGTTTGTACGATGTTGCATTTATGGCAAATATAGATTTCAAACTTTGTCAAAACTTATTTTAAATTTGTTTCATTGAATTAAAAAATTCAGTATATCATTTATATTAATATGAATGTGAGGAGAGAGACTCCCTGAAATTTTGATTAAAGTTAAATAGCATTGCCAAAGTGAAAAAAAAAAATTCATTTACACAATATTCAGTTGTTGAAACATATAATTCAGTATTGGTTAATTTTTTTTATATGTTTTATGAAACTTGAAAAATTGGATCTGTTTAATTTTAAACATGACATTAGAAATTCGTATGCAAAATTTATTTGTCATTATTTCCTACTTACAATATGCATATATTTTATTTTTATGAAATTAACTTTTTGGAATGTTTTCTCCAGAGATAATATATTAAACTTGAATATGGGTGAGGAATAAACATAAATCACATTCTGCTTCATTTCCTCATGTTAGGAAATAAAGTGGAGCCTAATGGCTAGGTGACTAGCACTCTGTACCACTGGCTTCTGATTTGAGTGCCAGAGGTGCCATGAATGTTGGTAGTGGTTTTAATCCACTTTAAACCATAGTCTAATATGACTGTAGAACGTTAAGCTGACAATCCTACTCCGTAAAAAGAAAACATCTCCTGTCTCAAAATTTGCCAGTAGGTAGACGGTCTTGGCCCACCATGGTGCTGTTGCACCACTGAAGAAGAATGTGAGGAATAAAGTAAAAGAATTCTGCAATAACTTTAAAATAACACAAATAACTAATATAATTAATTTATCAATTTTTTTTTTTATATCATTCATTTGTTAGAATAGAAATTCTTTTAATATTAAAATACGAATATATACAAATTGCTACTGGAAATATGTTTCTACTGATGCTTATAAAGTTCTTAACATATTTAACAATTATGCAGAGATTTTTTTTTCTCACAAATTTCATTTTTAATTTATTACATTTCTGGATTTTATTTAATGGTATCTTTATTAGCAAATTTATCTGTATAAAATCTAATTTATTTATTAATAATAGTTCTGATCTAGCAATTTCTTTATTTTTATAATACCTTATATGTTTCGATGATTAAATTTTCTTTTTTCAAAAAGTCAATAATATTTAATAATGGAAAAACCTTTCCTTGTAGGATGATATTTGATAGGTTGAATTTTTGTGTTTTTTCAAAGCTTACAATTTTTCAATTTTGTGTTCTTGTTCTAAGCCAACATTTTAATTTGATTAATATACTTTGTGTAATCAAATATAAAATTTCTGATAATTTTAAATTATATCTTAATGATAAATTTTCTATTTTCATATTTATAATCTATTTTTTTATGTGTTGGCAATTATCTGATAACACCAATACACACAATTTCTAATCAGAATAAAATTTAATTGAACTAGATATAATTGGTGAATATTTTTACTTCTTAGTTTATCCAAACTATAAACTAATTGTTTAATAATTAGTGTTTTCGTTTGTACTACAAGTAGTTCATTAAACATTTTTAAACAATTTGAAATGACTGAATATTTTCATAATCTAGTTTCTAAACTTTAGATTTAAATCTCATATATATGATGTATAATACATTTAAGAAGTGGAAATTATTTGAGCTGTAACATTTTAAATTTATGTATATTATTCAAGTAGGGCATGTAATACTTTATTAGACATTATTTATGTTAAAAATTATGAAATATATCAATTTTTATTTCAAACTTTTTTTTTTTTTCAAAATTTACATTTTTACGTTTGTTTATATATATCATTTTATTATCATCAATTTTCATTTATTATTATTTTTATTAATATATTCTAAATAGTTCATTAATTGTTTTAACTCCCTTTTTTTTTTTTTTTTTTAATGAATTGTAGTTTTAATTTAGACCATTAATAAAAATATTTTTTAATTTTTATTGCAGCACAATGGATAGTGATGAGAATCCAGAGTCAACTATTGAAAGAGCATAATCACATATCAATTTTTGACTTTACCTCTATTGCCATTCTTCTACTTATTTATTTAAAGTTGCATTTTTCTAGAATTTTTACATAACATTTGTTCTCTAGTCTAGTTAAGATTATATTGCTTGTTAACTAATAAATTATTGTTAAATTAATCTGTGTCTAAACAATTATATTTATGAAATTAAAAAATAATGATGGTTGAAGTACAGTTATTATTAATTTGTAAAAATTAAGATTACAAATTTATTCTGTTTTGTTTTATAGTATAGCATATGTTAAGTTTTAGTTGCATAGTTAGTGAGAAAGTGTGATTAATTCTTAAATGGCAATACATATATTTAAAATTGTTTATCTTGAATATGAAAAAAGTTGTTTTATTTCCTTTAAATCATGTTATTAATGCAGTTCAATTCCTTACTGAAACTGTAAGTACAATGAACAACTTCCTGCAAATAAGAAATTTCCTATTTACTTATATATTTCATTATTTATATCTCATTAAAAAAACTCAACAAAATCTTGAACTTCATAATAAATTTAACTTTCTTGTTAACCTTTCAGCGCACACACACTACAATTTCTTGCATAAATAGGCACAAGTAGTAAGTATTTAACTCGCAATAGCTTTCTTTAGTTACACTTTTACAAATACAAGATATACCATAATATGAGGCAAGTTAAAAATGCATATATTAAAAAGGGAAAATTAAATTTTAATATTTGCAAACTCACAAATGTACATAAATATACATTCAAGTAAAACAGTTAACCACTATAAACAATAAGATTATTTTGTACAAATGATATGAAGCAAAATTTTGTAAAAGATAAAGAAAAAAATTAAGATTAGATAACAAGAAATTTTTGTTTACTAGTAAATTAATTATTGTCCTTACATTTGAAACGTCAAATGTATACAAGTACACCTTCTGTGAAACTATTGCATTTTATGTATGCTGATGACTATTTCTTCAAAGACAAAGCACAATTACACTTATTAAATTTCTTTCATGTAGTAATGATTTGATTTCAGTCTGAACAATGAGGTCTTTCTTCATATCACACAGTCCTATATGTTTTAAGAAAACTGTGTTCAGTGGATTATTAGCAGGCTTAGTTCACATATATGAAATTATGGATTTATTCTAGCAATGTTAATGAGCCCATAAAAATGTCATATCCTCTCTGTGAAATAACATATGCAATGTATCTAGTTTATTGATATCGCTATCAATACTTGGTGTATCATGCATTGTAGAAAGGAATATGACAGGTTTGTTCCTATGGGGGAACTGAGAGAGATATGAGATAGACCGAATACAGTAGATCAATTCCTCTTTTTCTTATTTGATAAAAACTCTGATTTTTGCCAAATAAGAAAAGGTTGTTGTTTTTTCCCAGAATGCCAAATATTTCTTTTGTAGTAAGTAATTTGCAAGCAAAATATTTAGATAAATTTTGTTACAGTTTTGCATGAATTTTCATTTGGCAAAATCGGTCTTTTTTTCAACATCTAGTAATATTTAAAACCACATATAAGATCATTTGGTTGTGATCCACAATAAACTTTGTGATTGCATTTTAAACATCCAAAGCATATGTTTTTATTTCATATTTTGAAAATTTATTTGAGATGTATTAGATTTATAGCAATGACCATGGAAAGGAAGCAACATTTCATTATTTGTAGTGAATTCACTCATGATATGTTACTCATTAGAGTTTCTTAGAAAAAAGCAGAGTTTTCATATACATTTTAGTTTATCTACTTTAAGCCTTCGCTTCTCATTGTCTTCTGAAAAAAGGCATCATATTAGAAATAAAGATCTCTTGTAATTTCTATCTTTAACATCATTTGGAAATAATTTTTTTGACATTCATAATGTTTTTTTGTCATTATTTCCTATCAATATAATTGTCTAAACATTACACTCCTTAAGGTATCATGGCAATTCCTTTCCCTTGAGTAAGTGTGCTTTTACGTTGGTTTGTACATTTAAAAAATTCTTGATTATATATATTATCTTGAGCAGTAATCCAATTTCATTCATTATATTTTTCACAGAAGATTTCATTCCAGAAAAAACTTTCACAATGTTCAACTTTTCGATCTTTTAACAAATTGTTTATTTATGCCATATGGGAATTTTAATCTTTGATAATGTAGAAGCCTTTATCATCAACTAATTCTTATTGATTATCATCTGATACAGATTGCTCAGATTCATTAAGTATATAACTTTTACAAATATTTTTATCATTATGACTGCTTGAAAATACTTAATTTGCACTCATTTTCTTTATCACATAATTCTTAAAGAATCTGCAGAATATCTCAACTAGTTTTTAGGCCTTAATAGCAGAAATGCCACTAAATATTATTTCACTAATCAACATCTGGCCATGAAAGAAGTGCAAGACAGTATGAAATTAACGAAAAAACTAAAGTGTGACCTTCAAAACAAGACAAACCCAATTTTTCCTGTAGGATTAGATTGCCCCCAAAAAATAGCAATATCTATTGGACAGTTTCGAAGACTGCACTGAAATATATGTCATTGAATTTGAGTAGATAGCTGAAAGGTTAATGAAGGAAATTCTTAGCTAATTCTTCATAATTAAGAATTTAAAAATTTGTTGTTAAGTAGCTGTAGAATTGCATTTGTAAAATCATCCTTTTAAATTTTAATCTCTGGCAATATCAAAGCAAAAAAATCAGCACAGAATGGAGTGAAGCTGAATCTATTTGTGTGGAACCTTTGACTTAGCTATATAGATTGAGTCTCTACTGGTGATAACAGATTTTAGATCAGATCTAATTTTCTTTGTGATGGATTAAAATATGTAAAAAAAAAATGTATTTTTCAATAAAATTAATTAAAGTTTTAAAATATGTGCATTTTTTATTCTCTTCAACGTATACAAAATTTATACACCAATTGTAGGTTTATTTTAATTTATTTTGGATTTTATGATTTTGAAACACATTTTTTTTAAGTTTGATCTTTTATGTGCTGTATTATAATAAATATTTCTCACTTGTTTTTTCCCTTCACTAAACTAGCCATTAAAATGATTTTATGTTAATATATTTAATTTAATTTTTTTTAAACTTTATTAAAATATTTATTCCCTTATTTTAAGTACTTAATTATCTTAATATATTGCTTTGATCTGATAGAAATCGATTCTAGAAACCAGAAAGAAAGAAAAACTTTTGTAATGTGACAATGCAAATAAATTAATAAGACATTTCCAATCATTTAGAATGATTAAAAAAACTATAAATCCATTAATGTTTAGTGATTGTAATGTTGCACATATGGGAAAGTTATTAGCTAGATATTGCAAGAATTATACTAGATCTATAAATATTTTTTTTTTACATATAGTAAACAATTTATTAAAAAAAGAAACACATAAGACTATAGATTTAAATACAATATCTTCCAGTTTGCAATTATTGCTCATTATAGCAGGGTTGTCCTGTTTATGTTTTGCAACTGATAGATCACAATTTCGATTCATGTTTGCAAAATTATCAGACAAAAATACTGATTGTGGATATTCATTAAATTTAATTCTATTGAAATTCTATCAAATATAATATATTGGAAAAAAGTATTGAATTGAAGACTATTTTTCAATAATAATGGCAAAATAGTTTTTTTTTTTTTTTTCTCAATAAACTTCTTAGAAGCATCTTAATATATAAATCGATGAATTTTTATAAATTGAACATTTAAAATTATTTATAACCAACAGTTTAAAGGAATCCATTGAAAAATATTGATTCTTTTAAAAGTTTTTTTTTTTTTTCCCGATATAGTAAATTGACTATTTTACAAGGAATTTGAAAAATGATACAACTAATAAATTATGATTCTCCTCAATATCAATATTTTCTTTGTTCCAATTTTAAAAAATAAACAATTCAGAATTTTTTTTTTTTGTAAAAGAGGGAAAAAATGTATCATAAAAGTAATCCTGATATTTTTTTTTTTTTATAAAAAATTAAAAAGTGCATTTAAAGAAATTCTGTTGTAAAACGTTATATTTGTTTTTATTTTTCACTGTTCAGAGAGAGTATGTAATATGAAAAAAGTTATGTAAGATATTTGTAAATAATAATTTAAAATAACTGAAAGATATGGAAATTATCTTCATTTAAATCATACTGATGCTGAATTTATAATTTTTGAAAGATATATTTCTCTTCGTATATTTTTAACATGTATCTTATCTAATATCATCTCTTAATATAAGATAATGAAGGAAATTACCTACAAAAAGTCCTAGAAATAATCCACTTGGGTTTTTAATTTATATTGAAAATGAAACCATAGAAAATTAAGATTCAAATTCAATTAAATTAATTAAGTTGTTGACTGACAATAAATATAATATGTATGAATCACATGAAATATATCTATTTTTAGTAAATATATATCTTTAAAATTATTTTAATAATTATTAATTTTATTAATCAATATTTCTGTATTAAAATTTCAATAATGCATATGGAAACCTGAATAAAGAAAATGATTAACCTAGCCTGATAAAATAAAGACTGAATAAATAAGTACCTGAATAAACAATCACCTGCCAGATTCAAGGTGTCTTGCAAAATTAGGTTATCCTGCAGTAATACTTTTTAAAGCTTTTTGGTAATGTTTCCATACAGAAATAAAATTGGGTCAAGATAATTTATAATACTAGTTATTAACTTTTAAATGAAAGAGAGGGTAAACAAGAAAATCCATTTCTACATTATTTATACTTAAGAAAATGGAAGTTAAAAAATATCCTTATCATGAATAGAATTATTCACATTCATGTGAACTTAAGAGATACATTTTTAATACATTTAGAATCATAATCCTAATAAATGGAGATTATTCATAGATTCTAAAATAAAATTAAAAGCCACTCTAGATAAAGAAAATGGAAAGCCTTTACTTAATGCTGCCCATATTAAAGGTCCAATAACTTGAAACTTACATTAATACCAATATAAAAACTGTTTATGGTACAATACATGAGTATTTATATTCATAAAACTTCCTAATATTGTGAAAATCTTAAAGTAACAACCATTTCACCAAGATTTCAGATTATTAAACAGCTCTACTGCTTTTTATGCAAATAAGATAGAAGAATATAGAACATCTTTCACTTTCTTAGTACATATGCTAAATGATTACAAAGACAACTATAAATTTTAAATAAGTCCCTAATAAATCTCCAAAAGTATCCACTCTATTAAAGCATACTAAACTTTTCTTGATGAAAATTTTTTTTTATTATAGTAATGAATTTTGATGGTCAAAGTTTATTTATTATATCAAAAATGAAAAGATTTAAGAACAAATAATTAACTATAAATTAGATAGCTAATGAAAGAAAATAGAATTATTAATGAACATCATAAAATTCAGATGTAATAAATATGCACTTAAATTTACCTATTGAGATTTTCTTATTAAACCTAAGTGATGAACAAGTATTGAAAATGATTTTTTTTTTTTTTTTTTAAATAAAAAAAAGACCACAATTTTTTTTTTTAGATTACTGCTGGACACAATTCAGCTTTTGTATATCAGACCAGAAAAAGTTCCTAATAATGTATACAAGATACTTCAGAATAGATATAAGACTATCTAATCTATCACTAGATTTAAAACTGTAACAAGATAAGGGAAATATGTGTATACGTTGCAATATTTGTATTTAGAGTATTAGCATCCTTGATTTTTTAATTTTTAGATACCAACAGACAATATGTTAATTATTTAAAAAGTATCCATATCCACTCCATTCTTACATACTAAACCTTTCTACCATAGCAATGGATCTTGGTCAAAGTTCATTTATTATGTGAAAAATGAAAATATTTAAGGAAAAATATTAATTAACTATAAATTCGATAGCTAATGAAAGGCAAAAGAATCATTAATGAGCATCATAAAATTGAGATGTAATAAGTCTAAATATGCACTTAAATTCACCTATTGATATTTTCTCATTAAACCAAAGTAATGAATAAGATATTAAAAATGGATTTTTCTTTTAAAAAAAAAAAAAACCACAGGCAACACTAAATTTGTCTGATTATTGCTAGACACAATTCAGGTTATATATATCAGCCCAGAAAAACTTCCTAATAATGTATACAAGATAGTTCAGAATAGACTATCACTAGAGTTAAAACTATAACAAGATAAGGGAAATATGTGTATATGTTGGTAATATTTGTATTTAAAAGTTTTAGTATTCTTGTTTATTCAGTCATAAAACTTTTATAAAAAATTCTTAAATATATTGATAATTTAAAAACTGATAAACATAAAATATTAACCTGCTTGTTATAGTACAATTTAAATATCTATTTGGGATACACAATATAAATGAAAAATTGTGGCATTGCACTGATAACTAATTGACTAGAATTTAACCCAAAAGTTCATTGTCTAAAACATAATTCTCATAACTTCCATCACATTAATCAGTATGATTTATGAAGTCACTTTTAAAGTCAATTATTAACATTATTACTTAACATAATCAACCTAATTCCATAATTAAACTTTCAAAAAACACCTATGATCTCACTTTTTATGTCAAGTTCCACATTTATCCACACATCCACTCAAGCATTAATGCCTTTATAACTTTCTTTTCATGTTGGGTGTTAATAAAATCCTAATATACAATTGTCAACACTACTAGTAAGTTCAGGGTATAAACATGGTTGTCTATAGTCACATCACTAGAAACATAAGTAAATGCAATATTTAAATAAAAGTTGAATATATACTCAGAAAATATGGTACTTGTCAATTGAATTGCATTCAAACATAAGAGTTAAAAAGTTTCTTAAACTAGAATATTACACTATAAAGATCTATAAGAGTTGTGAACAAATATTATAATACAATTTTACCTGATGCAACCTATTTCCTTGTTCCTTATTGTGATACTTTTGACAGTTATAAAAATTTGCTGGAAATTTGTAATCTTGAAAAACGTGCATAAAGTTATTTTTGTTTGTTTAATTAATTCAGAGTATTTTGAACAGTACTACCAATCAGGTTAGCTGAATATCCCCATATTATATATAATTGTAGTATATACCCAAAGGGCCTGATGGCTGAGTGGTTAGTGCACTGACACTCAGTACCGCAAGTATCAGGTTCGAATCCCAGCATATGCCATAGATGTTTGTAGTGGTTCAGAATCCACTTTAAACCTTAATGGGATCATAGAGGGTTGTGGTAAATGAGTAACAGCAGTGCAGCCTTTGCTTATAGCATGAAGATTAACTGGCTGTATTAGATTAGCAACAGTATATACATCAAAAAGTAGTATTATAATAGAGCACACATTGACTTGCCAATTTAAGACAAGCATAATCCTTGTACTATAATACACCTCAATCAAGTTCTACTTTATAGTTTAACATATCCTTTGATAGCTTGGCAATTTTTAACAACAATCTTTATTTTTGGCTTTTACTACTTAGTGGCTTTTTTTAACTATACTACTTTTTATTCAAATAAGATACTAGAATCTTGAACATCTTTTTCTTTCTTAATATGCATTCATATATATAATTATTATAAAGACAACTATAAATTATAAATTCCCTAGTAAATCTCCAAAAGTATTCATTCCATTATCACATACTAAATTTTGCTTGATGAAAAATATTTTTTTTATTATAGTAATAGATTTCGATAGTCAAAATTTATTTATTATATTAAAAGTGAAAATATTTAAGGAAAATATTAATTGAGGTGTAATAAGTCTCTAAATAGATATGTAAAATCATCTCTTGATATTTTCTTATTAAACATAAGTGATCAACATGGAGATATTATATAGGCATTGGCAATATCTGTATTTAAAGTACGAGTATTCTTGATAATTTTAACTGTTAAAACTTTTATATGCATT
Source organism: Caerostris darwini (assembly GCA_021605075.1). NCBI lineage: Eukaryota > Metazoa > Arthropoda > Arachnida > Araneae > Araneidae > Caerostris > Caerostris darwini. The sequence continues at coordinate 48,995 of BPLQ01002541.1, read as the reverse complement.
TTTAATTCTGGATAATAAACTTCTATAATGCTGGACACATTTCAGGTTATGTACATCATACACTAACCCAAAAAGATTTCTTATAAGATAGCCGAGAATAGATATAAGGCTATCTAATCTATCACTAGAGTTAAAACTATACCAAGATTAAGGAAATATGTGTATGCATTGGCAATATTTGTATTTAGAGTATTAGTATTCTTGATTTTTCTTAAAATATAATATGCATTTTTAATTCTCTACATCCATGATCGTACACCTCGCCTGACTTCTACTTCATAGTTTAATACATGCTTTGATAGTTTGACAACAATCTTTACTTTTGGCTATTACTACTCTATAATGTTGCACAAAGAAAGAAATGACCTATCATATAACGATTTTCAAAAGAAATAGTTCATTTTTTTTAGCTGTAAATAAATGTAAATTTAATTTTTTTTTACAAATATTTAGCATTTGCATTCTATTAATAAATTTTCTTGTGTAATATTTTCCCTTTAAAATGATTAAAAATTAAATATTCATTTAAATGAATTTTTTGTAATGTTTATTATATTTCATTATGATCGGTTATAAGCAAAATAACTTTTTTTTTTATCTATTTGTCTTTAGTAAACCCCTAGATATATGGCTTGAGAAGAATTGCAGGCATTTCTCGGAACTTCCAAAATCACATTGTGATATGCTTACATTTTCTAAGTGAATGAAAACAGGGAAAAGTCAAGCGGCGATACAGCACCAATTACAATATGAAAAGGCCAGGAAATGTTTGCCTCAAACAAGCTTGCTGCTAGTACAGCATTCTAATTTTAAAAAATACTGTAAAGCATAAGTATTTAATCCTTCTATTTCACATGTGTTTTTTGTTTTTTTTTAAGATTTTAAATATTGTATCGTTTTGTTCTCCCACTCAATGAAAAGTGGCCAATCATTTTAAATTACAAGTTTCATTTATAGACTATACAAATAATGTAAGAGTTGGAGAAGCTGCAATCATATTAATACTAAATAGAAAAAGTACTAAAGAATTAAACGAATATAATTTCATGAAATGTTAAAAGATATTTAGGTAGTTTAACAAAAGATGGTAGAAAATGCTATTTTTTTAAAGAAATTGAAATAAAAAAATATACAATTTCTTTTCATTAAAATTTAAAATTGTAAGCTTAAGAATTTATTAATATTATTTCTTCAATTACTACTAATCTTTTAGTATCATACAATATGGATTAATAATATTTTTCTTTAACTTGCATTAATTAAAGTTAGAAGTAAAAGATATTTAAACAGTATCAATAGAAATAGAAGGTAATAAAAATTTATATTAGTATATTTATTTGTTAGGATTGTCCCTTAAACTAAAATTAATATTAAAACATATTTTGATAAGTTAGCCAGTCATTTTGCAATTCTCTATTATTAATGATAATAACCTATAATTCAACAATGTTTTATTTTATAAATAACAATTTTAAACTCATAAAACTGAGCTTTCCTTTTATTTTCTTAATTAGTAAATAAATGAAATACAATTTATGGAAATTTGAAGCAAAATAAATAAATATAAATCTATACTTATAAAATAACAAAAATCCTTTTACCAACTCTATATAAATTCTAAATTAAATAAACAAAATCAAATAAAAGCAGAGTATTTAGTACTATCAATATTAAATGAACTCATTTTGACAGTCCAGAAAGAATTCAAAATTTTACAATTAGTCTATCATTTTCACTAACTTTAATGAGATCATGACATATAACAGTGATAACAAATCTTAAAAAAAATTTGAGCATTATCTCTAGCGATTAAAGCATTATCTTCGATAACTTTAACCCAAAAGAACCAACAGATACATTTATAATGAGTTGAACATTATTCAAGAACAAAAACTTATAAAACTTACTTCTAAGAAAGAAATAACTGTTAGTCAATACTTGTGAAATTAGAAAAGTTTTCACCAACACCAAAAGAGAGAAAGAATTAAGTATTCTCCCACAGAGAGAAAACAATTAAACATTTAACTTCAACACACACACAATTTCTTAAAAAAAAGTTTTATTTTTTTACTTTTTTTCACTTTTTTTACTAAATTTTTTTTTAATCCTTTTAGAGCCTCAAACATCTCAGATATCTTCGACTCCACTAATGTCTCAACAATCATTCCTCTTTTGCTCCTCGTTTGGATTTTCGTTGTGTTGCTTGCTTCGGGACTGACTCCTTTGGCGAACTCTTTACTTGGTTCTTGGACTTCCTCGGGGAAAGTCTTTCAGACCTACGAGGTGATTTGTTGAAGTTGTTGAGAGTTTCTTTTGGCAGCCAGTCGTAGTCAACATCAAACTGGTGGTTTTGGGTTCCTGTTTCAATTTTCTGGCCTGATGAAATTTTCTTTTTTGTGAAGTTAATCAAGAATTGCTGAGAAACAACAAGTATGAGAACCAGGCCTGCAGCAAGTAGGACATACAAAAAGAAGGTCTCGCCATCAAGGGATTCATCAATTTCGATAATGGTTACAGTGTCATTGTAGACAGCATCCACAAATTGTCGACCATCAGCATCTTTGTAGAAAAGATTAACAACAAGACCAAAAGGCCGAGAGCTGTAGGTTTCGCTAGTGTAAAATGCATAATAGAGAGATATATCCTGTTTTGGCTTCACAACTCGGTTGTATGGAATGGAACTGAAATTCTGAATGTGGAAGGTGAAATCCAGGGGATATCTGAAAGATGCATCCATAGCTTCAACTGTGAAATCTTTGTTACCTTTGTTGTGGAATCCAACCAAGAAATGCACATCTTTTCCAGCGGGTAATTGAGCTCCCAGGCCAGTAGGTTGAGTGAAAAGAAAGGTTGTATCAGCATCGGGAGAAGCTTTTAAAACCTTGTCGTCAATTTCGTCTTCTGTTGCATAATTTTCTTGGCCACCGACAACGGCACTATCAGAATCGGACTGCAAATCTTCAATATCGGCTTCAGAGTCATCGTCTTCATCAGGTAAATCAATTTGTGCATTCACAAAACTAGCTGATAAACACAGAAATGTGACAGGAAAAACAAATAAAAGAATGAACATTAATTTCTTAGGAGACATTTTGGCTAAATTTTTTAGTGCGAGAATAACTACAGGCTCAGATTATGTTAGATTACAACCACATAGTCAACAACGATTAAGAGCCTACTTTTCTTGACGACGCTGTAAACGCCACGCAAGACATAAACAATTCAACGTTGCCATCTTTGATTTGAAAAGTAATTATTTGGAGCAATTTCTGACAGAATTGAGCTAGGGATGAAACGTCAGCAAGACAATAATCGATTAGTTAGAAGTAAAGTTTTTTAAATTTCCAAGAAGGGGCTTAAAATTGTTTCTTTTCTTTTTTCTCTAGTTATATCTTTTAAAAAAAGTTTTTAAAAAAAATGATGCACACATATTCACTTTCGTTATGATATTTTTAATATGGAAGCATCTATAAAATCGTTATGGGTAGACAGCTTAGAATTGAAACGTTACATTTTCATGTTGAGTTTTAAATGTTAATAACTTCAAAACTGCACATAATTTGGAAATCTAAATATATTATCCAGTTAGATCATCAGGAAGATTGAAAGATTCTAGTGTGAAGAAGCGGAGCAACTGCCTTGTAGAGGAAAGAGGAAGGAGCAGTGGCGGCGAACCTATGACCCTGGGTCAGATCCTGGCCAATGAAGCTTTTTAAATTATCCACACGTTGATTTAAAAAAAAAAAATATTTTTTTATATTAGGAAAGAGATAACAGACATTTGTAAACATTAAAATAGAAAAATTTAATGTCGAATTTATAAAAAAAAAAAAAAAAAAATCGAATGGATGTTGGCTAACCGATTTTCTATCGTTTCACTGCACCTAGACAATGACAGTCGCGACATTCGAGTCAATGACAGTCGCGAAACGGGAATGTACAGTCGGTGAAAAAAAAATGGGACATACTTAATAATTTTTGTAATTATCATTAAATCATCACATAAGTAATTTGATTGGAAACGGCTCAAAAGGCTTATGGTGTAATGCAATTGGCTAACAAGTTAATTAACAGGATTAACTAACTGCTAACTCAAATTTTTCCATTATGAAACCCGAAATTTTTAGTGCAATCGATTCAGAGTGTTGAAAATAGTATACCCATCAAATTTTGAGACAAAATTCCTATAACTTTTAAAATTATAGAAAAGAGCTCATATCAATATTGCATTAGTTTCATACATTAACTTCATGGTATGTTACAGTTTTCTTCTTATGATTACTAAGAAAAAAAGCAAGAAAAATTTGTTTGATTTCATTAAAAAACGTTTGTAAATAATAAAATTAATTGAAATTGTTTATTTAAATAATAATAAATACACATTTTCCTTAGTTATCGCAATTTAGAGTCGATAAAATCATATGATCTTCCACCTATGATTGAGTTATGGGAAGACCATATGTCACAAGAGGAGTAATTATTAATCATGCCCAGGGCAATGTAGTGAAAGGTACTCAATGTATAAGCATCTGGATCCCTTCCCTGATTCACCCACAAAATTTATAGGCGATTGAGGTACAAAAACATCTACAGCATGTCTTGGTACCGATGGCCAGAACAAAAGCTGTGAGAAGATCCTGTGCAGTTGTTTCCTCAAAGAAAAATGACCCAATGATGATTGTCAGTGAATTCATACCAAGCAGTCAACTTTGGAGAATGTAGATGAAATTCATTTTTGCGGATTTTTTTAACCCAAATGGACAATTCTGTGTGTTGACTGTCCCATTCAGGTAAAAATCCCTCCACGCTCACGACAAATCATCAGATATTCAGATGAGAAAACGAACTGAAAATGCAAGCTTGATCCTATCAAACACCTGTTGAGTGTCATGCATCTTGTACGGGAAGAAATGCATTCTATTCTGTCTTGGAGCATTTTTCGGACTGTGCTATAGGGAAGCTTGTTTCTAGAAATACTGCACATGCACTATTGCCTGTGACTGTTCAACAATAGCTGTCTTGAAGACATCAACAGCAACCTGTGTGACAGATTTATGGTTTCTTCCAGGTTGAACTGTCTATTTAAGTCTCTTTAAATCTCACAATCATGGTCCCGGCATTTTTAATAGACATTGGTTCACGCTGTAGTTTCTTTATGCAACGAAATTCTCAAATCGCCAGCATTCTACGTGTATTAGTAAAACAGCTTTACTAAATTTATTAATATTAAAAATAATAAAATTATTAAAAAATTATTTTAAAAAAATATTTAAAAATAATAAATAATATAACAAATATAATAATAAAAAAATATGTAATAATAATAATATAAAAAATATTTTTATTATAAAAAAAATTTTTTTTTTTTCAACATTAGTTCTGAATCATAATAGAATAAAAAAATTTTGCTGTCGAATTATAGTTTATATTTGAATTATATGAACAATAATTAAGAACTAAAGAACATTATCTTTTTCAAATCTAAAATCCTTCAAGTAAAACTTTTTGAAAAATTAATAATTTATTTAAAAATTTTATCAAAATGTATTCATCAATTTGAATTTAAATTAATAGCTACCGTTATAGATATTTTACATAATTGCAAGTGATACGCAGTATACTGTATATATAACTTAATATTATGCAAGAATTACAAAAAAAAAAATATATATTATTTTCCCCTAACAAATAATTTTTAATGATTTATAAACAATTTTAAAAACTGATTTTAAAAATTTTGTAAAGGATTAACGTACATAATAACTCTTATGAATTTAATTAATCGTAATATTTTATTTAGGATTACTGAAAATATTATGTCACAATATTTAATATAAATGCCTTTTATTTTAAATACTATATTTCATATTTATAACTATATTTCATAGTTTATAAATAAATTTCAGCATTTTACTTGTTGATTTGTTTTACTTTTTAATCAATTATTATTTTATTGCAAAAATTTTAAACTAAGCTGTTTCATAAGTTCCGAAATTAAAGTTGCTAGTTAACAAGAAGATAATTTATTGTATTAAAGCAATATACACTGAAGTGACAAAAGTCATGGGATAGCAATATGCAAATTTTCAGATGGTAGTAGCATCGCGTAGAACAGGTATAAATGCGCAGTGCTTTCGCAGAGCTTTCATTTCTGTTCAAGTTATTCATGTGAAGAGGTATTGACGTGATGATGACCGCACGACGGGAATTAACAGACTTTGAACGCGGAATGTTAGTTGGAGCTAGACGCATGGGTCATGCCATTTCGGAAATCGTTAGGGAATTCAACATTCCCAGATCCCCTGTGTCAAGAGTGTGCCGAGAGTATGAAATTGCAGGCATAACATCCCACCATGGACAGCGCAGTGGTCGACCGCCTGCACTTAACGACCGAGACCGGCTACGTCTGCAAAGAGTCGTAAAGTCTAACAGACAAGCAACACTGCGTCAAATAACCGCAGAAATAAATGTGGGACGTTTAAGGGACTTGTCTGTTAGAACTGTGCGGAGAAATTTGGCTTTCTTGGGCTATTCCAGCAGAAGACCGACTCGAGTGCCTTTACTGACAGAACGACATCGCTTGCAGCGACTCTCGTGGGCACGTGAGCATATCGGTTGGTCCCTAGATGAATGGAAAACCGTGGCCTGGTCCGATGAGTCACGATTTCAGTTGGTAAGAGCTGATGGTAGGGTTCGAGTGTGGCGCAGACCCCACGAAGCCATGGACCCAAACTGTCAGCAAGGCACTGTTCAAGCTGGTGGTGGCTCCGTAATGGTGCGGGCTGTTTTTTCATGGCATGAACTTGGTCCTCTGGTGCGACTGGACCGAACATTGACTGGAAATGCTTATGTTCAGCTACTTGGAGATCACTTGCAGCCATTCATGGACTTCATGTACCCAAACAACGATGGGATTTTTATGGATGACAATGCGCCATGTCACCGGGCCACAACTGTTCGCGATTGGTTTGAAAAACATTCTGGACAATTCCACCGAATGATCTGGCCACCTAGATCGCCCGACATGAATCGCATCGAGCATTTATGGGACATCATCGAGAGGTCTGTTCGTGCCCAAAATCCTGCACCATCAACGCTTTCACAATTATAGACGTCTATCGAGACAGCATGGCTCAATATTCCTGTAGAAGACTTCCAACGACTTGTTGAGTCCATGCCACGTCGAGTTGCTGCACTTCGCCGGACGAAAGGAGGGCCGACACGATATTAAGAGGTATCCCATGACTTTTGTCACTTCAGTGTATATTTGAAACATTACATTTTGGAACGAATTTCTTTTGAATTAGAAATAAAAAAAATTTCCATCGAAATGCAGAAAGATGCATGTTTTACAACATCAGTAAAAATTTAAAACTCTATTTAAAATATATTACAGTAAAAAGTGATTTATTTGGTTACTTTTAATAAAAATTATTGTTGAAAAAAACTAAAAATCACGCTTTTAGAGTTAATCAAACTAAAAAGTAAAAAATAATTGTTAACATAAGAATGAAATGACTGACAAGAAAATGAATGTCACTGTTCTAAAATCGTGCGGTGCTTTGTATGACATTTTTAAACTAACTCTGCATTTCGGAATGAAACTAGCGAAAAATTATAACGATTGATATCGAGCACCCCACGCTTTTAGAACAGTGACATTCATTTTCTCGTCAGTCATTTTATTCTTATGTTAACAATTTTTTTTTTTACTTTGCAGTTTGATTATCTCTAAAAGCGTGTTTTTCAGCTTTTTTAAACTATAATATTTAAATGAGATCCCGGTATGGAGGACAGGAACTATAGTTCTTACAATAATTTAATTGTGAGTAAAACAAGGGCTAAATGCGAATATGTCGAGCCAGCCAGGATTCGAACAGAAAATTTCTTGACCCGTAGTCAGGCGCGTTATCCATTGTGCCTACGTAGGTTTGAATGTCGTAGGTACTTTCATTCTACATGGGTTAAATTACTCTTCATAAGTTAAAATAAAATCGCTAATCCTAGCTATCCTAATCAGGATGAGATAATAAACTTATCAAACTATTTTATTGTCCTCGGTCCTTGATAAGTCTACAACGTTTAAATTAAATCGGATAGCTTAAAGTAGGGCAAAATCGAGCCCAAAGAGTTAGTTACAAATAAACAAACGTACAGGTGAAATTAATAAAAGCTTATTAAAAAGGGATTTATTTGGTTACTTTTAATAAAAATGTTTCGCATTCGATTGAAATCAAATGCATATATTAATTATATAAAATATATAGTGCATATGTTGTTGTTGTTGTTTCTAATCTTCAGTGAGGGGCGGACATCCCATGAGTAATCTACTCATGGAGGGAAGGAAAGGTGCAGCAAATACATAACTTATAAACACATAGCAAATTTTTTTTTTTTTTTAATTTCATTGTAAATGGTGTTAAATTTAATTATTAAAATTCCCCGTTAATTTATATTAGCATTAACTATTATATCGTTAACGAAAATTAACAACTTTTCCCATCTCTAGTATAGTATAAGAGTTTATGGATGTTGATTTCGTTTGGCTTGATTTGTTGCTTTACGGTCATTTTGTACACACTCTAAGCCAGGGATGGGCAAATTTTTCGGTCGCGGGCCAAAAATCGAAAAAAAAAATTTTGGCGGGCCAAGACTAATTTTTCTAAAATTTTAAAAACAATATACAAGTATTACAATTTAGATATGTTAATGAGATGACGGAAATGGCGATCTCATTTTTAAAAGTTCCTTATAGTGAGGCTCGAAGTGAGATGTACTGATTCAAAGGAACGAGGCTCAATGCTCCTCTGTCAGTCTACTGAAATAATTCTTTCTAAGGTTCATAGTTGAAAACACTTGCTCACATATATAAGATGAAGCAAACATAGCACTGATTTTCTGGGCGTGAGATATTAAATTTGGAAAAACTTACTTTCGATAATGATTTGTAAAACTCTAACTTGTTGGCACCAATCTACAGCTATAACTAACAAAGAACTTCCGCTTTCAACACTTTACCGACTGAAAACTGTATGTGCTTGTTATTTCACTCGATTTATGTTTTGTAGAATAAAAATAGAAAAAATAAAAAGATAATCAATCCTTTGAAAAAAAAAAGGAAGAAAAAAATAATATTTCATCAAAGTAGAAAAGGAGATGGATATATAATATATATTTCTTTTAATTTGCCTCGGACCGACAAATTAAAATTCTATCCGTGGGCCTGATAGAACTTTCCGGCGGGCCGTAGTTTGCCCATCCCTGCTCTGAGCTAATTAGATCAGGACCTACAGTTTAACGTGGATTCCGGACCACTAACAAACATCCCTGCCACGCCAGGATTCGAACCTAAAGCCGTCGATTTCAAGAGAGCCAGTATATAAGATGGTCATTCTATTTCAATAAATGTTTAGGCCATTCATTAATTACTTTATTTCCTTATTTCATCCATTATCCCTTTACCTTGCTGCCAATGCAAATCTGTACACAAGGATGTTTTCATACATTAAGAAGCATAGACCAAATTACAGTGCTTCCGTGGGTGACCACCTGGGAACACTGCGTGCCGTTGGCAAATTTGGGACCTGAATGGCCGAGTGTCTGGCGCTCTGGCGCTCGGTGCCACAGGTTTCGGGTTCGAATCCCGGCGGTGCCATGGATGTTTGTAGTGGTTCGGAATCCACTTTAAGCCGTAGGTCCCGGTCTTCTATGATTGTAAGAGCGTCACGGAGCCAAAGTCAGGCTTCTACCTACGGGTGCTCCATCACAACAGAAGCTGCTTCCTTCCCCTTCAATCATGAGTCCATATGGGCTCGTGGGCTTGGCCAGCCAAGTGGGATAAGAAACAACAACAACACAGTGCTTCCTTCGTGTATTTTCTTTCTCTTTATGAAATTTTATAATATTATTTCGACAGGTTTTCTTTTTTCTTCTTATCCCACTCAGTAAACAGTAATATCTAGACTAGGGATGGGCAATCTACGGCCCGCGAGCCAACTCCGGTCCACCGGAAGGTTCTATCCGGCCAGCGGACAGAATTTTAATTTGCCGGTTCGAGGCAAATTAAAAGAAATATATATTTATATATGACATATCCATCTCCTTTTCTACTTTGATTAGATATTATTTTTTTACTTTCTCTATTTGGATATTTGTACCATGCCTTTCAACGTAAATAGTGAAGCAGTGAGGTCAGATTTGCAGGCTGAATTAATTGAGTTGCAATCTAACAATCGTTTCTAAATATGCCATAGTTAAGAGTTTTACAAATCATTATAGAAAGTAAGTTTCCCACATTTAATATCTCATGGCCAGAAAATCAGTGCTTTGTTTGCTTCATCTTATATATGTGAACAAGTGTTTTCAACTATGAACCTCAGAAAGAATTATTTCAGAAGTCGACTGACAGATGAACATTTAGCCTCGTTCCTTAGAATCAGTACATCTCGCTTCAAAATTCAATATAAGGAACTTTTAAGAATGAAATCATTCATCTCATTAGCATTGTAATACTTGTATATTGTTTTTAAAATTTTAGAAAAATTTATCTTGGCCCGCAAAACTTTTTTCTTTTTTTTTTCGATTTTTGGCCCGCAACCGAAAAAGTTTGCCCATCCCTGATCTAGACCAAGTCCAAGAGCCCGCGTGGTCACGTGGAAGGAGGGAAAGGAGGGTGGCAGCTTCTGTTGTTATGGAGCATCCGTAGGGAGAAGTCTGACTTGGTTCCGAGTCTCTGAAGAAGGAGTGTAGTGCCTTCCGGGAGGACTTTTAGGGGGAACTACCTAGCATTTGCGTATCGCATAGGAGAAAACCCTGTAAAACTCGCACCAGGTATTCCGACACATGAGGCGAGATGCTGACGTGATGACTAAAGAGGCAACGATTATCCCAAACAGCATCGAGGCTCCTCGTTTCTTGAAACAGTGTCTACAACAAAGCAGCCAGCGGATTGAACATCACCCTTAATGCTCACCAGCGGTGCACGTTTCCACTGAGCCACGAGTCGGGAACGAATTTTCTTTATGTGGCAATGAGAGGATATTTAATAACGAGCATATAGTAATATGAATTCGATATGGAGTATGCAATATCAGTTAAATGATGTATCAGTAATTGTTCGATAGCTCACTACTACTACTACACCACACCACATCACTGTGCCTGGAACTGAGTTGCCGCTTTACAGTTTGGGAATGATGTGGGTGAGAAGAAGTCTGATTGGGCTCTGTGGCGCTCTACGGTCATAAGAGACCGGGACCTATAGTTTAAAGTGGATTCCGAACCACTACAAACATCCATGAGCACCGCCGGAATTCGAACCCGATACCTGTGGTACCGAGAGCCAGAGCGCTAGCCACTCGGCCATCAGGACCCCGTCGATAGCTCACTCACACACAAATCAATAAAATCAAATAAAAAGGCGTGTATTTTTTTCTTTATTTAGGCAGCCATCACACTCGAGGATGAACTGACCACACAACCTCTCTCTGGGATTACACTTATTCAACTTCAATTTCTTAAGGCACGTTCCCACCGAGGCGAGAGACGTGAAGATGCAAGAGGCAAGCGACCAAATTTTTTCGACCCCTTCACAGCGAAACGTCAGAAATAGCATTACGCCTAGTGAAAAACCGCTTCGAGTTGAAAGTCGGGCAACTCCAAGCGGTGGACTGCAAACCGGTTTCAGGCGACTGCGGTGAGGCTAGTGATTGGTCAAATTTTTTCGCTTGCATCTTGTCGCCTTGGTGAGCACGAGCCTTTACATTCTTTCTCTTTCGTCCGTCATCTCACCCCTACCAGACACCCCCACAGGTAGGATGTTTACAATATAGGGCATTGACTTCCCCTATGCACGGGGACCTGGGTTTCGAGGCAACAGTAATGATGTCTCAAATTTAAGTTGTGGCATATACAAAAATTAGTGTAGAAAATCATAAAAATATCCATGCTATTAAAACATCCTAATGCTAAATTAATGTAAAATTGAATAAAACAACTAATCAAAAACAGCGAGTTAAAAGGTTTTGATTAAATTATGATTTAATGCATTTGATGGCGTTGACAGTAGCTACTCTTTTATTTGCACAAACCTATCTGAGAAAGAACTAAGTGTCAATGCATAAGAAAATATCAGGCTTACTTTTGCAGACATTCAAAAACTATAAATTGCTATGGAAAGACAAACAAATTAATTATTGTATCATTTTACTATTATTTTGGAGACTTCTAAGTATCTTTAAATACTCAAAAAACAAAGTTAGAAATTCACCAATATGATATTGAAAGCATTATAAAAATACTTCAAATTATAAAAAAAAAAAAAATCTATAAAGATAGGTTATTATTATTATTTTTTTTTCAGGAACATATTTTTAAAAATTTAGACTTAAAAATCAAGAGCGTAAAGAGATAAATATGATGAAAATCTATATTTTTTTCGAAAAAATATAATCTTCCCCATCCCCCTTCTCAATCTACGGTGAAACAGTTACGTCTACCTTAAACAAGGAGGCAACTCTGTAGATTTATATCCTTTCATTTTATTCCATATAGCCATTTACAATTTTGCAATTTCTGTTTTCTTTCAAATGCGGGATTATATATATATATTAATAAACTCCCCGGCACTACAGTCCATGTAGGATCATGCTCATCTGCCTACTGGCAGATTCCGAAAGAGTATATGTTTTTTTTTTTCCTTTTACGGGTCAGGGTTGTCAGAGAAAGTCCTACAATCATATGAGACAGAGGCCTGTGGTTTAAGGTGGATTCCGAACCACTACAAACATCCATGACACCACCGGGAATCGAACCTGAAACCTGTGACACCAAGCTCTTGTCACTCGGTCATCTGGCTAGCTCTCTGGCGCCCGGTACCACAAGTTTCGGGATTGAATCCCAGCGGTTTCTATGGATGTTTGTAGTGGTTCGGAATTCACCTTAAACCGTAGGCCCCTGTCTCATATGACCGTAGAGCGTCACAGAGCCCAATCAATTCTTCTCGCCCACATGATTCCGAAACTGTAAAGGGGCTATTCAACTCTAGGCACAGTAATGTGGTGTGATGTAGTAATAGTAGGAGTCACTCGGCCATTAGGCCCTATATATAAATATATACATATCATCATCATCTGTGGCGAAACAGCCCTGTGTTGGGCCAAGACCGTTTGCCTGCTGGTAGATTTCTAGATGGTAGATGGCTTTTTACGGGATAGGGTTTTCAGTCCTACGCCCAACGCTCTACGGTCATATTAGACCGGGACCTACGATTTAAAATAGATTCCGAACCACTACAAACATCCATGGCACCGCTGGATCTCGAACCCGAAACCTGTAGCACTGAGCGCCAGCAATTGGTATCTCGTATAAGCTACATGATCAGCTAGTTTTGCCCTCAGGCAATAGTTTAGAAACACTTGCTGTCTCAAAATCACTCTATAGTAATTTTTAAAAAAAATGCAATATGTATATTTACACAATAAATTACTCTTTGCATAGTAATAAATTTTGTAATAGTTTTTCAATTTATTAAACATATAATTTTAGTAGCCGATATTTAATTTTCAAATAGTTTAACCTGCATTGAAAATCTACATTACAAACTTCAAAGACGCAGTAATCCGCCAGACAAGCTACAGATTTTCGTCGGACTTTTCACCCAATTACCTCCGTGAACTTGTCCCGACGTCTAATCCTTAGGGCGGAGCTACGATTCATTGATTCTCTTCCTGGATGATTATTGTGTCTGTCTGGATCCACACACGTCATCTACTTTTGTTTTCGACTCGTCATGCTTCACTGGCGTAGAAGTTCCGCGTAAATAATTATTTTTGCAAGATTAGTCAGTCGGGGTGGTGAGGAATAGAGCGTCTGGGCTTTAAAAGCTTTAGCTTAAAAAAAATCTAGATAATGTTACATAGATAATAGGAAGATATAAAAGTGGGGGAAAACATATGATATAGAGGAATATAGTATAAATTCATATATAGACATAAGATATAGATCAGGGGTGGCCAACGCGTCCCGCCTTGAACATTTTTCCGGCCAGTGAGATTTATCATACTTTTACAAAATATATTTATTTTATAATGGCCAAAGTAGTGAAAGCCAATGCACTAAAAAGATACATTGTGTGTGAATCCCTATATTAAAAATTAACTGTCGAAATTATATTAACTTTGATTTTAAAATAATATTCTTGCTAATAACAGATACTGTTTTATTGTCTTGTAGATTGATCTGAATATATATATATATGTGTGTGTGTGTGTGTGTGTGTGTGCGTGCGTGTGTGTGTGTGCGTGCGTGTGCGTATTGATTTGAATATATGACAGATTGTTTTATTTATGAGTTTGTAGTATATTCTGCGAACTCATGCTGCGCGCGCATCTTCGAACATCTAATATAACAGGTTCTATGTTTCACTTTAAGTAATAGTAAACACAATAATAATTACTCATTATGTTTCAATTTTTCACTCCAAAAAAAATGTCTATTGTGGCTCTAAATCTAATATAGGGATATATAATTTTGTGCGTGGCCCGCGAAGTTAATGTGCATTTTCTAAGTGGCCCACAACATCATTTTTGTTGGCCACCCCTGATCTAGAGGGATATAGTGAAAGGGACTATATAATCTGAAATCGCGACCGAGAACAGGTCTAGCAGAGATGGGACAGCGCGTTGTTTTATAAAGAAAAAAGGGAAGTTACGGAAGGGAGTACAGGAAGAAGAACATTAGGTAGGGAATAAGCTGTGTGAATGCAAACCTACTACTGTGTCCAAAAAGTCAGACCCATTTTCAATTTAAAATTAACGGGGCTTATGGAATTTCAATTTTCTTTTCTTTTTTATGGTGCTGTCACTGCCCTTAACATATGAGTGAAATTTGGCATCAAAATATTCATTAGTGCTTGAGTTACGCTTGGCTTTGTGAGACGCCAAAACTGATTCCGGCGATTTCTTAAATGTCTGAATGAATTGAGCATTCAGTTTTGTTTGCAGAAACGTATAGAATGTTGCAGAAGGCATTCGGTGAGCATTCCTGTATCGGAAAGAAATGTTTACAAGTGGTATAAATAGTTCAAAGAAGGCATAGAGTGCGTTGAAGACGAAGAGCCCTCTAGTCGACCATCCACCTCAATCGACGAAAATCACGTTCAAAACATTAAAGATTTGGCGCTTGAAAACCGTCGATTTACAATTAGAGACCTTGCTGATGATGTTGGAATTTGAAAAGGATCGGTCAATTCCATTTTGGGCCTCAAACGCGTCAAATATCGATTGTTAACGAAAACACAGAATGTGCCCGCTCACACTGCATTGATTCTTCGTGACTTTTTCGCCAAAAATGAAACCCATATTGTTCCACTACCACCGTATTCACACCGTGCGACTTCTGGCTATTCCCTAAACTCAAAAGACCACTCCGAGGGACACCTTTTTGAGTTGATTGAAGAGATTCAACGTGAATCACCGCTCGCTTTGAATGCCATCCCAGCCGATGACTTTTTAGCATGCATTGAAGATTAGCAAAAAAGTTGGCATAAGTGCATTGTGTCCGAAGGGGATTACTTTAAAGGCGATGAAATAAATTTGGAAGAATAAATATAGAGATCTTGAAAAAAAAAATTGGTCTCACTTTTTGAGCACAGTAGTATTAATTAGTATAAACGTATAGCAGCTATGTAGAGCCTGATAGCTGAGTGAGCTCCGGTCCACAGCTGTCAGGTTCGAGTCTCGGAGGCGCCATGGTTGTTTGTAGTAATTCGGAATCGACTTTAAACCGTAGACGGTCTGATAAGCCTGTTGGGCGTAAGGCTGACAACCCTACCCTGTAAAAAGAAATCTGCCGGTACGCAGTCGGCCTTAACCCACCATGGGGCTGTTGCGCAAATGAAAAACAGAAGCAATGTAAATTTCTTTTCCACTTCAAGTGCTTTCAAAATAAAAATAAATTTCCATCGGATGTTTGAATCTCATGTGATTGATCGCCAGTCAATCGGAAAACCTGAGTGGGTAGAATATCAGGCTTCGGATTGGCTGGCACGCGACGACGTGAAATTCTTTGTAATTGGTAGAAAACCACCTATATATGGAAATAATGTTATTATCCTGCAAATTAATGAAGCAAAATACCTTGGAGTCATACTTGACAACCAACTTACCTATCATTCCCACTCCAATTATATCAAAAATATATTCAAAAGGGCTGTTAAAAAACTCTACCCTCTTATCTCTCGCAATAGTCATACCAACATAGATACTAAAATTCTTATCTATAGGGTCTACATGCGTCCCGTTATAGCATGTGCCAGTCCAATATGGAGATCCGCTTGCAAATCTAGAATCAAAGATATTCAAACTCTTGTAAATAAAGTATTACGCATGGCAGTTGATGCACCGTGGTTTGTCAGAAATAAAGATATTCTGGCTGCTCCGGAAATTCCTTCAATTAAAAATTTTATTTACAATCTCGCAACTAATTTTTATAATAATATTCCTAATAATCTGCTCAAACGAGTTCCTGATTATGACATTACTCTTCCCATCAATAACAAACGTCTGCGTACTTCCTTAGAAGTAACGTGCAAGCATGCATATTAATTAGTATAAGCCAGGGGTCGGCAACCTGTGGCTCGCGAGCCGCATGCGGCTCTTTGGATGTGAAACTGAGGCTCTTTAGTTTCCCCTATTAATATTTGCATATGGAAATACGCAAATATTAATAGGAAAAAAATTAAAATTTTTTTTTTTTTAATCGTTCTGAATCGATTAACGAGGAATCAGAACTGTTTCGTGATTTCAAAAACAAACCAGAAATCTTGAAAAAAATTAAAGATTTGCCACTATCCGCTAAAACAGTACAAGATAGAATAGCTAAAATATCTTCAAATGTAATATATTTGCAGGTGGAAGATATTCAACTTTCTTCTGCCTTATCACTGGCCATAGATGAGTCTTGCGACATAAAAGACACGGCATAAGTTGCCCTTTTTGTCAGGTATATGTCTTCACAAGGTCCAAAAGGAGAACTTCTAGGATTGCTACCGTTCTCGGGACAAACTAGAGGGGAAGATATAGCGAATGCCGTGCAAAATGCAAAGACAAAATGCCTTGAAGACAATAAGATCGATTTAAATAAAATCGTTTCAATAGCAACTGATGGAGCTAGAAATATGACAGGAAAAAATAAAGGGGCAACAACGATTCTTCAGAGCAAAATAAACCACGAAATTCTTACGTTTCACTGCATAATATACCAAGAAGCGCTTTGTGCTCAAACATTTCCGGCTGAAATAGTTGAGGTCATGAATTTGGTAATCAAGATTGTTAACAGAATCTTGTCAAAAGCACTCTACCATAGTCAGTTTAAAGAATTCTTAAACGAAATGGAGACTCAGTATTCCGACCTCCTTCTTCACAATAAAGTGCGATGGCTTTCCAAAGGTAAGGTGTTGAAATGTTTTGCTTTGTGCTTGAATGAAATAAATACATTCCTAAATAAAAAAGGCATTAATCACCCTGAGTTAGAGAACGGCAAATGGTTGCAAAAATTTTACTTTATGGCGGATATCACAGCGAAATTAAATGAGCTGAATCTAAAACTGCAAGGAAAGGGAAACCCAGACTATGTTTTGGTAGAAGAATTGGTTTGTTTTGAAGAAAAATTAATTCTTTTGGCAGAAGATATTCAGAGCGGCATATTACTTCATTTTCAATTTCTAAAGAAATATCGTGATAAAACTAGTGCAACTGTTGACAAGAGGTACTCCAGCACAGTTATAAAAAAAATTAAAGATGAATCTGCTGATAGATTTGAGCAATTCAAAACCAACAAAACCACTCTAGCATTCATAGTAAATCCTCTCAACACAAATAGTAACGAAATCCACATTGAGCCATTTGGAATTGATACCGGATCTCTAGAAATGCAATTGATCGATTTAAAAAGTAAACATTGTGGAGTGGAAAATTTACAGAGTTGAAAAGCAAGTTGGAATAGTTGGAGGTCTAGAAATGTATGTACGTAACCCAACAAAAGTGGACAACTTTAAAAGAAATGCCACGAGTTGAGGCACTTATTTTCGATGTATGGAATTGTCTTCCAGATTGCTACAGTGAAGTGAAGAAGTTGGCATTTGGAGTGCTGATTATCTTCGGATCGACATATTCGTGCGAGCAAGCATGAATATAATTAAAAGCATGCATGAATATAATTAAAATTATTATTTGCATGAATATAATTAAAAGTAAAGTAAGAAGCCAACTAACAAATGAAAATTTAGAGTCGTGTTTGAAACTTAAAGCAACAAGTTATGAGCCAAATTTATCCAAACTTTCTAAAACCATGCAAAGAAAATGCTATCATAGAATTTATTTGCTCAAATGTATGTTATTGTTTTTTTTTTTATTTTAAGTACAAATAACATTGTTTAGTAAAGTTTAAATTTTCTACTTGAATAACCATGCAAAGCCATCGCTCCCATTGAATTTGTTTGTTCAATTGTTTGTTATTGAAGTACAAGTTAGTGTGGTCAGTAAATGTTTAATTTTTTACTTAAATAATAAGTAATTATCTAATAATGAATAAATAGAATGATATAATGAATAAATAGATATGTTTTCTTATGAATAAATAGATTAGTTTTTTTTTTTTTTTTTTATCAAAAAACTTTATTTATGCGAGTACTAACAGGTGGGCTAGTATTAATAAATCGGCGCTACTAGTATTAAATCCATATGAGTTTTAGTTAGCCCTAACCTTCAAAAGACACGTGTACAAATTTGACAGCTGTTGCACTATTAGTATGTGAGTTATATCATTTTTAGTGAAGCAACTTTAGTTAGTTTGAAAAAATGGATAAAAAGGAATTTCATGTGTTAATAAAGCATTGCTTTTTGGTGAAAAAAAATACTATTGAAGCCAAGGCTTGGCTTGATAAACATTATTCGGACTTTGCACCAAAAAAATCAACCGTAGAGAAGTGGTTTGCTAAATTTAAACGAGGCGAAATGAGCACCGAGGACGATGCACGCAGTGGACGCCCCAAAGAGGCTGTTACCGACGAAAACATCAAAAAAGTCCACAAAACAATTTCTGATAACCGTAAAGTGAAGTTGATTGAGATAGCTGAGACCCTAAAGATATCAAAGGAACGTGTTGGATATATCGTGAATGAATATTTGGATATGCAAACTCTGTTCAAAGTGGGTACCGAGCTCACAATCGACCAAAAACAACAACCAATTGATGATTCTAAGCAGTGCTTGGAGCTGTTCAATCGTAATAAACCCGAATTTTTGCGTCGATATGTGACAATGGATGAAACATGGCTCCATCATTTCACACCGGAGTCCAATCGACAGTCAGCCGAGTAGACTGCACGTGATGAACACTAAAAATGCTATAACTTCATTAAAAATGTTATAACTCACATACTAATAACGCAACAGCTATCAAATTTATACACGTGTCTTTTGAAGGTTAGGGCTAACTAAAAATCATATGGATTTAATACTAGTAGCTCCATCTATGTGTCAGCCTATGAACCTTTCAGCCCACCTGTTATTTATTGTTGGCAAGAAAAAATTTTGTGGTTCTTTAAAAACTTTGAAATTTGTAAATTGCCATGTTTGGCTCTTCCGACTCAAAAGGTTGCCGACCCCTGGTATAAGCCAATAGAAGCAATGTAGAGCCTGATGGCCGAGTGTGGGGCGCTAAGTGTCACAGGTTTCGGGATCGAGACCCATCGGTGCCATGGATGTTTGTAGCGGTTTAAAATCCACTTTAAGCCGCAGGTTCCCGGTGTGATATGACAGTAGAGCATTGGGTGTAAGGTTGACAACCCTACCCTATAAAAAGAAACCCTCTTCTGTTTCGAAATATGCCAGTATACGGTGGCCTTTTCACACCATGGGCTGTTGCGCCAGTTAAGAAAAGTAGCAATGTAAATTTCTTTTCCACTTCAAGTGCTTTCAAAATAAAGGTAGATTCCCATCGGATATTTAAATCTCATGTATTTGTCGACAATCAATCGGAAGCCTGAGTGAGTAGAATATCAGGCTTCGGATTGGCTGGTATGCGAAGACGTGAAATGTTAGTACTTGGTAGAAATCCACCTTAATATTACAAGGAGATAATCTTATTGACCAGTAAATCTTTCACCATAATATCAGAATACATGAAGAAAGACCTTACCCTCGTATGCTGAAAGATGATCATAATACATGATATGTTTTGAACGAGTATTGGAACATTAATGATGAAAAGTTCGGTCTTCTCAATCTGTAAGGCCACTCCAATCACGGGAAATCAGTTTTTCAGTAATACAGTAGAACCTCTTTAAGTTGAACCTCGATAAGTCGGAAACCTCCACAACTCGAAAAAGTTTTTGTTCCCTTCCCTTCAACCCCCAAAACCTCCATTACTCGAAATTTCAACCCTCTATATGTCGAAATAATTAGTCAATCCCCACACCATTTTGGTATATATTTTCCCTCCGTAACTCGAAAAAAAAAAAATTGGACCTCTGTATCTCGAACATTAGCAATGTTTGATTTTACAACCTTTACAACTCGATCATTTGAAACTAATTACCTCTATAGCTCGAAGAAAAATAAGTTACCGACTTTAAGGATTTGCCGACAATGCACGTCATTGTTTCTTAGAAAACAATGTATGAGTATATAATAAATAGAATAACCAATTCTATGAAATAGTAACTCGGAAGAAAAAGAATTTTCTGCTCTTTAAAGCTTAGATAATGCTATAGATAAAGAATGATCGAATTTTTTAAAGCAAAATAAATAAATAAATAATAATAACTGACTTTTTTAATTTTAAGGTTGTTTCGGAATTACTTTGATTTTTTTTATTGTAGCACATAATATAACTTTTAAGTTGCAAATAAACATGTTTATTACCTCTGTAAGTTGAATTTTTATTTATTTTACCTCACTAACTAAGAATCTAAACTTCTACCAGTCGAATATTTCCTTTCAAAATCCACGTAAGTCGAAAACTCTATAACTCGAATTATTTGGCGTCTCCCTTGAAGTTCGACTTAACAGAGGTTCTACTATATTATCTTTAAAAATGCCTTCACTTTAACTCATTTTGAAAAAAAAGTTAACAGGAAATGAATGTAAGCAATAAGCAATAAATAGCACAAAGCTCATCCAGCCTTTTGCGTATTGAAAAACATTGTGTCTAATGTGGAATAACAACATGGAATCGCGATATAATGAGAGTTGCCATACAATTAACCCTTAATGTATCGATTTTTTAAAATTATTTATTAGAGTAGTTTTTTTTAAGTAAAAATATGTATTGATATGAGTGGGTGAATAAAAAGTATGTTATGAACGATTAAAAATTTGAACAAGATATATATAGGGAGAGTGTGAACTAATAGCAGGAATTGAAAATACCTTCACTTTACCGATTTTGAAGAAAAAACCAAGAAATAAAAGCAAGCGGTTAAAAGCATTCAACAACACGCAGCTTTTTTCCGTCCATCTTGTATTGAAAGACATAGAGTCAAATGTCTGTAAAACAACATGAAATCGCAATGGAATGACTGTTGCCAGACGAAGATAACTTTAAATTGTTTTGAAACACTGCTTGCTTCCTATCGCCAAATACGTCGCCAAAAAATTGTGAAGCTTCAAGTTTTTGGCATTGTGTTGACGTCGCCAAAAAGTTTCTGCTTTTCTTTAGTTTGCTTTAGAATAAAAACATTTACCTAGTAAACTACTCGAATGTACGGAACAGGATCGAATCGATCACCATTATTTATTTATTTTAATTTAATTTAATTTAATTTATTTTTCATTTAATGATCAAAAGCTGTTTAACAATATAAGTTTTATATATGATACAAAATGATGATTAAGCCTAAGCTTGTATTAAACGTACTATAGTAATCATTTCTGCCAGCTTTTATTTATGAACCTAGTATTATTCTCTTTCATTATTTGAATATTGGACGAGTAAAAAATTGAATTTGCTTATTTTCAAGTTTCACTGTGTAATTCTCCAACTGAAATGTTATGGTTCTATGCGATTTTTTTTTTTTTTTTTTTTTTTTTTTTTTTTTTTTTTTTTTTTTTTAAGAATTAGCGTTGTAACAAAAAAGATCATACAGAAATATTTTATAAAAATATTCCCTTTAAAAATCAAATTTTAAATATTCTCTCTTTTAGGTTTAGCCGTCAGAAGAGCTCTTCTACAGGCCGTGTATATACGATTCGGTCATTCTTGATAAATAGATGGACAGATTCAAAAATATTTTAATATTTCATACAATGGAAAAGGAAGGTTAACAGCAAAATTATGATAAAGTATATAATCCTCATCCATCACGGGCCTCATCTTCAGTTCATCTTTCAGTGCCCAGAAGTTAAAGGGAGTCGGTAAAAACTGAAAAAGTGTAAAAATTCAAAAATTGAATTCAGGTAGGAAGTTAGAGTAGAATATTCCGAGGTCTTTTAAAATTAGAGTGCAGTTCATAGTGTTCGATCTCTTGAATGGCCAGATGTTATTGGCGGTCAATATTATTGAAGAATATTTCTGGAAGCTTTTTGCAATACTTTTGAGAGTTAACAAGGAGATGGATCTTTGAATATCATCGTTTCTCATGAACCAGCAGCATTCATTATTTGCCTAATGGTCATATTTTGATGAGATTCCAATATTTTACTATTAGGATTTGTCACTACGACTATCGCTTCTCTTTCTTTCGGGGGTTCAATTTTTCTGGTTAGCCGCAGCTTTCTAGTGGTTCGAGAAGTATTGATCAATCCATACAAACATTTATGGAATCCTCATTTATTTACAAGCAATATTTACAAAGATATGCAGGGTTGATGGTAACAGTTCAAAGGCAAAAGCTCAATTGCAAGAAAAATGTTCTTTTTTAGAATAAAACAACTCGTTTCCACATCAACAGCTGGTCTCCACGGCAACAGCCCGTTTCCACAGCAACCAACAGCCCAATTCCACGGCAGCAGCGCAATTCTGAATCGGTTCCAAACGATTTCTGTAAAACTACCACGTGACGCTGCATGGCGCGAACTAAAGCATAAGAATTCCAACAGGATTAACTGCATAGGCCCACACCGGGCAAGCATAGGTGAGAAGAGGACGAAGCATAGAGGTGAAGATCAGAAGTCTATTATTTCTACTCCTACTTCTTCTAATGCTTTTTTCTGTATTTTTGTTTGGTATGGTTAAAATGAAAATTCCAGTTTAGATATTGATGAAGATGGGCCTGAATGGCCGAGTGGCTAGCGCTCTGGCGCTCGGTACCACAGGTTTCGGGTTCGAGTCCCGGCGTTGCCATGGATGTTTGCAGTGGTTCGGAATCCACTTTAAACCGTAGGTCCCGGTCTAACACGATCGTAGAGCGTTGTGGAGAATGACATATTAAAAATAAGGAAAAACTCACTGTTCATATATATAGTGATTAGGGGATTATAGTCCTTGTTGCTTCACATCCCCATATACCACTTCATTCATCATCATTGATGAAGATAAATTTCAAGTTATTTTGATTCTGATTTCCAGAAGATAAGCTGGTTTTTGAGGTAGATGGCCAGTGTTTTATATTTTTGATTCTTGCTGGTAGACTGCTTCGGTTTTGGTAATGTTAACAGCAAGTTTCCACTTTCCATACCATTTATGAAAGTTATTTAGGTGTTTGTTTAATGCACAGGCAAGATATTTAGGTATTTATTTCTACAAATAATGACAGTATCATTTGCATAAATGAAAGAAAATCATACAGATGGTATTTTAATTATAAGAACAAATACGATTTATTGTAATACAAATATTCAATTTTTAGTTATTTTAACGATTTTTCTATGTTAAAAGCTGTCTTGTTTTCATTTCAGGATAAAATCAACGTTTCCAAAAGCCAGCTGGAAGCGAACAAAAGACTCAATGAGGAAGTCGTAGAAAAAATCAAAATTCTCGATTTCTACCTCGTCAATTCAGAGAAAACTTTGAAATGCTGCATTTCGAGAAAACAAGTATTGCTTATGTCCAACATACATACATATTTATTTTGTTTTTAGATTATACTTTTAAAAATTGTGGTTACTTAATTCTTTTATATTAAAAAAATATGAAATTTAAAAAAAATGCTTATAGTATAATACTATGCGATAATTTATTTTTAGGAATTTCTTGTGCAAGAGTGTCTCGAAAGATTCCAAATGAAGAAGTATCAGAGACTCTTGAGCAGCCAGAACAAATCTGTAGCTTCCCTGCAAAAGAACAAATTGGAATTGGAATTGGTAAGCTACTGGATAATTTTACATGTTATAGATCTGGTACTGTATAGCGGGTATACTTCAAAAAAAATAATAATAATAAATTCGTTGATTTCCATTGATTTATTTAGTTTATTTCAGATTAAAATTTAGTTGATCCCCTCCCACCCCCTCCCTTTTGTATGGAAAGCTAAACATCCGGTTTAAAAGCGAAAATGGACGAATCGATTACTTTTTAAGGATGCTAGTCAAATATGTGGGGCTTAAAACAGTTTTGAAAGAGAATAATTCAGTAGTGTAACGTATCGGCCTATACTAGACCTATAACGGCTTCAAGAAGTAGGCCACTTTCAGGTTCATAGGAACGCTTTAATTTTTATTTATAAGAATTATATACACTGAAGTGACAAAAGTCATGGGATAGCAATATGCAAATTTTCAGATGGCAGTAGCATCGCGTAGAACAGGTATAAATGCGCAGTGCTTTCGCAGAGCTTTCATTTCTGTTCGAGTTATTCATGTGAAGAGGTTTTGACGTGATGATGACCGCACGACGGGAATTAACAGACTTTGAACGCGGAATGTTAGTTGGAGCTAGACGCATGGGTCATGCCATTTCGGAAATCGTTAGGGAATTCAACATTCCCAGATCCACTGTGTCAAGAGTGTGCCGAGAGTATGAAATTTCAGGCATAACATCCCACCATGGACAGCACAGTGGTCGACCGCCTGCACTTAACGACCGAGACCGGCGACGTCTGCAAAGAGTCGTAAATTCTAACAGACAAGCAACACTGCGTCAAATAACCGCAGAAATCAATGTGGGACGTACAAGGGACTTGTCTGTTAGAACTGTGCGGAGAAATTTGGCTTTCTTGGGCTATTCCAGCAGAAGACCGACTCGAGTGCCTTTACTGACAGAACGACATCGCTTGCAGCGACTCTCGTGGGCACGTGAGAATATCGGTTTGTCCCTAGATGAATGGAAAACCGTGGCCTGGTCCGATGAGTCACGATTTCAGTTGGTAAGAGCTGATGGTAGGGTTCGAGTGTGGCGCAGATCCCACGAAGCCATGGACCCAAACTGTCAGCAAGGCACTGTTCAAGCTGGTGGTGGCGCCGTAATGGTGTGGGTTGTTTTTTCATGGCATGGACTTGGTCCTCTGGTGCGACTGGACCGAACATTGACTGGAAATGTTTATGTTCAGCTACTTGGAGATCACTTCCAGCCATTCATGGACTTCATGTACCCAAACAACGATGGGATTTTTATGGATGACAATACCTCATGTCACCGGGCCACAACTGTTCGCGATTGGTTTGAAGAACATTCTGGACAATTCCAACGAATGATCTGGCCACCTAGATCGCCCGACATGAATCCCATCGAGCATTTATGGGACATCATCGAGAGGTCTGTTCGTGCCCCAAATCCTGCACCATCAACGCTTTCACAATATTTCACAATATTCCTGCAGAAGACTTCCAACGACTTGTTGAGTCCATGCCACGTCGAGTTGCTGCACTTCGCCGGGCGAAAGGAGGGCCGACACGATATTAAGAGGTATCCCATGACTTTTGTCCCTTCAGTGTATATATACACAGAACTCTGGGTAATTATACTATTTACAAAGAAATGAAAAATAAGGATATAAATTAGATACACAAGTGCAGTTCTCTCCAAGGTCGGATATTTTTAGAGTTCTCGAGTTTACAACGAATCTAAAACACGTGGTCTGTGGCAGACCTTAAATATCGCACAGCGTGATATGCGAAACCACAAGGTGCTCACTTTGGAAACGGGCGGAAAGTCCGTCCTGGAATTTGAGGAGAAAAAAACACTCTTTGTCGACTCGTCACAGAACTCTTTTGTTTCTTCTCCTAAAACCTCTCTTGATCCATCAAGAAGGAGGGCCAGCTTCCCTCACTTCTCATTCGAGGGGAACCTTCCTCAGCCCTTGGTCTATCGCCAATCCTGATCCAGCAACTCATCAAGTAATCCATATCGAGTCTGTAATTGTTTCGACCTGTGAAGGTCGAACAATTACAGACTCGGACAATTACAGACTTACATTTTACTATTTTTATAAAGGACTCGAATCGCTAATTTCTTGATGGCTCATTATCCATGACACTGATTATCTGTTGTTATATTTTAGTGACAGGTTGTTCTCATTAATACAAGACACTAATTGCATGCAATATAAATATCTACAACATTGCTTATCTGCTGTCAGATTTGAGTGATAGGTTGTTATTATGTACTTGTTAAAAAATATACATTCCTCTCTCCTGGGAACGAAAAGCTCTTTTCGTTGGAAAAATTCTACAGTAGTTGTGGAACTTTTTCATCTAATTTTTTTCCTTTTATGTAATTTAAAATTTTATTAAGAAAAATTAAACTTATTATTAATGTAATCTAAAACCCCTCCGAAAATACCTTTCTCCCTTTTTTTCTGATCTGTTTCAATCCGTCCAATTTGGCAGCTTGCCAGTTTTACACACAGTCGGTACTCTAACTGCCTTGCACTCAATATTTTAAATATAGCTATAATTTGCAACATAAAATAAGATTTTTGTCATAGAGTAGTAATAAAAAAAGCGGAAAGTTAGTGAAAAGCATCATCATATGCCGCACGTAGCATTTACAATCGTCACAGTCCACAGTCAGGAATGGTGTGACGGCTGGTGACTTTCATAGCTACTCTGCCATTCATTTGTACAGGACTGGTCACTTTGTTTACTTGCGTTACAGAACAACAAGTAATATAAAAAAAATTAAAGTCAATTCCTACTTTTTTTCACTCTATTGCAGAAAAGTCCTTTACAAATGAAGTTGCAATTTTCCACTTACGTCTGGCGCCATCTATTAGTAGGGGCACGCAACTTAAATCTAGAAAAAAACTAAAATAAATAAATTTAATTTAATTAATGAATTAATATTCAAAAAGACTGTATTAACATCCAGTGTCATCCACTACAAGTTAAAAAAAATGTATTTGAATTGGAGTGGATGAATAAAAAGTATTTTTATTAACGATCGGAAATTTGAACAAGATATATATAGCGAGTGTGTGAATAATAGTAGGAATTGAAAAATGAGCTAATACTGCATTTTGGAATATACCGCACTCATTTAGAATTAGTTTTAGGCATGTATTTCAAGGTTTTATAGTTTATGATAGCCGATTTTCAAAAGAAATGGTTTCTTATTTTCAACTGTAAATAAATATAAATTTAACTTTTCTAAATATTTGACATTTATATTATAATAATATATTTCCTTGTGTAATGTTTTCCACCCAAAATGATTTAAAAGGATTTACTATATTAATTGAAACTTAATAAGCTTAAATAGTTTATCATGAGTATTTTACAATCAATTAAGATTAAATGTAATATAAAATAATTACACAATATGATGAAATATTTTTTTAAATCAAAAAGTAGATTAGAGAATTTACTTTCATAATTCGTTGATGATCATTGTGCTTGAATAATAGTAACGTCTTCTCTTTGAATCTAAACAATCTCGTTATACATTTATTTTCTTCTAAAGTAATGTTACTATACATGCTTTAATTTAAAGTTTAGCATTCCATAATTATGCTCATTGTTATACTACTATTTTTGTTTTAAACATAACGGATGCATGCGCAATTGGTACAATGTGTACGATATGCATGCGCGTAAAGGAGAAAAATAATGGAATATATAATAGAGACTTTAACAGCCTGCAAAAACTTACTAGTAAGCCATTTTACCTTTAAATTAATAATTAATTAAAATGGATTATCTTTAATTCATATGGATATATACATATATATATGTAAAAACAATTATATCTGGAGTTTAAAATAGAATTTCTTAACAATGTTCTTTTATTTTTCAATATAGAATTTATTTATGAATGACTGCTCTTACATGAATGCATTTATAGTGTTTATTGATTCGCAATAGATAATGAAAGAAAGAACTGAAGCATTGCAGCGAATTATTGGAAACTGAACTGTTGACAGAAGAGCATGAATGCGGAATCGTCAAGAAAAAATTACTGGAAAGCAATGACAGAGTCACGAAGCTTCAAACCAAGTACTAAATTCTATATTTTTTTTCCTTGTCATTCCTGTACAAAATAACCGAAAAAGGGTATCGGGATTATCAAATAAAAATTGGTGAAAGTATCTATACTGTATTGGAAAAATTAAGCATTAACAACACCATGCATAAAAATTTAGCAACCTTACATATAGGGATTGCAATACCGGTATACCGAATACCGGTATTTTGAGCCATTTGTACAATTTTGTAATACCGGTATTCACAAGTTTAAATACCGTTTTTTCGGTATTTACTAGAAATTTAGAATTCTTATCTGCAAAAGAATTCTTATCTGTGAATTCTTATCTGAAAACTAGAAATTCTAATCTGTGAAAACAGGGTTGTAGTTGTGAAGAAGTAGAAAGTGTGTAATATTTCGATAATTTTTAAATTGGTGAGTTTGTTATTCCCATTGTATTTACATATTATACTTTAGAGTACAAAATATTTTTCAGATTTATTATATATATAAATAAATTAGAATTGGCAATAACTAAAAAATTTTCAACAAACCAAAATACAATACAGAAATCAGTTATATCCAAAACAATCCGACGAGAAATAGATTTGTTTGAAGAGGGGGGATTTAGAAGTAAATACTTGGAAAAGGTATATCGCGCATTGCTAACAGTATCCCCAATTAGTGCAGATGCTGCTGAAAGAACGTTTTCGACAGCGGGTAATTTTTGCACAAAATTACGTTCCAGGCTTAATGATAGTACAAATGATGCATTATGTTTTTTTAAGATCCCATTTCAAAAATTTGTAATAGTACCACAGACTGAATAGTGATGTTTACACTCTTTTGTGATTTAAATAAATAAGATGTTCCTTTCTTTACTGTCTTCTTTATATACTGTCATACACCTGCGTTTTTTTTTTTTTTTTTTTTATAAAATTCCTACTACTGGTATTAAAACCGGTATCCCGTATTAAGATCTAAAAAATACCGAATACCGGTATTGGACTTTTGGTCCGTTATTGCAATCCCTACTTAACGTAAGAAAGTGAGGTTTTTAAATTTGATTCTCAAGCATAAGTGTACATAGAAGGAGTTTATGCCTTGTCGCTAATGGCAATTTTAAGATAGGATGCGTTAATTTAAATCTGGATGTGTATTTCGGCAGCTTCGAAATTAAGGAAGAGCTTAAGCCGCATTCACACCAAGGCGTTAAGCGGCAAAGCATGAAGCGTCAACCAATCACTAGTCTCCCCACGCGACGCCAAAGACTTATGGTTGGTAGGTGCTTAGGCCTTTTTAATACGCTTTTATTAGTTTCACCTGTATGTTTGTTTGTTTGTATGTTTATATGTATGTTTGTATGTATGTAACTGACTCTTTGAGCTCGATTTTGGGACTGATGGCGCCCTCTACTGGCGAGTCAGTCAACTGATCAAACCCTACCTATTTTGTTTAATCTTAATTCCTTTTGTTTTATCTTACTTTTATCTTTTATCTTAAAATTCTCATTTTAACTTTAACCTTTTTATTTTTGGGCATCGTCAACAGACTCTTAATTGTACCGATAGCTTTAGCTTTTTCGATCTCATGCTTTAATTGTTCTCAAGCAGGAGATGTGTTTCCTAAATTTCCTAAATTATAATTTTAAAAAAAACTAAAAAAAACACGCTTTTTAGAGTTAATCAAACTAAAAAGTAAAAAATAAATTAATAGTTTAAAAAAACTAAAAAAAAACACGCTTTTCGAGTTAATCCATCTAAAAAGTAAAAAATAATTGTCAACATAAGAATAAAATGACTGACGAGAAAATGAATGTCACTGTTCTAAAAGCGTGGGGTGCTCGATATCAATCGTTATAATTTTTCACTAGTTTCATTCCGAAATGCAGAGTTAGTTTAAAAATGTCATGCAAAGCACCCCACGCTTTTAGAACAGTGACATTCATTTTCTCGTCAGTCATTTTATTCTTATGTTGACAATTATTTTTTACTTTTTAGATTGATTAACTCGAAAAGCGTGTTTTTTTTAGTTTTTTTAAACTATTAATTTATTTTAGATATTGCCGCTTAAAACTATTAAAATGTTGTCAATAGTTTTGTCCCAGTTGTATTTTATCATTATAAGTTATTTGCTGTTTTGTTCCACGTTTAACAATTTGACTTTAACGAGTATATTGGCAGCGTTAGCTGCCATGCACTTCTATCTGGATGGTTACATTGAGGATGATATTGTAAGAGAAATATGGCTTGCACAGTATATATACATAAAAAAAATAATAATAAAATAACAAAAATATATATAAAAAAAATATAAATAAAAAAAATTGGAATTTGAATACAAATATAGGATAAATAAAATTACAAATAGAGAGAGCTGATAAAAATATTATCTAGTTAAAACGTTCAGTGAAGTTCGCGGACGTTTATTATTGATGGGAAGAGTAATGTCATAATCAGGAAGGCGCTTGAGCAGAGTATTAGGATTATTATTATAAAAATTAGTTGCGAGCTTGTGAATAAAATTTCTAAGGAATTCACAGAGCAGCGAGAAAATCTTTATTTCTTACAAACCATGGTGCATCAACTGACATGCGTAATACTTTATTTTCAAGAGTTTGAATATATTTGATTCTAGATTTGCAAGCGAATCCCCATATTGGACTGGCATATGTTATAATGGGACGCAAGTAGACCCTATAGATAAGAATTTTAGCATCAATGTTGGTATGACTATTGCGAGAGATAAGAGGATAGAGTTTTTTAACAGCCATATTGAATTTATTTTTGATATAATTGACGTGAGAATGATAGGTAAGATGCTTCTCAAGTATGACTCCAAGGTATTTTGCTTCATTTGACCAAGTTATAGGAGTATTGTAAATAGCAATATTAGGAATATTAGGACGTTTCCAAGTATAGAGAACAGCTTTAGTTTTAGTAACGTTGAGTTTGATACGCCAATTAGTTAACACGTTAGTTCCACGTTTAAATTTCAGTTTCCTTTAACTATGCACTTCCGGTTTTAAAGCTCGTGATTAAATAGTTGCATCTCGAGATCAAATGACTCTAGAAATTGTTTTCAAAAGCTAAAGGTCTCATCTTTAAAATAAAAGAACACAAAATATTTTAATTTTCTTTTTAATACGCTTTTATTAGCTTCACCTGTATGTTTGTATGTAACTCACTTTTTGGGCTCGATGTTGGGACTGATGGCGCCATCTACTGGCGAGTCAGTCAACTGATCAAACCCTACTTATTTTGTATAATTATTTTGTTTAATCTTAATTCCTTTTGTTTTATTTTACTTTTATCTTAAAATTCTCATTTTTTTTAACTTTAACCTTTTTATTTTTGGGCATCGTCAACGAACTCTTAATTGTACCGATAGCTTTAGCTTTTTTGATCTCATGCTTTAATTGTTCTCAAGCAGATGTTTTTCCTAAATTTTAAATTCATTTATTTATTTTTAATTACTTCTATTCATTAATTTAAGAAACTACAATTTATGCTAATGTTTCAATTAATTTAAGATGTGGAGGTTTTGTGATTCTTAAAACCACCAAGGAACATCATAACCGGTACGCCCGTTGCCCAGCTTTCTTTCACCCCGGGTAGAAATTCAGTAATATCCGCGATCGAATTGCGCTCTTCCTATTGGCCGAAAATTTCCGTGGCTAAAAAGAGGCGGATCTCAAAGGCATAGGAGTGCGATCATGTCGAATTGCGCTCTTCCTATTGGCCGAAAATTTCGGTGGGCAAAGAGTATATAAACTTAGCGGATAATCGGCCAAGGTACCGTCTCTGCATAATTTGCACCAGACTTAGACTTTAGTCATCCTTTCTAGCAGCAATTACTCTGCTTTGTAGTATATTCCAACTTTTTATATTATTCTTTTTTTTTTGCTTATATTAATTGTATTGTACTTAGCTTTTTTAGTATTTTTTCATTAATTTTTATTTGCATTGTATTTGTATTTTGTAGCAAATGATAAATGATTTGTATTGAAACTAAAAAAAAAAATAAATTATAGTTTAAAAAAACTAAAAAAAACACGCTTTTAGAGTTAATCAGACTAAAAAATAAAAATAATTAATAGTTTAAAAAACTAAAAATAAAAATTTTTAGAGTTAATCTATCTAAAAAGTAAAAAAATAATTGTTAACATAGTAAAATGACTGACGAGAAAATGAATGTCACTGTTCTAAAAGCGTGGGGTGCTTTGCATGACATTTTTAAACTAACTCTGCATTTCGGAATGAAACTAGTGAAAAATTATAACGATTGATATCGAGCACCCCACGCTTTTAGAACAGTGACATTCATTTTCTCGTCAGTCATTTTATTCTTATGTTGACAATTATTTTTTACTTTTTAGATTGATTAACTCGAAAAGCGTGTTTTTTTTAGTTTTTTTAAACTATTAATTTATTTTAGATATTGCCGCTTAAAACTATTAAAATGTTGTCAATAGTTTTGTCCCAGTTGTATTTTATCATTATAAGTTATTTGCTGTTTTGTTCCACGTTTAACAATTTGACTTTAACGAGTATATTGGCAGCGTTAGCTGCCATGCACTTCTATCTGGATGGTTACATTGAGGATGATATTGTAAGAGAAATATGGCTTGCACAGTATATATATACATAAAAAAAATAATAATAAAATAACAAAAATATATATAAAAAAATATAAATAAAAAAAATTGGAATTTGAATACAAATATAGGATAAATAAAATTACAAATAGAGAGAGCTGATAAAAATATTATCTAGTTAAAACGTTCAGTGAAGTTCGCGGACGTTTATTATTGATGGGAAGAGTAATGTCATAATCAGGAAGGCGCTTGAGCAGAGTATTAGGATTATTATTATAAAAATTAGTTGCGAGCTTGTGAATAAAATTTCTAAGGAATTCACAGAGCAGCGAGAAAATCTTTATTTCTTACAAACCATGGTGCATCAACTGACATGCGTAATACTTTATTTTCAAGAGTTTGAATATATTTGATTCTAGATTTGCAAGCGGATCCCCATATTGGACTGGCATATGTTATAATGGGACGCAAGTAGACCCTATAGATAAGAATTTTAGCATCAATGTTGGTATGACTATTGCGAGAGATAAGAGGATAGAGTTTTTTAACAGCCATATTGAATTTATTTTTGATATAATTGACGTGAGAATGATAGGTAAGATGCTTCTCAAGTATGACTCCAAGGTATTTTGCTTCATTTGACCAAGTTATAGGAGTATTGTAAATAGCAATATTAGGAATATTAGGACGTTTCCAAGTATAGAGAACAGCTTTAGTTTTAGTAACGTTGAGTTTGATACGCCAATTAGTTAACACGTTAGTTCCACGTTTAAATTTCAGTTTCCTTTAACTATGCACTTCCGGTTTTAAAGCTCGTGATTAAATAGTTGCATCTCGAGATCAAATGACTCTAGAAATTGTTTTCAAAAGCTAAAGGTCTCATCTTTAAAATAAAAGAACACAAAATATTTTAATTTTCTTTTTAATACGCTTTTATTAGCTTCACCTGTATGTTTGTATGTAACTCACTTTTTGGGCTCGATGTTGGGACTGATGGCGCCATCTACTGGCGAGTCAGTCAACTGATCAAACCCTACTTATTTTGTATAATTATTTTGTTTAATCTTAATTCCTTTTGTTTTATTTTACTTTTATCTTAAAATTCTCATTTTTTTTAACTTTAACCTTTTTATTTTTGGGCATCGTCAACGAACTCTTAATTGTACCGATAGCTTTAGCTTTTTTGATCTCATGCTTTAATTGTTCTCAAGCAGATGTTTTTCCTAAATTTTAAATTCATTTATTTATTTTTAATTACTTCTATTCATTAATTTAAGAAACTACAATTTATGCTAATGTTTCAATTAATTTAAGATGTGGAGGTTTTGTGATTCTTAAAACCACCAAGGAACATCATAACCGGTACGCCCGTTGCCCAGCTTTCTTTCACCCCGGGTAGAAATTCAGTAATATCCGCGATCGAATTGCGCTCTTCCTATTGGCCGAAAATTTCCGTGGCTAAAAAGAGGCGGATCTCAAAGGCATAGGAGTGCGATCATGTCGAATTGCGCTCTTCCTATTGGCCGAAAATTTCGGTGGGCAAAGAGTATATAAACTTAGCGGATAATCGGCCAAGGTACCGTCTCTGCATAATTTCTGATCATCTCCCCGTTTTGTTTACCTTTGAAACCAGCGTAGAATCACGTAAAGGTCCAGATCAGCTTTTGACCAATTGGGAATTTTGGGTATGCTAATACTAAGCCCCTCCCACCTTTCCTTTTAAGCGAACCCGCTGACGCCGATCGACTCATTGCAGACCTGGAACTCTCACTGCAAGGAGCTCTCAGACAGGCATCGAAGCCACGTTTTAAACCTCCACCTGTTAGGTTTCCAAGCGAACTCAAAAATGAAATCAGGTATAAGAATGCATTCGTCGGTTCTGGCAAGAATCTAGAGATCCGAACGCCAGAGCCGATTATTTCTGAAGTAAGTTGCCATTGTTAGGATCAAAACCAGGGAATTCTCTCAGCAGCGAATTTGCACAATAATTAGAAAAGAAAATAAAAATTTTTACAAAAGAAAACATTTACAAAATATACAAAGTACAATACAAAACAGAAAAAGAAAAAAAAAGATCAGTGAGAACCTAAAGCCGAAGCACAGCATAGCACCCACGCAGGAGCAATAAGAAACAAACAAACGCGGAGCGCGAACCCAACCGAAGTTACCAGGACCAGAGAAAAATGTAAAGAAAAGAAGAGGCTACTGATTGATGTTTAAAACATGTCTAGGTCTTTTACGAAAGGAGTGTAGAGAAATATCATAATCTAATTTAGTTAAATGTTCGATAACGGGGTTACTAGAGCTATTGAGAGATGAGTAAAAATTTGATGCGATTTTTGCCACATATTCCCGAAAACTAGGCATAGAAAGTGCGTATTTAATTTCGGCGTTTCTAAAAAACCACGGAGCATCAACGATCATACGTATAACTTTGTTTTCAAGTCTTTCTAAGACGAGGAAATTGCTTTTTGCTGTAGAGCCCCAGACTGGACTCGCATATGCTATTATCGGACGAAGATAAGCTAAATATATTAGTTTTTTTAGTTCAATTGTTAGTTTAGAATGTCTGCCCAGAACAGAGTAAAATTTGCGTAAAATATTATTAAATTTATCGCGTAGGTAGTCAATATGAGCTTTAAATGTTAGTCTTCTATCAAAAATTACACCTAGGTACTTAGCTTCTTTAGACCAGGAAATGTTAGTATTAAAAATAGTTATGTTAGGTGGGTTATAGACATTTTTCCTGGTAAATAGCACTGCTTCAGTTTTCGCGACATTAAGTTTAATTTTCCATTTTTCTAGCCAAAGTTCAAGAGTGTTTATGTAGTTTTGTAAATTTTTCTGGATAATGTGTAAATACCTTCCCTGTGTAATAATTGCTGTATCATCAGCGTAAAGTGTCAATTTAATTCTGTGATCTTGTGGAATGTCATTAGTGAAAATATTGTACAGGAAGGGCCCCAAGATCGATCCCTGAGGAACACCCGCGAGAATCTTGCATTTTTAGAATCCGTGTTATTAACAGAGACGATAAAACTACGGTCAGAAAGATAGTTGTAGATAATTTTGATAATGTATGGAGAGTAATTATAGTTAATCATCTTATAAATTAGCCCCTTTATCCAAACCCGATCAAAGGCTTTCGCCACATCGAGGAAAATTACTGCAGTGTCCTGCTTCCATGAAAAGCCTTCATTGATAGTTTCAGTGAGGTTGTATAGTTGATGCGTGGTGGAAAGATCCTGCATGAAGCCGAATTGTTGAGAAATTAAAATGTTCAGAGCCTTAGATTCTTGATTAAGCAGATCTGCAATCACCCGTTCAATAATTTTACTAAAAGTAGAAAGTAATGAAATCGGTCGATAACTATTAGGTGAAGTAGGATCTTTACCCGGCTTTAAAATTGGAAGTATTCTAGCAGTTTTCCAGGTTTTTGGAAAGTAATTAAGAGTTAGGATAGCATCTGTTATGTTGCAGATTTGGAGAATGCATTTGAAAGGAATGTTTTTAAGCATCTTGTTAGTAATGCGGTCTATACCAGGCGTCTTGCTAATTTTAAGGTTAGAAATAATATTAATCACCGTAGAGGCGTTAGTGGAAGGAAAGTTACTGTTATTACTATTATGCTGAGTGAGAAAAGACGCGATGGTGCTTTCAACATCATTATCGACCTGTATATTGTTGGATGGGTTTTCCCGAAATTGATCCTGCAGCGAAGTTGCCAAGATTTCAGCTTTTTGGGTGTCAGTGGTAACAACGTCATTATTAATCTGGAGTGAAGTGATTTTGGTTCTTTTCTTACGAAGGTTGCTGCAAAGCTTCCATATCGAGCCATTCTCAACATTTGCCGTTTCAAGGCGCCTGTCCCAGCAATCATTCTTGTATTTTGCAATTGCCCTTTTAAGGAGGTTCTGATGATGATTGTAAACATTTTTGCTGCGAGGGTCCCGATAAATTTGCCATAATTTACGCGCGTTGTTTCGATTAGTAATCAGAGTTTTAATATAGGGGGGTAAGTAGGTTTGGTTGTTAGTAGGTATAGGTTTAGATGCAGCTTGATGCGCAGTAATGATTTTAGTAGTTAAATCCTGTATGGCTTCCTCAATATCAACCGGAGAATTTAAAGACGGAAAAGAGTAAGTAAAGTTACGGTCAAGGATACTAGAAAATTTAGACCAGCAGGTAGTAACAAGCGGGTTAGTCATAACATGCACAGCGCGGAAGTTAAAATCAATAATTACTGGGTTATGATCAGAAGAAAGTTCGTCAAGCGAATTAATGGTGTTATTAAAACGAAAGTTGTTAGTAACTACTAAATCTATAATAGAGGTAGAGTGAGTACCAACTCTGGTAGGAGTGTTAGGAGCAATAATATCTAAGTTAAGGTTATTAGCATATCTGTGCAAAGCAGTGCCAGTATGATTTTTGTTAGTACAACCCCAAGCAGTATGGTGCGCATTAAAGTCCCCCGCGAGTATAACACTATTATTCAAGGAAAACAATACATCTAAGTCATGGGTAAGATTTGGAATAGCAATTGCATTAGGAACATAGACCGAGTTAACAAAAAGAGAGGGGAGATGAGGAAAATTTAGAGAAATAATGGTGGCTTTTATCCCAATTAACTGTGGAGTAGCTATATGGCTATGTGGCAGAGAGTCTTTGATAAAAATACCCGTACCCCCAGAGAGTGGATCTTGAGGTCCGTCGTTTCTATAAAAAGTGTACCCCATTAAGTAAGGTGTCTGTGAGTGCCTAAGGTGTGTTTCCTGAAGCAGTACTATATCTGGGTTATAGTTATCAACAAAGTTAGTGAATTCAATCATTTTATACCAAATATTACAAGCATTCCAATAGCATATGCGAAGACCAGAAATCAACTGAGTCATTACGGGGCATTTTGAGTAGTGTGGGAAGCTAGGCCATTAACGAAGACCTGCAACTTGTCAGCTTTATTATCGGCGCTCCTTACTTGGTGGAGAATACCATCCAAATCGTTAAGATCGGAGAAAATAGAGACAAATTCCTTCATAAGGAGCAGGGTTTTTTGAATAAATTGGGCTTGGCTAGCAATGCCCTGCAATTGACTGAGTTGATTTGAGGTGAGTTCATTGTTGTTATTACTAACATTACCTGTAGTAGATTGTTGAGGTGGTGACATATTTTTAGCAGCAGCAGCGTAGGAGAAATTTTGAGTAACCTGCCGAGCAGGAGCGTATTTAGGAAAAGTTGCGTACTTTGTGGTGTTGATCTTAATCTTTGGAAATTTAGCACAGCCTCGCCAGGCTGCAGTATGGCCGGATTGCCCACAGTTGATACACTGCGGTATCTCCAATTTATCGTAAATTTTGCATTCCTTATGGGAATGTTCTTCCCCACATTTCAGACAACGGGCCTTGAAGCCGCAATTATTCGAACTATGATGAAAATAGTTACATTTAAAGCATTGCAGCGTGATAGGTTTTTTATTATAACGTTCGACTACAACTGCTAAGTACATCAAACGGTTTAACTTATAGATGTCCTGGTTCTTATTGGATCTTGACAGAGTAATTTGAAAGATTGGTAGTGGCTGTTTATCTCTTGTCCTGGTAAGTTGTACTACCTTTTCCGCGAGAAAACCCTTGTCAGCCAGGGCAGCTTTGATGTCTTCCGGATTAGTATCACGATGAAGACCTTTGATTACAGCCTTTAAGGGCCTAAGGAATTTCGGAGTGATTATAAAAAATTCGATGCCGCTTTTGTTCAGAAATTTTGTAATCTCGCGGTGCTGATCTTCCGAATTGGGAAAGACCTTCAGCATTTCGCCAGCTAACTTTATGTAGACGTCACCTTGGAAATGATCATCAATTACTTTTAACATATCATTTAGGTTGCCGTGCGGCTTAACCATGATTGGCGGCATTTTGCGTATGACTGTAACAGTATCATCATCAGTTACTGCGGCGGTGCTAAGTGCTTGGAAATGATTATTAGTTACAAGAGTCTCACTTGCTTGCGCCTTATTGGCAGTATAATTAGCTTTGGCAATAAGTTTTTTGTTTGGAGTACGAAACTCCATTGAGTCATTAGCATTTACACTTAACTGACTTGCATTTCGCTTAGTCTTAGCTTTAACAGAAACATTTAGTTTACCAGAATTATTAGCAGCAGCAGAATGTGCATTTTTACCATTATTACAGTTAACAGTACTATTAACATTATTAACATTACTAACATTTACAGCATTTACAATTTTACCATTATTATTATTTACATTTACATTAGAACTATTGTGCAAATTGCAATTCTCAATAGGACAGCGAAAACGACTCACCCACTCCACTAGGAACTTTCTCTTCTGTAACAGAGTCTCAGTCAGCTGGACATAATCTTGTTGTAGATCCGACCTTTTCGAGTTCGCCACAATGGAGTCGATGACATCCATTTCTTTGAACGCAGTAGTCAGTTGCCGGCACATTTCCTCAGGGGAGACTTTCTCGGCCGTATTTTCATCATTGCTTGCACCTGCAGGTAGAGAGGGTACTTCCGAAAGGTCCTTAGAAGGACCATTCCCCTCAGATGACACATCCATTTCGCTCATTCGGAATCTTTTCCCGGCGTTGAAAAGGCGGTGTGGAATTTATTCTGCACCTACCGATTCTACTGCTGTGGTTGTTGACTAGTCACTCAGATCACTTCAAGCGAATCTGAGCTGCAGTTTTTGGCATTTTTAATTTTAATTATTTGCTACGATGTGCAACTTAAATTAGAGCATGGCTACCTGACTTTTTGTAAATTTATCTTTGTATTTGTTTTTGTTTGTCTGTAATTGTACCTGCTCGTTCTTCTATTCAGAAAACGATTTTGTTCAAACTTATTGTAATTTTATGTGTTTCTTTTATATTTTTGCTTTCATACTGTTTATTATCATCTCACTGTGTTAAATTGTACCATATTTTCATATAATCATGTCATTTGCTGTTTTTCACTCCTCCCCACTGTGTTTCATCCATTCATAATGTTTTCCCCGCCTCCGGGTGGGTTTTACTATGTTCATCCGTCTGGTGGCGCCATCTGTTGGCGGGCCGGACAACGAATGTTTGTTTTTGTCATATTATGTATTTTACTTGTTCTTTTGTATATATGTAAATTTTGTATCTTTAATCTTTTTTTTTTTTTTTTTTTTTTTTGGGCATCGTCAACGGACCCCTAATTGTACCTATAGTTTTAACTTTTTCCGATCTCTTGCCTTAATTGTTCTCAGGCAAGCGATGTTTTTCCTAACTTTTTAATGATCTCTTTTATTTTATTAGCATTCTTTTAATTGAAGCAATTACATTTTGCAAATTTTCTAATTAACTTAAGATGTGGAGGTTTTGTGGCTCTTAAAGCCACCTAGGAACTCCGTAACAGGTACGCCCGTTGCCCGTTGCCCTCTCTGCATAATTTGCACCAGACTTAGACTTTAGTCATCCTTTCTAGCAGCAATTACTCTGCTTTGTAGTATATTCCAACTTTTTTATATTATTCTTTTTTTTGCTTATATTAATTGTATTGTACTTAGCTTTTTAGTATTTTTCATTAATTTTTGTATTTTGTAGCAAATGATAAATGATTTGTATTGAAACTAAAAATAAAAAATAAATTATAGTTTAAAAAACTAAAAACACGCTTTTAGAGTTAATCAGACTAAAAAGTAAAAAATAAATTAATAGTTTAAAAAAACTAAAAAATACGCTTTTAGAGTTAATCTATCTAAAAAGTAAAAAATAATTGTTAACATAAGAATAAAATGACTGACGAGAAAATGAATGTCACTGTTCTAAAAGCGTGGGGGTGCTTGTATGACATTTTAAAATTAACTCTGCATTTCTGAGTGAAACTAGTGAAAAATTATAACCATTGATATTGAGCACCCCACGCTTTTAGAACAGTGACATTCATTTTCTCGTCAGTCATTTTATTCTTATGTTAACAATTATTTTTTACTTTTTAGATAGATTAACTCTAAAAGCGTATTTTTTAGTTTTTTTAAACTATTAATTTACAAAAGTCTCGACACGATTACCTTATTTGTCGCTTCAATGTTACCTGTAACGTAAAAAATATTTTTAAATTGAATTTTATTTTATAGAAGTTCGAATTTATTTATTTCGTTAATTTTAATTAGAAATAATAATAAGAAATTACTTAATTATAATCTAATTAAGTAATTTTCTAATTGCTTCGTTAATTTTAATTAATCTATTTATTTCGTTAATTTTTAATTTGATTTTAATTTTAATTATTCTATTTTATTTCAATTTTTGTTAATTTTAATTTCGTTAATTGCTTAATTATAATTTAATTAAATAATTTATTATTAATTAATTACTTAATTTAATTTATTTATTTGTTTCGTTAATTGTAATTTGAAGTAATAATAATACATTACTTAATTATAATTTAATTAAGTAATTTATTATTATTATTTCAAATTTTATTTTCTGCATATGCATTATTTTTTTTATTTTGCTATATTTTTCCTTTACATTAAAAGGAATTATCAATACACTTTTAATATTATTTGTTGACCGTTAAAGAAAAATTTAAAATTTTTCGTGTATTTAAATAATATCAATTACACAACTAAAAACTCTTTTTTTAATATTACTTAACTAAAAATTAATTTTAATAATTATTTATTCGATAGTTAAATTATTATTTTAACTATCGAAATTTTCATAATTTTCTAATAAAAAAATATCATGAATATTTGAAAAATATAAAATATAGTGAGCTACTTTAAATAGGATATGAAATTTTAAATTCTTATTTAGTTTATGTAGTTGTTGGTTGTGCTATTTAATTTAAGTTATTTTCATTAGGTATAAAATCATCTTGGACACGCTTGGAATTTCTGAGCCTGGGGAAAGCATTGAAGCTGAATTACTCCTTAACGTATAAATATTTTATTTTTAAGATATAATATTCTGTTTGAGTTATTTAAATGTACCTATTCAAAAAACTGTATTTTAAATTTTAGTATCTTGTATTATAGTATTTTAATTTATTTAGATTTTATATTATAATATTTTAATTTATTTAGATTTTATATTATAGTATTTTTAATTAAAGTTTAGTAAATTTTTATTTTAAAAACTGCATTTTGTAGCTATGCATGTATATGTAATT
This sequence comes from Caerostris darwini, assembly GCA_021605075.1. NCBI lineage: Eukaryota > Metazoa > Arthropoda > Arachnida > Araneae > Araneidae > Caerostris > Caerostris darwini. Next base: position 6,901 of record BPLQ01002541.1, on the reverse strand, counting down.
CAACATAAAATAATTTTGGTACTTACGTATTAACGCTAACTTGGCTGCAGTTGCGCCAATAAAGAGCAATCTTGTTGTTCGCACGCTCACGCAGTTATCTTTTGAACGCCAACCGCAGCTATAGATTTGGCGGTTTTTAAGTGGTGCCAATCTACACTTAAAATTTTTGTTCTAAATAATAAAATATATAAAACATTTCATTTATAATCAAAACGCTTTCAAAATTCAAAACATTTTATTTAAACACAAAGTAGTCAAACAGATTTCAGCGGAAAACAAGCAGACAGGCATTTTCGTAGCACTACAAAAATGGCGTCAAAAATCAGCAAATCTGTAGCTGTTAGATTGGCGCCACTTAAAAACCGCCAAATCTGTAGCCAAGGTAGCGTTAATACGTAAGTACCACAATTTTAAACAGCGGGCCTTAAACGTTTTTGACTCGGAATCTTCATTCAAATTTAAAATAACACTCCCACGTTACATTCTCCTTACCAATAATCAAGACGATTTTTTAAAAACTATAACAAAAAATTTATTTTACTTTAACAAAATTCAAACTTAGAGAAGATTTCGCCCCTAACAGTGAAATCTAGAATACTGTACCTCTGAGAAAGTCGCCAATCTTGCAACCCGGAAGATTTTGCCAGTTTTTCATGAATTTCTTTAGGGTTACAATACTGTAATTAGAGAAATTCCTAACTTTTTTTTTGCGAACAATAGGGAGTTTTTGCATACCGTACGTTATTTACCGTAGGACGTCCGTTAGCTTTTTCTCCCTAGCGCGCATGCTCATAGGAAACTGAGCATGCGCGCTAGGGAGAAAAAACTAACGGACGTCCTACGGTAACTAATGTACGGTATGCAAAAACTCTCTAACATGACTATTTTGTTACTTTAATTGTTATTAACAGAATTTTTATTTATGGTAAATAAAAACAGAAATGTATATTCTTTTAAATATTTATTCTGATAAAGTATTGATTATTTCAAGTTTGTTCTTATAACTTATATCGGATACTGATATAGAATATAAACAATTTTTATGCTGTTGCCACTCATGAAAACATGAAAGTAACAACAAAAAGATTCTTTTACTTTATTAATAACTCATATTTGATAAACAAATAATTATTTTCTTTTTAATGCTGTTGTGACGATTGTTATTTGAATTCGCGCGAAAAAAGTTTACTTTCTATTTTTAGAACGTTATTTTACTGTGAAAACGTTACTCTAACACATTAAAATTTTTGTGTTGTTTTGTGAAGTTATTCTTGTACTTGTTTTCTTCATTCATTTGATATGGCTATGGAAGGACAGGTCTTAGTGATTCAATAAAAAGATACTTTTTACCTCCAACAAAGGATATATCAGAATAAAATGCAAATTATACTTTGGTTTCTTTTTCATTAATATTGTTTTATAATTCTAATTTGGCTTTTTAAACAACATGAACGATTTTTTGACATAATAGAAAAAAAAAATTGGTGTATTATAGGTAATAATTGTGGCGTAATTCTATCATAAGAGCAAATTATTGTCGTTGTTAAAAGGATACATTTTTATGAGTTAGCAAATAAAATTCCACATAATAATTGGCGTTAAAACGATAAAAGTTAACGCAAAAGAAAATTAGGAATAAAATTGTGACAAAGTAATAATATATTTTGGCGTTAAAGCGGTAACATTTGGCTTAAAAGCATTTTAGAAATAAAATTCCTCTCACTGATAAAATTAGGCCAAAAAAAGCAATATATTTTGGCTTAAGAGCAATTTAAAAAATAAATTTTGCTTAGGGAAAAGCTTTAGCAATATAGCGATAAAATTTGGAGTAAAAGCAACTGAAAGAAAAAATGTGTCTTATTAGCTGTTCGGTTACTAATGATGGCGAATAGCATTTTACAACGGCACCGAAATTCGGCAACCATTTTGTTTGTTACTTGGCATCCTAGTGATGGATTTTAGCGTAATATAGCAGCTTTACGGTGAAAACTAACTGCGGCCTTGATTATTATATTTATTTGGTGATTTGGCATCCTAGTCATGCATTTGGTACGAAAGGTACAAGATTCTAGATTTTTACCCAGACTTCGCTCCTACCAGTGAAAAACTTTCTCTATCTAACTTCTTCTACCTTCATATCGATAGTTATGGCAAGCTTCACCAAGGAGCAATGTTATAATTTACAAGCCAAAGGTGTTAGATAATACATCCACCGTTCATGTAAAGTAAAAATTAAATAAAATAACCTACCATTAATGGATGCGAAAAAAATATGGAAATAACATTGTAAGAAGTCATACGATGTAATGTGAATGTAATAAACCACCTTTGAAACAATATGTGTAAGGGAGGACAAGGACAAAAAATTGAATAAAAGTGACCATGATATTTACAACAATGTAAAAATTTTAAGAAAATAAAGAAATAAATAATATAAACAACAAAAAGTTAAAATGGCTCACTTTTAATGTGAGAAAATTTAAGAAAAAGGACAAATTTAGAAATTTTTTCACTACCCTTTTTCCCCCATTTTTTCCCTTTCTTCGCTTTATCAGAACATTTAAGGTCTTTTTTATTTTTGTTCTTTCATATTAATATTTTCTAAGGGGGTACAAAACAGGTAAACTTCTTCTTCTTCAATGACGCAACAGCCCCATGGTGGGCCAGATTCCGAAACAGGAGATGGGCTTTTTTTTTTTTTTTACAGGGTACGTTGTCACTCTTACAGTCATTTCAGACCGGTACCTACTGTTTAATGTGGTGTCTGAGCCCCTACAAACATCCCTGGCGCCGCCGGGACTCGAACCACAAGTCTGTGGCACCGAACGCTAATCACTCGGCCATCAAGCCTAAACTGGTTAACTACTAATTCTTCTTCTTTTAAAATTCAAGGAAAGAAAATTATATTCAAGTCATTTTTTTAGAAAAGAATATTTTGCACAATAAATAACAGCAAAAAAACCACAACATTCTTCATTGGAGGGAGGGAGATTGCTTTAATCATGGATATATAAAAATTATTTTTATCTAAAAAATGTTTTTCCTGCAATTTTGATGAAATGTATTCTTGAAACCGTGACAGGCTGAAAATGAGAAGAGAGAGATGGAACACGAACGAGACAAACTATTGGAGAGCTTCCTCAAAAACGACGAAGAGCTCTCCGCCCTCAAGAACACCGTGTGGCTGATAAATGTGACGAACGATCAGTTTCGACAGGCACTGCATCCTCCCGGAATCAGTCGTAAATATATATATTCCCGTTTATAATTATATTTTCATTATATTTTTCTTTTAGCTTATCGAAAACATGGCGGTTTTAGTTGTGGATGTCCCTATAAGAAGCAATAGTCCCAATTAGAAAACTAAAATTAAGCAATTTTAATGTTAACGTTTTTTTCATTTTAAATCTATTTATTGATTGGTTTGGTTTGTCGCTCTACGGTCATTTTGTGCACATTTTGGGTTAATTAGACCGGGACCTACAGTTTAACGTGGATTCCGAACCACTCACAAACATCCATGCCGCCGCCTAGATTCGAACCTGAAGCCTGTGGTACGAAAGGACAAAGCGCTAGCAAATTTGCCATCAGGCTGTTTCTATTTATTGAGGCATTAAAGAAGTAAAAAATCATTTTTTTTAACATTTGACAAGTTTTTGCAATGATAATTTTCTGTAACTTGGCATTAATTTGCACAATGTTTCAACAATCATGAACGCACTTTGAGGAGGGGTGCAACTTACTAAAAGATGCATTTTTTTTGTACAGAAATGTATAATCGGTAGTGACTAGTTGAAGTACGAACACAATTTCAATTTTCCCTCATGATGGAGAACCTGATACTCTACTGCATTCATATTGCCCCTTCGAAATTTGGAGAAAGAATCTGTTGTTTTTCTAATTCAGCTGGCAATACAGAGACCTTGCTTTATGCCATAAGCAAGGGCTTCTCCGCTGTTACTCATTTAGCACTACCCAGGGGGCATGCGTAGCTTGAAGATATGCTACGGACGCGAGTAACACTATCTACACAACTCTCTATGATCCTATTAGACCACTACTACTACTACACCATATCACACCACATTCCTGTGCCTAGAACTGAGTTGCCCCTTTACAGTTTGGGAATGATGTGAGTGAGAAGAAGTCTGATTGGGTTCTGTGACTCTCTACGGTCATATGAGACCAGGACCTACGGCTTAAAGTGGATTCCGAACCAATACAAGCATCTATGGCACCGATGGGATTCGAACCCGAAACCTGTGGTACCGAGCGCCAGAACACTAGCCACTTGGCCATCAAGCCCCTTGGAGAGAGAATCTAGAATTTACAACTTCTTCCAAACTTTATGGAAGGACTTTCAGGTCTATTTTCTTCGGATTTATAGTCTCCTTTCTAGCATAGAAAGGACACACAGGACATTGTTTAACAAGATTCAAACCAATCACCATTTACCACTACTTACACTAGTAGGCCGCTGCAGCCAACTATTTTCAACATTAGGGGCAACAATACTACCAACTTTCAGAATAGTGGTATATCATTTCGAAATTATTTTTTAATTTTTAACCCTGGTGCAATATCATATTCTAACTATAATCTTGCAAAAATATTTTCTTTTCTGTTCCAATATATAAAGCGGAAGATGCGGAATCGCTGAAGAACGCAGAAAACGAGGGACAAGCGCTGACGATTCAATTGCACACGAAGACAAAGGAGCTGAAAATTTTGGAAGAGAGCATAAGAAACAAAACCGAGAGACTAGAGCAAAAGCAGAACTTTGTGGGGGCGTTGCGAGAAGCCCTGAAAGACAGATTGGGCGAGAGGGAAGCCCTCTCCAAAGAGCTCTCAGACCTCAGCACCAAGATCCAAAGGGCCGTCAGGAACATTTCTCGTTTGAGTCTGGAGGTGCGAAATAAACCCACTTTTCCGGGCAGTGAAGAGGTGAGAAGTGCTTTTCCTCTTTTAAACGAATAATGGTACGATTTCTGACGAATATTTTCAAAATCTGTTATTTAACTTGTTAATTTGTTGCATATACAGGAGGGTCCATAAAGTCTTTCTTACAATTTCAAAACTTTATCACAAGGCAAATGAAAAGGTAGATAAAAGAAAATTAATACAAAGTGATGATATAATTAAGACTTTTGCTTAATTTAATACGTCTCTATCTACCATTAGTTGCTCATCAAAATGGTACTCGATTTCTTACCATACATGCTGTAACATATTGCAGCATTTTTCCCAACGGATTGGTTTGGTTTAATTTGTCACTCTACGGTCATTTTGTGCATTCATTAGACTAATTAGATAGGGACCTACAGTTTAACGCGGATTCCGAACCACTAACAAACATCCATGCCACCGCCAAGATTCGAACCTGAGGCATCTCTCTTTCACGAATACATCAGTATAACATTCCGACTTATAAATCTACTATGTCCATTCCCTACACAAAGCCGAAAAATTTTGATTCATCATCACTTGTCAAGTTTCCTACCCAAATTTAACAGTTTGGAAACTCGATGTACTGTCTAACTAACCATTTCAAACACCTTAATATATATATATATACTGAGATTTCTAAACATGAGGTTGTTCTTCTTACGGTGTACAGATGTTAACCCTATGCCCAACCCCGTGATCTAAGCCCTATGATCACTTGTTGTTCACTAGAACTAATTGGACCTGTACCTGCAGTTTAAAGTAGATTCTGAACCACCATAAACATCCATGGCACCTCCAGGGATCGAACCTTAAATGTATGGTACTGAGCGCCAGAGTGCTATTCACTCGGCAAATCAGACCTCCTATATATTTAACATCACATTGTATATATAAATTACTATTAAATATCCTGTATAATTATAAAGTTACCATCAGTTAATTATTACGTTACCATCAATCCATGAAAACGTAAGTTTTGTGTCCTCTTTCCACTCTATTTGAAAATAACTGATAAGGAACGTTAAAATATTTCTAGGATATAAGAATCCATCTTCTGAGAGAAGTGAGGAGAACGGTGTCTGACTTGCTGTTTTCTGCTGCAGAATCCATGCCAGAAATAGCTGCGAAGATACAAGAGTTATACCAAGAAGTAAACGACTATTTATTTATTTTTGGATGCCTAATTATTATATTTCAGTGTTTTAAGTTACTAATTCAGACAAAGTTTTTAAACTATCTCACCTCATATCAGCAGTGGGGAACCAAAATCGGTTCTGCTTACATTGCGCAATGTTAATGACTGGACCTATGCAACTGGGGGATTCTAGAAAACTCTCTGGAAGGAGTGAAGAGTATTCAATCTTAGAAATAATGCTGATTAATAAACCAGAAAATTTTACTGACAGAGTCTAGATCTTAAGTAATGTATTGGCTAAATGGCTTAAACTAAGCGTAGTCAACCTTTTTATACTTACCGCCCTCTTTTGTATTTCATTTAGTAGTAAAATTTTCTAACCTCCCACTAGTTCCAGAGGTGTGATGATTTATAAAGTAGGGGAGTAACTTTACTTTATAAAATTTATAAAGCAGAGTTACATAGCATCTTAATTTACTATTTATTTGAAAAAAAAAATGTTTCACAGTAAACCAAATCGTTTAAGCAGTTTAGGTAATAAATAATTATAAAAATTAAGCACATATTTACAAAAAATTATCTTGTGCAGTCATGATCTTCTGTGTCCATTTGTGAATGTTCCCTCTTAAATGACTGAAAATTATTTCGTGCTCAAATAAATGTTAGCATTAATTTTAAAGATCTAGAAGAAAAAGCTATAATTTTTTTATTCTTTTTTAATCATGACTTGCTTCCTTAAAAACAGAAATAAAGACACGCGATGAGGATAAAAAAAAAAAAAAAAAATGAATTACTTTCAAATCGAAGAATTCTGATTAT